>OZ023263.1:133367869-134567869 GCA_964006375.1 Tillus elongatus
TTCCTTTACCTCTTGAAAATGGCTCCAAAACAGGAGCCGAAACGTCGAGTTTCCATAAATTCTGGACGCGGTTTAACCCGAGAACCAAGCATGTCTCACATTAAAGACCGCGGAAATCTTTCTGAACATATATATATATATATATATATATATATATATATATATATATATATATATATATATATATATATATATATATATATATATATAATCCAGATATATTCTGATAAAATAAATATTTACCTGTTCCTTTTTGATTTATTTACCACGGCTACCTTTGAGTCTCTCCTTCCCTACCGGGAATATTTTATTGTTGGATCCCTAAGATGAAAATTCTTACACTGGGAGCATCAATGGTGCTGTTGTTCAACCTATTTTACTTGACTTTATGCTTTCTTAGTCAATGGAAGATGACAGTACATTATTAAAGAAAAAAAATTTTATAAAAATTTTAAAACATTTTTTTTGAATTACTGATTTCTAATGAACGTAACTACAAAATTTATTTCTTCTGTAGCTATTGGCCTTATTTGGATCCGCTATATTTATATTTAATTAAATCTGACACTTCTTTATGACGATTACAAATTTACTTATTATTATTTAAATGCAATGTTTAAAATTGACACTGTTTTGTTTGACTTTTCAGTTATTTTTAATATGTGATATCTGTTACCATGGGACCCGCGCTTTTCTAGGTTTGGTAACCAAGGAGATGGGATCTAACAATGGTTGTTATAAATTTTATACTGCATACAGACTTGGAGAATACTTCTCTGGCTTCACTGTTGGTTTTTGTAGGTGAAGGACGTAGCCAGCGCGTGAGCTAACTGGAGCAAGTGGCCCTTCGAATTCTGGAAGTTCTAGGATGTTCTTCAATGCTTCTGTGACTATAGTTTCGCTGCTTGACAGTATTTTCAGACAGATTAAAAATGAATTAGTACGAAATCATGACAACTACAAATAAATATCTGTTGCTATGTTATGATATGATGTTTTGATCAAATTTTTTTTATCAAATTGAAAATAAAATGTAACACAGATGACAGATGAGGTTTTCAAAATGGCTATGTAATGTATGTCAATATTTAACATAAAAACTAGCCTATAATAACTATGATAACAGTTACAACAATAAAATAACTAAACAATAACAGTATAAAAGTAGTCTCTATACAACGAAAATATCGACATACATCAATTCATTATTTTATTAAAATAATAATAATTTTATACACTCCGTTTCTCCTGTGACGTCAAGCCAATCAGAACGCTAGGATGGGTGTGCCTAGGTGGCCCCCTATCTACTAACGTGTCATTGTGACTGTGTGTAGATTAAGTGTGTGGATACCGTTTTATAAAAATATATTTGCCCGTTGTAGAAACTTGACTAATATTCTATATATGGTGATATTTTCCTGGATTAACAATGTTATGTTATGTTTGTTGGAAACTCTACGCCAACGTTCTTTAGATTTTCCATAAGTGATTTTCTGTGCATTATAATGAGTGCAGGCGAATAGCAATGATTCAAATCAGCTATGGATTCGTTATCGTAGGGACATTTTGGACTGGTTGCAATGCCTATTTTGTGGAGGTGTGCTGGAAACCGTCCGTGGTTTAACCTCATGCTTGTAAGAGACGAAACATAAAATCGTTAGTTGTTCCATATGCAGTATTCTATAGGGAATTGTCGGATTAATTGCACATAATGATTTTTCGCAGTTGATACAAACAGGTGCCACAATTTTTCCCATTCGACTTTTGCTTCTATTTTGAGTCTGCATCTTATATCAGATAAGGTAATAACGTCAACTTTATTACTGCTTACAGTTGAGTTTCTTGCCAATATATCTACCACTTCATTGCCCGGTTCCCCGGAAGGAGTTTTAAGTTTTTAAATGAAACATTTTGTAGGCTCTGTAAGGCTGACATTGAATCGCTGGCTACCAGCGCATTTGGTATTTTCTGGTCTAGAAGGTCTAGTAATGGCTTTAAGTATTGCTACTACTTCAGAAGTGCTTGAGATATTTGTACGTATAGGTAAGATTACTGTGACATCCTTTAAGATGGCTGCTAATGGCAAAGTAAATAATAGGTACATTGAACACTCTTTGTACTTCGGTAAATCAGACGTTGTAAGAAATGCATCTGCCAACGTTGGATTGTTTTTCTTTTCCCAATATTTTTGAGATGAACAGCTGGCAGCTAGCTGCCCCAGCACCTGTGCTCTGGTTTTGTTAAACATTCTCAGTTTGATTACATACTTCTTGGCTAGTAAGTTATATCGTAGTGGGGATTCTTGAGCTTCGACTAGGATGGCATGACTTTGAGATGACTGCATTGCGCTGATACATAATCTGATGACCTTGTACTGAATTCTATCTAGTTTTTTAAGGTTGGAATTTGAAGCGGATCTGTAAATAAAGCATCCATAATCGAGTATATACCGTATATATGCCCTGTAGACCATTAAAGATAATTTTGTCTCAGCGTCCTATTTTGTGTTTACGACCATTATTAAAAAATTAATTCCTTTGTCACATTTTGATACAATTTGTTGGATATGTTTCGATCAAAGTAGTTTTTGATCCAGTGTGATGCCCAGGTACCTATAGCTGTCAACTGTTTGGATTTCATAGCCGTATATCTTGTGTACCGAAGGAGTCTGCAGTCTATGCCGAGTAAAAACCATTATTGCTGACTTTTCCAAGCTTATATTAAGATCAGACTATTCAATCACCTATTTAGTGTTTCCATAACAGGATCTATACATTCTATGCATTTTTCGTATGAATTGTGAGTAACATTAAGGCAGATGTCGTCGGCATATTGAAGGCATGTGATCTCCCTACTCCAAATCTTATCTATACTATGTGTGTATACATTAAATAACAGTTGGATTAAAATGGATCCTTGCGGCAAATCCTTGTGAACTGTCCTCGGTCCACATAGTTTGTTGTTTTCGTCTTTTAAATATATCTTTCTGTTTAAGTACAGTTTGGTTAAATTATCTGCGATGTTATCTGGGATTTCAAGAGCCACCATTTTATCTTTTTAGTGTGTTAAAATTGAGTCGTAGGCACCTATTAGGTCCACGAATAACCATATTTAATAGGCATTTTTGGAAAATGTAGATTGAATATATGTGATCAAATGAGATATAGCATCCAGAGTTCCCTTTCCTCTTCTAAAGCCGTACTGATTAGGAAGCATCTTAAGTTTACTTTCACAGTACCATTCAAGTCTAGTTTTAATCAGTGGTTCATATATTTTTAAAATACAAGATATTAATGAAAATGGCCGATAGGATGATAAAAGGGTTTTTGATTTTACTGGTCACTATTACTTTAATTTGGTTAGGGTAAATGCCATGTAACCACCACTCGTTAAATATCTAGAGCAATTATTTTTTGTTGGAGTGCTGAATTTACTTATCATATTGTATGTTATCTTGTCAAAGCCGGCTTCGGCTTTCTCGTAGTTTATGAAGTTATCAGTATTTCCTGCAATCTTATATTGACGCAGCATTTCTTTCCTTGTCTGGAGAACTCTGTCACATTTTGAATCCCTCCACCGAGGTTGCTTTTGTTGAATATTATTTATTTTAATAGTTCTCGTCGACTTGATGTTTGTTTCAGCAGCTTTGTTAGCAGCGTTTAAGAATAATTGAAATTTTTCTTGCGTTGTTTCACAGAGTGGTTGTGATTCTAACTCTAAATCTAGACTATCCTGAAACGCATTCCGGTCAGCCCTGGGCTCAATCCATTTAGCGTCAAAAAACATTTTTTACTTTTGATCTATAGGATTTGCTAAAGATATAACTATAGCGTAATGGTCCGCGCTCAAGCTATCCTAGAAAACGGTCCATTCTAATGTGTTTGCCAGACCTTGTGTAAAAATGTGATATCAATGCATGAAGGCAGCTGGAACGGCCCCGCAACCCTTGCTGGGCTACCGTTATTTAAAACAGCAAAGTCTACGTTATCTATTGATTCCGTCAATCATAGATTGCCAGGTATATTATTTCTATTGGACCCTCAAAGCCGGAGTGTCCGTTACATTAACCTCCTACTATAGTTTGTTTCTTTTTCTCCCTCAGGACTCGTCCGCGTCTTTACCGCCCCGATAGCACTGCAGCTTTTTGCTTATTGTGCATGCCCTTAGTCTTTCTACTCCACCCATTCCAAAATCACTGTGCCTTGAACTTTTCTGCACAGCGATTGATAGGGTGAAGTCTTATATTGCCCTGTCTCTGGTCTAAACTGACCGTAAATCAGTTGTCTTTTGCGGACCAGAGCTATCTCCCCCTCGCCGCAGAGTCTGAATGCCAGGTCCCCCTCGAACCGCCCCATTTTATGCAGGTGTTTCTTGACGGTCATGTGTCCCGTCAAGAGACCTGTTAGGTTTCTGAGCTGTCATCTGCTAAGATTTAGCAGCAACACAGCTCTCCTTGAACTACGTTCACTGACTTCCCATGTCTGAGCCCTGGGCGGTTTGCCCAGTAGACCTTGTGTTAGTTTCTGACCCAGGACGTAATGGCTCCCCTGGCAATGCTCTTTGTCACGCCCAGAACCGGTTCTGGTCCCATGAAAGATTCTGCTGATCCTCTTTTCGCGAGACTGTCAGATTCTTCATTGCCTTTGACCCCCGAGAGACCCGGCACGCAGATGAGGGTGACCTCATTCTGCCCAGCCAGGTCGCTAGTCTCGTCTCGGCACTCACTTACCAGCCTGGAATTTTCCCGCGGGCTACTTAGGGCCTTAGGGGCTGCCTGGCTGTCTGTTGCTATGAGGATCCTCTTGTTGGTGTAGCACCTCCTCTTGGTCTCTCGCAGACAGTGGAAGATGGCGTACATTTCAGCCTGAAAGACTGTTGCATGGACCCCGAGGGAAATACCATAACTTACCCTCGGTCCTTTCGAATAAACACCTGCCCCCGTCCCACACTCCCCGTCCGATCTGTCCGTTAACCAGACGAGCGCGTCCCGTGGTAAGCCTGGCGTCTCCCCCCGTCATCCCTCGAGGTCGGGGATTTTCACTGTGAAATTGTTTTCCCTGCAGATTCGCGGGCTGGCGAAGTCGGGACATCATTTCAATTATATGCTCTTTCACGATCTCCTGAATGTTGCACTGGCCCCTGAAGTCTGGGTTGATCTTCAGTCTGCCATGCAGGCTAGTCTGTATAGTCCTTTCCCATGATAACTAAGTGCAGAGGGGGGCAGATCATGGCAGCTGTTGGGGTTGAAGTCATAGCCCATGTGATGTCCAGGCAAGCTATCCTTTGGATCTTGCCTACTTTTTGTTTGGCACTGGATTGTGTCACCTTAGGCCACCAGACCAGTGCCGCGAGATAAATGGAGCCCAAACATTGGGCCGTTATGCTACAATGTCGCCTTCCCACGGTAAGAACCGCTGAGTCAACCGTCGTCATAAAGGAGCCAACAACTATGCAGGTTCAAAATGCAAGTAGGACGGAATATCACTGTGAGAATCTACATCAGCAGATTCCTTGTTTATCCAGAAACAATAGTACAACGCCTGGAGGGAAGACTATAAAGAGGCTGCTCACAGAGGCAGAACCGTTAGTTCTTGTTCCGAGTTTGTATTATTCTTTTTTTTTTGTAACTAAGTAATTAAGTTTTGATTGTTTAAAGTATCAAATAAATTGGTTTAAAAATTCAAACGTCTAAAAAGTGGCGCAGTCGTTAGTATTGGTTAGAAAACCGAAAGCATATCGATTTTTAAGCGTATCGACGCCTAATAACCAATTCGAGCCAAGCAGAGCCAAGTTAAGGCAGAAATAGTGGCCAAGCAGAGCCAAATTGAAGCAGCAACCATCGTATTATGGTAAGTTTACTGCTATCCCATTTTACATTTCCAATTTGTGTATTAAAACGTTATATTTCTGATTCAGAGGAAGAATCACAAAGTTTATGTAACATAGAGCATAGTTTTAGATCATTCCGCATTAGCGACAATAGCATAACAGTAAATCATTCAAATATTAATAAGAGTAGTAATAGTAGCAACATGACAGACCAATTCAAAGAATTTTTCCTGAAAGCTATTCGCGAGTTTGACGGCCAACCAGCCTACGTAGGCCATTTTTTAAAAGCATGTGACTTGGTCATGAACCAGTTCTACGTGCCAAACGAGAATCTGTATATGAATCACTTCTTGCTGAATTATGTTCAAACTAAATTAACGGGAACAGCCCGGCTTATAGTAAATACAAAGATAATCAACACGTGGGCAGACCTGAGAGAAGCTATTGTTCAAAATTTCAGTGACCAGAGAGATGATCACAGTTTATTGGCAGAAATGCAAAAACATATAGAGCAATTGCTCATCTCGAGTTTAATAGCTAACGAGCACAATGAAGGCGTGAGATTAATTAAGAAAGACATTTACGAGAACCAAACATTAAAAGCGTTCTTGGGAGGTTTACGCAATCACATAGGCCTTGTTTTGCGTAGCCAATCACCGGGAAGTATAGAACAAGCTTTGAAATTCGTGTTCGCAGAAAAAAATTTCGATTATAGAGATAAAACAATAAATATGAATTTCAGTAATAATAATAATAAATTAGAAGGACAGAACCGTACTTTCTTTCAGAAACAAAATAACCCAACTTTTCAGAATGTACAATCTCACAGACCTTTCCAAACAAACTTTAGACCATTTCACCAACATAATAATAATCAAAACAATCACACAAATTCCCAGCCTAGACAAAATCAACAATTTGTGCTAAGGCAAAATTTTTCGAGTCAATTTAGGCGACCCAATTTCAGTAATCAACCGGGTCGACCCAATGTAAATCATAATGCTAACAGAAATTATCACGAACCAATGGAAGTAGATAGTTCTAACACTAGACTGTCAATACCAAGGAGAGCAGTTCATGTAAATAATATAGAATTTAATGAGAATGAAATAAATGACACAAATTACGATTTACATTATGTAAATGAAGAATTAAATTACGAAAATTCGCCAGCCGAGGAATACGACATCCAACAGCGAAATTTTCCCACTGCAGGTCCTCAACGAGAGAACCGTGATAGATATAAATAATATGAATACATTAAGTAGGTTACCCTATATAGAATTAAAAGAAATATCAGGTAAATTTTTGTTAGACTCAAGATCTTCAACAAATCTTTTGAATCCTGCTGTAGCATATTATAAGTTCCCAAAAAACATATTTACGCATAATTTTACCATACGCACCGCGCATGGCATTTATAAGCACTCTAAACGTGCACATATTAAATTTAAATTGATTTCAGAGACACAAGAATTCTGTCTATTCAACTTTAACACTTCTTTTTCGGGATTGATTGGGATGGAGCTTCTCAAACGAAATGAAGCTAAAATAGATTTTAAGGATCACAAACTGTATATAGGCAAAAATATTATACCAATAAAATTCATAGATCTTAGCGAGAGTCAATCGATAAAGACAGAAACCAAAGCAGATGGTTTACTGTTACCCGAGACTCATTTAAATTTAAATAATATAATAACCCAGCAGTATTTCGTACGTAATGACGAACTTGAGACAATTAATCACGTACTAAATAATAACCACGCTTCTAATGTAAGAGATGGGCCATTCAGCAGATTAAATAAACAATATGCATCTGAAATCAGAGACAGCCAGATGCGACGTCCATATGAACCAGCAGTTATACAAAATAACAATTCTAGTGCAATTCATATTAATAATTTAAATACTTACAATACGGGGGGTAAGCAAAAACGAATCAATAATAAAGATGCATTAATGGAGCAAATAGATACAGGCGAATTAAATGATGAGGAAAAACAATTGTTATTTAGTTTATTATCAGAATATCAGGACACCTTTTTGAATAAAAACGAACCATTAACGCACACAAATGCAATAAAACAGAATAAGGACAACGGACGACATACCAGTCCATTCTAAATTATATAAATACCCTTACGTACATAAACCGACAGACAAATTAATGACCTGCTAAGACAAAAAATCATTAGGAAAAGCCACAGCTCACCTACTTGGATTATATCAACAAAAAAAATGGACAAGTCAAATAAACAAAAATGGAGAATTGTGGTGGACTATAGGAAATTAAATGAGAAAACCATACCGGACAGACACCCAATTCCCAAAATAGATGAAATACTGGACAAAATTGGGAGAGCCCAATATTTCTCGACGATCGATTTGATCTCTGGGTATCATCAAATTGAAATGGATCCCAGTGACATAGAAAAAACAGCGTTTACCACGGATACAGGCCATTGGGAGTGCACCAGAATGCCGTTCGGGTTATCTGGGGCTCCAGCGACCCTTTCTAGGCTCATGCAGAACGTATTAAAAGGCCTAATTGGACAAACATGCCTTGTATATATGGATGACGTCATAGTTTTCTCCACATCGTTTCAGGAACACCTTGAGAAACTAAAACTAGTATTCTAGCGCTTCAGGCAAAGCAACTTAAAGATCCAGCTAGACAAGAGCGATTTTCTAAGGAAGGAATCCGAGTTTTTGGGACACGTGGTCAGCCCAGACGGGATTCGTCCGAATCCAAAGAAACTGGACGCAATAAGGAAATTCCCTATACCAAAAACCCCAAGGGAAATTAAATCATTCCTAGGATTAGTTGGATACTATTGTAAATTCATAGAAAACTTCGCACACGTTACGAAACCACTCACAAAATGTTTAAGGAAAAACTCGAAGATAAACGTGAACCACGAAGAATATATTGCTGCCTTTAACTCGTGTAAAGATATCTTAATGAATTCACCTGTAGTTATACCACCGGATTTTTGTAAAGACTTTATATTAACAACCGATGCTTCAAACGTAGCGATAGCCAGAATATTAAGCCAGGGCGAACCCAATGCGGATCACCCGATAGCTTACGCCAGCCGGACATTAAACGACACCGAATCCAGGTACAGCACAATAGAGAAAGAATTATTAGCCATCGTGTGGGCAACTAATTATTTTAGACCATACTTATACGGAAGGAAATTCACTATCTATACGGACCATAAACCTTTAAAATGGTTATTTTCTTTGAAACAACCAAATTCAAAATTGCTCTGTTAGAGACTAAAATTGGAAGAATATGAATTTAAAATTGAATACAAGAAAGGAAAGCTAAACTGCGCAGCAGATGCACTGTCCAGGGTAGAAATAAACCCACTAGACATAGATAATCAATAAATGGCGAATAATATCGACGAAGAGGAAGAAATCATAGAAATTGACGATGACGACACAGCAAATTCGAATGCGGACTCGTATTCAGCACCAGGCATACCAATACTCGAGGAAGAAATCGTTAACAGCAAAACCAATCAGATAGTTTTTAAAAATACTGATAAACCAGACATATTATCAGTCAGAAGGGACAAAAGGAATTTCATATATGCAAACTTCAATTTAAATAAACCAGATCAGACAGAAAAATTTATAAAAGAATACTGTTTACCACAAAGGAAATATTATTGCATTTTTGTAAATGAACAAGATTACGAACTAGTAAGTTCGGCAATCAATAAAAACTTTAATAACGTAGAATCACCCAAATTTTATAGATGTCTGGAAATTAGGAATGAAATTAACGAGGACGAATTAACCGAGACTATAATGAAATATCATGAGGGGAAGAGTAACCATCGCGGGGCTGAGGAGACCTACCTAAGAATGAAGAAAATATACTACTATCCCAACTTAAAGTAGAGGAATATGTACGAAATTGCGAATTATGCAAAACATGCAAATACAATAGGAACCCGGTACAAATAGCATTGGAGCACACCCCCACAGCATCAAAACTGTTAGAGATATTACACATTGACACATTCCAAATGGAACAAGCTATCTTCCTAACAATTATAGATCCGTTTAGTAAATTTGGCCAAGCATTTCCAATAAAAAGTAAGAGTGCAACCGAAATTGCAAAAAACTTGATCAAGTACTTTTCACAGTATGGAGCGTGTAAAATAATAATCGCACACCTAGGTACAGAGTTTTCAAACCAACTAATTAAAGAACTATTAGAAACATATCAGATAGAGTTACATATAACAACACCGCAAAACCCAACATCCAACGGACCCATCGAAAGATTTCACATCACGATTATTGAACATTATCGATAATTCAAAATGAAATTAAAAAATATGAAACCAATAGACTTAATATCATACTGTATATTCGCTTACAAATCGGCAATACATTCACAGACACTAAAACCACCTTTTGATTTAATATTTGGCTACATACCAGAAATGTTTAACTATGACCCGGAAGTCATAATTACACAGGAATACAACGTACAACATAAAGATTTAATGCAAATTATTTACGAGATAGTCAGAAGCAGGATAGAGAATTCAAAAATAAAAACTCTACAACGGACAAATAAAAACACGAACCAACCGTTTAAGGAAGGTGATATTGTCTACAAAAAGATACCACCAGAATTTCATAAAAAACATAAAAACCCATTTTCAGGACCGTACTCAATAATATCCCTATTAGAACATAACAAAGCTATTTTAATAAATCATAAAAATGACGAACAGACGATAGCACATTTAAGAAATTTACGTATTGCAGGTTCCTTGCCACGGGAATAACAGCCCAAATACAAGACTTGACAGACAACCCAGGCATGTTACCAAAGAAGTTAGGCACAGCATACACTGAGACTAGCAACTGGAATCTGATACACATACATGACTTGACACAATTACATAGAGACTACAACCAAATAAAAAGACACTACGCAAATACAGTTACCTTCATGACAAAAGATTACCATTCTGAATATCATAATTTCATATTGGCATTGAATTTCACCATAGATAATGTAGACGATATATTTTACAGGATTTTTCCAAATAAAAATATTATTAATAGACGAAAACGTGGCATAATAAAAGGACTAGGTTCTATATTTAAGTCAATCACAGGGAGTCTCGATTCACAGGATGGGGAACGTATTCAGCAATCATTAGAAGTCTTAACGACAGATCAAAATAAAATTCATGAACTTTTTAGGTCCCAAAATTCGGTCATGCTCGAGGCAATCGTCGAATTTAATGGAACGATAGTAGGATTGAGTCATAACCAAGGCACAATAGTAAATAGGATAAATGAATTATGTAATACAGTAGAAAGCCTGCGAAGTGAACAAATAACTCACTATCATCGCATTAAGATTCTACAGTTACTCATGCAGCTAGGACAATTATTAAACAATATTCAAGAAATAGCATTAACAACAGAAGATGCCATCACGTTTGCAAAATTAGGAATCTTTCACACATCCATATTAAAACCAAAATTTATAATAAAATAAATCAATAAGATACAAAGGTATGCAACTAATGCTAGAGTAATAACAACCACTGATCTAAATCTATACGAAAAAGTATTTAAAATAAAAGCAGTCCAAAACAATTTCAAAATTATATTTCAAATAGAAATCCCTCTGGTAGATGAATCAGAAAATGATTATTATCAATTATATACATTACCTGTCCCTAGAAAGACACACCTTTTTACCATGATAATTCCTAGAACCAAATACCTTATCCTAAGCAGTAAACAATATGCCTATCGTAATGAAGACTGTCCAAATTTAAAGAACCAGATATATTTTTGCAAAGACGACAATCCAACAACCATGAATGATGAAAACCCATGTGAAATAAAAGCTAAAAAAATTTCAAAAACCTATTAACAATTGTAATCAAGAATTAGTCAAAATTAATAAAACCACAGTTTCGAGATATGGAACGAGTCAGTATATAGTTATAGCACCCGAAGAAACTAACGCCAGAATAACTTGCCAGGAACAGGAGTGGACCAACATCATCAAGGGTACAAATTTAATCAACCTGCAACCAAATTGCTAATTGACTATAGGCAACAAAATCTACAAGACCGGCCCAGCAACAGCAGAAACACAACAACTATTCAACCTGTCTACACTAGAAACCCCCATTTCAGAAGATCAAACAAATCCAGGACCAGTAACCGAAATATCATTAGAAAACGTACAGCTACACAACATCAATCAAATCCAACACCAACTTCAAAAATTTAAACAAAATATACCAGGACCTATAACAATACCAATCCATCACCTGAGTATAGGGACAATATTACTGTACATAGCTGTCTTAATAACCATTACAACTATAGCCGTCCGAATGGGGTTGAAGAAACGAAGAACCAGCAAAGAAGATAAAGGAACAAAAACAGGAACCACCGAGTCTGGATTTCCATTGAAAATCCGGAACGAACCATAGCTTCGTCTTTAAAAAGGGGAGGAGATAAATGGAGCCCAAACAATGGCCCGTTATGCTACAATGTCGCCTTCCCACGGTAAGAACCGCTTAGTCAGCCGTCGTCATAAAGGAGCCAAAAACTATGCAGGTTCAAAATGCAAGTAGGACGGAATATCACTGTGAGAATCTACATCAGCAGATTCCTTGTTAATCCAGAGACAATAGTGCAACGCCTGGAGGAAAGACTATAAGCTGCTCACAGATGTAGAACCGTTCATTCTTGTTCCGAGTTAGTCATCTGCACACCGAGTGCATAGACATTAGATAACATGTAGGTTGATCGTCTTATTTTTAGTATATTGTATTATTCATTTTTTGTAACTAAGTAATTAAGTTTTGATTGTTTAAAGTATCAAATAAATTGTTTTAAAAATTCAAACGTCTTAACCGTAAAGTTAAGTCGCGTATGTTAACGATGGTCTGACCACCCTTGTGTACAGCCAGTGGGCCATACTAGGTCTTAGTTCCCACGTTTTTCTATATAGCCGCCTAGTGGCGGCTAGGGTCATAACTGCATTACACAGTATTTTTTCAACGTGGCCAGTCCAGGTTAGCTTAGAGTCCATACGACCTCAAGATATTTTACCTCCCTGGCCATTGAGATGTTTCTACCGTATAAGGTGAGAGTTCTGTGGCTCTCCCACTTCCTGCTCCTCGTAAACGGTATGACGGTTGCTTTCTCGGGGCTCACCCCGAGCCATTGGCAAACCGTCTACAAACTATAGTTTGTAGGTTTGAGAATTGATTAAGGATATTGGTCCATTCTCTTACTGTAACACTTTTGTCTGCGGTCTGTATATAGTTACTAGACTTAGTTTTAAGCGCTCCAAGTAAACCCCACGCATCCTTACCTTGGCATTGGCATTATAATCTATGCTAAGCTGAGACCAAATGAAGTCAGTGGACAATAATTTGCGACTCCTCCACCTTTCCTCGGTGCTCGGTCCTGTCAGATTACCGTGTAACCGGGCAAGTTGAAACTATTTTTCGGTTTAGACATGTGTCGCTTAAGAGGATAACATCCACGCTCTTGTTTTGTAAAAATGTATTAAACTATTTTTATTTGCTATTATCGATCTGCAATTCCATTGTAAGACCGTGAATGTTACTAAGAAGACTCATCATCACTGTAATTGAAGGCGTCAGATATAAGTGAGGATAATTTTTTTTAATCCAATGTTTCTAATGTGTTTTCTTTCTTACCTTTTATGAGTTGTGTTACAAACTGCGATACAACTAAATTTATTTTTTCAATTATTCTTTTTTTGTGGCTAATAAATTCTTCTCTATGAAGGTTTGGTAATATGGTTGTTCTATTTGTAATAATATATATATATTATATACGTAATAATAGGGGAGGTTCAATTTTTTCTGGTAAATTACAAGTTTTTCGCTTTTTTGGCCTTGACTAGCTGTGAGGATGTTTGTGAATGTTAGCTGTATGTGCTAAGTTAAAAGTACCATTTGGTGTTGGTCTATGCTGTGTGCCTGGAGTTGTGAGTTACGGGAAGATTATCAAATTTAATAATATGTCTAACTTATTGCTAGTCGCTATTTTTGAATATGATGGGTTATTTTCGAGTAATTCGGCTACTTTCAATGAAATGTTTTTGGTTGGCATTATTTGTTTAATATTTTTTTGTTTTTAATACATTGGGCAAGTTATCTGTGTGCTAGAATGTTAGATTTGCAATACACGCAAAATTTTCTTTGTCGCATAAAGTTAGTTCATGATTTTCCCCGCATTTCCTACATCTAACATTTTTCTTTTTACAATGATTAGCTACATCACCGTACCTGAGACGTTTAAAACATTGAACCATTAGGTGTATGTATGTTTCTACTGGAAAGTTTACTGAGATTATTTTTATATTTGTCAGTAATTAAAAACTCATAAAAGTCAAAACACAACCATTTGACGTTTAACAAACTTGGATGTTCCATCATCTAAAATAATATTTTTAAATAAGCGCTTAACTCCAACTACTGACTTTTGAGATTTAATTGGATTAATTCGTCTTCGAAAAACGTGTCAATCATTTTAATTACACCTTTTTTATAGTGAAAAACTTAGGTATATAGGCAATCAGACCATTATCTTTAATGAGTTTGTTTTCTACTAATTGATTAGCGGCTACATATCACTTTAAAATGACTTTGACACTTATTTAAGGCAGTAGGTTTAATATGTTCAATATTTTTTAAATATTTCGTTCAGTGAGAGATAGCGGCCGACTCGAATCTGAAACAATCTACCCAAATTTTTGGTTCTATGTTGAACCAGTACAATATAAGGGTCGAATGTTTATATTTATTGTTGATGTCAATATATTTTAAAAATTCACTTTTACCTTCATTGGTAATTAATGATAATGTCCTATCACTTACCGATAATGTGTCCACTGGTGTTTCGCTTATGCCACCGGGATCTGGTGGTTCATTATATTTTCTTGGGTTAGACTTACCTTTTTATTAGGGCAACTGATATATGTTACAATTTAATGCAACACACAACACCTCACATTGTGATTATTTATAAGAAAATAAATTTTAAGAATGATTTCTCAAATAAACACACTAAATTTTAAAGAATAAAGAACAGCACTTTACACTGCATGTTGACTGCTCGAGCGTCTCGGCTCGAAAATATCACGCTTTTCACAATTTTTTTTAATGCCACCATTATATGTGTCTCACAAGTTCACCTAATGCAACTTTTATTTCAACTGAATGATAATCAGCTGCACCTGACTTTTATACATCCAGAAGTAACGCAGATTTTATCCTGCACAGACACGTACACGTTCGGGCAGCTGTGCGTGTCAAATTATAATAATAATAATATAATTATACAGACGGCTATGAACAGGTCGATACCCCCTTGTTTTATAGGAACTATTAGTAGACGGGCTTCGGAGGCCTGGTTTATGTAAATACGGGATGCTAATGAAAAAAACGTTTTTTTTATTTTTAAGTACACTTAAATGTTTTTGATCAAGTGTGTGTACATATTTTACTTTAGAGCAACGTGTGAACGTGTGTTTCAAAATTAGATACATGGCTTCCGTTGAAAATGCTAGCCAAAAATCTTAGCATGAAATTACTAATGATGGAATTTGGCAATTGAACTAGAGTGCGTAACAAAGGCAGAGGCCTTATTTTATTTAAGTACTTGCCTTGTGAGACATCAGCAAAGAACATGTTTGAGTAATTTAAAATATGGAAATGGATTTAAAATTATAGGTCATGTTGCTCCTATCAGAATTCGCCAGAGTAGAAGTCTAGAGGTCACCTGACGTAGACATTTTTCTACACCGGAGACTTATATACAGATATGAAACATTGCCCCTAATTCTTGGTTTTTACCATTAGGAAACAAAAACTAGAATCGCTCCAAAAACCACAAAATAATAACAGAGAATTATGCGCTAGATACGTATGTGGACAACGAATTTTTTGGGGTGATTGTGCTTTTTATTTCGGTTCCCAACCACAGTGTTCAAACTTTCGTCTTTTACCGGTATGGAGCAAAATTACATTATGCGGTACAAGACACAATTACTCAGACCCTGAAAACTAACGACTTAGAACAATTTGAGAAAGAGGGACAAGGCGTAGTGACATATTGTATATACCAATTGATCACAATTTAAAGTTTAATTAAGTTTTTGACTCAACTAGCAGTTTCGAGCAAAACTCAAATTAACCATTAAAAATTAACGATGAAGAAATAAAAATATACCTGCTATTTATTTAAAAAATATTGAAGGTTTTGGATTCTTTATTAGTGCAAGCGATTCTCTGGCGAGCCAATAAGAAGTAGGCCTTGTCTGAAAAAAAAAATGAATAAATTAAGCTAAAACAGTTGAGCTGATGGGTTGCAATGACGCAGCCATTAAAATAAACTAAAGAAAAAAAAATGTTACTTCTGTTGTGATTCTTAAGTAACTTTGTATCATAGGGTGGATTTCTTAGTTTCAGTTTCTATAAAATAAAGTTTTTTAAAATTTATTTCTCTACTTTACTCTTTACATTTTTTGCAGAGTATCCTTTGCATTTTGCGCTACCAAATTTGTGTATAAATAAAATATTCAGGATTGTAATAATTAGTAATTTATTAAACTTGTTTTTACTTTGGAAGTAGTATAATAAAATTAATATTTCATTATTTAAAACATCATTATGTTGACATGTAAAAAAAAGTTATTAGGATAAAGTTAAATGGGTAATATAATTATTTTAAAGATACTTTTAGAATGTCTAGTGTAACTACAAAATTCATGCACACCTAAGCGTAAATCGATAAACTAAGGTTTATGACACTATTTTAGATCCACATGTGATATATGACACTCTACATTGTATACAATAGGGAAAATTTATGTATGTAGACCATTATCAGAACTTTCGAAACTGTAAACCTCGGAAACAATTTATCCAGAGGTAAACATTATCAACGTCATAATATCAATCTTCCTGACCTTTTCGAACTTTTTTGTTTTCTAGTGCATCTTTTATGAGATGGCACTGGAACTTATATTCGACTTATAGCGACTTGTTTATACTGTCTCCAAAAGACGAACCGCTTAATCAGCGCGGTTAGGTATTGAAAGAGGATATACAAAAAAACAGGATACAATAAATTGATCAGGGCTGGATTCAGTACGAAAATACAGATCTAATTCAACCAGCCTTATATAATAATTCTGAAACATATCTAGGAGACACGCAAGCATGATGACAACATTAAATATATTTAATATTTACAAACAAAAATTTTATTGACAAACGGAAAAAATAGTCATTTAACAAAACATGTTATCTTTAGTCTGAGCCAGCAAAATTAGCTAGCAAGGGCAATGTCAGTAACAATTATGCAATAAATAAAATGTAATTCGTTATCTTTTGTCCCATGTGAAGTATATGTATAATGGTACTCTTCGGAATAAAAAACCCATAAGTAAAATGTCTAACAACACAATTCATGTAAAAACAACCCCATCGTCCACGTCGTCAATGCCAATCTCATGTGATTAGAACTCTGAAACCAACATTTTGTACAAGTAAAATATAATTAATGAGAATATTAACATCCTGTGTCATTATAATTTTCATCGGAGTTTTAAATTTGTGTTATTTTTCTCCCTTAATCTCCATTTTTTTTGCTTACTATATGACTGCCAAATTAAACTTTTCTTTTAACTTGTCCTCCATCAACTTGAGAAGCCTCCAGTTCACTACGGTAGGACAATGAGTTAACTGTTAATGTGTTTACTTTGGCGCTGGCTTGATTTGTATAGGTGAAATAGCAAAGCTTCAATTCAAAGAAGTTGGACTAACCGAAAGCCTAAGCCTCATCAGTGTCGTTCAACTTCGACAAAATATTGGGGTACGTGACCTATGTCACGTTTATCTATCTATATATCTATCTATCTATCTATCTATATCTATATATATATATATATATATATATATATATATATATATATATATATATATATATATATATATATATATATATATATATATATATATATATATATATATATATATATATATGGTTTGCGTGGACTGCACTTTCGAACCATCCCGGTTCATCATCAGCACGCTATGAGCTTCTATTGGTCGATTTACTGTTCTCTGATTAGTTGTGCCTTCGGACTGTGTCGTGTATATTGGTCTTCACAGTCCGAAGACACAACCAATCAGAGAAGAGTAAACCGACCACACACGACACAGTCCGAAGGCACAACCAATCAGAGAACAGTAAACCGACCAATAGAAGCTCACGGCGCAAGCGCCACGTACAATCTCAGACGCAGACCACACAGGAGCGATAACAGTCAGTAGCGTGCTGATGATGAACCGGGAGGGTTCGAAACTGCAGTCCACGCAAACCAATAAGAAATCACGAACCTACAGCAAACAAATAAAGTTTATATTTAAAAGTGATTAAAGTGTAGCGCAATATTCCGAAAGATGTATATATATATATATATATATATATATATATATATATATATATATATATATATATATATATATATATATATATATATATATATATATATATATATTGCGTAGGAAGCAGTGACCATATATATATATATATATATATATATATATATATATATATATATATATATATATATATATATATATATTTCGACAACACGCCACAAGGGCTTACAGCCTAAATAGTATCGTACCGTGGGTGTCAACAAGGAGGAAAGAGGCAACTTCTTAATTCTGAACTTGAAGGTTTGAAGGTTTGGAGGTTCGAAGGAGAAGGAAAAACATGTGCCGGCAAGGAATTCCACAACTTGTAAGTCCTCGGGACAAAAGAGCGGGCATAACAAGATGTACTATGTCTGGTGACCTGGACAGTAAAAAGGTGCATTCGCTCTGTTCCCCTGGAAGATCTGTTGGGGGCAGCAGGTAAAGTAACCATGGAAGAAAGCTCCGCTGAGCAGTGCCCGTGCAGATAATTATAAAAGAGGGGATCGGGGGGTTACCAGGCACGCCTGTGGGAAAGGGAAGGCAGCCTTCGGGTGAATGGAGTCCAGGATAGCCGCGGCAGCGGCACCCCAGATGTGGAAGCAGTATTCGAGGTTTGGCCTTATTTGTGAAGTATATAAGATATAGAGATTAGCTACTGAAAAGTATATGCGAGCCCGGAAGAGGAAACCTAATTTCTTAGCAGCCACTTCTGCAATTGATGTAACATATTGGTGCCACAGAAATTCTAACAAGTGAAAAGGACTCATTACTTTGAATAACTTGGTTGTTCATCGTGATGGGTCTAGGGCTGGTGTATCTCTTATGAGATAAAAAGCAAGACTGAGATTTGGTGGAGTTGAATTGTAGAACATTTCTACTTCCCCACTCTAATATTTTTTGGAGATCCACAGAGACAGAACCCTCCATGAGTCTGCGATCCTCATCTAATTGGGCTCAAGAGACAGGCTTAGAATATTGTATATCTGAGTGGAGTGTTGTCGTCGCGTAACTGTGAACTCGGTCGGATGTGCTAGAGAGGAGGTCGTTGATGTGGAGAAGAAACAAAGTTGGGGCTAAAGCTGAACCTTGAGAGACCCCTGCATTAATTGGATACAGTTTAGAGGAACGGCCATCCACGACAACAGAAATGCTCCGGTTGGAGAGGAAATTTGCTGTCCAGGTACAGCGTTTTGGTGATAGGCCATAGGTCGGAAGTTTATTAAGCAGCGCTGCGTGCCAGACCTGGTCGAATGCTTTGGATATGTCTAGAGCGACAATCTGGGATTCACCGTGGAGTTTCATAGACTGGTTCCAAGAATGGGTGACAGAGGAAAGGAGGTCGCAGTTGATCTGCGCTGACGGAATCCATACTGCCTGTCGTGGATTAGACTGTGTTTTTCAATAAATCTTAGTAATTCGGTGTTTATATACTTTTCAATCACTTAGAGACGACTGAAAGGAGAGAAATAGGCCTGTAGTTGCTAGGAAGCGCTTTGGATCCTTTCTTGGGGACGGGTTGTACTCGAGCAGTTTTCCAGTTACTAGAGAATATGCCTCTATTGTAAGATGTCTGAAACAGACGAGTAAGGACAGGAGCCAGTTCTGGTGCGTATTTTTTGAGAACAATTGCTGGGATCTCGTCAAGGTCAGATGCTTTCCTGGTATTAAGAGAAGAGAGCATCTTTCGTACCTTTCTAGTTTTGAAAATGATATTCGTCATTTTATGCGCGATATTTGGGACTGTTGGTGGTTAAATATTTAGAGGTGGGTTGAGAGTAGAATTGCGGGCGAACAACGAGGCAAAAAGTTCAGCCTTGTCCAGAGCGGTAGAAACAATTTCATCCCCGGAGACAAGAGGTGGGAACGTGCTCTTGCAGAAATTATTCCCAATAAATTTAGCAAGAGTCCAGAAGGGTTTGCTGACGTTGGAGCTTATAAGGATTTTGTTTTTGAAGTGGTTATTAAACGAGTTTTTTGTCCCAAAAAGAATGCGGACGTAGCGGTTTCTTGCGTCGTTAAATGCTTGACGGTTTTCTTGGCTGGGATTGTGTAGAAGCGTTTTGTGAGCTTTGACCTTTTCAAGTCTGGCCTTGTCACAGGATTTAGAGAACCAGGGCTTTTGAGTGGCTGAAGAGGTTTCCTGTGTACGTGGAAAAAATAATTCCATGGATAATTTCGGTGACATTTTGTGAGATGTCAGAGGGGTCAGGATGAGAGAAGCAAACAGACGCCCATGGAATTGAGGAAAAGCAATCCCGCATTTCGTCCCAGTTCGCGGAGTTGTAGTGCCAAACGATACGTGGGTGTGATGAGTGTGACCTCGGGTTGCATTGCGTAGGAAGCAGTGACCATGCCGTGTTCAGAGCGACCAATGGTGACTGATGTCTTATAGCATTCAGGTTTTGTAGTAAGAAGGAGATCCAAGGGATTTGAGCTGTGTGTTGGGATGCGAGGAAAGTAAATAGGTTGCTGAACCATATTGACGCACATGCCTCCATGCAATCTAAAGGAAGTAAGGAGCTCATACCCCGGGAAATTAAGGTGATTAGTGGCTCTTTTGGTACTGATTTGGGTTTCGGTGAGGCAGAGGAGTTGGGGCCTATTAGCCTGGAGGAAATTGTAAACGGAGTTCAGGTTAGAATTCAGGCCACATATATTCGAATCTTGCATGCGGCGCCCCCTGCACACCCCTCTCCCGGAGATCCGAATGAAGGTATTTTATCTCCGGAATCTTTTGTACAAGGAGAAGCCTGTAACGTAATCACATCCGTTTTTAGTTAATTTCATTCCATGCCAATCTAAGTTTGGTACCTTTACACTGTTTTTCTGTGCCACGTGTCAAACCACTTGAAATTTAATAGATTGACACTATATGCCTAGCAATAGAGACAAGGGAAATATTTATTGATTAGTTTGGTTTGTCGGTTGTTTTTCCTTTCAATTTTAGGAAGATTAAAAGAAATATATTATATTTGCCGTCTTAAGAAATATCTGGAAATTTCACCGTTACCGTTCTAAATTATTATTTTTTAGGGCTTTTCTCTTGGATCTAACATGCCTTTCCAACATTTGCATTATATTTGTGTGAATCCTACATTTTAGTGAGCTAAACTGGATTGCAGAAATTAATCTAAATGAACTATCTCCAAATACCGTCAGTTGCTCAACCTAGTTATAAAAAAGCTCTTAAGTGCTAACCACAATATACATTTTTATTGGAACAAGGACCTAATTAATTGAATAAAATTTAATTAAAATCTGTACATTTTGTGAGGCGTTTGGATAGCCAAAAGCAATTATTTTGAACCGGGAATTATAGGTATTGACGTGAGAAACTCTTTTTTTCCTGTTATATATATATATATATATATATATATATATATATATATATATATATATATATATATATATATATATATATATATATATATATATATATATATATATATATATATATATACACATATATATATATATATATATATAAATATATATATATATATATATATATATATATATATATATATATATATATATATATATATATATATATATATATATATTTAAATTAGTATACAAATTATTTGTTATGAGATAGTTCATGAGAGTTAACTTATTATACTTTTAATCAACCCATTTGGTAGTTTTAGGGTTATAAGACATTTAAGGCTCACCTGGCGCCTTTTAATTGTCCCTTCCTACACAAACATTTTTCTTTATTAGGAATTTTTTTTTGTGACGAAGGTTTTTATAAGATAAGGATCAAATTTGAAATTGTATCTTTAATTACCGCCAAGATAAACAATAACAAGGATAAATCCGATTAGCTTGGTCAAAAATGTTACAAGCCATCATCATTTTTGTTTATAAGTGAAACCGACTCGTACACCAGAACCGGAAATGCCCGTTGGGACTTCATCGGGTCCTTGAGGTAAGGGGTGGTACTTCCTTGGGCGTGAAAAAAATCCTTTACTATCATGTAAAGGAAAAGTCCACTACCACCTGCACATGTATAAACGTTTATCTATATAAACATAGCTGATGTTCTTTTAATTTGGTTTCCTTTTTCTGGATTTTCTCAAAAAGTACGTTGGTATTTACTGCCAGGAAATTTGTTTCTGTTAACATTTAAAAATGAGGTGACCATATTTCTGTTACACAAATAATGCTTTCTGCAATCATGATAGTAGCACTTACCAATGGATACTGAAATTTGAAACTGAGTAATTATTTGTCCGGAATTCACTCTGACTGTTATTTTGCAGCATCTGAATAATATACAGACACTGACTTCATCAAAGCTACATCGACTGGTTGTACGGTGGGTGCAGCGTGCTGGGAATGTAATAATTTGCACATGCCCACTGCCTAAATTAGTGAAAGTGTTTTGTATGGCTAGCATTACCGTGTATCAACAGCAACACTAGATTACCTTTGGAAACTCTGTAAATCATAATAAAGTTCTTAAACCATCCTGTAAAAATATCCTTTCCACTGAAACAGATAACAGTTGTTCGCAGTCAACTTGTATTAATGAACTAAAAGCTAAAGGAAATTTCCTGATGCTTTTGCCGCCGAAGTGGCTTTTAGTTTGCTCATTGTCTTGCTCTTTGCTAAATCTTGTAACAAAGCGTCCAAACTTTTAGATATTACTCTATTAATATGCTAATTAGACCCATATAGTTCAACTTTCCATTACAAAGTTGTTTTCGGTACATTAAAAGTTGTCGAACGCTTTCCTAGCCCCATTGCTATTAAACATTGCAATTGCTTTCTTTCAACAGTTCTGTCCATCCATTTTTGCAAAAACAAAACACTATAATATAAAACTTAACTATGGTATTTTGTTAAAACAGATAAAATGTACCAACAGAAAACCAAACGGCCCAGTAGTCCCTTTTCCCGGGTCCGTTTTCTCTAATCTTAACTCAAACACAATACCGCGTTTTCAACGTTATATAGATACTTATACTTATACTTATGTATTTGTAATTAGAATTATACATCGCATCTTACAAATAAGCTTTTCTTGTTGTTGTATTGTCACAATTTCTTTCAGCATCCTCCCAGACTCCTAAGAGCTAAGTGCTTTATAGATACCGAAGATATATCCATGTCAAGTGGTAAAGTCAGGTAAACTCAATAAAGTATAAAATAAAAGTAGATTTTTATATCAAATTAAATACAAACCTTAATCACGAGGCACACAACGCATTTGCCAGAAAATGGCTGACTGTTTAATGCTGACTTTTTGTATGCGTTTTACACAACCTAGTCACCTACAAATGACGGTAAAGACATACGAATTATTTCAATGTGCCGTTTTACCTGCAGGGTCTTTTTACCTAAAATTCCCTAAGTTAGCTTAGATTTCACTTACTAATCGAGTTTGTTTCTCCATTTGGATAAGTGGCGTTATCACAATTGACTAAAGTTGAAGAGAAGCCGAAATTCCCTAACTATGAAGGAATTAATTACTTGTTTTTCAATTGATCTGCATTTTTTAGATGTAGTGGGTAGATATATGTATAGATAGATATACAGATAGAGCTTTATCACACTTTAGCTCTCAGTATATAACTGATGTGTTCGCCAAAAGCTACATACAAAAAGACTGCAATAAAGCCTTAAAATACATAAATTATACACAATTTTAAAAACATATATAAATAAATACATAAATGATAAAAAACAATAACACGATAAAAACTCAAGTCAATGCAGAGATGTTTATAAATATTTATTTATATATACAAATATCACGTTTTAAGGAGTAGGTATTCCTTGAGTGAATAAAAAGAATTATCACTCAAAAATATTTCCCTGATTTCCAAACCGACACGGCTCGTTTATTTATCTCAAAGTACGGGGCAGGTGGTTACATAATTTTGTGGCAACACAGTATGGCGAGTGCTTGTAACCAGTCGATCGATGTCTTCAAATTTTCAACGGCATATCTATTTAAAGTTTGAATTGAAGAGTTCTGGATTAAACCTTGCAAAATTACAGACTTATGGATATACATACAAGGAGCTGTCAATATGTGGTAATCTATAAAGTATGGTCGACAGAACTCCCCTGGTTTAATATTACGTAATTGTGGGATAATTATAGTTTTCATTCTGTATATGACAATGCTGACAACTTCAGCGAAAGACTTATACATACAATAAAATAGTGTAGATCAATTTGTTTGTTTATCGAAGTTGACAGTACATTTACGTCAAGTATTGGCCTCTACAATATCAAATTCTTTTATTAAGTATAAATACGCGTTCATAATCGGAAGTACATTCCCATGCAAGCACCGATTGAACAAGCGAGTGGTAGATATTAAGCAATGTTTTTACATCAAGATAAAGCGTTAATCGACATAAATTAAAAAATGAAACATTTAGATTCTTACACACAACATCTATTTGCTGACGCCAGGATAAATTACCCATTACCGTGTTTCTCAGTAGCAACACTGAGCTTGCGAAACTTAAGCCATTGCCACTCAAACTATGTACGAAGCTGTCAAAGACTACTCTCCTTCTAGTGAAGTGAACCACAGTAGTCTTGTCAACATTCAGAACCAACAATATCTCACGACACCATGTTATCATTCATTTTTTACTCAAGTCCATGTAAACTAAATAAGAATTTATTGACTCAGTCTAAAGTCAATAGCGCCTTGTTGTTGCAATCATGACTCTGTCTCCGGCAGCTTTTTCTGCTTCATTGCTGCCTCAGCACTTCATCAATTGGACCAGGATTTCCAGAAGTTATCCTCATGATCGATTTTTTGTGTTATTTCTAAATATGTGACTGAATAATATTTTTAGAAAGTTATTATTCCTTAATTATACACAAATAGTTTTGCTCCCCTCTTCTCAATTCTTCTCAGCAAGCAGACTCCTTCTTTAACTTCTTCTAGCATATATGTATTTGGTTTTCTATCGGTGTATCTTATTTTTCTCCATGTCCAAGCTTTTATGGTCTTTATACCCTGCTTGGTGGTAAAAGTTTCGCCCTTCGCCCCTTATATTATACCACCCAATAAGTAAGACTTTACGAATTTTTTTCTAGTGGTTGATGTCAACGCCAGTGTCTATAAATTCAGAAACTTCTTTGCAAGTGCAAATATACACGTTTTTTAACAAAAATTTTTAGGTTATAAAGAAATTTTTTGAGTGACTAAAAAACAAAAGTAAGCCTTCAAAATAATAAAAAAAAATTTAGCATTTTTAATTGACTCCTTGTGACTTAAAAAGAATAGGAAAATTTGATACCAGAACGCACTTGCTGCATCAGAACTCTTTATATATTGATTGATATATGATTGTTGTTGCCCTTATTTGATGAAACTGGTCCATACTACATACAGACTTGGAGACGACTTCTCTGGCTTCACTGTTGGGTTTTGTTTCTGTAAGTGAAGGACGTAGCCAGCGCGTAAGCTAACTGGAGCAAGTGGCCCTTCTGAGTTCTGGATATTCTAAGCTGTTCTTCAACGTATCTGTAAGAGGTTTCGCTGCTTCACAGCATCCTCAGATAGATAAAGATTGAATTAATAGTAATCGTGACAACTACAATTAAAGATCTGTTGCTATGTTATGTTGTTTTGATCAAAAACTTAATTAAAATTGAAATAGAGTGAAACACAAATGACAGATGAGGCCTTTAGCATGTCTAGGTGATGTATGTCAATATTCAACATAAAGATAGAACTAACCAATAACAGTAATAACTATAATAACAGCTACAACAATAAAATAACTAAACAATGACAGCAATAAAGCAGTCTCTATATAATGAATATATCGACATACATGAATTCATTATCTTATAACAACTTTTTTGAAAAAATAGTTAGATATATTTTGTTTCATTTATTTGATTAGGAAGAAACATATTTGAAAGGGGAATTCATTAAAACAGTGTGCTCATTTAAAACAAGGTAGCTATTGACGTGTGTGTGCTTTTTGCCCTCTAAAGCTTTAAAAAAGTGTAGTTTACGCTTGTCATTACAAAAATGTTGAGGTTTTATGCGGTTACTTACCGTAGGTCTATTTTGGGCATCAATAATATGTTTTGCAAATGTAGTGTCAGCGTGGTTATTTCTAAATGCAGAAATATGTTCTTTGTATCGGGTGTAAAAATTTTTAGAAGTTTGACCTATGTAGATTGCGTTACAATGTGTACAAGCTAATTTATAAACTCCAGCTTTTGTCAAGAAACAATATTTTTCTTTCGCGTTAAATAGGAAATTACGCGTCGTGTTGTAAGATTTATAAGCTACCTTTGTATTTGTACAGATATTTAAAATTTTTGTAATATTTTCTGAAATAGTTCCAAAATAAGTTATCTTGTTGTCTTTTTTCTCTAATATTTTCATAAATTTGTCTCTTTATGATAGATTTTGTGAAAAAGTGTTACATGAATTGTATGGTATGGTTGTGTCAGTGTAACTTGGTTTCCTATATATTGAAAAGTCAAATGAATTATTTTCTAAGTTTCTAATCGTTAAGTCTAAAAACTTTATGCAAATATTCGCTTCTTCGTCCAAAGTAAACTCCATATTTGTGTGAGGGTTATTAATAAATTTTAAAAATAATTCAATTCTCTAAGGCTACCTTGAAAAGATACTAAAATTTCATCTACCTATCTGTACCAAAAGACAATATTATTTACATCAGAATTATTTATTAAACTCGTGAAATAACGCACATATAAAGAACACTTAAAAAACGCATAAAAATTTATTTACATTTCCTAAGCAAATTACACTCACGGCTGTTAACGTGTAATACGGTATAGCCCGAAAGCGACATATATGAGCTTACAAATTATAGTATTTGCGAAATGCCAGAGTGCCAGTATAAACACCCAAACGAAACGGAATATTGAAGCAAAATGTAAGTTACCAATTTAAATTGAAGCAAGCGGTGCTTTTTGTTTGTCCGTACCGGTTTGTTTGTACCGGTTAGTTTGTACCGGTTAGATGCCCGTAACATATACAAAGCTTACGGTATTGTTTGCTCTGCAAATATTTCCGCTTTTTATTGAATCTCATAAAGTATTGAGTGTGTTCGTTATATTTATAAAATTAATCTTGTTTGGATTATTCGGTTCAGTTTACGTGTCATGAATTTGTTGTTGTTTTTAATTTAGCTTATATGCTGCCTAAATATATTTATTTATAAGATACATGCTCTAATTTAGACGTGTATCAGGAAAATAAACGTGGATTGTAAAAAACTGCAGAAACTGTTTCCGATAACAACAGAGTATCTATTTAAGTACTAGAAAAGAAGTTGAAACAAGCTATTAATCTTGCAAAACGTAGTCACCTTAGTCAAGAGCCTTTCTTATAGAAACCATTTTTAAAGTAAGCAACCGTCTGTTATCATTGAAAAAATACTGATTAAGTATCTATGGAAAACTTGGCTTCTATAAACAGCACATGGCATCTCGATTATTGACTTACTTGTAACGGAAAAACATATCCTCACAAAAATTTGAATAGTTATTTAGGTTACAAGAGCATCGACCAGAAATGTGTTAAGTTGTGAGCGCAATGACTTGGTAACACATGATTGTGGATATGTTCGAGTCTACATCTAGAAGAAATTTAATTTAAAATAGGCTGTGTGTAATGCATAATGAGCGCTAAGAAGTAAAAGTATGCTTTGGGTACTGGCAGTATTGGCACATTAATTGCACAACGAGTAACTATATCAGGACAAGAGAAAAAACATAGTGCAACGAAGTGCACCAACATACATTTTGTGTTCACTATCGACGGAAAAGGCACTAATCTTAAATCAAGTGTGCAATCATATTAGGGGGTATTAGGAGCCGTACTTGTAAATGTAATGATAAATATTTTTTAAGCTTATACTAATAGAAGTCGACCTGATTAATGTCGATAGCAGTAGAACAAACATATTTCATTAATTGTTGTTGTCCTTAGTTTGTAACACAGCTTCTAACTAAATACAGATATAAAGACTGTTTCTCTGGTATCACATGTGCTTGTTTTATGTTTTATGTTTCGCAGCCGATTTTGTCTGACGGTATTGTCAGGCAGAAGAAAACTAAATTTATTTATGGCCTCGCATGACAACTATAAACATAAAAATCTATTGTTACGTTGGGGTAGGTATTTTGAACAAAAAATTACTAAAAAATTAAATCAAAATGATCAATGATGTCTTTAGAACACCTATCAGTATTTTAGATAAAAATAAAATCAAATTATTACAACAATAACCATAACAACAAACATAATAATAATAATAATAATAATTAAAAATAACGAAATAAAAGCAGGTTCTATGTACAAGTATAACATAAATATCGACATACGTACAAGACAGGAAATAAGGTATTTTAGAAACAATTGTATTGTTTAATATATGATGGCTTGCCTGGGCGTCACAGGGGCCATCACTTCAACCCCAACAGCCGCCATGGAGGTGTTGCTGGATCTGCTCCCCCCCTACACTTAGTTATCATGGGGGAGGCCAGGGTAGGACTATATAGACTAGCCTGCAACGGTAGACTGAAGACCCAGGCTTCAGGGGCCACTGCAAAATTCAGGAGATCGTGAAAGAACCCATGCTTGAAATGAGGCCAGACTTCGCAAAGCCGAGAATCTGCAGGGAAAACAATTTTACAGTGGAAATACTCGACAGCGAGGCATGGCGGGAGAAGACGCTGGGCTTACCACGGGATGGGATCGTCTGGTTCACGGACGATTCCGGCGGGGAGCGTGGGACGGGGGCAGGTGTTTATTTGGAAGGACCGAGAGTAAGTTATAGTATTTCCCTCGGAGCCCATGCAACGGTCTTTCAGACCGAAATGTACGCCATTCTGCACTGCGTGCGGGAGAGCAAGAGGAGGGGCTACACCAACAAGCGGATCCTCATAGCCACAGACACCCAGATAGCCCTTCAGGCCCCAAGTAGCCCACTGGTAAATTCCAGGCAGGTAAGTGAATGCCGAGACGAGACGAGCGACCTGGCTGGGCAGAATTAGGTCACTCTCATCTGGGTGCCGGGTCACACGGGGGCAAAAGCAATGAAGAAGCT
This sequence comes from Tillus elongatus, assembly GCA_964006375.1. Taxonomy (NCBI): domain Eukaryota; kingdom Metazoa; phylum Arthropoda; class Insecta; order Coleoptera; family Cleridae; genus Tillus; species Tillus elongatus. Next base: position 133,397,316 of record OZ023263.1, read on the forward strand.
GGCTGTCTCGCGAAGAGGTGGTCAGGAGAACAATTTAAGGGACCAGGACCGGTCCTGGGCCTATTGAAAGGCACGGCCAGGGAAACCATCAAGTCCTAGGTCAGGGAACAGCACAAGGCATACTGAGCAGATTGTCCAAGGCTCAAAAACGGGAAGTCATGAATTGGGAAATCCAGTCCAAAGAGAGCTGTGGAGCTGCTAAATCTTAGCAGAGGACAGCTCAGAAACGTAACAGGACTCTTGACGGGACACATGGCCGTCAAGAAACACCTGCATAAAATGGGGCGGTTCGAGGAGGACTTGGCATGCAGACTCTGCGGCGAGGGGCAGGAATCAGCCCAGCACATCTTGTGCGTGTGTAAAGCTCTGGACCGGAAAAGGAAACTGATCTACGGTCAGCCTACACCGGAGACAGAGCAATATAAAAGTTCACCCTACCAATTGCTGTGCAGACCAGTTCAAGACACAGTGATTTTGAAATTGGTGGAGAAGAGACAAAGGGCATGCACAATAAGCCAAAGGCTGCGGTGCTATCAGGGCGGCAAAGACGCGGACGAGCCCTGAGGGAGAAAAAAGTTTAATATAGAGTGTATAGTGTCATACAGATGGATGTAGAAAAGGGAGTATTGAGTAAAAAGACAATAAAAAAGACGAGTGGAGAAGGGGAGAAAATTTCGGGACGCAGCAAATGCATTATTGTAGTGAATTTTTACAAGAGTTGTCATATATAATAGTCTCACTAGCTGAAAAAAGTTCCCACAAAAATTAAACAACCAGTTAAACGAAAATAAATTTAATAAAATTTTAAAGGTGAAATTAGCAAAAAATTATACAAGTTAAAATTAATCAAAGCAAAAAGTCTTTTAATTTTGGCAAAACAATCGAAGGTTGTTAATGAAAATGGTTTAAAATGAGATACCTAATTAATCTATTATTATTACATTTAAGCTGTTTCGCCCCGATGTTGCTTTTGTAGTGATGTGCCATAAATATTTACATAACAAGTAAACTGATAAATACTTAAAACATATCTATCCATCTGAAAATTTGGTGTTTTTCATAAAACCTTGATGTTTTTTCACCCTAGTTACTTGCAAAAGCTACAGATAAAGAAAAAAATGAAGAAAAAGAAAACGATAATGAAAAGAATAAGACAGAAAGCTGACGGTTGGAAAGTGGCAACTGATTTTGTTTGAATTATAACTTATTAAAATGCAATGTTTCTTTATATGTCTATGTTTATTCACCCAGAAAAAATATATAAAGAAAAGCAAAAATAGGCAAACAGAGTCACCTGTGTGTAGGTCACCTTTAAGAGTAAAATCCTATAGAGGTAATAACAAGTTACCCTATACATAGGATGGCTTACTTTAAAAAATCCTGGACGCAGCACGTGCGTTTTGGAAGTGAATTTACATAAAAATATTTTTGATAGCAAATATGTCTCTTTAATTCAAGCAGGCATCAATTTGGTTACCGGTATAACAGATATAGTAGAAAGAATGTATCATATTTCATCGAGATAATTTATTGTTTGAAAATGTACAAAAAGGATCCGAAAATAAAGTTAAAATAATACGAGAAAACTGGTTTTCTAGAAAACAATCGTTAGGTTAACAGTAAATTGAGTTATTGAAACTTGAAGCATTTAGTGAAAATTCGCTACCAAAACGCACTTACTGCGTCTTCATTTTTTTTCTGACAAACATGCATCATATTTCGATAAAAAATCCAAATATGCAAAAATGCAATAATATAAGGGTGTTCGAAAGAAAAATTGTTGGTATCACCAACGACATTTGGACCAGCCTGTGATTGGCAAAATAATTTTATAAGATGGGGCTCAAGTCACCCTATAATTAAGGAATACAATGTTTTCCTGTATCGTGTATAATTACAATTATATCGAGCTTTACCGTAGAAATGCGTCAGCCTGTATATATCTAAACAGGTAAAAACTAAAAATAAACCCGCATATGGATTCTAGGTGGCCTAGTTTGCACACATTTGAAGAAATCTTTTTAAAATTCAAAAGTGACAGTCTCTTCATTAACGAATTTTTTCTACGAAAATTAGCTAAAATTAAAGACCGTTAAACCATAAACTTAACTAAATCTACTGCCAAAACATCCAGAGAAAAGGGCTATTTTAAATGAATTTTCTGGAAACATTTTAGTAAAATGAAGGACAATGACGGTTGCAGCTGAAACTTAGGCGTTTGCAGAACACTCTTCTTGCGATATTTTCTTTACAGTATTTGTTTCAGCCTACTTACATGTTGCCAATTTTGACGTTTCAAATTGCGAGTGTAACGTTTTGAGGAGAAAACGCCTATAAGTTTTTGTCTTTAAACTCACAGGCCTAAATTTCGCTACGTGGCTCACTCTTTATAATAAAAACAGGCCTATTACATTTGGTTGCCCCTACTATGTTATTTCCGGCGATATATTTTTTTTCCGCAAGAAAACACAACATTTTCCGGGAAACGCTGGGCCGATTTTCCTGGCTAACATATAAAAATCGAAACTGACCCTGGATATGGGTTCTAGGGGGCTATTTCACGCTCATTTGAAGAAATTTTTTCAAAATTCAAAAGTCGGTATCTCCTCATTAGCGATTTTTTCTTAATTCACTAATATAAGTAATAATGTATTAATAAGTTGATGTATGTAGATATCTTCATTATATATAACTTGATAGCAGCAATAGAAGCTGCTATTGTTATTAGTTGATTTGATTTTCACATTGATTTTAAAAAAAACTATCACACAAACATTTTAAAGATTTCATTTGTAATTTTCATTTTATTTTTTGAAGGTTGTTTTCATCAATATACTCTAACGTAGCAAAGGAGTTTTATTTACAGTGGTTGTGAATGCATATAAATTACGTGAATCTTCTCTTCGATGCTGTAAAAGGGTGAAACCGATTACAGAGAAGAAAGCAGCCAATTGTAAAGCCAGAGATACTCTCTTCACCTGTATTTTGTATGTAACAGATTCACCAGTTGAGTGCAACAACAATTAATGAAATCAATCGTATCTTTTCAACAGAATGGGATTTTGAATTGTCTAAGCCACTGCAAATAAACTAAGTTTTTGAATTATCTACACCACAAAAAACTACAAATGTCTCAAAAGTCCTTGGCTGTGATGTTACCATTAAGAATATTGAGTCATGCTTTCCATTGGGAAAAAACCGGTTTATTTAAATTGCTAATCATGGCAGAGTGAATTCAACATTGTTAGTTTCACTGGCTGTAAACAGACCCAATACTATGTTTTCCATGGTCAAGATTTCCCAGATACTTCTTATTTTCACATTATTTGTGGCATATACAAAAATTAAAGCAGCAAAATTTATCATTAGGTAAGTTGAATAATAAGGCTTTTCTTCTTTCCAAACAAATGTTTATTCTTGTCCCGACGCATTTCGACCTATTAATCGGTCATCCTCAGGGGAATCTAGAATTTACAATAGGCTTGTCTGAAAAACTGCGTTTTCCGGTAGGTTATTTCTGCGGGGGCACAACACAAATATAAAAGATATAAAAGAAGTACAAGTAACTGACCTCAACATTAAGTTAAAAGCTAAAAAGCTATTTGACTAAACAACGCTAAAAATTACAAGTTAACAGATATAGATTACGTGTAATAAAAGCAGGTGCAAGTCAAAATGAACCGCAACAGAATAACACTTTTAAAACTCTTAAAAAAGATACACTATTAAAGGGTTTTAAGTTAAACAGTTAGCTGCTAATAATGAATACCCATTAAAACTTGTTTACAAATTGATCGACAAGAAAAACCGTCAGTTGTTAACGAAAATGAGTTTCAGTGTACCCCCGGAACAACCAGAAAGACTTCTATTTTCCATTTACTTTTTGTGGCTCTATCACCAATACCGTCACAAGAGCATTTAAGAGAGACAATGTGAAGTTTTCGTTTAGATCCACTAAGACCTTAAAAAGTTTGTTCATGTATAATAAAGACAGTGTTCTACTTTTCATGAGGTCCGGTGTGTATTGTTTACATTGTGGCGAACCCGTTTGCAACACAGTCTACGTCGGCAGCACAGGGAGAACCCTGAATTTGAGGATTGCTGAGCACCTTAGAAGTAAAAACCACCACTTCAACAACACTTCACCTTTTGGTTGTCACTTGAGGGAGTCAGGCCACCCTTTCAACAAAGAAAGCGACGCAAAAATCTTGCATCCTTCCAATTTTGGTAGCAAACAGTTTTTTATTGCAGAAATGGAGATCTATAGATACTTTAATTGTTCCAACACAAATGTAGTAAATGTTCCTAATACAGACATTACGAATTTCTTAACGTTATAGAGTCAATTAATAGATCACCAATCTAGAGTTCACTTGAATAGACCATAATAGCAGAAGCAAAAGTCTATGAGATGGTCTGCTCTGTGGTCCAGACCTGTCATTATTTCTGTCCATACATTTTCGGCCGTACACGTCACTCCTGTCATATGTCAATTGTCATTTCCGTTTCGTTTTCAGTGCCAATCCTGCGCCATGCTGTTTGGTCTGCTCGTGTGCGTTTTTAATTGAAGACGCTTTTTAAGCTTCATTTAGAAGTTAAAACAAAAATTCGTTCTCATCTGCTTCTGTTTGTGTTAGTAACACCTCTGACGCTAGTGGATCCATCCTACAACAAAAGATGAAACGTGTTCCTTGGACATTCTTCTGTGATGTGTTTTATTCCTGTTTAACAATGGACAAGTAAGTAGACATGCCATTTTGGCGTGTTCAATTTAATAAAAAACAAAACATCACTTTCATTCAGATAAAGCCATATAACATTCTCTGAAAGTTACTTCTCAGCTGTGTGGTTTGCTAAGTGTTTGTACTGTGTGCTGTTGCTTAAGCTTTCATCTTCAGCTTAACTTAAGGCCCTTCAATAACGTATCTTTTTCAAGAGTTTTTAAAGTTTTATTGTGAGCTTAAACCTCAGGACAAAATTAGCGTTTTGTTACGGTTGATTTTGACTTGTATCTGTTTTTATTGCATGTTGTAGTCTATATCTGTTAACTTGTAATCTTTTGAGATGTGTAGTTAGATAGCTTTTTAACTTGTGACTTAATGTTGAGGTCACTTACTTGTACCTCTTTTATATCTGTTATATTTGTGTTGTGACATCGCAGAAATAGCCTACCGGAAAACTCAGTTTTTCTGACAAGCCTTTTGTAAATTCTAGATTTCCCTGAGGATGACCGATTAATTGGTTGAAACGCGACGGGACAAGAATAAACATTTATTTGAAAAAAAAGCCTTAATATTCAACTTACCTAATGATGTCAACCCCAACCATATTGACGTTTAGGAACAACATCAGAAAAGTTTAAATGATGAATAAACTACCTGATTAATATTTCTGTAAACTTCTATTTTCTTCCAATTAACAATAATTGTAATTTCTACACATCGTTAAGGCAAGCGCAATATGTCGTTACTCACAAAAAAATCAAATCGACTTTTTAGTATCATTCAATAGATAACATTATTTTACATTTGCCTGCAATAAGGTGTATCTCAGAAAAATATTATATTATAATTATTTGCTATTAATTAATGTAACCCCATCGCATTTGATTATAATAATATGTGAATTTGTCATTAGCCATATAGTCAAACCCATTTTGTGTTTTCTTTTTCTCTCAGGGCTCGTCCGCGGCCTTGCCGCCCCGATAGCGCTGCAACCTTTGGTTGATTGTGCATACCCTTAGTCTTACTCCACCTATTCCAAAATCACTGTGCCTTGAACTAGTCTGGACAGCGATTGGTAGGGTGAAGTTTTATATTTCTCTGTCTCCGGTCTAGACTGACCGTAGATCAGTTGTCTTTTGCGGTCCAGAGCTTTACACCCGTACAAGATGAGCCGGGCTGATTCGTCCCCCTCGCCGCAGAGTCTACATGCGAGATCCCCTTCGAACCGCCCCATTTTATGCAGGTGTTTCTTGACGGCCATGTGTCCCGTCAAGAGACCTGTTGTGTTTCTGAGCTGTCCTCTGCTAAGATTTAGCAGCTCCACAGCTCTCTTTGAACTGGGTCCGTCAATTATTGACTTCTCATGTCTGAACCCTGGACAGTCCGCCCAGTACACCTTGTGTTGGTTTCTGACCCAGGACTTAATGGCTCCCCTGGCAGTGCTCTTTGACAGGCCCAGAGCCGGTTCTGGTCCAATAAATGGTTCTGCTGACCCTCTCTTCGCGAGACTGTCAGCTTCTTCATTGCCTTTGACCCCCGAGTGACCCGGCACCCAGATGAGGGTCACCTCATTCTGGCCAGCCAGGTCGCGCGTCTCGTCTCGGCACTCAGTCACCAGCCCGGAATTTACCCGTGGGCTACTTAGTGCCTTAAGGTCTGCCTGGCTGTCTGTGGCCATGAGGATCCGCTTGTTGGTGTAGCCCCTCCTCTTGTTCTACCGCACACAGTGTAGGATGGCGTACATCTCGGCCTGAAACACCGTTGCATGGGCTCCGAGAGAAATACTATGACTTACCCTCAGTCCTTCCGAGTAATCACCTGCCCCCGTCCCACGCTCCCCGCCGGATCCGTCCGTGAACCAGACGAGCGTGTCCCGTGGTATACCCGGCGTCTCCACCCGTCATGCCTCGCGGTCGGGATTTCCACTGTAAAGTTGTTTTCCCTGCACATTCGCGAGCTCGCGAAGACTGACCTCATTTCAAGCATGGGCTCCTTCACGATCTCCTGAATTTTTCAGTGGCCCCTGAAGCCTGGGTTGATCTTCAGTCTACCATTGCAGGCTAGTCTGTATAGTTCTAGCCTGGCCTCCCTCATAATAACTAAGTGTAGGGGGCAGATCCAGCAACACCTCCATGGCGTCTGTTGGGGTTGAAGACATGGCCCCTATGATGCCTAGGCAAGCCATCCTTTGGATTTTGCCTAGTTTTTGTTTGGCACTGGATTCTGTCACCTTAGGCCACCAGACCAGTGCCCCATATGTTAACGATGATCTGACCACCCTTGTGTACAGCCAATGGACCATACTAGGTCTTAGTCCCAATGTTTTTCCATATAGCCGCCTAGTGACGGCTAAGTTCATGACTGCCTTACGTAGTATTTTTCCAATGTGACCATTTCAGGTTAGCTTAGAGTCCAATACGACCCCAAGATATTTCACCTCCCTGGCCATTAGAATGTTCCTACCGTATAGAGTGGGAGTTCTGTGGCTGTCGCACTTCCTCCTCCTCGTAAACGGCACGACGGTTGCTTTCTCGTGGCTCACCCCAAGTCCTTGATCAACCGTCCACCCTTTCACCAGTTTCAGGGCAGTCTGCATGCGCTCGCACACTGCCTGTGTGACCTTTCCTCGGACTATAATGACAATGTCGTCCGCATAGCCCTGTACCTCATACCCCCCTCTCTCGAGAGCCACCCCAGCAGGCCGTCCACGACTAGGCATCAGAGCAAGAGAGACAAAACGCTCCCCTGTGGACACCCCGCCGCGACCCCCGCCAGCAGAGTCCCTACCGCGAGTGAGGCGAACACCGCCATGTCCCTGAGCATGGAACCGATCCACATACAGCAGGTCTTCTCTATTCCACGCTACCGGACCTCTGCCAGAACCGATCCGAACGAAGTGTTGCTAAAGGCCCCCTCTATGTCTAGGAAGGCCCCCAGTGCCACCTCCCTGTTCTCCAGCGTATTCTCCAGTTTCAGCACCAGTTGGTGCAGTGCTGTTTCTGTTGAGAATCCTGCTCTGTATACATATTGTCCGCAGTGTAGGAGATATGCTTCCAGTACACCGCCCCTAATGTGCCGGTCGAGCAGTTAGAGCCAGGCTGGCCCTCATAATGAGGGTAAGCACCGTCGCCAGTATATATATATATATATATATATATATATATATATATATATATATATATATATATATATATATATATATATATATATATATATCCCCTGTTGGAGCATGATGGGCATTATTCCTTCAAATCCCGGCGATTTGTATGGCATAAAGCTGTTAATGGCCCATCTGATTTTGCTCCAGGTAACCACCTCTTTAGCGACTGTCCAGTCTACTCTAGATGCCCGCCTATAAGGCGCCTCTGTTTCTAAGTGTTCCCAGTCCGGAGGTGATTGGTTGATTATGTTACAGCCGAGGAAGTGCGTTTGGAGTAAAATTTCCATAGTTTCCTCCCGCGAGCTTGTAAAGCCTCCCGTGAATGTTCTAAGGTAGCCCTATGTTAGTCTGAGGGCCCTTGGATAGGATCTTGTGTTGTCGAGCACTCTCGGACGTGTTTTCCACTTCCTCGCAGTGCCTCCTCCACGGCTCCTTGGCACCCCTCAGTCTTTTGTTAGAGGTCGTTAGGGCCTGTCTATATTCATGCCATGCTCCCGACCTTTTGGCCAAGTTGAACAGCTTAGAAACCTGCGTCCTCCTTATTCTCGTTCCACCACGGGACGTTCCTGGTGGACACCCTCATTTTTAGGGGGCAGTTGGCGTTATAGGGCGAGGTGATTGCGTCTCGCAATTGGACTGCTGCAATCTCAAGGTCTATTGAATTGTCTATGGTACTCTTAACCCCCCGCAGTTCCACAGCTAGGTCTGACCTGTAGGCTTCCCAGTCCGCCTTGCGGGGTCCCTTTATATTTGCACTTTGGCGATTTCAAACCGGATGTATCTGTAGTCTGAGCTACTCACTTCCCCAGACACAGCCCAGCTCTTAACAAAGTCACCCAGAAACTGGGTGGAAACTGTTAGATCTAAAACTTCCTCACGCCGTGTTGTGACGAAGGTCGGTTTATTACCTCTATTCAATATGTCTAAATTAAATTTCATAAAGAATTGTAAAAGTGCCTCACCCCTAGAGTTTGTGTCCGAGCTACCGCACAACACATGGTGCGCATTCGCATCCATGCCGGTGATGGTCTGCCATTCACCTTCTCTGCTGCTGGTCGATCGAAAAGGCGAGAATCCGCCCTTTCTCATCTGCCTTCCTGCTAAGAACCGACCAGTGCTGTGCCCCCAGTTCAGGGTTCTGGATCTTCAGTCTACTGATCACCGTTTGCTGCGGGATGGTGTCAGGGATCCGTACGAGGACCTTGCGTCTCTTTGGGAGTTCCTTGGGCTCAACGGCTGTCAAGTCCGCCCCCTCCCAAATCTGACCGAGGCCCCCGATCGTTTTCCGTAGCCAGTCCCGCGACTGTGGGCCGGCACAGTTTATCCAGAGGATGCCCTCCGCCAGGGGCGCCCGGTGGAACTGAGGCGGACTCTCCCCTTCCTGAAGAGAGTCCACCGCAGCTACCACCGAAGCCTGGATCAGGTCCGCCTTCCCCTGGTCTAGCGTGACCTCAGTATGGCGTCTGTCAATCACCGCCATGCCGAGGCCCTCCGCAGCCTCCCTGTACGAGCCAGTCTGCGCCGGTGTTCTGGCCTTGGTCCTTTTGGGAGGTCTGTCTGTAGTAGGCGTGCTAGAGCCAGAGCGCGGCGTCTTCTGACTCGCACTCTCCTCTTGCGCCTTTACAGGTGCCCTGGCCCTTTTTGGACGTATGTATGTAGTGGGCGTGCTAGAGTTCGATCGCGTCCTCTTCTGATTCGCACTCCCCTCTTGCGCCTTTACAGGTTTCTCGACCGTCCACGTCCCGATCACCATTTTCTGCGCCATACGCAACTTCTTTCTTTGCGCCCCGGAAAGACGCTTGGACTGCCGGAGCAGTCCCTCTACTCTTACAGTCGAGTCCACACTGGTGGAGGGGCCCCCGGAGTCCGCGGAGCTCGCCGCCCTCTGGTGGGACCCAGCCTCCAGCTTGGGTGTCGAGGACAGGTCGCTGGCCTGATCCCCCGTATTTACGCCGGTCGTGAGACCACCAGAGTCCGCTGCCGCCCCCTGGCTCGTCTCCGTTTCCGGAATAGACTCAAGGCACAAGTCTGTAGCCGGAGCCACTCCTCGAGCCTCATTGGTTTTGGTTTTGTAAGTATTTATTATGTTCATGTTGTTGCCACGAGAATGGGAGAAATACTGCCCACACCCCCTGTGTGGTGCAAGGCGGGTTACTCTGGAGGGTTGCCCGGTACTCCAGAGGTTCCGTTCACGATACCATCGCCCTGGTGCCATCCATCCCTAGGCACGGGTCACGTGACACCGTAGATTGGGGGAGTTTAGTTCGACTTCCTTGTCTAGATCCGTCATGTTTAGTTATTAGCAGGGTCCCCTCGTGCAGAATGCGGCTTTTTACCGCGCATGACGGTCTTGGGGCAAGCTTCATTGAAAGTTTCTGTTGTTATTTCCACTTCCTCAGCTTGCCCCCTGGAGTCCTTTGGCCCGCGACTCCTTAACCCCAATTTTTTGTGGGTTGGGACTTATTAAGTTACACCCTAACCTCAACATTTGACCAGAACAAGGTGACAGTTTGTGTCTTATGATATATTGGATTTTTTGTCTAGGAACTTCTGCAGACAATAAGAACATTTGTTTAAATTTATAATAATGGACAGTTTATTATACATTGTAGTTCGTTTGCCCCTTTGTACTTTGAAAGTTATTTTATAGTTTAGATACAGGGCTTATTATAATGTATTAGATCCGATTCATAATGAGGTAGGTTTTTTAATTATTATAACAAAACGCTTATAGTTTATACACCCTAATACTTTCGATGCTTTAATAAAAGCTGTACTAAAATCATCTAACATTAATTTCATTGTAAGGCTAGATGCATTCTCACCATAATTAGAACTTCGCTCTAATTAGAGCTTATCAGTACGGTATACTAATTACAGCGGGAACTCACCTATAAAGTAAAGCGGCTATGGTGGCCAGCCTCCTAGAACATTGTTTATAGCCGCTTTACTTTATAGGTGTGTTCTCGCTGTAATTAATATACCGTACTGACTATGTGTGTGTTTTGTTTCTTTAACGTCGGCCTATTTCCGCGACTATGGCCAATCACCGACGCTAGGGAGCAGTTTCGCTTCACCACCCTAGAAATTTTGCCGAACATTCTCCTTTATGTAAGCAGGGTAGGGATCTTTAACGTGCCCAACATTGCATGGACACGGGACCGACGGCTTTACGCTCCCTTCAAAGGGCGGAACGTGCAGACATTCAAATTGCTTAAATACAATGCCAGAATCTCGGTTGATGTTAATGTTACAGTTCGTACTGGAAAGGTGAAAGGAGAACTCTGGTATCGAACACAGTACCCTTCGGTTCAGAGGCACACGTTCTTACCCCTGAACCACCGAGGCTTTGCTGATTAGAATGAAATGGTCCTAATTATGGTGAGAATACATCTATAGCCTTACATACATTGTGCCTATATTAGGGAAGAAATGGGCCAGGGCTGACAATTTACAAAATTGTTAGTTGTTTGTACAGGGCCTCAATTTTATAACATTTTGTGTTATTGGGAGCATTCGTGACAACATACTACCTGGTTCCGCACCGAGATGGCGACCCTGTCGTACATCTCACAATGTTTTATTAATTTCATTCCTTCATACAAAAATACATTTTTATCTCAGCCGTGAATATAACTTTTAGCCAAGGGAAAATATATGAAACTCATAACTTTTAGTTTAAATATGCTTCAAAGGGTAAAAGGATGGTTTAAATGGCGCCGAAAAAGATGCTGCACCTTTAGTTGATATGCCTTCTATTATTCTTCATAATCAGCTTATGCGATGGATGTGTCAACTCTAGGTTTAGGTAAACAATCCGACAGGGAATGGGTTTTGAAAAGTAATGATTGCATCCTCCACTGACAAGGAGTTGCATTTACGAAATGAAATTCTGTAGAGCACAATCGAAAGGACATAGAGACACTAGAAATATTTTTGGAGATCTCCCAAAATTACCATCCCATTAGCCTAGGAAGAACACCACAAAAATGTTCTTGGGGCAAAAAACTGACTCTCTAGCACAATTCTATATCACTATCTAGAAATAATAAATGAGAATTAAACCTGTGAGCAGAAATAAATTACATAAGTATTTTGGGAACATAATCTCTCATTGTACACACTAAAGAAAGAATATGACATTTGTGACTTACATGAAATAGGAAACCTTGCAGATTACGTCTGGAGTCAACAAGTCTTTATAAAAGAAAGATCTTACCCATCGAAATACAAAGCAATAAATACTAACCGACATATTTGTCATATTCAAACATTCACTAAGTGATGACCCACCATTTTTTTTTCTTAATATGTCATCTAATTTTATTTCGCTTAATAACAGAAAAGAGGCTGCTATTATACTCAACATACCAAAATAGCACGAAGTTACTAGGGATAAAACTAAATTTATGAATTTTTATTAGCCTCCTCTAAAATAATCATTTGTGGCTTACGACATAATGCCGTTGCATGGACGATGTGATGTTCTATTGCCTGTAACACTATATAAATATACAAATTTCTAAGCAAACGCAACATTTTTGCAGACAATAGAGAACAAAGTGAGATTTTGACACGGACTTTTCTTCAATAAGTGTTATTTTCCTGAGGCAGTATGTTAAAAGTTTTGATTTTACCAAAAAATAATGTCATATATAAATGACATTAGTTTTTGGTAGCTCATGTTAATTATATTCCAACCAGATATCATACAATTTTTTATTATTTCTTAAGAGATCATTCTAAGGTAGGAAAATGCTGAACACGATTTTATGTGACCAGAATATTTGCCAATTTACTTCGTTCTTCAACCGGTACCTTTTACTATGAGAATGGGATCTCCTATGTGTGTGTTTCTAGTCTAGTTCATTATCTGCAAAATAATTTAAAAGAGAATTAGAAATATTTAATCATAAGTTTGAAAACTAGAAAGAAAAACAAAAACAAAAACGTAACCAATGTCGAATGAATGAGTCAACTTACAGATTTACATTAATAAGTATATCTTTCTTTAAAATGTAAGATTAGGTAAATACGTACCCAAATTAAAATAAAACACGTTAAAGGTAAGGTAAAACTTTCTTTTTCCGTAGTAACACATTTAATACATAAATGACACATTGGGGGAGCATATTTTTTATGTATTTTAATCTATATGTAGAATTTACCCAATTATATTATCTAAACATTAATTGAATTTAACTGTAGATAGCTTTGATGTAGGTATCTACTACAGTTGAGGGTTGTTGAGATAAAACAACGTTTCAACAAGTGAAATTGAAAAATACGAAAAGGCTTCAGTTTATGCCTATGTAACCTCTTCAAAGTAGATCAAAATAGTTAGTAAACATGCAGTTTTCTCTTTTATATTTAACAATGACAATATAACAGTACTTACCAAACCACGGGTTTTGCTCTTGTGCGGCTTTTTTGAAATAAAATATGTGTCCTTGAAATAATGATGTTAGGAACTTATTGTTTCAGCAAGCATCATTCTTCTTTGTATCTTTTATCGCTTTTATAAAGGAGGTGTATTGCGTTCTTCCAAAACAGCACTAACTTAAAGAGAAAAAGATTACCAGTAGACAATATACATGAATGCACAATAAACCAAAGGCGGACGAGCCTTGAAGAAGAAAAAAATGTACATGAACTCAACTTTGATATACAGTTTCTAACCTGTATGTGTATGTGTATGTGTATATACACGAAACTTATTCAAGAAATATTTTACTTACCATTATAATATAACATATAGGAAATTTACGGCACCACATCATCTATTTAAATAATAAAAATATAAAATAACATTTCAGTTTTAAGAAATATAAATAAGATGTTGACTGTTAACTGTCATCCGTCTCGATTGACAGCTAAGCTGGGATGAAGCGATGTAAGATTGTGTAAATTAGAATTTAGCATTTAATTTTAAATAGGATGAGGCATTGGTAACTCAACATTTATGAATATAAAACCACATGTATTGGATGGATTAATTTTTTGACGAACTTTTATTTGTCATCAATATGTACAAATATGTGTAATGGCCATATGTTTTACATTTTAAGATTTAAATGAAATTTTATTATACCTGACAAGGTGGCTCATTTATATTTAATTGTCAGATGACTGTTGTTGTGGTCTTGGTCGATTTTGAATTACCTACTATAAAGTAAAACACATTCACAGTCTAACCATCCTTGGCAACATTGAACGTGCGAAATGCTTTATGGAATTTGAACTGATGTCTCAGACTGTTTTTTTTTTCAGTTTTTATTTTCGAACAACTCCTTTTCTCGTGTGCCATTAATTTGAAATTTGGTTAACATCTATATTGTGACGCATCCTATATTGTGCAAATTTTCATGGGAATCACTTTAATATTTCAAAAAATATTGCGTTTCCAAAATTTTCTTTACATTTTTTCTAAGAAAAATTAGACAGTGCCCATTTGGGAACTCATCACAGCCTAGTTAATTCCCAAATTTGGTCAAAATCGGTCAAGTATCTTTTGAGTTAGCGGTTGGATATATATATATATATATATATATATATATATATATATATATATATATATATATATATATATATATATATATATATATATATATAATTGTGATCGTAGGTTTAACGCTGTATTTGATATAAAAATACTTAAAAAACAAAATAAAATAAATGCCTGAAAGCATGTACTCCACGTTTTTGTCTCAGCTGCATTCTGAACCAGGGGGTAAATTACAATTAGTTATCCAACAGAACCTGAAATTTCTAATATTTAACTATATGCATTTTGTCAGTGAATGGATCATGACATTAGTTAAAATTACCTGATAAGCCATAGAAATGTTGTATTGCACCTACAACGGACAATTAAAGTAAATATTGAACTGATTAAATATACAAAGTTTAAAAGTGAGATGAATCCCAAAGACAAAACGTTATAGACAGATATAAAACAAATTAGTGAATGGACAAGTTTAAAATGAACTGTTTACGACAAAGTATAAACTAATGACTGAAGGAATTTGTTTAGTTATAAGTTTGATGAAAAATTGATAATAGGTAAGGAAATTTATGTAGGAATACGTAGATTTGTTAATATAGTAATTAAGGAAAGAATTTGTTAGTAATAAGGATATTTAACCTCACCTATTTAGGTGAGGTTTGGCATTCAATGAAATTGCATATGTTAGGAATTTGAATGTACAAACATTTTTTGACTAACCTGACTTTAAAATACAGTTATTTAATTAATATTTCATCAAAGGAAGTATCTTTAACTTGACTCACGTTATAAAATCTGTTATGCTATTGGACTCACCTGAAACAGAAATGTTAATGGGTTGAGAAGCAATTTTAAACACTAAATAGCAAATTTTATTCGTCATATAAAACAAAAGAAACAAAATTGAATATCCGGGAGGATGAAGACGGGACAACAGACAACGTGAACCTGATCGAAACAAGAAGCTTGCAGCGTGTAGAGATTAAAAAATGTTGAAAAACTTAAAAAAAACGGGAGAACAAAAGTGAAAAGTGTGTGAAAACTGTTTACTTACCAAGGTATAAAGGATAAGCAACTTCAAGCAAGGCTATTAACACGTACAGCGAGAATACTGTCAATAGTGTAAAAGATCAACAGACGCCGCAGTTGGATATTCAGATATTTCACCAAAATAATATACAACCAGCAGTATAATCTCAATTAGAGTGCAGTGATGAACTAACATTACATTCATTATAGGAAAAACAAAGGCGCCCAACATAATTACATACAAAAACAGTCAATTATTTACAAAATTAAACATTACAAAAATAAACAAACATCATATATTAAACACATTTATTCAAATCAATAAATAAAATACATAATTAATTAAAATACATATATAATTACAATACTTACACCTATATATACAATATATACACCTTATATAAAATAATAGACCCCTTTTTATACAACAATTGTCGCACAAAATTGAGTGCTTCGAAAATTCTTACACGAATTTTGATATAAACGTAAATCAACAAAGATTAAAATGCCTAAAGGTAGGAAAATAACCACATGAAAGGACAAACAGGACAGGAGAGACGACAGGGAACAGGAACAGCAAGAAAGTATGGAAATGGATCAGGAGAGAAGAGAGGGGCAGGAAATCGGAGAACATGTAGAAGAACAAGCAGGATGAATGGTACACGCAAGAGAAGAAACGTTAATAGAAGAACAGACACTTGACGGAGGCAAGGTAGACGAAACAATTACGACTAAGCAAAAACCGGACAATGACAGCGAAATGCTACTAAAAATAATGCAAATGATGAACAAACAAGAACAGAATGTAAATAAGATAAATGGCAAGTTGGAAAAACAAGAAATAAGTATAAAACAAGACATAAATGAAAGTAAAAGGAATATGAATGAAAGCATAAGTAGCCTAAAACAAAATATAAATGAAAATAATAAAAGTTGAATGATAAAATGAACGACAAAGAACGGAATATAAGTAAAAACATGAATAAAAGCAGAAGTTATGTAAAATGAGAAAATAGATAAAAAGGAGAGAATATGGGGAGTTTGAAAAATGATATGAATGAGAAAATGGAAAACCAAGAGAGGATGATGAATTAAAATATAAGTGGTCTGAAAGAAGAGATAAAAAATGAAATGAATGAAGGAAGCAATAAGATGAATGAACGACTGATAGAAATGGATGAGAAAATAACAGGAAAATTGGAGAAAGATATGCAAGAGTTGAAAATGGAACTAGAAAGAAAGGTTGTTGATAAGATAACTGAAATGTAAAGGAAACAGGCAAGATAGTGCTAGAGAGAATGAAAGTGACAGAGGATGAGATAAGTAGTATAATACAGGTGGAAAATGAGAGATATCAGAACACGCTTGGCATGAATATGGTAATAGAACGAAAAATTGAGAACTACCAGAGTGAAATTAATGGAAAGTTGACTGAGCCGAAAGAGAAAGTAGAAAAAGTAGAGCAAGTGGCTAGGGTAAATGTGAATGATTTAAAAATATTTGAAGATGAGACTGAAATGAGTTTCAATTTGAGAGTGCCAGAATAAGAGAAGGAGTGGAAGAAAATATGAAACAGAAATTAGAAAGAATGGAACGTCAGATAGGACAAGAAATGGGGAATGAAAGAGTTGTTTACACAGTCACAAACGAGACGGGACTCAAATTTGACGCATACATAACAAAACTACACCCAAAAGTATTCGCCACGAGCCTGCTTAACAAGCTGAAGAATATCTACGATCTCCAAGATATAAAAGAAATTATAAAGCAAGGTTTGAAAGGAGATGCACTGATATGGTTCACTAGCAAAGAAGAGAGAATAGAGGAGATAGAAGATTTTGAAAGAAAATTTCTGAACCATTATTGGGGAGAAACACAGCAATCGTTGGCCATAGAAAAATTATACTTTGGGAAGCACAACCCGAACGATCCTAAAGAATTATTGAGCTATGCTTTACATATATATGACATGGCACAGCATTTAACTCCAAAAATGAGAGAGGAGGAAATTATTGTGTACATAGCAAGACATTTCAGAAATGAAATATCAGAGACGATCCGAATCCAAAACATAAGAACTTATTTTGACAGTGCTGTTTAGCACGATGAAGTTTAATTTAAGAGGTGATCTTATTGTTGCGGTTATTGATGTCTGTCAGTACTTGATCTTAAGCGTAGTTCAAGTACGCCAACATGTAATATTTAAATGTAGGTGCTGTGTTGTTAAGCAGAGTTTTTATCACTCGGTTGGCTTACGCTGTACTAACATCCAAATTGCTCAGATCTCTCAATGTTTGAACAATATCACGAAGAAAACAGTCACAGGTCCATGCAACTTGCATATCTTTTATATATTCTATTATTGCTTTAGCAAGCGCCTCATAGCAAATAAATTTTTTCAGAGCCTCTGCATTAAGATATAAATGCATAGATGTGAAGCCATTATCGACACATAAAACCTTTTCACTTAGAATATCTGTGACTGTTCTTCAACAGTAAATCAGATGAACTAAAGATTGGTTTGGTTCCTCATCTTTAAAACACTTTGAAGACAACTCACGTATATTATCCATAAAGTCGTAATACTGTCACTCCTCTAGAGCTAGATATTGGTTTTCTTCCTCCACTACTAGCGGGCTGATAAATTTCACAGCTAGTGTAAGACATCTTAGACTGATTCCAGTAACTAATTTTAAAGATCGTTTGATGTTGACTGGAGTTGCCATCATCAACCTTTTATCCTCTTGATATTCGTTAAATCCTATTCTTTTACTATGGTGTTCTGCAAAATCGGGTCCATCATTTTCATCCAAATCACTACGTTTTCTTTTATATGTGGAATCATAACTATCATCCCACATCATGTTAATACAATCACAATTAACTATCATGTTTGCACTCTTCAACATATAGACTTTCACTGAGCTTACTGCGAATGTTAAGTAGATTTCCTTGTTACCCCTCCACCACTCTCGCTGGCTCTATTTTCCTGCTTGTTGCTTCTCAAACTTTGAAAATCTATTGCGATCATTTAAAAGTCTACACATATATCTTGCCATCGATGTAATATTCTCTATAGTGGTACTTTGCTTCTTCTGGTAAATATTTATAGAATGATTGAGTTAAGTAGAACCCTGTAGCGTATCAAATCAGTGTTAACGCAAAGAGTTGAATGGAGCAGTAACCAGCTAAATATACGTCGCACAATTCAACTATACGTCCACTTTCATAAACTTCACCATTGGCGTAGCTAGGGGAACACCAGGGGGCTAGCCCCCACTGATATACCTCAGGCTCCCCTGAAAGACTTCAATAAAGAAAATAGAAAACATATATTTACATATATTTTATATTTTTTTAATCCAACGTACACCTGGGGCCACTGCCTCTCCTGAAAACTGAGGCTATCTACGCCGATGATCTTTACCCTCAGACTCGGGTTCATCCATAAAAGCTTGTTCTTGTATCTTCAACACTAACTGTCTTAGTGTTCCCCCATTTTCTTCATAATATATTTTATTTTTAATTCCATACCACTGCTACATAATTCTATGCTAATAAAAGTAAAAACACTCGCTAACAAGCAATCGTTATCTCAAACCTGTTATATGCAACCTCTGGCAGGAAATAAGAGTATAAACAGAATAATCATACTTTATCAGCGCAATTGTACCAACTACACTCAGAGGATTTGATAACGTCTGTTTGAAATATTAAAAGAGGTTACATGCAAACACTGATCAGAATTCCGATAAGGTGATAATTGTGAGCAGCCAGCCAGATCCTTGTAGGGACCATCATGCTGCCATTTTTATCCATATAATATACTCATCGAGATGAGTACGGTGATGCCACACACCATACCTCTAAACCAGAAACTAACAAATTTGGTTTGCGCATACGCCAGTTGCCATATTTGAATTATACTCATCGAGACGAGCGAAATAATACCACACATCATACCTCTAAACCTAAAACTAACAAAGTTGGTTTGCGCATGCGCCAGTCTCCATATTTTCTATACGTCATTACTAGTGAAAACAACATGTTGGATCTTCTTATCCTAATTGCTTGGGCCAGGTACCTTTTTGCCCCTATCTTTTTCTTATTATTCACTTCAGGTCAGCTATCTTGGATTAAGTCATCTCAGATCAGCTCTCTTTTCTCCTCTATCCAACCCACCATCTTGTTTCGTCACAATGACGTCACAACGCATGCGCATTGAAGGTGCGGGGGGTCTTAGAACCCCTCAACTATAGCTACGGCTCTTGTAAAAAATTTCTTCAAACGAGCGCAAACTAGGCCCCCTCGAACCCATATCAGTTTCAATCCATATATATATATATATATATATATATATATATATATATATATATATATATATATATATATGTATATATATATATATATATATATATATATATATATATATATATATATATATATATATATATATATATATATAGTGTATGACAACGATAATTAAAAAAATAATGGGCCGGTTTTGATCAAATTTGGGGCGTACCTTCATTGTGCAAGTGGCTTGGACCACTTCGTTATCCAGGAAAATCGGCCTAGTTTTTCCCGAAAAATTTTGCGCATTCTTTCAGATAATTTTTTTATCTCCGGACATAACAAAGTTAGGGAACCAAATGTGGTACGCGGGTTTAGGTCATACAAAGTAAACTATGTACCAAAATTAAAATTTCTAACATTAAATACAAAGAAAATAGGGGTTTTCCTCTCAAACGTTAAATTTGTGATTTGAAACGTCAAAATTGGAAACATTCAGGCGAAAAACCTGAAAGAAATACGGGCTATGTACATAAAATGCCGCAAGAAATGTGTTTTATAGAGCCTACGTTTTGGCTTCAACTCTGTTCTTCATTTCACTAAGATATTTCCAGATAATTCATTTCTTTGATGCTTTGGCAGCAGTTTTAGCTATAGAGCTTATCGTTTAATGGTATATAATTTTTAGCGAATTTTCGTAAAAGATCAATGAAGTTCAATATATTCGTTATTATACAAGATATTAGAAAAAATATATACGTTAATTATAGGGTTAGTAGTATAGTCTTGAACTACATGTTACAAAATTATTTCTACAATCTCAGGCTGGGCCACAAGTCGTTGGTGATACAAATATTCTTTTTTTTTATCGAACACGCCGCATATTATTTCATTTTTGCATTGTCCTTCGAAATATAATGCAAATTTGTAAGAAAAAAAACTGGAAGCAGCAAGTGCGTTATGGTAGCGAATTTTCATTAAATACTTCAAATTTTAATAGCTTAATTTCCTATTAAGCTATTCGCTAACCAGAAAACCAGTTTTTCGGGAACATTTTAGGTTTATTTTCAGAAAATTTTTTTACATTTTCACACAATAAAGTTATTTTGATGAAATTTGGTACATTGTTTCTACTACATAGGTTATACTGCTAATCAAATTTGATGCCTGATTTCTTTTAAAAAAAGACATATTTGCTGTTAAAATATGGTTATGAAAATTCACAACCATAAAGCACTTGCTGCGTCCAGACTTTCAAATACTGTTTACATTTACCTACTTAATAGTAAACTAATTAATGGGATATTTTGTTATACTATATTTTTGTTCGTTTAAAGTAGATATTTAATTTTAGCCTATATTCAAATAGGACTACATCATTCATGGGATGGTTCGCATATCTACCTCAAAATATATATCTCTAAGCAATTGCGGTATCATTTTGATACTTGTCATTTTTCATTTATTTCACAATAGACCGCGGTCTGCTATTGAAGTCTCCCTTTGATTTGCTCATCTCCTCCCTTCGTTTTAATATTTCAATATTACACGCTTAATTGTTGAATATTGTCCGCGCCATCTCGATTCTGGGATTGTGGTGATAAAATAGAATGCCATGAAAGGGTTTTACTGTCACAGCCCACAATTACTTTACATCGCTTTAATTGCTTCAACGCTTCAGCTCGCGCCATGTTCCGGAGTAGGGCTTTTAGTTCCTTTGCAACGATTACGCTCCTATTTTTCATTGGATTTTAGTTTTAATTATGGAAAATAAACTAACTAGACGTCAGACACTGTTTGTTGGATATTCAATTCGAAGGAAGTTTCAAATTAGTTCCACTGTCTAGCTGAACGTTACGACTTACAATGTAAATGTAAAAAAAGTAAACCTAGAGATTTCTCTATCAAGGATATGTTAGTGGTTGCTGTTTGAATATCTAATCTAAATTGGCTTGTTCTGTTGCACCAGCTAATCCACAAAATTGATTGCGATCGATGTTATTAAAATTTAACTGCTGACATCTTGTTTCCCTTTATATTTACCCTAAAGAACTTTCTTTTTTTTTCCACCATTATATAATGGTTATAGTTAAATTAAATTCCAGGTGTTTTATAGCTTTATTGCCTATAATCTTAAATCATTAGATATAAACCCTTATTTTTGAAGTGCTTATCATTGTTTTTATATTATTTAACGCAGCCTTGGTGGTCTAGTGGTAAGAACGTGTAGCTCTGGAACCTAACATCAATCGAGCTTGTGACAACAGTCGTGTTTGAGCAAGTTGAATATCTTCATGATTCGCCCTTCGGAGAGGCGTAAAGATGTCGATTTCGTGTTCTATGCTATGTTGGGCACGTTAACTATTCCTGACTTCCTTACCGAAAGATAGGGGTTTGACAAAATTTCTGGGATAGTAAGGTGAAACTGCTCGCTAACGTCGGTTTTTGACCATAGTCTTGGAAGTAAACCGACGTTAAAGAACAAAATACTACAATATTATGTAACACAAACTCTATGGTACATGCTTAGTTATAAAGTAAGACAATATATATATATATATATATATATATATATATATATATATATATATATATATATATATATATATATATATATATATATATATATTGCTATGGTATTTTGTGTGTTTCTTTACTTTATAGCACTTTTAATTGTAGAGCCTGAGAATTCAATTGCTTCCTTATTTAAAAAAAACGCTAATATTGATGATCCTGAAATTATGCCAAAGATTGTTTACTTACTGCTGTGATTTTAATTTTTTCTCTCCTCTCATGGGTAGGGTTCTGTGCTTGGGCTAGCATTTTTGTTTAATATATCGTTTTTATAAATTATATTACTTCCGAGTGTTTGGAAGTTTAAGAAAATTATATTGATATATGGTAATTTTGTATAATGTTAAATTGTCTTTGCTTTGTTAGAACAGGTTCAACATATTTAGTGCATTTAATAATTTTAAGAGAGCTGTTAAATAAATCGGAGGTGATTAATGTAAAATATCGTTTTGAATTAGACTGCATAAATATACGTGTTTACGGGATAGTATAGTTTTTCAAAAAAGTTATAATTTGTTGTAATTCATGATTTTTCTCAGTATAAAATCTTAAACAAGTATTGTTGAATGTTTTGGAAATTTTTGTGTCATTGTTCTCACCATAATTAAAAATAATTTGTTGTTTAAACTAGGTAAGTGTATTTTCTGAGATTGGCATGTTAAAAACGAGGTTTTGTAAAGAAGTCTGTTGTGTCTGTGTATCTGTTGGTTCATTCGGTTGTTTGTTATTGATGTGTTGGTAATTGATTTGTAATCCAAGTTCTTTTAAATCTTCGTCAGTAAACCCGAAGCGTCTGAATTATTAAAAAGAGACGCTAAGTCTTGGTTCTCTTCGGTAGTATTTATTTATATGTGCAAAAGGGCATCCGCGACAACATTATCCTTCCCTCTTTTATATTTTATTTTATAATCGTACTCTTCTATAATTGAGAGCAGTTATTTTTCTATTGTTTAGTAATTTTCTCGGCAGAATTTAGAATTCGTCAATAAAATACAATAGATTTGTCGTTCTGAGAAAACGCCGTCAATAGATACGTTACTTGCATCTGTCGTAAGATGAAATGTTTTGTCAAAGTCAGGGTACGCTAGTATTAATGAATTTTGTAATTAATTCTTTTGATTTTTGAAAAGATTCTCTATATTCTGAATTATTTATGTCTAAGTTACCGTCTTTTTTCAAGCATTTTGTTAAGGAAAAAACTATCTTTGCAAATTTATTTATGGAGCGTCTGTAGTTTTCTATAAGTCCTAGATATGACTAATTTTTGGATTTCATAGATTTTATTATGGTTCGGTGTGATCCCGCCAACAACTATAACGTGTTCCAAAACCTCGACCTCGCCCGATTTTAAAAAGGTAACTATGTCATTCATATAGACGGAACAAGATTTATACAAAAATTCACGTAAAAGATTGTCCATTACCCGTTGAAAGGAGCTTTGATTCCGAAGGGCATGGAACGTTTTCATAGTGCCCATTGTTCACATAGAAAGCCGTTTTCCTATACTATTTTGATGCATTTCGATCTGATGGAAACCTTGAGCTAAATCTAATGTTGTGAAATATGTACATTTACCTAGACTGTCTAAAATGTCTTTTATACGCGGTGGAGGGTATCTATAATTTATTGTTTTATCGTTTAGCTTACGATAACCAACAACTAATATATATTTATTCTTTCCTGAGGCATCAGAATTTTTGGGAACCACCCACACGGGGTTTCCATAGGATGTATAGAAGGGCGTATAATTTGCCGTCCAATAATTTTGTATTTGGTTTTGTATCTCTTCCCTCAAATAAAAAGAATAACGATAAGACTTTACGTATACAGGTTCTTCGTTCTTGGTCTTAATCTCATGTTTAACAGCGTTAGTAAAGGTTATATCTGACCTTTCATGATAAAATATTGTTTTACATTTATGACATAAATTTAATAAATTTTATTTCTCTTCAAAGTTGAGATGCTCCAACTTAATTGGTCTAAAATTTTATCTTGTGGTTTAGTGAAATTTTTTGTAATTCGCAAAAATTTTGAATAGGGGATATGTCAAACTGTTGGTTAAAACATAATGTAATTGACTTTACATTATTTTTCATTGTGAAGGGTACAATACATACACCGTTGTTTGCTTCGGCTATGTATTTTTCCACACATACATTTTCAGTTTCAATTTTAGGTACCAATACTTGTCAATAGCGACAGGTATTTTAACATGACCTTTTACTATCTGTTTAAAAGGTGTAAACTTTGAAGGATTTAATTGTAGGAAAAATGGAATTTCAACTTTTTCGAATCTCATTGTTTGATTTCCGTATTAGATTTGTGTTTTTAATTTCTGCATATGTGCAGTACCAATAATGGCATCAAATCTATCGTGCCAATCCATAACTCTGAAGGAGAATAGAAAATTTACACCATACTCTTGTAATACAGGGTATTTAATATTATCTGCACCCTTTGTAACCTTGTGTACAGACGTCAGGGCAAAACTATCTATAAAACAGTCTGAAAATAATTTGTGTGCTACTTTAGGGTTGATTATGCTATCAGTTGCGCCTGTATCGATCAATATTTTCATATGTTAGAGAGTTTTGCTGATCCATGATATTTGAGTTGGAGTTATTTTCCGAATTAATTTTTTTATTTATTAAACGTTTGTTACTATTTTCTGATCCCACGTCTTCAGCAAGTCGATTAAGACGAAGAATAGGAGATCTTTCTCGAATTAACATAAATACTAAATATCACAATAAAATTATGTAAAATGTGTGCAATCGAATTTAAATGTTTAAGAAAGGAAAATCTTTGTTAACATAAGATCAATAGGTATACTGTTCAAATTTTTAACATAAACGAGATACAATTGTATGATATAAAAGAAAAAGTTTTACTTTATGGAAATAGCTCATATTTCTTCTAGTATCGTCTACTTTCACGTCCTCTCGCCTGGGAGTTTACACTTGTAAATATGCAAAGTTCGTTCTGTAAGTGCAAATTTCTTATTGAAAACCAGTCCAAAAATGCCGAATTCTAAGTTTTGTGCAAAAAGGGACTGTCACAAAATCATGTTTGATTTTTAAACGTAAGTCAACTGAAAAACAGCGAAAGAAAGGTTGCTATGGATATAAAACTATCGCGACAATTAAGAATACTGTTATTCTTAATTATCTGAACAATTTAAGGTGTATTTACCACGTTGCTTAAAATTTTGTACTAAATAATTTGTTTCCTGTTTAGTTTAAATATTATTCAACAATATGTTCAGTAATGAAGAATATTTTGACATGTTGGAATGTTATATTCGTTCTAACCGAAATACTGACGCAGCTGCAAATTTATATCAAAACAACTACCCAGAAAGCCAACACCAAAATATTTCGCAGCATAGTGACCAATCTATTGAACGACGGTAGCTTCCACGCAAAGAAACTACAAATGCCTAGAAATGAAGAAATAAATAATGCCGTCTTACAGGTTTCAAACGAATACCCTCCGCAATCTGTTCAGTTTTATGGTGAACAAACTGACGTCCCAAAAAGTACGGTACACCGTGTATTAAAACAAAGTCATTACCATCCATACAAACCTACAATCGTACAAGGCTTAAAAGTTGACGATTACCCTAAGCGACTTCAATTCTACAGATGGTATCAAGGACAATGTCAGCAAGATGAAAATTTTCATTTGAAAATAATATGGACTGATGAATCCAGATTCACAAATTGTGGTGTGTATAGTCGCCATAATAGGCATTATTGGACAAATGAAAATCCTCATCTAAAGGAAGAAAGACGAGTGCAAGCGGTAAAATACTGTTATTAGGTAAAAAAACTGTTATTTTTATTTGTAGATTAAACAGTTAATTTTTAAAAATGTCAGGTAACTTCATTGTTGGTCCGTTCTTTTTTGAAAATAATTAAACTGGGGAAAGGTACCTTAATCTATTGAGAAATGATATCTTACCAACAATTAGAAGACTCCATGATAATTTAGACGAGATTTGATACCAACAAGAGGGTTGTCCAGCTCACAATGCTAAGGGTCGCCAAAGAATTTTTCTATCAAAATTTTAATAATCGTGTCATTTGTATCATGGGTCGGTTCATTGGTGTACTCGAAGTCCTGATATAACACCCATGGATTTTTATTTTTGGGGTACTCTGAAGAATGATGTGTATAAATTCGATCCACCACAAAATATTAATGAATTACGAAACAGAATCACGGAAGATATAAATCATATTAACCAAAACACTTTCACCAGAGTTTGCAGTCATGTTTCAAAAAGGTGTATAAAGTGCATTGAACAAAACGGTGGCCATATTCAACAATTTTCTATTTAGTGTATTTTTAAGTTTCTATTTTATTGTTTGTTCAGTTCCGTTTCTAATTGTGTTGTTTTGCGAAGTTTAAGTTTCTATTTGTTATTGCCGGGTTTCGTTATTAAACTGTTTCACATAATATTACCTAGCATTCTTACCTAATTAAGTATTGTAAATTAAATCATAATATTTTTTATCGTGAATCATTACGGAAAATTATGTTAAAAGTCTATTGTTAGACTACATGGCCTACTGCTTTTTGAACACTTTTTTTGTCATTTGTTTTCTGATATTGGATTTCATAGCCTACTATCCTCAAAACGGTTTGTCTCAAAATTGTCAGTGCAAATACAAGATTTGTCAAACATGTTGTACATCATTGGAAAGCTCTTTTTACAAGCTACCACATGAGCAAAAAATCCAATATGGCTGCCATAATAAAAACAAACGTTGATACCTGCAGCTCAAAAACAAATGACAATCCAAAGTTGAGAATAGCACAAAAATATTACTCTGTGAACAGTGTCCTGATAATGTGCAAGTCTTAGACATGTCAATGCCTACTTAGATATGGAAGAAAAGAGAAATAGACAAATTACAAGTCATATTTAGAACGAGCATGAAATTCTACATAACATTGATAATTTAACCGTCTCCCTATCTGTAATAATAACGGAGATAGCAATACATTCCCATCCAGTTTAGGATACACTGTATATGTTTATATATATATATATATATATATATATATATATATATATATATATATATATATATATATATATATATATATATATATATATATATATATATATATATATATTGCGATGACCTCCGGCTCAGCAGATGGCCCAACGGATAATTTGCCAATCCGTCATTCGGGCGTGACTTAAACGTTTTTAAGGCAGGCAACTATCGACTACGATATGCCTACGCTAGTCGTAATCCGTCACAGGATTCTAGCCCTCACACATTTACACTAGTACAAGTACCTACAGGCAGTGCAGTGAAACGCAACTAGTTACATAAAAGCTCTCTAATAACATTCAAGATATTTACAAAATGATATCGGCAACAATAAAAATCAATCAAATAGTTAAAACTAAAAATTCGCTACAAATCGTGCCAATATCGAGACACATATCTCAAGTCAGATAGTGTTATCTCTGGCAAGACATTCTTTTACAATTGATACCACAAATGTGTACTATTCAAAAATACAGTGATATTCACCTAAAATAATACGCCTAATAATTAATGCTAATTAAGCGGGCGGCTAGCATTCACACAGCAAACAAAGCATAACAAAGCACGGCAAGCGTAAAACAGGATACCCTAAACCTCAAATGGAGAATGGATCCGCGACGTGAGCAAACAAACGGTTCCCACGCTTTCACGACCCTAACTCGCTAATCAATAACACTAGGTAATTCGTTTCTTAATATGGAACACCCTAACTCGCCTACAATGCCCTCCAGCGATTGCACACCATTCTGGATTGATCTCTGCTTCCTCCGAGGACTTTTCCGTCCCTCAAAGCAAACATAGTCGCACCAATACAGCACACGATATCGGGCACACTAAATACTACCCTACCTCAGCACTGTCCGTGCCCCCGTTTCCTTTAAATGGGTACGAAACGTGACCAGCTTGGCCCTTACCTAGGCTGGACACTTTAGCTAGTTAACCATCTACTTTAGCGATCGCGTACCCTCCAGAATAAATACACGATTTCCCAAAGGACGTACGTCCCTTCAAGAGATCGCGGTTCACCCTGTATAGTACGCTTTGATTCGCTAAAACACCCTAATTCCACTACAGTACGGCATAATTATTTACCTTACTTAGATCTCCCTTAGATGGGCAATCGTGACCATTTAGTCACCACTAAATCCAATAAACTCTATCTACACGTGAAATCCTAACTCCGCTGTTAATACTTCGCGTAGAACAGCATTAATAAAACACAGTCAGTTTAACCATTTATAAGTTATACTTCTGCAAACTAACCTTGTAAATTAATACCCTTTTCAGAACACAGTCCTCCTATACCGTTATTCCTTATTACCTCCAGGCCAATACACGGCCTTCTCGCTACTCTATAGCGACACGGAATAATCTTCCTCCAGGCATCACACCTGACTCAACGCTTTAATAATTTACCACGCAAGATACGGACGTCGGCGACCTGTTGCCACAGCGATGATTCAAAACCCTCTCTCTCGCGTTGCATCTGTCCTGTCCTCTCCGCTTTGCCGACATGCGCCTAGGACACATCTTATTGCGCGTGTCAGACTGGCGTACAGCGGTCCATTCTACAAGAACTGCGTTTGGGCTCTGGCGAATTTTCATACTTTAAAATGAGTCAGATTTATTGTTCAACAAATATCCGTTATTTATACCGCCTAAACGGCTCATTAGTTATTCAAATAACTGCAATAAATCGGACTTCATTACCCCCCCCCCCATCTTCGGTTAGCAAAAGACGCAGTCTTTTGTTACTACTCAACCTCCTCAACATCATTCGTTGAGTAGACTACTGTGATAACGCCAACGCCGCGCAAAAGAAAGAAAAAATCAAAAATTAAAGGTTCCTAAAATTAACTGTACATAATCCTTAACCTCTAGCCACGCATGACCACAAGGCCAAAACGGAGCGATACCTAAAACTAAGTTAATCCTCAAAGCCACGCTTGGCCACAAGGCCAAAACGGAGCGATACCTAAAACTAACTTAACCTACTTCACTGTCACTGCACAGTTTCACATTTCACTTTGCACAAGTGTTCAAATTGGGGGAGGGAGAGAGAAGGCACAGGCATGGAGAACTGGCTGAAGACACCACTAGCAAGTGGCTGGAATTCCACCTCGAGCACGTTTTTCACCAGCTCCATCAACTCCCACGCCGAGCTCCATCGGCGAGCACTGTATGCCCACGGATCGGGAACCAGCTCCTACACAGGAGGTTATGGCCTGTTGCGAGACGTTTTCCCTCTCTTCCTGGTCCTGCTGTTTCTTCCAACAAGGACATCTTCGGGACAGCGTTCCTCGCTTCCCACATCGGTAACAGAATATGCCCGATCGCCTTTCGCATTGCGACCGCCTGTGACCTGGTTGACCACAGCGCCAACATAACTTGCGCTTCAACGCCGGCTGCATTGCCTCGGCCATACTGGCGACCATTTCCGCCATCACGACGTCATCATCAGGGGTCACGGCGCATACATTCGGAGGTAAGGTTGCTACCCTGGACTCCACCGCCTGGTCGATCTCGGCTTGTAGCTCATGGTCGAAAATTATCAATCCACTGTATACACGTTCTGCGTCCATATCTAGTGACACAAAACAAAACAATTATTGCTGCTCAACATTTCACATGTCGACATTTCTCGAGGATAAAAGAAATTATTACTACGGCCCAGACCTCTCTCAATCGCATGGAAGAGGGGGGCTATCGGCGGGAATACGGATCCTCCGTATTCCGCCATCAGGCAACACGAACTGCTTCTGCACCCGTCGATTCGTAGCCTTCCCAGGAGATCTATACTCCCTCAGGCGTTACTCCTCGTCCTGGGAGCTTCTTCATCAGCCAATCGTGCCGCAAGCGCAGGGGACAGTATTCTCATTGGTCGGGACTTCTCCGGGACTTCCTCAAGTTCAGGCGCTTTATGCGCTTCTGGTCCCATTTTGCACAAGGCCTCCTCCGGCGAGGGGCGTAAATCAGGGTCGCCGTCCAACATGGACTGCACCCACGACAGCCCTAGCGGTGCCAGTTCCGGGGTATTCATCAAACCCTCCACCGCCGCAGTGAATGCCATCTCGTCCCTGGCCGGCAAATCAAACAATGGCTTTCTCATCACTGCTCGATAGAGCACGGCGCCCAAGGCCCACACGTCCACCTTGTAGTTATACGGCTCTCGCCGGCAGAGTTCCGGCGCCAAATACCCAGGCGTACCCCAGATCGGATATGCTCGGCGAGCATGGTCAGTGACCGTCATGGCCAGTCCAAAGTCGGCCAACTTCACTTTATTCCGGGCCATCAACAAGATATTTTCCATCTTGATGTCCCGATGGATCACCTTCTGTTCATGGCAGAAACCAATGGCTTTAAACAGCTGTCGTCCAAACGTCCGCACGTCGCCAGGAGTACACCGGTTGGCATTGCTCCAACCCAACAGGTCACCAAGCGAAGCATACTCGAAGATAAGGAAACTTCGCTGCTTTTCCTCGAAGGTTTCCTTACAGGCGATGATATGAGTGTGCTTCAGTAATTCTCCACACCTGGCCTCCATGCGCGCAGATTCGGGGTGTACCCGAACCACCTTGACTGCGAAAACCTTCTCAGAGGTCCGGTGTTGACACTGCATCACGAACCCAAATCCACCTTCTCCTAATTTCTCTAAGACTTGGTATTCCCGGTGAAATACTCGCCGGGGCGGCTCCTGTCTCAGCTTGGCTGCCAACTCCTTGCAGGTTTCCATTCTTCTGGCGGTCGTCGTCAACTTGTGCTCCTCCAGGTCCTCGGCCGGGCATAAATACGCGCCTGCTGGCAAGTGACCACGACTCGGCTTACGAGTCCTCGGCATAATCTGACAACAAAGAAACATCAGAATGGTAAGGTTTTAAGTCTTTGACATGGATACGCTTTAAACGCTTGCCGCCATCGTCTTGCAAATCATATACCACTGGAGAAATGACCTTGGTTATGGTGTAAGGGCCAGAATACTTCGGAGCCAATTTGGCAGCGAACTTCTTCTCACTCGAAGACAAATAACGTTCCGCCCGCATCACTCGATCACCGATCCTGCATTGCCAGTCTCTTCTTCGTAGGTTATAATAGTGACTCTGCTGGTTAAAAGCCCTTGTCAGGTGCAAGCGCACCAGCGCATATACATCCTTTAACCGGCCCATTTTCAGGGCATGGTTCGCCACTTCTTCCACTGACGCTTCCTGGCACTTCTCTCCTTCCAACGGAGGGAACACCAAGCTCGGTACATTCAACTCCCTTCCAAAGTTCAGGAACGCCGGAGTGAATCCCGATGACTCGTTTCTGGAAGTATTATAGGCAAACATCAGCTCGGGCAGACGCTGATCCCAAACCTTGTGATTCACATTACAAAACTGGGCTATCATCGTCTTTAACGTCCGATTCTGTCGCTCCACCGGATTACACTGGGGACTGTACACCGGAGTAAGGCGGTGTTTGATACCCCACTCTTTCAGGAACTCAGTAAACCTTCCAGCCAGGAACTGACGCCCGTTATCCGTAATCACGGTTCTCGGAGATCCAAATCGCGATATAACCAGTTCTAGGACAGCTCGGTCCAAAACATTCGCTGTCGCACTCCTCAAAGGTCGGCACTCCGCCCATTTCGTAAACCTATCTTGGATGACTATCGCGAAGCAGTTGCCTTTCGTAGATCGAGGCAGTGGACCAATCAGGTCTATGCTTACGGTCTCTCATGGTTCAGAAATCCGGGACGGTTGCATCATACCAGCCGTTTTCTGCTGGTACGTTTTGTAACTCTGACAGTGTAAACAACATCTTACATACTTTGCAGTGTCACGAAACATTCCCGGCCAGTAATATTTCCTGGCTAACCGGGATATGGTCTTCGCGATTCCCAGATGTCCAGCTGTCGCGGCATCATGGTTTTCCTCCAATACGCGTCGGCGCAGCTTTTTCGGGACACAGAGCTTCCACGGGTCGGACAGCTCTCCTTCAGCGTAATCGTATGGATCCAGGAAGTGCCGATACAGTCGATCATCCCAAATACAGTAATCAGGGTACGTACTGGGATGAGACGACACCTCCTCGAACTTACGCTTGTACCAATTGTCATTTTGGCACTCTTCTGCAACGCACATCTCACTCTCGCTCGGATTTGTTACCAACGGAGAGCGGGACAGTGCGTCTGCCACCTTGTTATACGCTCCTTTCCTGTAGACTACGTCAAAATCAAACTGTTGCAAGTACAGGCTCCACCGAGCTATTCTTCCCGCTGGAGAACGCATTGAGTGCAGATACTTCAATGACTGATGATCGGTCATCACTGTAAAGTGATACCCCTCCAGATACGGCCTCATTTTCTCAACGCCCCAGACAATAGCCAGGCATTCTTTCTCGGTCACCGAATAGTTACGTTCGGCCCTCGTCAAAGTTCTACCGGCAAATGCAATTACCCTTTCTTGTCCTTCAATTTGCTGGATTAAAGCGGCACCCAAACCTTGTTCAGACGCGTCGGTTTGCAACGTGAACGGTCTCGTGAAATCCGGGCAAGCCAACACCGGAGCTACGGTCAGCTTCCCTTTTAGCGTCACAAAAGCCTGCTCCTGATCTGATCCCCATTGCCAGCGATTACCCTTCTTCAGCAACTTGGTGAGCGGAGATGCAATCTGAGCAAACGACGGAATAAATCTCCTATACCAGGACGCCATACCTAAGAACTGCCTCAACTTACGGACGTTTACCGGGGGTGGTATCTGCTTAATACTCTCGACTTTATCAGGGTCCGCACATATTCCATTAGGCGTCACCACGTGACCCAGATACTTTAACGTTAGTCTTCCAAATTGACATTTTTCGGGGTTAATCTGAAGGTTTGCGGCCCTCAGCCGCCGAAAAACTTCCTTCAGATTTGCCAGATGTTCTTCAAACGTCCTCCCCAATACCACAATATCATCCAAATACGCAAACGCATATGGTTCTGTCTCTGGACCCAAGACGTAATCTAAACAGCGCTGAAACGTAGCACAGGCCGAATGCAACCCAAAGGCCATGACCTTCAATTGATATAATCCCCTACCAGGGACTGTAAACGCCGTAATCGGTCGGCTCTGCGGATCAAGTGGTATTTGCCAATATCCTTGTCTCAAATCTAAACTCGATATGTACCTGGCCTCTCGCAGCTTATCCAAAATATTGGATATCTGCGGCAACGGGTTCGCATCCTTCTCTGACACTTCGTTGACCTTTCGAAAGTCGATACAGAACCTCGGGCTACCGTCCTTTTTCCTCACAATTACGATTGGGGAACTCCAAGGACTATCCGAGGGCTCTATGACATTTTCTTCCAACATGCGATCAACTTCCACATTTACAATCTCTTGTAACTTCGGATTCATAGGCCTATGTCGTTGTTTGATGGGTGCCACCGCTTTCAATTTAATGCGATGCACCAATAACGGCGTAGTGCCCTTTATCCCCCCAAAAGCTCTCAGTTCCCCGTCACAGAACTTTTCCAGATGCTTTTGCTCTCCTACCGACAGGCTTGACTGCGGGTAGGGTTGACTAACCTCTTCAGTACAGGCTGCTTGTCCGAGTGTAACTTGCGCTCCACCTATCCGGGCCTTGGTATTCAAGTCTTTGATCTTTATGGTACCGTTCCTCAAATCGAGAACCAGATCATGGACTCCCAACACGGCCATACCAAGTACCATATCCACGGGAAGAGTCGGCAGGACCAAGCCCCTCGCTTGCACAACGCCAGAGTCAATCACCAGATTCAACTGGAATATTTCCAAAATTCGCGTTGTTGTTCCATCAGCCACTCTCGTAGACAGACCTTTTTCCTTCCAGGATACCAATCCCACCCGTCTGCACCATTCGGTCACAGACTCACCAATGAACGACCGCGTCGCACCCGTATCTACCAGTTAAATTCTCTTTCCTCTATCTTGACCAATAGAAAGGGCCTGTCCCTTCGGCTGCGAACTCGACGAAGACTGTACTTGTCTTCCGGAGTCTCTTGCCTCTAGGCTAACACCCGTTCCCACTTTGGAACCTACCGAGTTTTCAGCCTTTGTCGGGCCGGTCGCTTTTGAATCCACCTCGTACAGAACCTCTTCTACGGCAGTGGCAGACTCTACAAAAGCTTCCACAGTCATGAAATCTTTCTGCCAAAGCATTTGCTTAAATTCAGGCAACAAGTTCCTATAAAGCCACGACAGTTCCTGTTCTTCGGTCATCTTCCCAGGACGACGAATCAAGGTGCGTATATCTGTTATATACTGCAACACCTTTTCGCCTTTGCGGTGCAACCTGCGACTCACTTTTGCTTCCAGGTTAATATAGTAATCCCTGGGAAAATAGAATTTGCGAAAGCTATTCACAAAATCCTCCCAGGTCGACCACGATGCCTTATTATTACGGTACCATAACAGGCATCTGCCTTCTAGCAGCAGCGGTAAGACACGGAGCAGACTTCCGGGAGTCACATTATACAACGACCTCATTTCCTCTAGCCTCTCCATGAAAGTTTCTGGATCGGAACTCCCATCAAAATGAATGTTCCATTCGGCTACATTCGGAATTTCAACAATCGGTTTCGCCATTGTATTCGTAAACACCGGGGGGTTCTGTAAAGTTACCGGGTTCGGAGACGATCTACCCTCCTTTATAAATTGAACTAAACGTCGCTTTTTCTCTTCGACTGTACCAGAGCACACCAACCTAAACTTGGCTAACTCAACGTCGACCTCGCCTTTCTTCAGCTTATATACCCAGCTGATACGACTATCAAATGCATCCGGGTCTAGGGACAACTCTGCCTTAACGGCTTCCCCTTCCTCTTTATCCTCAGTATCCATATTAACTGTCAGGGTATCCGCTGACACATCACAGTATCCACTTCAACACCCAGTATATGGAATACTACTACGTAGGCACGGCACGAAAATTCAACAATATTCGCAGTTTCCCCAGCCTAACATCCAGGGCACGGGATAACCCTTCCCTGCAGGACACCTCGGTCCTTCCAACCAGGATATATTTATCCAGAAACCAGGACTCCTAAGTCCCTAACCCACTAAAACACAGGACACCTATGTCCAAAACAACAGGACAATTTCGTCCAATATACAGGACCAGTCCACATAACACAGGATATCTCAATCCAAGAAGCCGGACTACCAAGTTCCTAACTGACTAAAACAGGACCTAAGTCACTAAAACACCAGCACAAATCCCATCCAATATACAGGACTCACTAGCCCACTCCCAGAACACAGAGGTTCCCTTATATAAGACCTTCCGTTGGTCCAGTCCTCCAGGACAGCAACTAGCCTTAAGTTACAGGGTATATTTAAATCCTATCCCTACGAAACTTCATACCTAAGTCCATGCTTGGGCCGACATCTTTTTGCGATGACCTCCGGCTCAGCAGATGGCCCGACGGATAATTAGCCAATCCGTCATTCGGGCGTGACTTAAACGTTTTTAATTAAACTATCCTCGGGCGCCATCTTTGTTCCCTATTGAATAGGACGGGGTCAGATCCCCGTGAGGACTTCTGCTAAGGCCCTCGTAGAACACCACAAAGTTACTGTTTCATAACAGCCTTGTCCCAGGGTAACTCGAGTGGAGATGAAAACTATAGCCAGGGGTCGTAAGTTATTCTGTCCCGTAGAGTTCTCGAGGAGTAAGTGGGTTTTAATCACTTACTCCCGAATAATGGCTGTTTTCCCTAACATATAAAGTTGGAAGCAGAAATACTCTAAACAGGCAACTATCGACTACGATATGCCTACGCTAGTCGCAATCCGTCACAGGATTCTAGCCCTCACACATTTACACTAGTACAAGTACCTACAGGCAGTGCAGTGAAACGCAACTAGTTACATGAAAGCTCTCTAATAACATTCAAGATATTTACAAAATGATATCGGCAACAATAAAAATCAATCAAATAGTTAAAACTAAAAATTCGCTACAAATCGTGCCAATATCGAGACACATATCTCAAGTCAGATAGTGTTATCTCTGGCAAGACATTCTTTTACAATTGATACCACAAATGTGTACTATTCAAAAATACAGTGATATTCACCTAAAATAATACGCCTAATAATTAATGCTAATTAAGCGGGCGGCTAGCATTCACACAGCAAACAAAGCATAACAAAGCACGGCAAGCGTAAAACAGGATACCCTAAACCTCAAATGGAGAATGGATCCGCGACGTGAGCAAACAAACGGTTCCCACGCTTTCACGACCCTAACTCGCTAATCAATAACACTAGGTAATTCGTTACTTAATATGGAACACCCTAACTCGCCTACAATGCCCTCCAGCGATTGCACACCATTCTGGATTGATCTCTGCTTCCTCCGAGGACTTTTCCGTCCCTCAAAGCAAACATAGTCGCACCAATACAGCACACGATGTCGGGCACACTAAATACTACCCTACCTCAGCACTGTCCTTGCCCCCGTTTCCCTTAAATGGGTACGAAACGTGACCAGCTTGGCCCTTACCTAGGCTGGACACTTTAGCTAGTTAACCATCTACTTTAGCGAGCGCGTACCCTCCAGAATAAATACACGATTTCCCAAAGGACGTACGTCCCTTCAAGAGATCGCGGTTCACCCTGTATAGTACGCTTTGATTCGCTAAAATACCCTAATTCCACTACAGTACGGCATAATTATTTACCTTACTTAGATCTCCCTTAGATGGGCAATCGTGACCATTTAGTCACCACTAAATCCAATAAACTCTATCTACACGTGAAATCCTAACTCCGCTGTTAATACTTCGCGTAGAACAGCATTAATAAAACACAGTCAGTTTAACCATTTATAAGTTATACTTCTGCAAACTAACCTTGTAAATTAATACCCTTTTCAGAACACAGTCCTCCTATACCGTTATTCCTTATTACCTCCAGGCCAATACACGGCCTCCTCGCTACTCTATAGCGACACGGAATAATCTTCCTCCAGGCATCACACCTGACTCAACGCTTTAATAATTTACCACGCAAGATACGGACGTCAGCGACCTGTTGCCACGGCGATGATTCAAAACCCTCTCTCTCGCGTTGCATCTGTCCTGTCCTCTCCGCTTTGCCGACATGCGCCTAGGACACATCTTATTGCGCGTGTCAGACTGGCGTACAGCGGTCCATTCTACAAGAACTGCGTTTGGGCTCTGGCGAATTTTCATACTTTAAAATGAGTCAGATTTATTGTTCAACAAATATCCGTTATTTATCCCGCCTAAACGGCTCATTAGTTATTCAAATAACTGCAATAAATCGGACTTCATTACAATATATATATATATATATATATATATATATATATATATATATATATATATATATATATATATATATATATATAATTAGGTAACACAAAACTTAAGTTTCCATAAAATTAGAACTTTATTTTAGGGAAACAATACAGTGTGTTACTATTCTAATAATATTAATATAAAATGGAAGTGAACAAAGCAAGTAGATGTGAACTATATTAGTTTCAAATACCGAACAGGGTCACTGTGAAATGTACTAATGTCACTTATAGAAGTTGGGTACATGGTGACGTATTTCCTCCACCGTTAGTCTTGAGCACGTCCTCCTGTTCAACTTGGGGTGATTTCTTCTTCTTTAGGAAGGGTGTCCATCTCTTTCTGGACCAAACCAATATAGTGATGATGATGACTACTATTATAAATGTGGTAACACCTATGTGACTTGTATGCAGCATTGGATGTAGTATTATGTTGCGGAGCTTCTGAAAGTTGTTGCTTCAATTTTTCAGCATTTTTCAGGTGAACTGGACTGAAGCGGACTTCGTATTTTTCTTCCTTGAGTGGCAATATCAGGTCTGGAATCCACGTTATGTTGCCTGATACGTCTGTGTATATCTCATCATTTACTGTGATTTTACAGTTAGGCAGTGTGCTTACGATAGCATTTTGGTGTATTGTTTTTCTGTCGATTTTATTTGGACATTCTTCTATAACTTCGACTGATACATCTGTTGAGATGAGCACGTTGTTGTTTCGTATCTTGATGGACGTCGTGTAGCTATTGGTTACTTTTGCAGAAGGGCAACTCGAGGGTTGATTTAGTTGGCAACTTTCTTCTTGTGGTGGATTTGAAACACTATGGCTTCTGTTATTGATGGGCATCTTTCAGATGTCCATAAGTTTTGTTGGGCTATTTCCAAATAATATGAACTTGGGGGTATAAGGACTTTATGATTTTCTGGTAAGGGAATTATTTGAAAGTAGGAGCCTGGTGTAGGGTCTAAAATCGGGACCTTTAGTAAACAAATGATTGTGTCTCCTGCTGATACAACTATTAATTTAGTAAATTCAATAATTTTAAATATGTGGTTTCTGTCAAAGTTAATTAATTCATTTTTGTTATAAATTAATTCAAGATGCTGTCTTATTTGTGTTAAATCCTTCCAGGTAAATATTTCAATGTTTGTAATTTCATTAAAGCTAAGAGATATAGTTCTTTGAATAATTTTGACACTTTCTAATAAATTTTGGGCTAATGAGATTTGATATTGAATGAAACTCCTTTTTTCCATGTTCGCTAGTTCACGAAATCTGTCAGCTATCATCTGAAGATTTTTGTTAATTATTTTTTGTTCTTCTACAAATCTTTCTGTAATTATATGTGCAAATGAATTTAGAGAGTCTAGTTGAGTCATCATTTCACCTTGATTTAAATATAAGGTGTTTAAATGTTTGTTTATTTTTTCGAGATCGTCTTGATCGAGATCTCCGGTTATGGTTTTGATCAGCGACCCTGCTCCGTTTATTAACCCGCGTTTCGTTCTGGAGTGCGTTAATTTCTCAAGTTCTAGGTTAATTTTGGAAACTTGGTCATTAAGCATCTGTACATATTCCTTGTTAATAGCAGTGCCATAATTTTCGTTAATTTTTATAGTATTGTTTGTCAACACCCGATAATTATTTTCTAAAACCGATACATTAAAATAAAAGTAGAAATTATGATAGTGATTTATTCTAGATATACCTATATAATCTTTAAAGTATCCGTTAGTGATTATGGGTTTAACTTCTAGTTGATGGACCTGGCTGAGGGCCATCACCAGGGGGATGATATTCCTGCAAAGAAAATGTTTTTTTCATTCTTTTTACATTTTTCAAATGGGCTATTTTCTTTTGGGAATCAGGTAAAAGTAATTTGTTTTATTTACTTGAACTGGATTATGATAAATTTTATATAAAGGGTTAGTTTTCTTTATATGTATTAAAGTACCTTATGAGGTACTTTAATAGCTACTTGCTCAGTTTGTATTTGCGGTATCTCATTACGATTTTCATTTCTTTTTTTAAGAATAGTTTCTGACTTTTCTTTAGATTTTTTGTATATCTGATCGAAAAAGGGTAATATTTCTTCAAGTCTTCTATGGTTATATTCTTCATACAATGTTTTATGGGGGTCTATAGGTTCAAGTTTGTCATAAGGGCCGTAAAGAAGGGAAAAGGGACTATGACCTGTTAATGAGTGAACTGATTGATTGTATATTAAAATACAGGTTATCATAAGATCAATAGGTTTTTCTAACGGATTCTCCAACTTCATTGTTCAGAATTTTTCTCATATAGTTGAGTGAAGTCGTTCAACTGGGGAGTTTGAGTTTGAGTTTTGAGGAGTAGTTATGTGTAATTTTATGTTAAATAGGTCGCAGTATTCCTCAAGGGTTGCATTATCAAATTCTTTGCCAGAGTCACATACGAGGGTTGAAACGTAATTATGATGAGAGAAATAGTGTCTGAGTTTACTTAAAATCGTCAGAGCTGTTGTATCTTTAATGTAATAAGCTTGTGCATATTTACTAAACAAGTCTATTATCGTAAGAAATTTATGGTTCTCAAAACTGAACACATCTGCATGAATTACTTCAAAAGGTCTTTTGGCTAACAAGGGTCCGGAAAAGGGTAATTTATAGGGTCGTCGCTCATATTTGGCTTGCAGACAAATGTCACATTTGTTTATAAAATCATTTATGGATTTTTTCATGTTAGGCCAATAGTAATTTAATTTAAGCTGTTCGTAAGTTTCGTTAATGCCATTGTGGTTATTTTGGTGGTAATTTTGAATAGTTTGTTTCTGTACGGTAGTTGATGTAATATTTTCGACTTGTTTATTGCATTTTATTATTTTTACTGAACTGTTAAAAAGAGCTGAGGCTACTAACATAAATAATCTCTCGATTTCTTGGGTTTCGAAGATACCGTATACATTAGACGGGTTGATTTTTTCTTTAAGAAAAGTGTTAAGTTGTTGTAGTTCATGACCTTCTTGTAAATATATTTTGATTTGTTTATTTTTAAAAAGGTTTGTAGTTATTTCACGTTTTTCCGATCCGTGATAAATTAAAATTTGATTTTTAAAACGATATAGGTAAGCAAAATACAGGATTTTCTAAAGAAGTATGTTGGGTTTGAGATTCGCTATTATTCTGGTCAGGTTGAGGGTCGATTCCTAATTCTATAAGGTCGTTGTCGTCCAGAACTCTTAGTTCTAAAGGGTCCGCGTTGCCTAAAAGGGACACAAGATCTATATCATCTTCTACCGCATTGATTTCTGTTCTTGAAAGGGCGTCTGCTACAACGTTATCCTTTCCTTTTTTGTACTTTATTTCATAGTGGAATTCTTCTAGTTTAAGCCTCCATTTAACTAAACGAGAATTTGGTTCTTTTATCGAAAAAAGCCAAACTAGAGGTTTATGGTCTGTTTCTATGGTAAATTTTCGTCCGAAAAGATAAGGTCTAAAATGTTTAGTGTTTTCCACTATTGATAGTAATTCCTTTTCAATAGTGCTATAATTTCGTTCAGCTGAATTAAGCGTTCTAGAGTAAAATGCAATAGGTTTATTGTCTTGAGACAATACGCCTCCTAACGCTATATTACTTGCGTCGGTTGTCAGATGAAATTCTTTATCAAAATTTGGATATGTTAGGACGGGTGAATTTATTATAAGTTCTTTAGCCTGCGAAAATGCATTGACGTATTCTGGATCATTAAAGTTAAGAGTAGAATCTTTCTTTAGACATTTTGTGAGGGGATAAACAATTTTGGCAAAGTTTTTTATAAAACGCCTGTAATATCCAACAAGTCCTAAGAAAGCTTTTATTTGTTTTTGTGTTTTCGGAATAGGATATTTTTTTATGCATTCAATTTTGCTTGGATTTGGTTTTACGCCGTCAATTGTGATGACGTGGCCTAAAAACTCAACTTCCTTTCTAAGAAACTCTGATTTATCTAGCTGTACCTTTAAGTTAACATCTTGTAATTTTTGAAATACTTGTTTAATGTGGATAAGGTGTTCCTGAAGGGATTTGGAGAATATTACAATGTCGTCCATATAAACAAAGCAGTTTTTGTACAGGAATTCTCTAAAAACATTATCCATTACGCGTTGGAAGGTTAAGGGCGAACTCCGGAGACCGAAGGGTATTCTAACATACTCGTAATGCCCATTGTTCACGCTAAAGGCTGTTTTCTCAATGCTTTCAGGGGTTAATTCAATCTGATGAAACCCTTGAGCTAAATCGAGAGTAGTAAAGTATGTACACTTTCCTAAGTTGTCTAAGATTTCCTCTATTCTAGGTAAGGGACATTTTTCGAGTATCGTTTTTTCGTTGAGTTTTCTGTAGTCAATGACTAATCGCCATTTTTTCTTTCCCGAGGAATCTAACTTTTTTGGGACAATCCAAACGGGCGAACAAAAAGCAGAGGTAGAGGGCCTAATAATTTTATTGTCTAATAATTTTTGAATTTCCTTCTGTATTTCAATTTTTAGGTGATATGGATACCTGTAAGATTTTACATGTATGGGATCATTATCGCGAGTTCTAATATGATGTTTAATAGCATTTGTAAATGTAAGATCCGAGTTTTCGTGATAAAAAATATTTCGATATTGATGACATAATTTAAATAGTTTTGTTTTTCCTCAGAATTGAGATGGTCAGTTCTCAATTGTTGTCGCACGTCGACTTGAACTGAGTTG
The DNA here is from genome assembly GCA_964006375.1 of Tillus elongatus. Classification (NCBI taxonomy): domain Eukaryota; kingdom Metazoa; phylum Arthropoda; class Insecta; order Coleoptera; family Cleridae; genus Tillus; species Tillus elongatus. The sequence continues at coordinate 133,439,709 of OZ023263.1, forward strand.
GGAAATTTAGGTGTTTCTTTAAAATTTTGGATGGGTTCTACTTCAATTTGTTCTGTAAAGTTAATTTCAGCGATTTGTGACTTATTTTTTACTGTACATGGTATAGAACAAAACCCAGATATAGCTTCAGCTATGGATTCTGGTATATGAACTAATTCATTTTCCATTTCTGGAATTAAAACTGTTCCGTCTTCAATATTTACAGGTATTTGAATATGAGTAGTACAAGTTTGTGAAAAGGGTCGAAAATTTAGGGGATTTATTTCAAAATAAAAAGGTAATTCAATTTCTCTAAATTTTACGGTTCTTTTTTCATAATCTAGTTTGGTTTTTAATTTTTTAAGTCTTCGGAACCTATAAGAGCATCAAACCTCTCATGCCATTTTATTACTCTAAATGAAAATGGAAAATTTATGCCGTATTCTTTTAACAGGGGTATCTGACATTATCATTTCCTTTTGTAATTTTTCCTTCAGATTTTACGGAAAAGGGCTTTTTGAAAATGTACTCTGAAAAAAATTCATATGCAGGGCCCGGATTTATTATGCCGTCTGAAGCTCCCGTGTCCAGAAGAATTTTCAAATTTAAAGATGGCAGGACCAAAAACGGTAATTTGGGTAGTGTCATAATATTGTTTATATCTAGGGTGACAAAGGATTTCCCGAGGCTTCTTCCTGAAAATCCAGATTTTCTGGCTCATTTCCGGAATAATCATTAAGGTTTTCGTTTTCGACACATTGCAAATAATTTTCGGGTTGTAATTCGTCAGATACATAATCTGTCATTTCTTGATTCGGATATTCTAGATTACATATTTCCATGGGTGTAGTTTGATCAAATTGTCGATTTTGTCTTTGTGGGGGTGTCGAAAAAGTATTTTTTGTTCTGTTAAATACAGATGAATTTTGAGGCGGCTGATGGCGGAAAACTTGACTATTTGTCGGAGAAATTTTATTTTGTGGTAGAGCTCTCAAATTGGATATAGGTTTACTGGGGAAATTAGGTCTTTGTCGTAAAAAGAGTGGTTGTTGAAATCTATTTACGAAATTAATATTTTGTTGAGGTAACGGTCTTTTTGGTAAAGCAATTTTTTCTAAAAATGTTAGGGGTTGTTTTTGTGAAGAAGGATGTGATTTATTTCTTAAGCTATTTATAAAATCTGCTTGTTTTATTTCGTTATTTATGCGGTGACACTCAAGTAAAGCCGTTTCTAAACTTGTTACATTTACTAGTCTTAAATGACTAAAATACGGTTCTAGTATGCCGACTTTAAATGATGTTACAGCCATTTCAGTGAAGTAATTTTTCTTATAAATTTTAATTTCGGTACCTAAATCCTATAATTCGATATTCTCATAAAGTGCTTTCAATTTTTCTTTAATTTTGCTATGAAATTCTAAAACTGTTTGATTTTTTGTCATATAACAGGTAGTGAGGTCTGTTAACAAGAGATTTTCAGAGCGTGGGTCTGAATATTGTGCCATAAGGCCATTTTTAATATTTTCCCATGAACTAGTTTCTAGAGATAATAAAATATCTCGAGCATCTTGTACAATTTTTGATTTAATAAATTCGAGTATCATTATATTGTGATGCTCAGCATTTTGTTCTGTACTCTCTTTTTTGTAATTTATAATGAACAGTTCGCATTGTCTAATAAAATAATTTAAATGTCCACAACCTCCACTGTATTCTGGGATCATCATAGATGCCTGAGATAACAAGGAGATGTCGCCTTTATTATGTGACATGATGACTAAAATAGTTTATTATTTTTTTGTCGAGTTAATATTTTTCAGATATCGGGTATAATTAATTTTTAAACGTTATTTCTACTTAAATCTTCAAATAAGCTGATACACAATATAGAAGTATTATTGCTAAATAGGTTTGTCTGATTTTAATTGATTAATAAAATATTAACGTAAGAACTCTTTAATATCTTAAAGTATTTCGAACCAAAATGGTTTGGAAATACGTGGAATTTAACATAAATAATTTTTGAAATATTTTGAAACAAAATGTTTGAAAATACGATAGCTAATACTAATTATTGATAAGGTATTTCGAAGCAAAAATGTTTGAAAAATACATTAGATTTAATACTAATTATCGACAAGCTATTTCGAAGCAAAAATGCTTGAAAATACAGTAGATTTAATACTAATTATTGACAAGGTATTTCGAAGCAAAAATGCTTGAAAATACAAGAGATGCAATCATAAATTCACAGTGAAAGATAAAGGAAGGTACTCACAGGATGTTCATCTCCTAACAGGCCTTCTTTTGGAGTTTTTCTGGAACTTGGATTACTTTTGGTCACTTGATGTTGATACAATGTTTGAAACTGGAGCGTTTGAAACACTGTTAATTTTCGGTTCTTTAATGCCAAATAAATTATTGAAATAAACCGGCGATTATTATATTTAATGCCGTTTTGGCATCATGTTCACGCAGCGCCAATTAGGTAACACAAAACTTAAGTTTTCATAAAATTAGAACTTTATTTTAGGGAAACAATACAGTGTGTTACTATTCTAATAATATTAATATAAAATGGAAGTGAACAAAGCAAGTAGATTGGAACTATATTAGTTTCAAATACCGACTGTTAACGCAACATCGTTTAGCAGTCGCAAGTAAAATATGCATACTAAGTAAAATGATTATTAAACATTTTATAGTTTATTGTACTTTAAACTTAATAATTAAAATTAAGCAATGTCTGGTCAATGCCTTTCTCTATAATAGGGTCACTGTGAAATGTACTAATGTCACTTATAGAAGTTGGGTACATGGTGACGTATTTATATATATATATATATATATATATATATATATATATATATATATATATATATATATATATATATATATATATATATATACAGGGTGGTCCTCCGGGAGGTCCCACGATCGATTACGGGAAAACTATCAATAGGAAAAACCTGAAAATTGGATATTACACTAAAGTCGTTGGGGGCCACAGGTTAAAAATATTTTCAAGATGGCGGCACTTCCGATTATACCGGAAGTAGATGTCAATTCGCTTATTTTAAATAGAACACCCTATATTTTATTGCAGTTTCGGATTTTATAATACACTCTGAACACTTTTTGTAAATAATGTTCTATACCTATCTTCAACCGTCCAGAAGATATTTAGACTTTAAGATAAAATTTGACATTTATGGCCAGTCATAAAGATACCGATATTTTTATAATAAGAACATATTTCGTTATGATTTTTAGAATTCTTCTGAAAGATATTTCACTTCATCTATTTCCACATCGAGACTAACGATAGAGTATACAGAGTGTCCAAAAAACATTCTTGAATTTTGCAATGAGAAATTGCAAAAATCTCGCGATTTTCAAATTGGAACACCCTTTTTTTATAACACTATCGTGTTAAGCTCAAAAAATCACTGATACTTTGTATGTAATTACCTATACCTAAATCAAACGGTTTTCATTTAATTTTGAAAAACTCATTTCAAAGCCTGATAATTTGATAAATTTCCTACCATAAGCGTTAGACATGGAAAATAAATTGCCGAGTGTGTTTCTATGGAAACTTTGACAGTTTGTTGATTAACTAGCTAATAATGGCACGGTTAAACGACACACACGAAGATTATTTAAATTTTAGTTACTATTTATGGACAATGTAATAAAGTAATTTCGCGAACGTGTGATACATTTGCTGATAGATATCCAGATAAACAGAAACCGTCAAACGAATAGTAGACAATTTCAAAAACTGCGGATCTGTTAAGAAAAAGGTGCAGGGGGCTAAACCCGTTGTTGACAACGAACAAATCGAGACAGCAATTTTTAGGTATCTTGCCATATAACCTTATATAAACCCATCAAACAGATAATAGAAAATTAAAAAAACAATTCACACACAACATGGACTGAATAAATGAAACAAAAATTAACGTCCTAAGTGTTCAAATTGACGACCTCTGGCGTGAAGACATTTTTCACACTTACGTGTCAATCCCTCAAGTGCGGCCCTTCTTATTTAATCCGGATCCAATTCACGAAATGATTCTCGAACCCGCTGCATGCAATCTTCTTTAGTAGAAACTGCAGTGTTGTAGATTTTATTTTTTATAGTACCCCATATAAAAAAATCGAGAACAGATAAGTCAGGCGATTGAGGCGGCCAAAGGTGTGGCCCATTGTTGGCAATCCATTGGTCAGCAAATAGAGATTGTAAAATATTGTTAACCAGGTGACTATTATGAGGAGGGGCCCCATCATGTTGGTAAAATATTCGCCTATATTCATTCAATGAAAGGTTGCCCAAATAAGTTACTTCCAAATTTTGCAAAATTTCTAACTAACGCTCACCTACAAGTAAATAAATAAAGTATTTTATGAATTTCGGATTAATTGTCACCATTCAAATTATCGTCGTACATTTCTAGGGCAACAACGCCGTCATTCCTTATAGCACAATAAATATTAAACTGCCAGCTTTCTTCAAAATGTCCTTCCCTAGAAGGATGAACATTGGTGTCACTCCAATAGTGAGAATTACGACGATTGAAAAGTCCATTCTTTGAAAATGTTGCTGAATTCGTCCATATGATGTTATCTAAAAACAGCTCTTTTTCTTGGAATCGCATTAAAATAAATTCACAGAATTCAACCTTTCTTGAAAAATCAGTTTCCTTTAAATGTTGCACAACTGAACAAGCATAAGGATTATCTTTTATCTTTAATATCTTTTCGTAAACTTCGCAGAACGGATGTTTTTGACAATCCTAACTCCAGTGCTACTTGCCTCGTTGACTTTGTAGGGTATGCGGCAAAATATCTGCTTGCTGTCTCAATTTGTTCGTTGTCAATAACGGGTTTAGCCCTCTGCAACATTTTCTTGACAGATCCGCAGTTTTGAAATTGTCTACTATTCGTTTGACGGTTTTACGTGACGGTTTCTCTTTATCTGGATATCTATCAGCAAATGTATCATACGTTCGCGAAATTACTTTATTACATTCTCCTTAAATAGTAAATAAATTTAAATAATCTTCCTGTGTGTAATTTAACCGTGCCATTATTAGCTAGTTAATCAACAAACTGTTGAAGTTTCCATAGAAACACACTCGGCAATTTATTTTCCATGGCTAACGCCTATGGTAGGAAATTTATCAAAATATCATGCTTTGAAATGAGTTTTTTCAAAATTAATTGAAAACCGTTTGATTTAGGTATAGGTAATTACATACAAAGTATCAGTGATTTTTTGAGCTTAACACGATAGTGTTAAAAAAAAGGGGGTTCCAATTAGAAAATCGCGAGATTTTTGCAATTTCTCATTGCAAAATTCAAGAATTTTTTTTGGACACTCTGTATACTCTATCGTTAGTCTCGATGTGGAAATAGATGAAGTGAAATATCTTTCAGAAGAATTCTAAAAATCATAACGAAATATGTTCTTATTATAAAAATATCGGTATCTTTATGACTGGCCATAAATGTCAAATTTTATCTTAAAGTCTAAATATCTTCTGGACGGTTGAAGATAGGTATAGAACATTATTTACAAAAAGTGTTCAGAGTGTATTATAAAATCCGAAACTGCAATAAAATATAGGGTGTTCCATTTAAAATAAGCGAATTGACATCTACTTCCGGTATAATCGGAAGTGCCGCCATCTTGAAAATATTTTTAACCTGTGGCCCCCAACGACTTTAGTGTAATATCCAATTTTCAGGTTTTTCCTATTGATAGTTTTCCCGCAATCGATCGTGGGACCTCCCGGAGGACCACCCTGTATATATATATATATATATATATATATATATATATATATATATATATATATATATATATATATATATATATATATATATATATATATATATATATATATATATAACTCGGGACGCAGCAAGTGCGTTATGGTAGTGAATTTGCATAAGATTAAGATGTTTGATTTATGAAAAGAAAGGTACTACCAAAGGGACAAATAAAATACAAGATCTCTAGATAAATCTTTATAGTGGGTTAATTTATAAAATAAATAAAATAAGTGACAATCAGGAATTCAATTTGTCTAAACAGCACAAAATGAAATATATATATAAAATAAATTTGGTAAATTAGCAGTTTACCTCATGGAGGGTTTTGAGAATTGTTTTCCGAAACATGCTTAGGATTCTCCTAGGTGCATAACCCACAACAAACATTTCTTATAAACAACCTCTAAAAAAGTTACAGGACCAGGAGTTAATAAGGGTGTAGGGCGAGGAAAACGAACTGTAAATATGAGTGGAAAAGCGAAAAAAAAATAGCTTAGTCGGATCTCTAACAGCTGCCTCTTTCAGATTTTGCAGTCGTACCTCCTTTAAATGTTTTTTAACTTATAGTAACAGATCATGAAGAAGTTCACATGTAAATAACTCAGTAAAGACAAGGAATGCAAAGGGTAAGAGTAGTGTAGACGTGCATTAGTGATGTCAAATTATATTTATCAGCAGTTGATTTATCTAAAAGTGTCAAGGTAAACTGCGAACCGACCTTTTATTATTATTATAATTAATCGCCCATATGAAATACAATAAAAACAAGAAATCGCTACAAATGAATTAAAATTCTCAATTTAAACTAATTTAAGATGAAACCTCATGGCGAAGTCTAGCCCTTGGCTAATCTACTCAATAATAAAGTTCCCTCATGCAATAGTGCAACGTGAGCAGGTATATGATCCACTACAATACAATATCACCAAGCACACTCACATCTCAAGCAGTAGCCTTTAAACAAGAAGAATCTATTACTAGTATTACTAACATTATTCAAATTGTTTGTCTCATCTATACCACTAATATTTTTGGGAGAGTAAATAACACTTGACGAGAATTATTCCTTCAGAGAAGATGGTGATGAGCGACCACCAATCACGGTCAAAACAAATTTTCCAACATGTAGTTTTCCTCTATCAATCATTCTTAACCAACCCAACTCCGTATAAGTATGTGACACATGATCCCTACCATGCAATCCAAATATAAATTTCGAATACGAATTATGTACTACCTGTATGCGAATCCTATCTCTCACGTTAATGGAATGTCCGTAAGCTAGATCACAATAATCAAAACTAGACAGCACAAGTGTCTCAAAATGGTTGTTATGTAAGTCTGTGCTTAACATATGCCTGTTACTATACAATAATATCAATCAAATGAAGCTCCTCTGCAGCATTATTTTCACATGATGCTTAAATGAAAGGCACGTACCGAGAGTAGTGCCCACGTTCACGGCGGATTGCACAAAATCAAGATATGTACCATCAATCATAATATTAAACATGTTGGAAGAGATGCTCACACCTTTCATGCTATCAAATATTACTTTCGATTTAAGAAAATTAAGTCTCAAGCCATGCCTCCTCGAAAGGTCTTTCAACCGCAGCAGTTCGGAGTTAATGATCACCGACGCACGAAGATAATCTATGCTATCAAAATCAAACTGTAGCTGTGTATCGTCAGCAAAGCCTTGAAATCGACTGTGCTCAAGAGACTGTGCATATTTCGAAGTTATTTCCCCTGTAAATTTTCAGCCGTATTTAGATTTATTTAAATAAATATCGCAAAAAGAAAAACCAATCAAGATGCATGATTGTTTCAAAAGGTTTGTATTTTTTTGTGTGAGTAGACATTTACTAAATTCCGAAATTTACTAGTAGAAGAAAATTTATGTTTTATGACAAAACTCTAGAAATTAATGTCTTTTTGAAAATCATGGTTATAATATTTAGATACTTGTCAAAATTGTATCTTGGACAAGCACTTTGAAACTTATTGGTCATGATGTCATGTATAAATATCAATAGGTATTTTTATTAGTAGGTAGACTAACTTAGAACTGTATATTATATTAACGAAATTCAAGTAAAAAATTCACAAAAAATATTTACTTACCATGTTTACATTACAAGTCAGTAAAATAAGACGATCCTCTATTATTATTCATAATAACCCGTTGACATTTGCCGTTTGGTGACTAACAATGACATACTGTTAGTTACTATAATGCGAATGCGAATACAAATGCCATCAGCACATTGTCAGATGGTATAATAGTAAAATTAAATATACTATTTTAAACAATACTATGACAAATTATTAGTTCAAGAAGTAAGGGTATTAACCGCAGTTATTGGATGGATTTACTTTTTTCAACGAACATTTATTTGTAAATAATTATGAATATGTCTTATGCCCGATCATGTTTTACATTCTAACATTGAAATTTTATTTTATTACATTTGACAACTTGGCTCATGTATAATCTCTGATTGTTTTGCGATTGACGCTTTTAAAATCTCTACTTTGTGGAAGATATTCGTGCTTTTATTATCCTTATCAATGTTGAATTTGCGAAATGCTATTGAATTTGAATTGATGTCGTAGATTAATTTTATTTTTTACAATTTTAGTGAATTTTTATTTTATTTTCGAATAATTTATGTTCTCTGACTATTTAATTTAAAATTTGGTTACTAACAATATTGTGACGCCTTTACCCTTGCACAATATTTCATTAGAATTCACGTTAATATTTCAAGAAATATTGTAGTTTTACAATTTTCTCTACTTTTTTTTTTGAGAAAAATTAGAGCTAGTGTTTATCTACGAGCTCATTCAAGCTATTAACATAGTCCAGGCAATTTACAAATCAAAATTATGAAAATTATCACAAAAAAATTTAGATGTCTAATTTTATATTTGCAATTGCTGTACACATATACAATTTATATTTAGCTTCCAAACTTTGACAAGGTCAATGTAATTTTGACATGTCTAAAATAACCACTCATAATTTTACGAAGACTTGCCTCATCTAAAATTTACAACCATATCCATTTCGGTTTCAACCACCTACATTATTTATTGTATTATACCGCCTATAACTAAAGACTATAGTTTTGGAAATATACGTATTTATAATCGCATACCATAATTCATTTAGCGATCAGTTTAACACATTTTTTCAATTTTTTATTTGATTATATTAACCGATCAGATTATGGGATTATTTTACGAATTTTTGAGGAAAAATATTGAAATATTTAAACAAACTTTGGTGCAAAAAAGGTAGGAAATAATTAATCTGATTATCGATACATATTTACATTTTCGTAATTTTTTTTTACAAATGTCCAATGGAACTTTAAAATGACAGCCTTAAATACCGTTGTTATTTTTGACAGCTTGTGATATGAAACTATGAGTATTTAATAATAATAATAATAAAAAGTCTGGACGCAGCAACGGCGTTATGGTAGTGAATTTTTGTAAAAATGTTTTTAATAGGAAATATATCTTTTTTTAAAATAAAATCTGGCATCAAATTTGGTTAACAGTATAACCTATATAGAAGAAACAATGTACCATATTTCATCAAAACAACTTTATTGTTTGAAAATGTACAAAAATCTTCGGAAAATAAACTTAAAATGTTCCTAAAAAACTGGTTTCCTGGCCAACGAACCTTAGGTTAATAGTAAATTAAGCTATCGAAAGAAACATTTTATGAAAAATCGCCATCTCTCTGATGGTTTGGCGGTAGTTTGTGGTTTAACGGTCCATAATTTTTAGCTAATTTTCGTACAAAAAAATCGTTAATGAGGAGACCGCGACTTTAGAATTTTAAAAAGATTTCTTCAACTGAGCGCAAACTAGGCCCCCTAGAATTCATATCCGGGTTTACGTTCAGTTTTTATCTGTCTATATATATATATATATATATATATATATATATATATATATATATATATATATATATATATATATATATATATATATATATATATATATATATATATATATATATATATATATAGGGTGATACATTTCTACGGTAAGGCTCAATATAATTATTATTATACAAGAGACGAGAAAAAATTTTATAAGTTAATTTTAGGGTGTCTTGAGCTGCATCTTATAAAATTATTTTGACAATCACCGGCTGGCCCATAAGTCGTTGGTTATCCCTACATTTTTTTTCGAACACCCTTATTTTATTGCATTTCTTATCGAAATATGTTTGCAAGAAAAAAATCGAGACTCAGTGAGTGCGTTTTGGTAGCAAATTTTCATTAAATGCTTCAAATTTCAATAACGCAATTTGCTATTAACCTAAGGTTTGTTGGCTAAGAAACCAACATTTAAAGTCTATTGTCGGAAAATTTTTGTACATTTTCAAACAATAAGTTATTTTGATAACATATGGCACATTGTTTCTACTATATAAGTTATACCGGTAATCAAATTGATGACTGCTTGCATTAAAAAGACATATTTGCTATTCAAAGCATTTTTATAAAAATTCACTTCGATAACGCACTTGCTGCGTCCAGACTTTTTTTCCTTTTAACTAAGAAATCTAAATTTCGGTACATAGTTCAGCTTTAACGACGTAAGCCCGGCTACCAAATTTTGAAGCTATAGGTTTGTTATTTCCGGAGATATATAAATTTTTCGAAAGAAAACACAAAATTTTTCTGGAGAAACTGTTCCAATTTTCTTGGCTAACGAACCTATCCATCCTCATCATCCCCTACCCCCTAAAGCGATTTTACCCAAAAGCAATCCGAACCGTTCGTTTGTCTAGTTCTAACTGTACACCAAATTTGAGGACGTTATCTCAATTAGTTCTAAAGTTACCGTGGCTACAAACAGACAGACCGACAACCCGACAGATCGACAGACTGACAGCCAAAAAAAAAATCGTTCCCAAATGATGTTTTCTAGATGTTTTGATACCTTTTATGACGTTTAAGCGACAAGAAAATGTTGAAATTTTTGTCGCCGATGCGAGGTTTGCACACGTTGTGACTATATTGAAGTAATAATCAGCAATATTAATAAAAATGTTTTTCTTCACGTCGTAATAGCTTAGCCTATTTATTTTCAAGCATTTTTTCGTTCCTTTTATGGCTATTTGAGAAGAGGTGTCATCCTTCTGATGACGCTAACTTTGTTTGCGAAACGATTGTCAGATCTGAAAAATATATTGCACTTATAAGAATGTTCTCTGTAAATTATGTGAGAGACAGCAGCACCCCTTATTACCGTTTAACTCATAGGTACCTCCTAATAAAGTTTCTAATATATTGTTCCATTTCATTTTTTCTAGGATGATGCTAAAAGCAAATCTATGACACATATTCTATAGAACCTCAGAGGTATCAGAAACTTTCTGTCTAAATTATATCAAAGATTTACGACACCACATGCCTTTTATCTACTTAATTTGTGCTGATGAAATTTTGAATGTACATATTTGTTAAACATTTTAATAAAAATTGGCTGCCATATAACACATCTTTGCCACCAGAATTTTATATTTACCTAAGTATACCAGTATTCTTAGGATTCTATTATTACTGTAGTTGACAAGATGCTCAAGGGTACCCATATTTATTTCCTAAATACTACCTGCTCTCTTTGTTTGCTGCATAACAGTAGTTTTACAGCTGTGATCTGTTGTTTTAATAAAAATCACTGGGATGTTTACCTGTAGCTATTAATCAAAGTTGCTTTTTTTCTACAAGCGACGTTCGTTTTAAAAATCGTAAGATTTCAAACAATGCCTCAATTTGGAGATTTGGAGGCATATGCTAAAGGTGGCTTGTATATGAGATGAAGTCCGCCAAATAGGTTGTGATTATAATCAATTATCGATTTAAGATTTAGAGAAACAAACTTTGCTGTTAAGGCAAACCTCATTTTTTCAGAATTTTTATGTTTATTTGGTTCCAGGTAGGTACAATATGATAAACACATTGAAACAAACATTTACACATTTCTAGTGAAGTAATGATTGTAATCTTTTATGGGCTGTAACTACCATATATATTTTATGTTAATTGGGGCCTATATAATGCATTTCGATCGTCACTTATTCCAGTTTTTGTATGTTTTGGTTTTGTAAGCTGATAATATCATGCCAAAATATATTGCGCAAATCTTGAGGCTTATTTATATAGATATAAAGTACCGGTATAATTATTTATCAATAAATAAAAATAATGCTAACATATATGCATCGGTCCAGTGAGTACTGAATAAATAACTAATCGAGTTTGCTGAAATCTGGATACACCTTTCTCTAAGTGAAGATTGGAACATGTGCTGTGCACTGATAAACGCACTTGGAGAACGCGAATCACCAAAAAAAAATTTAAAAACCCGACGATCGTTTCACTAACCAAGTTAGCGTCATCAGAGGATGAATAATTCTAACTACGAATTATTCATCCTCTAATGACGCTAACTTGGTTAGTTAAACGATTTTCGGGTTTTTAAAACTGTTTTGTGATATATATATATATATATATATATATATATATATATATATATATATATATATATATATATATATATATATATATATATATATATATATATATATATATATATATATATATATATATATATAGATATAGATATATATATATATATATATATATATATATATATATATATATATATATATATATCATCTTATACACATTTCTGTCGAAAAGGTTAAGCAGTTCAATCGAACCAGTTTTTTCGCGAAAAATTCCATTTTTTGAGGAAATTTTTGTATCTTCGAAAATAGTTAAGGTACTTTAAAGGACTTTGGTAGATACGTTTATGCTTTATAGAGACTATACTGTGCACCAAATCTCAAGTTGCTAACGTTATGGAAAATTCGGTTATTGTCATGATTTTTTTGTTTGCTTCGTCAGGAGGCCAATAAGGCTACAGTGTTGAGAGATTTTGCTTGATTAACGAAATTAATTTAATTATATAGAGCAAAGTAACGTAATTTTAAGCTGGACGACATCTATTAAATTTTATGAACCAAAAAACCTTATTTTGAGCTAAGAGGCCAAAGAGTAGATGCCAAAGCATTTAAAAAACGTTCTTTAACACACACACAAAAAAACATCAAAAATATTTATTTAATAATATATTCATATATAACATGATGAATAGGCTATATATATATATATATATATATATATATATATATATATATATATATATATATATATATATATATATATATATATATATATATATATATATATATATATATATATATATATATATGGTTATGTTGCTTCTCGTATGTGAAGTTTATACTATCTTTACAATGTCGGAACTAATGTCAAGTCGAAGGATTGAACAGCAACATGGAGTCTTCGGCGACCAAAGAAAATTTAAATGCATTAATTGCTGTTCTCCTTACTTGGTGAAACCATCCCATACTAAATTCAGATGTAGAAACTTCTTTTCTGGCTTGACAAATGTTGGTTTTCTTATTTCTTACCGGTTTCGCTGCTTGACAGCATAATCACATAGGAGAAAATTGAATTTACTCATACGTATTTCTGACAACTATAAATAAAAACTCGTTGCTATGTTATGGTGTCTTAATCAAAAAGCAAATATAATAAAAATGACAGATGACGTCTTTAAAATGCCTTGTGATGTATGTCAATATTTAACATGAAAGTATAATCAACTTATAACAGTCCATAATAAGAGACAAAAAAGATAATAAATATGTTTCGATCACTCATTTTGGAAATATTACAGAAAACATTTTAAAACTTTTAAATGCCAGTACAAATAAAAAGGACGCTTTAAATCTTACACGACGCGTAACCTCCTATCTAACGTAAAAGAAAAATTATGTTTCCTAACATATTAACGTACATCACATAAATACAGTTGACAAAATCTGGAATTCATAAATTAGCTTCTACACATTGTAATGCAATCTACATCGACGAAACTTCAATACGAGATACAGAGAAGATAATATGTCTGCATTTTGAAATAACGAGGCTGACAAATCTGCATTTCAAAAATCTATTATTCAGACTTAACATAGTACCACTGTAAATAACCGCATATAGCCACTACATGTTTGTAATGAAAAGCACAAATTTGACTTTTCTAATCTTTGGAAGTAAAAAGGCACATACGCGACAATAACTACCTTGTTTAAATCAGCAAACTGAGTATCTATAGACGAAATTGACAATAGTGACGATGACGATATTGTAGAAAGAGAGGGCAGCGAGAATGGAGGCTTTGAAGAAAACGAAAGCTTGGAAAAAGATGAATTTGATGCAGTTTCTCCAGAATCAACAAATTCTATTTGGCAGAACTGTGCCATCCATTAACCTCCCAGTAGTTAGAAAACAGTATATTCGAAAAAATGGACATAAATGATATCTGCATAACTTTCACCGCAGAAGCACAAGAACTGTAAAAAGATATTTATATTTAACGTAAAAAAATATGAAATATTTTTTACACAAAACATTTTGGATAGAGTAATTGTAATATAATTATATACCAATGCTGAAATTGAAAGTATGAAGACTCGTTACAAAGCTAAGCAACATTATACTGGTGCCACAAATAATGTTGAAATGTGTGCCTTATCCGGATTACTATATCTAAGTAATAAAAAAGGTTCATATTACGCTGACTGATATATGGTCAACTCAATTTGGACCACCCATTTCTAGAGAGATTATGTCCAAAAATCTATTTGAGTTTTTGATCAACTGTTTGGGATCTAACGATACAGCCACCAGAGAAGAGATAAATAAAATAATACAATCGGCTATCAGACAAATTTGAAATGTTTTTAAGGAATGCTGCAGACAAAGTTTTACACTTTTAGAATACGTAATCATTCATACAACCTTGTTGCGTTTCTGAGGCAGATGGCTGTTTAAAATACTATCTCTATGAGAATAAAGTTTACAAAGTCGATGGAGCACATTACATTTATGGTCACAGGCAGGTTGCGGAGTGTGTTGGTAACAGCGAATTAGTGTAGTAATCTAGTAGAATGGTAATGTCGCCTGGCAGTAAATTGATAGTGCAGAAAATCACAGTGAAAGAAAATAACATTAACGTCTGCAACGAAAGTGTTATTCCAGTGAAGTAAGCTAAGAGAGGAAAACACGTCCCATATATTCAGCCAGTTGCTAAAAAAAAACTAAAAAAGAAATTATTAGAGAAATACAAGAAAGCTTGTATGAACCATTTAGGTGTGAAGCAAACCCATAAAAAGGCCAATGAACACATTTGTTATAAAGAGCTGATGCCGACGAGAAAAATAGGGCCTGCAGAGATTTTTGTTGAAGTAGAAACACCAGGTTAAGAGCAATTGGGCGGAAGAACCAGTGCAGTGTAAGAGCTTCGCTTAAAGAGAGCTCCTATATAATGAAGAGAAGAAATATAGGCTACTCATTCACTCTGAGAATGAATATACGAGTAGAAGGCGACCGCATGAAGACCCGTAATGACGTGCGAGCTAATTCGACTGATTTGAAAGAAGGAGATCGGGTACGATTTTACAATCCTGTACGATGCAGGGACGGTCACCGAAAGTATATAAATCATAGAAAGGTCCGTAAAAATTAGTCAAACGGATCAAGGACGTTGTCTATCGCATTCAGAGTAGCCCAAAGAGCCAGATGAATGTAGTCCATATGCACAGGCTTACGCCATTCAGAGAACTGTCAGAATCCGAACGAAGGGGTCGAATGTAAGAAGAGGGCAGTTTCACATCCGTCTCTATGAGAGTTTAGTTTATGAACTCTATGGAGCATATGACTTCTATGGCTACAGACAGCTTGCAGAGTGTGTTGGTAACAGTGAATACTCTAGAATGATATTTCGAGAAGGCACTAGAAGACACAGATATGGAATCATATAGAATGATATAGAACTAGTATAGACGGTATTAATAAATGAACCGCAGATAGAGTAGTCAGTAATTAAATAAGCGATTGTGCAGAATAATAGAAGGCAACAAATAAACTATAGACATTTGGAAATAGAGAAATATCTTAGTTGGGGTGTTTATTATTAGAAAATAGTCAGTTATAATAATTTAGTGGTTTGGAAAGCTGTGTATTGTTAATCAGCAAATAAAGAACCCCGAAGAGTGTAACAATATGCATACCTAACAAGCAAGACAAGTATGGTCTGAAATTTTATTTGTGCTCAGCTAAACTTTATATCAATAGAGAAGATAGAGAAAAACAACATTCAATTCCTACACAATAGGTGCTCTATCTTACAAGAGCCCTTCAAGGTTCAAACAAAAATTGTACCACAGATAATTAGGCTAGTTCTCACGATGTCGCGGAAAAATGTTATAAAAGAAGCTAACCTTGATAGGAACAATGAGGAAGAACAAACGTGCCAAAGCATTTATTGGAAACCGTCAATTCATCTATTTTTGTATTTGATGAAAAGAGTAGGTTAGTCTCCCATGTGTGAAAAAAAAATCATTTTATTATCGGATATGCATATATAGGGTGATATACTAAGTGAAGATTGGAACCTGTGATGAGCACTGATAAGAGAGAGAACCCAAATCACCACAACACATTTTAAGGGACCTGACGATCATTTCACTAACCAAGTTAGCGCCATCAGAGGATGAAACATTCTAACTACTTCAAAAACTAACAGCACTTTATATACCGGATCTTAGGTAAAGAGACCGAACTGTGAGGGGAACTAGTCGCAGGCACATTCTGCAGTGTATTGTATTTTTTATCGCCGAACAACGTCTTTGAACTGTCTTTATTAACTTATCTAAAAGGTGTCCATCTCTAATAATTTTGGGAAGGTTCAACGACAACTAAGTTAACTGTTTCCTTTGGCGGAAATATCTGTATTCTTATGTTATCTCTAGGAGGTGTGGAAACGTGGGAATTTATTTTACAAAGCAATCGATCAGGCGACTCGTAATCGGCGGTGGTGAAACGTTCATACATTTTTTATTGTAACTATATTTCGCAAAATATATACTCTCGAACGCGTTTAGCTGTCTTTGTTGTCTAACATTTTTTTATTAATTTTAGACTATCTTCATTAACGTGATGATTATTATCCTAACTAGGTCAGGCGACGGAAGATCTATCTATAGTACCGTAACGTAATTGGGCTAAGTGTTCTTTGAATCTAATTCCAATCGATCTTTTTGTTTGTCCGACGTTCTTAAGATTACAATATGTGCAACTTATTTCATTTGTCTTTTGGATTACTTAGCAAGTTTTTTAAGGTATTTTTTTTGTCGAAAATGTTAGCTGCAAGTTGACTTTTTTAAAAAATGCTATCTAGACCCCTCGTGATTCGAGGTTCAAATGTTAATCAAACAAAGTTTTTTCGGATTTCTCTCTTCTAAACGTCGTTGATTCCGTCAACAATTTCTTTGTTGTCTGTTTATTGAATAATTTTTCCACTAGGCAAGCACTGTATCCCTTATATTCGGCCACGTCCTTAATATAATTTAATTATTTGGTATATGTACTTTTGTTTAAAGTCAAATTAATTAACCGGTTTACTAAAAAATTCAGACTGGCCATTTTTTGTTCGTTCGTATGATGTGGGTCGTTCGGAATGTAGCTTAGAATGGTGGTTGCCTTTTCATAGACATCGAATTCTAAAGTGTCTTTATTCTTGATAACTAGTACATCTGGAAAGGCTAATTTATTATTAATTTTTCATTCGTGGGTAAAATTTATCGAATCAAATTTATTGTTTAATTTGGCAATAAAATCTTCTATTCTGAAAATGTTTGTGTTAAACACTGCGAAAATATCATCCACGTAACGAAACGACAGTCTAAGGAAAATAACCACTCTCACTTTCAAGATCTGTTTCAAATCTGCTTATGAAAAAGTCCTGCAATAAATGGCGATAGCGGATTGCCTAGGAAAAAATAATTAACAAACCGACTAGTTAGGTATATATATATATATATATATATATATATATATATATATATATATATATATATATATATATATATATATATATATATATATATATATATATATATATATATATATATATATATATATATATTTTAACTGACCCCAGATATGTGTTCTAGGGGGGCTAGTTAGCGCTCATGTGAAAAAAATAATTTCAAAATTCAAAAGTAGCCATCTCCTCATTAGTGATTTTTTAAAGAAAATTCACTTTGCTTGCTGGCAAACCATGTTATAACTTGCACACAATCTCAATCAAAATTCCTAATTTCCATGCTCAAACTCCTGTAAATATAGATGCGGCATGTTGCTACACAGTCCAGCTTATGACTTGAGAATACACACGTTTACCTTCTTAAATACGAAGCCACAACAACGCATAGTCGTACATAGTTATATACAGTTGATACAAGAAGTTGTCATTTTCTTGATATATATATATATATATATATATATATATATATATATATATATATATATATATATATTCACCTGCCATACACAGAATTTGTGACAACCGATGGCACAATGTTGTTAATAGTTCACACATAAAGTTGTAATTTTCTTGATATATATTCACATTCATACACAGAACTTATGGCAACCGATGCCTCAATATTGTCATATAGTTTACACATAAAGTTTCCATTTTCTTAATATATATTTACATTACATACACATAATTTATGTCAACCGATGTCACAATGTTGTTAATCGTTCACACATAAAGTTGCCATTTTCTTGATATATATTCACATTCATACACAGAACTTTTGGCAACCGATGTCACAATGTTGTTAATAGTTCACACATAAAGTTGCCATTTTCTTGGTATATATTCACATTCATACACAGGACGTATGGCGACCGTTGCCACAATGTTGTTAATAGTTCACACATAAAGTTGCCATTTTCTTGATATATATTCACACTCATACACACAACTTATGGCAACCGATGCCACAATGTTGTTGTATGCACGCTTGCTCATCTCGAAATATCTCACCAATCAGCGAGTGTATAGATGATCTGACGATATTTCTAGCGTTATAACGTCAAACTGAGTATACTACAACTCAGATCGTTTGAGTCGCCATTTGTTGGTACATTGTACGGTTGCCATAATCATTGCAATACGTGTGTGTGTGTGTGTGTGTGTGTGTGTGTGTGTGTGTGTGTGTGTGTGTGTGTGTGTGTGTGTGTGTGTGTGTGTGTGTGTGTGTGTGTGTGTGTGTGTGTGTGTGTGTGTGTGTGTGTGTGTGTGTGTGTGTGTGTGTGTGTGTGTGTGTGTGTGTGTGTGTGTGTAATGTGGGAAATTCCCCAATAGTTCTCACAGAAAATAAACAATAAGTTAAAAGAAAGGAAGTTTAATACAATTTTAAACGTGGAATTAACAAAAAACAATACAAGTATGTTTAAGTAAGGGACAAAATTCGCTAATTGTGACAATACAATCAAAGGCTGTTAATGAAAATCGTGTAAAATAATATATTTACTAACAGGTGTAAGATTTACATTTTATTATTATAATTACGTGGCAGCTTCCCTCCGATATGGATAAATTATTTAAAAAAGACACATCGTTGGGAAAGAGCTGTCATGTAAAATCAATATAATATATAGGTCATATTAATAGTTTTAATATACATTTGAAAGTGAATTTAGTTCTAGTGTTATCTACTATCGACTAATTAAAGAAGACTATGTATCACAATTCCAACAGTTTAGTAAATTTAAAATTACATGAAATATAATTCTTCAACAAAAAAAAGAGGCAAAACAATACGCCTAGTTGGTTTTAATTTAAACGTTTTTAATTAAATCAATTCTGATAGTGGTTTGAGATGGACAAATGAACTATTTTAATTTATAATTAATTGTTTTCTACAAAAAATATTGGTTTGTTTAAAAATACAGACGATACAATGTTTTTATATGTTGAAGCTCAAGGTTTCTCTGGTTGGCGTTTCAAGGAATTGTTACACATGTTGATTTCCTAGCAGTCCAATGTGACACCGTACATATCTCTTCTTGAACTCATTGTGACACTCGAGTAAATTATTGAGTCCTCGCGACTGTACGTTGCTTATAAAAGTCTATACACTAATAAACAGATTTGCGTAGTATGTACATATAGACGAGGCCCACTCATTGTTGTTTGATGATGTATCGCTACCTTACTTAAAATACATTCAAAGCAATCTCCTTGGCTCTACTGCCTGGTTGGTCAAATTGACATTGTCAAAAAAAAATTGGAATCTTCTGCCTGAGGTTCCAGAATTGCACAGTCCATTTTTGTTACAATTTGTGCATTGTGTTGCTTGGAGTTTATGCAGGTACGTCAAAAACTTTTGTAGTTTCAAAGTTTCCATTTATTTTGATTGTCCAAATAACTAATACTGTCCCATACACAAATATAAAAAGCATGATTTGGAAACATTTTTTTTTGGTCTGTAACGAACGGTTCAGATTATTTTAAAAGTGCTCCAGGAGATAGGTGATAAATGATTTTGAGAAAATTGAATGTTTTTTTTAAACCTTCAGTAATATAATGTTTTAGGGTTTGTTTATTAAAAACCTTTGAATTTCATCAAATATCTGGTATTCTATGCTGAAATCAAATTTGGGGTTAAATGTGTAAGGGTGAAATATTGGTGCCAAAAATTTCATTTTTTTTTAAGAAAAAAAAAAGACAAAACATCTCAAAACGTACACAACTTGATTCTGGAATGGGATTTGTTTTGTCTTTGGCAAAGGAACACTTCATATTGTCTTTGGGTTGGGTCACTGCAGGGGGTAGGGGATCAATGGGGGGTGATTTTATGAAAATTTAAATTTTTTTGTTAAAAAAACCTTTCAGAAGTTTATCGGTAGAGGAATACGAATATTTTCTTTTTGTTCAAGTCATGGATCCTGAAATCATTTCATGAGACAGTATTTCTTACAAGAGTAGATTATCACAGGTATTTGGATGTAGTGATTTAATTTGCAATACTTTCTCGTTAGAAACGATTCTGACAATTGTAGTGGGGTTACCTTCCACTGCATTGAGAACTGACTCTTCAATTTGAGGAGGTCATTGGTATCTTTTGCATATAGAATTGGATTTTACAGATTTTAAGGCATCTATTTCCCTAAAACATCTGCAGATATGTTCAAAAATATTTCTGCTGCGTGCTATTCATCCGGGAAAACCTGTCATAATAAATTCTCACTGCTTCTTTTCCATTTTGTTTCGCTTCACCACAATGTAATAACAAATTAGCTTGGGTGAATACCCAAGGTATAATTGAAAAGTGCATTTTAAAAGCATATACAGCATCTATTACAAGGCTTGTTCAATTAAAACCCATCTTTGGTCAGGTTAGCCTTGAAAACAGTTGTAATCACTCAAATGACGTTTTGCAATGTTAGTTTTGTTTGTAAACATCACACTTATGAGTTCCTGTCATTTGTATTTAACAGCGATTTTAACTATTGTGACTTTAAAATGGCGTTTGTTGTTTACAATCCGTCTAAATATAATCAGTGTGCGGTCATTCAATTTTTGTGTGATAAAGGTTTGCAACCATTGCAAATTCAAACACGAATGCAAGCAGTGTATGGAAACACATGTTTTGCATATCCAACTGTCAAGGAATTGTTTCGAAAATTTAAGAGTGAAAGAGAGAAGATGAATGATAAGCTGCAACTAGGTGCATTGAGTACTTAGCAAACAGCAACAAAAAACTCAAACCTCTATCTATGCTGGTTATGGAAAGACTCTTTTGTTGTTGTTAATGAATGGAGGTTGCGAACTTTCCTAACTAATAACTGTTATTTTCTTAACGTCTTGAGATAGGTTAACAGATATATAAACAAACAAACAAACACACACACACACACACACACACACAGACACACACACATATATATATATATATATATATATATATATATATATATATATATATATATATATATATATATATATATATATATATATATATATATATATACTTTAAAAATGTTACTGCAAACATAAGAATGTCACAATACAGACATTTTTTTCATTTGAAAAAATGTTATGAGACGACGCCGTGATGTCATAAATATTTTCAAAATAAAGACCATAACCACTTAAGAACATAACCTAAATTCACATTTCTATCAATTTTGATTCACTATATACTTCTAATACTCCATCGAGTTTGGCCCATGCTTTACATATAATTTTGATACAAGTATATAAAGTGGTGATATTTGGTGGTTTTAAATTACAAATGCAAATTAAATTAGCTGCGATTTCTATGAAATCCTGTTTTTGGGATTGTCATTTTAGGACTAAGAGTACAACAATTATACTATTTAACTCATCTGTAAATATGTACAAAGTTTTCACATCACCAGACAGACGATCCTAAATTTGATATTTTATGTCTATGATGGACAAACCTTCCCTTTAAATCTTCATTCATGTCCATGAGGCATTTCTGGTATGGTTGATAATCTGCAACACAATTATAAAAAATTAGATGCATAAAAAATTTTAGATTCTACATCTAACATTCTATATGTGAGGTATATAATAAACCTCACCTACCCAACCAATAGCCCCAATAAGGATTCAGATGAAAGCCCCACTATAGAAAATACAGGACCGCCAAAGGACAGTTTGATCTCTTTCAAGTCTATGGTTGAATACACCAAGGCTTTAGAGATGATATCCGGTGAGATTTCGAGAGTAGGAAGATTACGACTCCATAATTGAACTACAACCCAACCTACACCTAACCACCACTCTAAAAATTAGGCAGATTAAGGCCTAAAGAGTTCTATTCCATCCATATTTTACTCAACCTCTTGAAAATGACAAATGGCTCCAAGCCAGAATGTCGAGGTTCAACAAATTCTAGAGAAAGTTCAACCAGACATATTATTTAAGCGAATGATATGATATCTGTCCGCTTTACATAAGTCGTCACAAGCTATTTACTACCAGTTTCAATAATTTTCTGGGCATACTAGATCATTAAGTTTTCATAGCCAACTGAGAATGTTCTGACGACAGCCATATTTTTATGGGGCTGAATGGAGAATAAAACAAGCAGTATAAGTCACAAAAAATCAGAGATAGCATCACAAAAGGCTAAACTGGCTTCCACTTTTTGTAAGGAGTGTACATATGCTCCTGCGCTATGTTTGTATAATAGAACATTTCTTCATGACAATGGCAATTTTTTCTTGTTTTAACTTTTTTTCCACATATATGAAAAATAAACACTATTCCTTATCCACTTCGACTACTCTCTTATTTCAGCATGCACAACTTGACGAAACTGTGTCACCAACGATGCCCACTTGTCATGTTACTTGATTCATTTAGATACCACTGCCATATTTTATTTGTCCACTTTTATATACCTACCAGCAATTTTTACATTCTACTAAATATAATATTACAAGATATCACCAATAATACAATTGGTCCACAAATTATCAAAGAGGTTTATGCACCAGCAGTACATATAGCATCACAACGGAAGAACTTCGGCATAGTGTTAAAATCTAAGTATATAATACAATCTGAGTGTAGCGTGACCAGCATTAACATTGCTTTCCATAATTATAATTATAAAATTTAACTATTTAAAGGATCACCTATTATAATAACCAGTCTAGCTAATCATATAGAATCCTGTCTCATTGAATCAGACAGGATAGAAACCTTGTTTTTTTTTAAATTTAAACAACACACCACGAGGGCTTACTAAATACTATCGTACCGTGGGTGTTGACAAGGAGGAAAGAGGCAGCTTGTTAATTCTGGACTTGAAGGTTTGGAGGTTCGGAGGAGAAGAAAAAACATGTGCCGGCAAGGAATTCCACAACTTGGAAGTCCTCGGGACGAAAGAGCGGGCATAACAAGATGTTCTATGTCTGGTGACCTGGACAGTAAAAGGGTGCATTCGCTCTGTTTCCCTGGTAGATCTGTTGGGGGCAGCAGGTGGAGGAACTATGGAGGAAAGCTCCTCTGAGCAGTGCCCGTGCAGATATCTATAAAAGAGAGAGGTCACCAACGGCACGTCGGTGGGCAAGGGATGGCAGCCTTTGGGTGTGGGTAAGGTTACAGATGAGACGTATAGCTCTCTTTTGAATGGAGTCCAAGATAGCTAGTGTAGAAGCGGCAGCGGTACCCCAGATGTGGGAGCAGTATTCGAGGTTTGGCCTTATTTGTGAAGTATCAAAGGTATAGAGATTAGCTGGTGAAAAGTATTTGCGAGCCCGGAAGAGGAAACCTAATTTCTTAGCAGCCGCTTCTGCAATTGATGTGACATGTTGGTGCCAATTAAGATTTCGATCCACGAAATGCCAACAAGAGAAAAGGACTCATTACTTTGAATAACTTGGTTGTTCATTGTGATGAGTCTAGGGCTGGTGTATCTCTTGTGAGAGAGAAAGCAAGACTTAGTTTTGGTGGGGTTAAATTGTACAAGATTTCTACTTCCCCAGTCTAATATTTTTTTGAGATCCACGGAGACAGAACCCTCCATGAGTCTGCGATCCTCATCTAATTGGGCTAAAGAGACAGGCTTAGAATATTGTATATTTGAATGGAGGGTGCTGTCGTGCTAGAGAGGAGGTCATTGATGTGGAGAACAAACAAAGTAGGGGCTAAAGCTGAACCTTGAGGGACTCCTGCATTAATTGGATACAGTTTAGAGGAATGGCAATCCACAACAACAGATATGCTCCTGTTGGAGAGGAAATTTGCTGTCCAGGTACAAAGCTTTGGTGGTAGGCCATATGCCGGAATTTTATTAAGCAGCGCTGCGTGCCAGACCTGGTCGAATGCTTTTGATATGTCTAGAGCAACAATCTGGGATTCACCGTGTTGTTCCATAGACTTGTTCCAAGGATGGGTGACAAAGGAAAGGAGGTCGGCAGTCGATCTGCGCTGACGGAATCCATACTGCCTGTCGTGGATTGACTGTGTTTTTCAAGAAATTTTAGTAATTCGGTGTTTATATACTTTTCCATCACTTTAGAGACGACTGAAAGGAGAGAAATAGGCCTGTAGTTGCTAGGAAGCGCTTTGGATCCTTTCTTGGAGATGGGTTGTACTCGAGCAGTTTTCCAGTTACTAGGGAATATGCCTTTATTATAAGATAACTGAAACAGACGAGTCAGGACAGGAGCAAGCTCTGGTGCGCATTTTTTGAGAACAATTGTCTGCTTATACTTTGTAATCAGTATGGAAAAGCTTTCTGATAATGTAACAAAATTAATCAATAACATTAGCTTAAGGGAAATTACAAGTTTGACACTAGTAAAAAAAATATTACCTGGACAGTACACTTCCTGTTTTCAATACTCCATACTACATATTTTAATTAGAAAGAAGCCACTGTAGCATCAAAGGTCATAGGTTATACCTCCTGCGTGACCCTCTTACTCTTTCTCATCTTTAAGAAAACTCACTACTGCTGATTTTGTGGAAACTACCATTGCTAAAAAAGGAAATAATTTTTAAAGTATGTTCTGCTTATGTCTCCATAAATCACAATAAATTATAACAAACATTAATTCAAGGTAACAAAACACAACAGAAAAAAATTTTAGGCTTTGGACATGTGCTAAATTATTTCACCTTGGGTAAATACTTCAAAGTATATAAGATTACCTCTAAAATGATAAAATAAAAAATAGGAATACATACCTTTTATATATAGTAAACATCTTTCAACTTTAATTATATAAATTCATCTTTGTTTTGATTCGCAAATTTAGTACGTGTACCGCACCTAACGGCGTTTAAATAAAAACAGATGACAGTGACAGTAGTACAGTGCTGCATTGACATATAATATAAAAAGTTTTAATGTACACATACGTTTTAATTTAAAATATCATACGAATTTGGTAATTCAAAATGTTTGGTTATTGTACCGCAATTATTGTTTGAATTATGTCATTAATAATTAAAAAATATGTTAGGTCCATATGTTTTCATCATGAGAATCAAATTAAATTTTAATATTTGTTAATTTTTATTATATCTGACAACCCTGCTTATTTATATTTAAGGACTGGCTTCGACGGTTTTACATTTTTCAGGTCTGAAGTAATAAAAAACACATTAATACTCTAACTATCCTTGTCAACGTTGAATGTGCGAATTGCCTATGCAATTCAAACTGATGTCCTAGATTATTTATTTCTTACACATTATTTATTTCCCACACATTTTTCATTTTCGAACAACTTCTTTCCTCGTGGACCATTTAAGTTGAAATTTGGTTACCAACTTTATTTTGACATCTCCCTTATATGCGCAAATTTTCATTTGAATCACTGCAGTACTTCAAACAAAAAAAAATATTGCGTTTTAAAAATTTCCTTTACATTTTTTATACAAAAAATTAAACCTACGGTGCTCATCTTCGAACTCATCCAAGCCATTAACAAAATCAAGGTAATCTCAAAATTTAGTGAAGATCGGTCAAGTATTTTTTGAGTTATCAGTTGGATACATATATATATATATATATATATATATATATATATATATATATATATATATATATATATATATATATATATATATATATATATATATATATATATATATATATATATATATATATATATATATATATATATATATATATAAAAATCAAAACCGACCTTGGGTTCTAGAGGTCCAAATTCGCGCTCATTTGAAGAAATTTTCCAAAAGTCTCACCATCGATACCTCTCTATTAGTGAATTTTCTTAATGAAAATTCACTAAAAATCGAAACTGACTCCGGATATGTGTTCTAGGGGGCCTAGTTCGCGCGCAAATTTTTTCAACATTGAAAAGTCGCGTTCTTCTCATTAGTTGATTTTTTAAAGAAACTTCACTAAAATGGCGAATTTTTGTGGAAGAATCTGCAAATTTTGATGTGAATTTTTTTAAAAAATCTCGTCAAAAAGCTTTTTGTAAATAACTATTATGTCTTGGCAGGTGTTTAAATTGCTTGGGATTCGTTGGCGAGAGAAATTGGACAATCTTTCTGTGAGTATTTTCAGTTTATTTTCGAAAAATTTGTATACTTTTTTAAAATATAAAGTTATTTTAATGAAATCTGGTACATGTTTCTACAATTGAGGTTATACTGTAAACCAAAGCCACGGCCAGCGTTTGTTGTTCTATTGATATGTTGTTTTTCTAAAAACACGTTTCGTCCTAAAATTCCCTTTTTGGTAGAAAATATAATTTTATATATTAACAATTGATATTTATTGTCCAAGTCGAATTCATTTTTGTTGATGAAAATTATTTTTTATAAATAATTACAAAAAACGCATTTAATTCAGGAATCTAAAGCTATTTATATTGGAAACAATAGTTTAAAATTTGAAGGAATGCCCTCGGAAGGCATTGGCAAACAACCCAGTATACCTGGCAAGCAAGTTTTGGAAAGTAACGACACTTAGGTTGATTTAGAGTATATACTTTATATGTGCACTAATTATACAACTAAATGAACGATTTCAACGAAGTGCAATATAGGTTCTCTTTTGGTAAACAGCTTCCAAAAGTTTTTTCGTTACTCAATAAAGGGATAGGTTTTTTGAGCTCACTAAAAATTTGGTGAAAATCATTCATTGTCTCAAAAATAAAATATCTTCTCAAAGGAAATTTGTTGGGCGAATTGTCTTTATAAATAATTAGGTCCAAAGAAGTATTTAACATTAGATAATCACCTCGAAGGAATTTACATTAGCACAATACACGGAGGGAGGTCTCATCTTCTTTTTCCTGGTAAGTATATTAAAACTTACTACTTTACTGAGTAAAGTTTTGAACTAGAAAACCTGATTATTATTAGGAAAGTATTGACTTATCAGAATACGAAAACATTGCTTATTATTTCTATAATAAGGTATGTTTTCGTATTTTTTTGTTTTGCAAGAGGACCACGTTATCTGCAAAACAACTACGGCTTTTTAATCAAACAAATGTGCTGCATTTAGGAGTTGGCATAGCTTAAAGACAGACTGTATCGTCACGAGTAGGAGATTGTCAATATAGGTTTAATCCTAGCTACCCACACTCAGAACACTACTAAGACGTACGTGAACACAACTATTGATCTTGCCCCTCTACTCAAAATTAAACTTAATATGGAACAGATCGGCAGATAATAAGCCTATGTCGGTAATATCACTCACTGTGGCCACCGGACGACTTCTGCTTCTCTCTAGGGTTCGAAGACTATCCCAGGTCGTCTGGTTCACTCCCAATTTATGGTCAGCTCGAGTCACAAAAATTGCAGGTATGGGCTTTACGATTTCTTCAGTAGGTGATATCTGCGTACTTTGCGTATCTGATACGACCTCTTTACCAATGTCTAGGTCTTCTCTCAATCCTTATTGAAATATTTGTTTGTTTGTGTGCTAGGTTGCTGTTGGTTAAACTTCTACTATATTCTGCTTTAACTTAGTATTTGGGAGAGGTATCCTAGTGACTTCATTACATGTTAACAAATTAATATGTTCTTATATTTCTCAAAATTACTAGTTTGACTTTGTTTGTGTTCATATAGTAATGCAGAACATTTTATTCGGCAAGGAGTATAGTTTCCATAGAAGAAAAATTAAATTAAATTAAATTAAATTAAAGTTAGTTAAAACCAAGTGACACAAATTAAAAATCTCGCTTTTGTGGTAAAAGTGTGCCGCTTAACAAGAGGATTCTGATAGCTTGAGCCAATCTACGTAATCTATCGTAACACACGCAAGGGGGATGTTATTAAAATATTGACGGATCTTACTAACCACAAACAAGTTTACAAATGCAACCGGCAAAGCATTTATTATGAAAGTTGCTTCAACAAGATAAAACAAGAACAAACTGCTTCAAAACATAGATTATCATTGAATAAATGAAATCGGTGGGCAAAAACTCGAATGGTAACAGATTTTACTTTGTTGCGTTTTCAACAATAACACTGCTCTGTAAAAAATATTTTTTCTGCTTCTTATTATTATTAATGACTATTATAGATTTGATATTTCTAAATAGAAATATCCCAACTAACAAAATGGCTTTTATAAAAGCTGTTAGCACCTTTACTCGGTTTTTTAATAAGTATTAAAGTTTTTATAATTTGACTTCAAAAACGTGTTCCCAGTATTAATACAACCCCTTTATGTCCAAAAAGGGCACAAATTTATACAACAATTTTATTGTATGAGTACTGTTTATGTCAACGTTAATACCACAATACTGTCTTTTCTGCGACGTTCTGTTAACGTTTATACACTTGCTTATAAAGCTTATAAAAAGTAAAAGTGACCTTGGTTGGCAATACCACTTTGGATCTTATAGAACCTGTATAAAACAAATTTGTCATATTCTGGCAATACTGGCTAATAGATCCATAGCAGCTTTATAAGCGGTATATCAAGAAGTGTAATAAAGTTCTTTTTTGTTAGTGTTATAAACTGCTACTCAACCTTAAAATAGTAATTGTATTGAGCTTTCTAAATACACCATGATCGAATAGCATACGAGATGACTTTATAAGGATGTTGTTTCTATCGTCTAATAAAGCATTTTTGTGAGATAAAAGCTGTAATGTTACCACGATTCATCCTATAATGATTAAATTACCTGTTTTGGAAACCATGATATATAATAATTGAATAATATCTCCTCCTTTATTTTGTGTTTGGGAAAAGTGATATAAACGACAAGAGACCACTCCGAGGTAGATGCGAAGGTCACTTTATTCATTAAACCTATTTCGTTACTTCGAAAAAAATGACGCGCCTTTGATATTCATTAATTTAAACAAAAAATTAAAAGGTCAAATATTTTAGGTAAGTACCTATTTTTGCAGTATTTGTACCTCCAGAATTAACTAATACTGCTGATAAAACACAATTAAGAAGCAATCAGTTATATAAAAGCTGTGTACGTGACACCTATAAATCGTACTACTTACACAAATCTTATAAAAAGGCTGAAGATACATACATGACATGCTGGGAAACTAATTCCAGTGGTGCTGAATTGATTTCCGCCGAAGTTAGCAAGAATATACTATTCGTAGCGTATTCAGGGCTGCAAGATATATTTTATTAGGCAAGGATTATAATATAATACATACTTCCTGGTACGAAAATTGATTCAATTACAAAACTATTTTTTCAAAGACAAATCAATTCAAATACAAAATAATATATTTGAATTTTATTTTTGCAAACTTAAATAGTTTTGAATAGGTTTAAACCTTTTTGGGGTATTCTGAATCATTTTGTTTTTTTCGCCACTTACTGTCTCATCGCTGACATTTGTAAATGATTTCAGTATACAATAAATTTTTTGAAGGATATTCCTTATTTTCCTTTGTATTTTCGATCGGCACATCATGATTATTTTGAAACTGTTGCCCTTGATTTTACTTTCTATCTAAAGTAACCAGTGCGTTTTATTTTTTCCACTTCGAAATATCCATGTCACTTTTTTTAATTAAACGAAAGAATAATAAACTGCTAATTCGTACCTACTGGTGAATAAAACACATGTGTCGTCTAAAATTTGTTAGGTTAAGGAGATTTACTCTAAAATAGTTATTTATTTGCAACAAGTAGCACTCAATGTTGCATAAAAGTATTTTTTACGTCAGAAAAGCTTTTAAGAGATTCCCTTTGTTACTTTAAAAGACCCATAATGTAACATCTTTTTTAAAATACTGTTGAGAGAGACATGGCTAATAGAACATTAAAGTTTTGTATTTTGACTGTATATAAGCTCTTATCTCTATTTAGTAAGAAACAAATATAACAATTAAAATGCTGTGTTAAAGTTTTATTAATTATCTGTAAAAGCATTTATGTAATACCTATACAGTAACATCGCTTAGAAGAAGCGTTCTGGTTTTATAAAGGTTTAGTCTCAAGCTTTCAGACAAGCTTTGCAAAATATTTCTAAAATAAATTTATATTTTTGCTGATAGGACATTCTTAAAACATCTTAAAACCACATAATTGTCACCAAAAGCCAAATAGTGGTAGGTGATGGTTTAATGTAGGAAAAAAAGACAAATATTATGCAATTAAAAATAACAATAAAACAATTTGTCATGAAATGCAGAATCTTTGTTAGTTGGGATGGTATTAAAAATTATGTATCACGTATGTATTTCTTGTAATGACATTAAAAAAAACCTTTTTGCTTTAAATTCAATAACTGGAACTATATTAAATACAATTAATTTTAAAACATTAAAAAAACGTCAAAACAATTCAATTACTTCTTGTTAATAGTATTGCACGTTGTAGTTTCCTTCTCATATTTTATATTGAAGTTTCGCGGCGAATTGACTAACGAAAATCTGTAAGCTTTGCTCCTGACCATTTCCCGTTGTAGCGCCTCTGTGCAATATATCTTGATTAAACTTTTCACCGTATATATCTGATACAGCGCCAAGATTTGTGGGGAAGAAATCTAAGTGAGAGTTCAAAAAATGAATTTTAAGGGACACTTTAGAGCTTTAGACGAAGAAATGGATGATTTTCTGGTAGCATTATTTTTTTGTTTTCAAGAAAATTATGACACACTTCTACGAAAGCGATCCATGCTCTTTTCAGCTTAATTTAACTTCAACTTTTAAAATTTTCGCCTTTCATAAACTTTCGTATTTGGGGACCTACAAAGATTCCTTCTGTCTTCTAATTTCGCTTCGCTGATTCGGGGACATTTTGTTTTGAGATATTGAGAGCCCTCGCCATCTTTGTTCATGGCTTTTACAAAGTTTTTTATATGACCCAGCTTTATGTGGAGTGGGGGTAGAAACATTTTTTCACTTTGAACTAAAGGTTATTCTTTTACATTCTTGACTCCAGACGTGAAACTCGCTCTGGCAGTTTCTCACTACGTAGTGTTTATTTCTTGAGCGACTCTCCCACTCGCATAAAAAACAACAACATTTGGTGTGCCCTTCTTGCAGTCCAATTAGCATTGCTACAACTTTCAGATCAGCAGAAATATTCCACGTGTACTGTGAATATTAATTTTTTTCCAATAACAATATCATATTTCCATAATTTTCTTTTATGTTGTTTATTGCTTGTGCGATGGGGACTGAAGGATATTTATTGCTATTATGAAGTGAGACAGCTTTTAAGTTGATTTTGGACGAATTAGTCGCCATTCATCTGATCTTTTAGGCAAACCCAGGTCTTTAGAAGTACTTCAGCGCTATTACAAACCACCAAATCACCCTCTTTGGTGAAGTAACTCATAAAGTCTTCTTGTCTGTTATGAAAACATGAGACCCTTGTATTTTTATCTAACAAATTCCATTGTTTTAATCCTGATTCGAGAAGCTGAGCCTTCGATTTTAAGGGTCCTAAATCTCGAACGAGGTCATTCAAATCAGGTTGTGTAAGCAGATGAAGTTCTGATAAGCTTGTACATCAAGATGAAAAAACAGAGAACCAACTCGATTCACTATGTTGAGGATGAGCATTTTCATCATTAAACATCTCGTTGCTGTTAGTACGCACTGGAGGTCAGTCATCATTACTTCGAAGAACTGGGTTTTTTTTGCAGACGGAAAGTCAAGATATTTAATTTTATTCTGATTTTTTGTTGTAAATTTCTTAGTCATAGTTTTGTCATGGTTTTGAGGTTGACGTCAAATCATGGCGTTGCGAATGGCATAGACTTCCTTCGAGCCAACATCTTAAAGTTCTTGAGCAACCATTGCAGCATATTTTTGGAGACAATTTTTATCTCTTTCGTCGACTGAAAACCCAGAGTAACGTTGATGTGCACTTTTAACCAGACTAGACAATGCATTGCGTTAAGATTTTACAGTAAATTTACCACAAATATAGCAACACCCCTGGAGAATATTTGCCAGTCCGTGGCATTTTTTACATACAACAAAATTAATTTGCTATATAATCAGAACAATGATCTAATCATGTTATTTTATTTGGGTCTATAGTTAAGAATGCACAGAAGTTTTCACTACATGCATCAATATAATTCAAAACTTACCAAAATATCTGGTATAAAACAGAAACAAACACTCTAAAACTTTTTCACAAATTGAGCGCCACGGAGTCACAGCGAGAACTGCATGCATCGGTGTAAAAATGAGGTCAGTCAATATCTTTCTCTATCTTTCTATCAGTGCGAACCGTTTTGTGTGTAGAAATACGATCTAAACTTAATAAAGTAGCGCTAATGCAAGAATGGAAAACAAACAATATAGAATTTTGAGACATTAAAAAACACATTTAAAAATAATATACACGTTGTTCAGCATGTTTAACTATTCATATTTAACATATTTTTATTTAAAGGATGATTTCGTTGCAGACCAGTGTAATCACTTACGGCTTATTTAGTCATTTGTCCTATATGTGTATTGAAACTCCCTCCGCGCAAGTCTAAGACTTCTGGGTGTGGGGTTTGTCTAGTGTGGTGTTATTATTATTATTATATATTATGCTCCTCCAGATCACGAAACGATAAATGTGTTTTTTAAATAAGCTCCTTAATCAACTTCAATTAATAAAATTGAATACGTTTGTAGAAATAAGAATGTATAAAATATGTACAAACTTTATTTAGTAAGATCTTATGTATGGATAAAACTTAGCCAATTAGAACGAACTGGCTACGGAGCAAAACGGAGTACGAACAGTTAATTATAGTATAATGTTTTAATCATTCTTATTCTTTGTGAAAAAAACGGCCATAGCATACATAGAACGCAGATTAATATTTTGAGTGTAATCGTAGCCTAACAGGTATCAGATTAATTTAGTTAGAAATGTTAATGAAGGGAACCTCTTTTATAAGGTATTTTGCATATATAATGTAATTATGTTCAAAATTGTAACTACAAGACCCTAACGAAATGACAGAGTATCGCATCTACAGTTAAATGGCGACAATTAAATGCTACTCCAACGAAACATGAGTATATTAAGGTAAATAAAACAATTATGGAAAGGCACAAAACGTAATAATGTTGAGTGTTATTATACAAAAAAATCTGGACGCAGCAAGTTCGTTGTAGAAGTGAGTTTTCATAAACATAGTTTTAATAGCAAATATGCAAGCAAGCATTTAGTTGGTTAGCGGTAAAATATATATAGTAGAAATTATTTTTATTTTATCAAAATAACTATTGTTTGAAAATGTAAAAAAATAGTAGTAATTATTTTTATTTCATCAAAATAACTTATTGTTTGAAAATGTAAAAAAAAATTCTGAAAATAAACTTAAAATATTTCCGGAACAACTGGTTTCCTAGCCAACAAACCTTCGGTTAATAGCAAATTGAGTTATTGACATTTGAAGCATTTAATAAAAATTCGCTACCAAACCGCACTTACTGCTTCTTGATTGTTTTCTTACAAACATAATGCATCATATTTCGATAAAAAATGCAAAAATGTAATAATATAAGAGTGACCGAAAAAAAGATTTAAGTTATCACCAACGACTTTTAGGCCAGCCTGTGAATGTCAAAATAATTTTATATACAATTTTTTCTCATATCTTGTATAATAATAGTTATATTGAGATTTACGTACAAATGCGTCACCCTGTATATATGTAAACAGATAAAAACTGAAACTAAACCCGGATATGGATTTTTTTCACCCAAAATGCTTATATTTTTAAGTCACAAGCCCTTTAAAGTTTGATTTACCATTTATAAAAACACTGTATCAATTACTTATATAAAATAAAAAGCTAAACATATATAGTCCTGAAAAATAAATTCCCTCTTACCTTTTTTGTACCAAAGTTTATTTAAAGATTTTAATATTTTGCTAGATCATTTACTGAATAATGACCTAATGTGATCGGTTACTTGAATTAAATGGAAAAATGGAAAAAAAATGTTTTTTAACTATCCCCTGCGAATAATCAAATCAACAACCTTGAGGATTAGAGTCTAAGTCACATACGTAAAAAATAGTTGTTTAATCTGTGTGATACAGACGAAATCTCATATACTTTTCTTAAATGCTAAAAATTATGTTTTCGATAAAGAAATAAAAATTTTTCGCAATCGTTTCAGAGTTTTTGTGTAAAAATCACCAATTTAGCATTTCAAACCGCGATATTGACAACTAAAAAGAAACATTGGGATATTATCAGGCACAAGAAGGCAGGCATTTTCAACATTTGATTAGATAAGACTGAACTATGTAATTCTTTATAGGCTTCACTTGTTTAGGTGTTACTGACAATAAAAATGTATTTACTACTAACTTTATTTTATTTCTAAAAAAATATTTGGTGTTGCTGAATAGAGAATGGGATTAGTTTTAATAAGATGTATCACACTACCCACGATCCTATTTCAAAACTTCGACAGGGTAGATACTCCCTGTGATAGCGATAAGGGTGAATTTTTTTTATCGAAAAGTTAGTTCTTGATAATAAAAAGGAAAGCAGGAGTGATTCCAGAGATAGACTGGTTACAAGACATACAGACAGGAAGCAACACACTACCCCACATATGAAGCCAGAGAGAGAGAGCAGCTAGGGGAGGAGGATTGTTACATTAATTTTTGTGATTATATATATATATATATATATATATATATATATATATATATATATATATATATATATATATATATATATATATATATATATATATAACCAACTAGAGATTATGCAAGTAACATGTAGGTCATGACTGTAAGGATGGATAGAAGTCGGTATAAAGAAGTTCATGAA
Source organism: Tillus elongatus (assembly GCA_964006375.1). NCBI lineage: Eukaryota > Metazoa > Arthropoda > Insecta > Coleoptera > Cleridae > Tillus > Tillus elongatus. The sequence goes on from OZ023263.1 coordinate 133,475,300, forward strand.
AAAAAGTCCGTGGCCGTATGAGTGAATGCTCGAGACCAAAAATGTAGTTAATTAAAAAAAATGTGTTTGTAAGTTTTATCTATTAACATCTTAGCGAATTAAAAAAAAAACCATCGCAAATAGAGAAGTATCGACTTTGCATATCGACAGGATGAGTCAGTATTCTATACGTCTAAATAATGGTAGTTTGCTAGATGAGCCACTGTCTATAATCGCTTCGTTTGTAATATACAGGGAGGAGTCAAAGTTTTATTAAAAATAGTAAAAACATATTATAATTCTAAAACGGCTTAAACTATTTAAATGAACATTGGTAGTTTCACAACTATACACAGCACATTTTTTCATGAAAAATAAAAAATTATCCAGTGCGGGAGTTACAGTCGCGTCCATTACTATTTATTAATGGAAAAATGATACTGTTTATTCTGGAATCAAAAATATTTTTTGAACCTCCAATCAATTTGGAAGAAAAACATATCCCTTGGTTCACGTCGATACCGTGTACCGTTTTTCCAGTTCTTTCAAACCGGTTTTTCTAGAAAAAATCGTGTCTCAAAAAATAACAAAGTTATTTTAAGCAAATTTGGTTGATATGTTTCTCTCGTATTTACGAGATTTATGTAGTACGGTATTTACCTTACTACATACCAAAATTCAACTTTCTAAGTCTATAGAAAATTGAGTTATACAAATTTGAGGTATTTAGTGAAAATTCGCTACCATAACGCACTTGCTGCGTCCCAAAATTTTATTATTTATATAGAATTATATTATATGACTTTTGTCTATTCACAGATTTTGGCTATAGGGCATTTTATTGTAATATTCGTTTGACTTTTATTTATACATTTAACTATATGGAGTTTTCATAAGTAAACTTTGCAGAACCCATTTCATCACAATACAGTTTTAGACGTGATGATCGTTTCGTTAACAGAGTTAGCGTCATCAGAGGGATGAATAAACTGTTTTTATATTTTTTATATTCATCCCTCTGATGACGCTAACTTTGTTAACGAAACGATTGTCAGTTCTAAAAACTGTATTGTAATGAATTGGGTTCTTCAAATTGTACTTATCAGTGCTCATCACAGGTTCTAATCTTCACTCATGAGATATTCTTTATGACTTTTATCTATACATTTAGTACATAGTGCATTTTATTGTTTTATTTGAAGATTTTGAAGATTTGATGATTTATTTTATATGAAGATTTCAACGAATTGAATAGGAAAATATGCGGTGTGAGACTTGACCTGAGCAATGTTCACAATCACATTCGTAGTCTTGATAAGCATATTGATGAGTTGTCTATTATGCTTGCGAATATAAGTTGCAAATTTGATATCATAGTACTTACAGAAACGTGGCAAATTACAGATGTTAACGCTTATAAGCTGCGGGGCTACGACATGGTTTACAACAATGGTGCTTTAAACCAAAATGATGGTCTGGTTATATACGTTAGAGACACGTTGAAATACACTCATAGAGTTATACCCCTGGGAGGTGTACTAACTTACTAAGTTGCAAAAGTCAAACTGTGGGTATAATTGGCTGCTACAGGTCACCAGCTACAGCTTTGTTTCGGATCTTTACGTTTTTTTTTTTGCACTGATCACTTGGGCAAACACAACAACAGTATGTTTGTGGGTGACATCAACATCGATATACTGGACACTGACGATATATCGAATGTGTATTTGAACGCACTGTATGAGTTTGGATACGTGTCTTATATGAACAGCTTTACCAGGGTACGGGGAACTCGAGTTCATGCCTGGACCACATATTCGTCAGGTGTCCTGCTGCTGAGTGTGACATAGAGTCTGTAATTTTTGAAAACCTGATAACCCATCATTATCCCATAATGGCCTTTTTAGAGTTCAAAAATTCAGATATAAGGACACCACAGGAGTGTGAAACAAATTATGTGAAGATAATAGATTATAAGAAACTTAAAGCGGATTTGATCAAGGAAGAGTGGACTGATATGCGTCAGTATATCAGTGCTGACGATGCGGTCAAATCATTTGTGGACCAACTGCGGGTGCATATTGCTGGTTGTACGACTATGAGACGGAAAACTCGAAAAACCTATTCAATGAATCCTTGGACCACGAAGGCTCTGATAAAGATAATCCAGAACAAAGAACGAGATGCACAGGGTGACAAAGAAGAGTCGCGAGATAAATGGAGCCCAAACAATGGCCCGTTATAATACAATGTCGCCTTCCCACGGTAAGAACCGCTGAGTCAGCCGCCGTCTTAACGGAGCCAAGAACTTTGCAGGTTCAAAGTGCAAGTAGAACGGAATATCACTGTGAGAATCTACATCAGCAGATTCCTTGTTATCCAGAGACAATAGTGCCACGCCTGGAGGGAAGACTATAAAGAGGCTAATCACAGAGGTAGAACCGTTCATTCTTGTTCCGAGTTAGTCATTCGCACACCGAGTGCATAGACATTAGATCACATGTAGGTTGATCGTCTTATTTTTAGTATATTATATTATTCATTTTTCTTGTAACTAAATAATTAAGTATTGATTGTTCAAAGTATTAAATAAATTGTTTTAAAAAGTCAAACGTCTTAACCGTGAAGTTAAGTGGCTCAGTCGTTAGTATTGGTTAGAAAACCGAAAGCATATCGATTTTTAAGCGTATCGACGCCTAATAACCAATTCGAGCCAAGCAGAGCCAAGTTAAAGCAGAAATAGTGGCCAAGCAGAGCCAAATGGAAGCAGCAACCATCGTATTATGGTAAGTTTACTGCTATCCCATTTTACATTTCCAATTTTTTATATGTGTTGTATTGAAACGTTATATGTCTGATTCAGAGGAAGAATCACAAAGTTTATGTAACATAGAGTATAGATTTAGATCAATCAGCATTAGCGACAATAACATAACAATAAATCATTCTAATATTAATAAGAGTAGTAATAGTAGCAATATGACAGACCAATTCAAAGAATTTTTCCTGAAAGCTATTCCCGAGTTCGACGGGCAACCAGCCAACGTAGGCAACTTTTTAAAAGCATGTGACTTGGTCATGAACTAGTTCTACGTGCCAAACGAGAATCTGTATATGAATCACTTCTTGCTAAATTACGTTCAAACTAAATTAACGGGAACAGCCCGGCTTTTAGTAAATACAAAGATAATTAATACGTGGGCAGACCTGAGAGAGGCCATTGTTCAGAATTTCAGTGACCAAAGAGATGATCATAGTTTATTAGCTGAGATGTTAACCCTGAAACAGCGTAATGCTGAAGACGCACTGTCGTTCGCGAACAGATGCCGTCATATAGAACAATTGCTCATCTCGAGTTTAATAGCTAACGAGCAAAATGAAGGCGTGCGATTAATTAAGAAAGACATATACCAGATTCAAACATTAAAAGCGTTCTTAGGAGGGTTACGCAATCCGTTAGGGCTTATCCTGCGTAGTCAAGGACCCACAAGCATAGAACAAGCTTTGAAATTCGTATTCGCAGAGGAAAATTTCGATTATAGAGATAAAACAATAAATAAGAATTTCAGTAATAATAATAAATTAGAAGGACAGAACCTTACTTTCTTTCAGAGACAAAATAACCCACCTTTTCAGAATGTACAATTTCAGAGACCTTTCCAAACAAACTTTAGACCATTTCAACAACATAATAATCAAAACAATCACACAAATTCCCAGCCTAGACAAAATCAACAATTTGTACCAAGGCAAAATTTTTCGAGACAATTTAGGCGACCCAACTTCAATAATCAACCGGGTCGACCCAATGTAAATCATAATGCTAACAGAAATTATCACGAACCAATGGAAGTAGATAGTTCTAACACTAGACTGTCATTACCAAGGAGAGCAGCTCATGTAAATAATATAGAATTTAATGAGAACGACGTAAATGAAACAAATTACGATTTAAATTATATAAATGATGAATTGGATTATGAAAATTCTCCAGCAAACGAATACGATAGTCAACAGCAAAATTTTCAGATAGCAGACACGTATACGGACAACCGGTAGTACATATTAACCATATAGATATGCCAACAAATAATTTAATTAACGAGGGCAGTGATAGTAGTTATAATTGTAAGAAAGGAATGAATGACCATAGAATTAATTTAAACTTGAACTTGAATAATGACGCAAGCAACATGAGACCCATGCATTCGCTTGATTTCGCTGATGAGCCAAAATCCAAGCAGAACGTTCAACAGAACAATAACAGTATTATGAATTATGTGAATTCCTGGCTCACCAGTGGTAATATAATAAGGAGATCAAACAAAAGTCCACAGAGCAGCTTAAATGAAGTTCCCACTACAAACAAACATTGTAACGAGGAAACTGATCTTAATAGATTATATAATATATACGACGTCCCAACAAAAAGTAAAAATCAATTAAAATCTAGTACTGAATTAATTAAGCAGTCGGATAGAGCACTAGGTAGAAATAAATTAGTAGTAAGAAAACCAGATAAAGATGAACCTTTAGGCCTACATGAGAACACGGGGAATACTGGGCTAAAAACGGAAAAACAGGTAATAAGCGAAACAAAACCTAAAGCAGAAAACTCTAATATTAATAATAAACAAATTTTTGCCATAAATAAAAATAGCACTGAAACAAACCCCATAAAAATCCAAAAATCCAATATGACTAATAATTCTAAAACAAAACTACCCATATTGGAAAAATTAGAATCATCATCAGAGATTAAACAGCAAATAATGTGGGCGCATGAACTTAAATGTCGACATCGCTCATTTAATGAAACTTGTGAACAGATGCAAAACAAATTCACTTTTCCCCAGATGAGACAGAAAATTGAAAATTATATTAAAACCTGTGAATATTGTAACAAAAAAGATTACAATGTATTTAAATTAAATAAACTAAATAAGCAATCGACTTATATTACGTAAGTGAGGTAAAACGGGAAAATCGGATAAATAACATACATGACTTGACACAATTACCTAAAGACCACAAACAAATATATACAGGCGACTAAGATGACGAAAAAACACACTTACTGTAACAAATACTTAAAATATACCAGTAGATAAACATTAAATAAAAATTATATTCAGGACCGCACTCAACAAATTTTAAATTGAATAACTAAGCTGATGATTAATATTGTCGTAAAGAAAAAGAACATATAGGCGTATGTAATAAATCTTATCATTATCACCTTGTCAAAAGTAGAATCAATAATGAAACCATTCATTACGTAATTAGAAAACATTTTAGAAAGATAATTCACCGATACACCACTGGGCATGGCACACAGATTTAAAATCAGATAGTTTAAAAAATACTGACAAACCAATCAGTCAGAAGGGACAAAAGGAATTATATATGTGCAAATTTTAATTTAAATAAACCAGATCAAATAGAGACTTTTAGAAAAGAATATTGGTTACCACAAAGGAAATATTATTGCATTTTTTTGTAAATGGACAAGATTAAGTTCGCCTATCAACAAAACTTTAATAACGTAGAATCACCCAAATTTTATAGAAATATGAAATATACGTAATAGGTTAACCCTCTAAAAATATAATAACAATAATAATAATGGGAGAAAAAAAAGATTTTTTATGTTATAAATATTCAGATCAAAATGTTAGACAAAGTCGTGTCGAAACTTCTTCACAACTCTATTAAGAAAACACTTGTAACAAAACTACCGTAAGACACCTTAAAGGATTTTCACAGCACAAGTATCGAACATTATCGACCATTCAAGACAAAAATTAAAAATAGGAAATCCATATAATTAGGACCATACTGTACATCTGATCATAAACAGCCGATGCAGTCGTGAAGTCACTAACAAAAGGCTTAAAGTAAACTTATAAATAAACGTCAACGACAGGAACTACATTGGTGCCTTTAACTCGTGTAAAGACATTTTAATGCATTTACCTGTATTATAACACCAGACTTTTCCAAATAAATATTATATTAACAACAAAATCGAGGTACAACAAAGATAAGAAAGAATTACCAGGCAGCGTAGGGGCAACCGATTATTTCAACCTCACACTCAACAATCTGTCGACCGAAACTAGAAAAAAAAATTAGTTAACAACAAAACTAATCAAAAAGTTCAAAATTACGGACGAACCAAATATATTCAAAGTCAGAAAATAGACGACAGACTGTCATATAAGTAAAATTTAAATTAAATAGAAACCAGCCATAGAAGAAAAATTATAACAGAACACGTTGACCACAAAATAAATGTTATTGTGTTGTATACAAACCAGATTAGGAACTAGCAAATTCAGCAATCAATAAAACTTTTAATAAGGGGACATCACCCATCTTTTATAATTGGAGAACAAATTATTAGAAACAGAAAAATAATTAAGATATATATGTATATTCATAGATAGATTACGACAGGTAAAGGACATAATAAAATTACGTAAGACAACATTGGACGAAACAATACACAAACATTTTAAAAGAAGAGACAAAGTCTATGAAAAGTAATCCATGAAATGCCACAAGCAAACATAAAATCCAATTTCAGGACACGATTCGGTAATGTCACTATTACAATGTGACAAAGCTGTTCCAAGAAACCATAACGGAGAATTGAAACAGATAGTCCACTCACAGTACCTACAATGTGAGAAATACATATAAGACACTCGACATATATATGACTATGTAAGCAACAAATTAGAATTGATACACAACGTACGAGACAATGCACAGACTGACACAGACAATTTAAATAGCAAGCTTAATTCTTAAATGAATTAACGCACGTAACGATTAACGTAATTATAAGACCGTTTCAAGTAATCCTAGTATTAATAAATTATAAAATCAGCTAGAAATAAGGTAAGGTAACGAATCAGTCATTTAGGAATAAACTCCCAATAAATTAAATAAGAGCTAATAAATATCCACCAGTAGTTAACAATAACAAATTACCATGCTGCATAGCGAAATTTCATGATAAGTGAATTTTACTGCAGCAAGCAGGGATAATACATTTTACAGAATTTTTCCAAATAACAATATTAGTAATAGACAAAAAACGTGGCTTAATAAACGGACTAGGTTCTATATTTAAGTCAATCACTGGGAATCTCGATTCACAGGATGGGGAACGCATTCAGCAAGCATAGGAAGTCTTAACGACAGATCAAAATAAAATTCATGAACTTTTAGGTTCCAAAATTTGGTCAAGCTCGAGGCAATCGTCAAATGTAATAAAACGATAGTAGGATTGAGTCATAACCAAGGCACGATAGTAAATAGGATAAATGAATTAGGTAATACAGTAGAAAGCCTGCGAAGGGAACAAATAATAATGATAATGAGTTCACTATCATCGCATTAAGATTCTAGAGTACTCATGCAGCTAATACAATTATTAAACAATATTCAGGAAACAGCATTAACAACAGAAAAGGCCATCACTTTTGCAAAATTAGGAATCTTTCACACATCAATATTAAAACCAAAATGTATAGTAAAAGAAATCAATAAGATACAAAATTATGCAACTAATGCTAAAGTAATAACAACCACTGATCTAAATCTATACGAAAAAGCCTTTAAAATAAAAGCAGTCCAAAACAATTTCAAAATTATATTTCAAATAGAAATACCTCTGGTAGATGAATCAGAATATGATTATTATCAATTATATACATTACCTGTCCCTAGAAAGACACCTTTTTACCATGATAATTCCTAGAACCAAATACCTTATCCTAAGCAGTAAACAATATGCCTATCGTAATGAAGAATGTCAAAATTTAAAGAACCAGATATATTTTTGCAAAGACGACAATCCAACAACCATGAATGATCAAAACCCATGTGAAATAAAGCTAATAAAATTTCAAAAACCTATTAACAATTGTAATCAAGAATTAGTCAAAATTAATAGAACCACAGTTTCGAGATATGGACCAGTCAGTATATAGTTATAGCACCCGAAGAAACTAACGCCAGAATAACTTGCAAGGAACAGGAGTGGACCAACATCATCAAGGGTACAAAATTAATCAACCTGCAACCAAATTGCCAATTAACCATAGGCAACAAAATCTACAAGACCGGCCCAGCAACAGCAGAAACACAACAACTATTCAACCTGCCTACACTAGAAACCCCCATTCCAGAAGATCAACCAAATCCAGGACCAGTACCCGAAATATCATTAGAAAACGTACAGCTACACAACATCAATCAAATCCAACACCAACTTCAAAAAATTAAACAAAATATACCAGGACCTATAACAATACCAATCCATCACCTGAGTATATGGACAATATTACTGTACATAGCTGTATTATAAGAAACTCCTTGATGGGGATTATTAAAGCGGCAAAAGCTTCCTATTATAGACAGGCAATACGGAACAGTGCCAACAGTTCAAAAACTGCCTGGAGGACAGTCGATGATTTTTGTGGATCCAAGGAAAGGGCGCGAAACCGGATAGAGGTGATCATGTTCGATGGTCAGCGCTACTGTGATCAAAAGTTTATCGCCAACGCATTTAATGGGTTCTACAAAGAAGTGGGTGGAAGTAGCAGCCGAAGTTCCCAACGATAATCTATTTACTGTCCAGACAAATGAACGTACAATCGAGAACAGCATGTATATCGATGAGATAACGGAGAGCGAAGTGAAACAGAAGATACTTGAACTAAAGGAAAGAATGGCACCTGGTTACGATGGACTGGAGGCTAAAGTGCTGAGGACAATCTGCGATGAGATAACTAGACCAATTACTTACCTGTTCAACAAATGGATATGTGAAGGGACATTTCCAGAAACGTTCAAAATCGGTATGATTTCCCCCATTTTCATGGGGTGATCCCACTGAAATGGGCAATTATAGACCGATAACATTTATATATAATATAGCAAAGATATTCTAAAAAGTCTTAAAATTGAGAATTGTGTATTTTATTACAAAATATAAATTGTTATCCGATCGCCAGTTTTGATTCCGCGAAGGACGATCTACTGAGGACGCTATTTTGTACACCGCCCTGGATTGGTTATCTCTGAAACAGGGAGCAGAAACAGATTTAAAAGCACTAAAAACAGGTTTTAACCAAAACCTATTGTCCGTAAACTGGGACAAAACTAAGTACATGCCATTCAGTTCATATTCCAGTGGAATGCCAAGGCTTGGGAACTTGTCTGTAGGTTCTGATCAGATGAGTGAAACAAAAAAGATACAATATCTTGGCTTGAATATTGACTGTCATCTGATATGGGACAGGCAGACCAATGAAGTAGTCCAGAAACTAAGGAGCTTCCTTTCGAAGTTTTAAGAGATTAAAGCAATTTCTGGAAATCACTAACCTTAAAATTATTTACTTTGCTCTCATTCAGTCACAGCTTTTATACCACATATTGGCGTGGGGAAGCGCATCAGGAACGATACTTGAGAAAAGTAGGCGCAACTCACAGATGGATATTAAAAATTATATATGGCAGAAACTCTACCTACCCCAGTGATGCGCTGTATTCAAAGGCTGAAGTGATGGATGTGCGGAAACTGTACTGTCGTGCTATCTTATTGTATATTTACATACACAAAGCTGCTGTTAATTTTGCAAAACATACTTACTCTACGAGGTACAAAAATATTGTCACGAAGAAGTATAGGGCGAAAAAAAGATTGGTCAGCGTAGTTTTATGTACATTGGTTTGATATTCTTTGATATAAGATCTACGAATTCTTATAGGCTTTATAAAAAAAGGATTCAACTGTGGCTGCGTAATACATCTAGGAGTGTTATCGGTCGGGTGGTTGCCTCCTCTTGATTGTTGACCCTTCTGGATTTTGGTGACTGTCTGCCTTATTGGTGCGGGGGCTGTTAGGAATCCTTTCACGTGTTTGTTATCTTGTGTTTGTGCTTGTGTGTTTGTCAATGAGACTGTGTAATGTTGTCTGGTAGATCTTGATTTAATCGATCTTTGTGTGCATGTGTGCGAGTATGTATGTGTCTGACAATGCGTGTGTGTGTGAATGAAGGTGTGTGTTTTAGTTTACGAACGAGCGCGCACGTGCAAGTATGTCTGTGAATGGTTGTAACATAACTGAGTATGATTTGACTACAGATTATTGATTTAGTCTGTATTTCTTGATTTTTAAAGTACCTATACCTTTTTTATTTTCTGTCTCTCGTTTTGCGGAGGGCATCGTTGGGTTTGGGGCGATGTCGGTTGATGGATGGATGTCAGGGATGGCCAGTTGCAGCTTTAAAATATTTTGTTATCATTGTTATGGGATTAAGTCACACACTGTGACTGGTTGTTTTTGATTGTTGTCGGAGGGGTCGACTCGAATATTTGGCGTCGTTCGCTGCGACTGGGGAAGAATTTGGTGTATTACAACAGAAGATGCGCACGCATACGTTTTGCTTGTGTTTGTTGTTTTTATCGAGGGTATTTTGTCTCCTGACTGTCAATTACTCTGGGTTTTACTTTATTAACAGTCATAATTCTGTTGTGTGTTGTGTTTTGTATAGTGTGGGCATATGGAGTTAGTTTTGCTGTTTTTGACTTTTATTGATTGTAGAACGATGCCAAAAATTGGCCACTTTATGATACTCTACTCTAATATTATGGTAGCTTTTGTGTTGTATTTTTCAGTTTGTTTATCATGTCGCATAGACATTTTCGCTAACAAGCAAGTTTGCTTCTGTGAAGATGTCTAAGTGTTATAACTCTTAGGATAATTAACTAATTACTTTAGAATGTACGACATGCGTGTTTATTGATTTGTTAATTACTTCTTTGTATTGAATGTTTATTCTATTTTTTATTGTGTATTTATATTGGGTAACCTTTTGTATCTAATTGTAAATGTTTGTTCCAACTTATCAATAAACCTTATTATTATTATTATTATTCGTTTGACTTATTTATACATTTAACTATATGGAATTTTATTTATATGACTTTTATTTACATATTTGTCTGTTTAATATTTTGGCTTTCAGGGGTTTCAGTCTACTTTTAGTGAATTTCACTAATGAGAAGATCGCGACTTTTGAATTTTAAAAACATTTCTTCATATGAGCGCTAACCAGGCCACGTAGAACACATATCCGGGGTCAGTTTCAACTTTTATATGTTTACATATATATATATATATATATATATATATATATATATATATATATATATATATATATATATATATATATATATATATATATATATATATATATATATAGTATTAAATTTTTGTGACGGTAATAGTGTTATTTATCAAAAAATTGTGGGAACGCCGTCAGTTGTAGAATAAAACTCTTTATTATACGCCGAGCTTTCGGAAAACTTTATTCCTTTATCAAGGCTACAACATGGAAGGAAAAAAAGTAAATTGTAAACTTTTTTCTTTCCATGTTGTAGCCTTGATAAAGGAATAAATTTTTCGAAAGCTCGGCGTATAATAAAGAGTTTTATTCTACAACTGACGGCGTTCCCACAATTTTTTGATAAATATATATATATATATATATATATATATATATATATATATATATATATATATATATATATATATATATATATATATATATATATATTTGTGTCTATGCGGAAGTAGCTGGACCTTTCTCTCTTGGGATTTATATATGTTTATAAGGAAGTAGCTGGACATTTCAGCCATAAAAATTTACATGTCCCAAAAGAAGTAGCTGGACCTAACCTCACAGTGTTGCCGCACTTTTTAGTAGGATGTATAAAAGTTTTCTGGTTAGTTTTATGTTGTACGCTTAAACAGGTAGCATTAAGGTTTTAAGGTCTGCGTGCTAGTATACAAAGATGATATGTTTTAATTAATACATTATTTATTCTCTTTACCTTGACGGTTTTACAGTGAAGCACTTCGTGAATAATATTAAAATTATAAAAGGTAACTAAAAATTATTTTTAAATTATTTGCCTACATAAATTATCACACCGGTGTGGTAAAGCAGAAAAATGATAAAAGACAAATTTTGTATTGTAATTTTTTACCAGTTATTTTAAATTAAATAAATTGTGTATAAAAATGTATTTATGACAGTCTTGTCTAAAAACACACGTGTTTTATCTCAAAATGTAATACATTGAGTTTTTAGAAAACAAAATTATTGTTATTAGATATCTGGATCTGAATACATTGCATGTGATCTGTTTTCATAATGGAAGTAACATAATTCAAGCTCTTAACAAAACTATGATGACCAAAGCTTTTGCATAAGTTACATATGAAACACAATTCTTGTGTTATGGTTTAAATTGAACGTGAGAAATCAGTGAAAACAGTTGTCGTAAATAAATAGAAAATGCAGAAAAAGTGGAGAACTCAGGAATTTAGTAGAAGAAAATTTGTACAAAGTAGGCAAATTTGTAAAATGTAATATAAATAGTCATTGATGTATTTTTATGTTATTTTTTTGTAATATAGCTAAAAAGAAATATTTATCATATTGTCTGTCTTTTTTCGTGCTACTAGAAATGTAAAGTTTTAGAGACTGGGGAGTTCGTTTGTTTAACACTGGACAATTTTCAATCAGAAGTTCACATTCAGCTATCGAGGGGTTGCTTCCGTCCTTTAAATGTCTTCTAATGGTCTCCTTAACTGCTTCTCTTTGAGGAAAACTCCATCTTGGTCGTGCTGCTGTGAAACAATAATCATAGAAATTAGGTTTGTACAATGAGTGAAGATTGTAACCTGTGATGAGCACTGATAAGTACAATTTGGAGAACCCAATTCATCACAATACAGTTTTTTGACCCGACGATCGTTTCGCTAACAAAGTTAGCGTCATTAAGGGGATGAATAAACTTAGTTTACTCAAATTTTAAAAATTAAAAAAATAATTTAAGGAAGACGCAGAAATTGAAGACATTATTCCTTTACCTAGAGGAAAACAGTAGCATATTGTTTATGCTAAGCTTATAGTAAGAAGTGCAACAGTGATAGAGTGTATACTGCGGAAGCTACTTTTAACGGCTGTTTCATAATCATTGTTTATTGTTAACTTTAAATACTTGATATTTAAATTTCCGTACAGGTTAACGAAAATGCAGCAAACAAGAGGCTTTTTCTTTGCCTAAAGAATAACCATGTTATATGTTATATTTTCTAAATTTTATCGAATTATTGATCTATTGATGTAATTGTTTTCACTTTTTGATAATTTTAAATGTTTTACCTTAGAATATAAATTTTTGCAAATTAAATTTTATGCACCCCATAAAATCCCATCTAACAGGGGAGGAGTCATCCGACACGATAATATGTAGTTTATAATACAAAATGCAACGATGACACTTCCCACACATTACATTATAGTCTCGGCTCCCATAATGCCTTTTTGTAGGGTGTCTTGGTTCCGAGATTATAAATATATGTACTTACATTATTTAACTGTTATAGTAGCCTCATAATAAACGTTTAGTTAACGCACATCGTCTAGTGGGCAGTATCCAACCCCCTTGCTCTATAATTGCTTAAGAAACCCTTTAAGAAAATTCGGACATAAAATGTTTTCTAACCACAAGGTCATTTGATTAATGAGTACACCAACAAAGCGTATTGTAGGCTCTGTCTAAAGAAAGTACTGGTAATTTAAAACTTACAACTAGTTAGTCTGCCTAAGAAATGAAATTTATAAATCGACATGGTGTCTAAATTAATAAGTCAGTCAAACTGATCCTGGACTATTTTCAGTAATTATAGTAGATGTTGGGGCGTAACGTACTTAAAGGGTTAATCTTATTATTTTTTAATTTTTCAACAACACACCACGAAGGCTTACAGCCTAAATACTATCGTGCCGTGGGTGTCGAGAAGGAGGGAAGAGGCAACTTGTTAATTCTGGACTTGAAGGTTTGGAGGTTCTAAGGAGAAGGAAAAACATGTGCTGTCAAGGAATTCCACAACTTGGAAGGCCTCGGGACAAAAGAGCGGGCATAACAAGATGTTCTATGTCTGGTGACCTAGACAGTAAAACGGTGCATTCGCTCTGTTCTTGGTAGATCTGTTGGGGGCAGCAGGTGGAGGAACTATGGAAGAAAGCTCATCTGAGCAGTGCCCGTGCAGATATCTATAAAAGAGAACGAGGTCACTAACGGCACGTCGGTGGGCAAGGAATGACAACTTTTGGGTGATGGTAGTATCACCTATGAGACGTATAGCTCTCTTCTGAATGGAGTCCAGAATAGCGAGTGTAAAAGCGGCAGCGGCACCCCAGATCTGGGAGCAGTATTCGAGGTTTGGCCTTATTTGTAAAGTATATAAGGTATAGAGATTATCTGGTGAAAAGTATTTGCGAGCCCGGACGAGGAAACCTAATTTCTTAGCAGCCACTTCTGCAGTTGATGTGACATGTTGGTGCCAATTGAGATTTCGATCCACAGATATGCCAACAAGTGTAAAGGTCTCATTACTTTGAATAACTTGGTTGTTCATTGTGATGGGTCTAGGGCTGCTGCATCTCTTATGAGATAGAAAGCAAGACTGAGATTTGGTGGAGTTGAATTGTACAAGATTTCTACTTCCCCAGTATAATATTTTTTGAAGATCCACAGAGGCAGAACCCTCCATGAGTCTGCGTTCCTCATCTATATGAGCTAAAGAGACAGGCTTAGAATATTGTATATTTGAGAGGAGGGTGCTGTCGTCCGCGTAACTGTGAACTGGGTTAGATGTGCTAGAGAGGAGGTCATTGATGTGGAGAAGAAACAAAGTAGGGGCTCAAGCTGAACCTTGAGGGACTTCTGCATTAATTGGATACAGTTTAGGGGAATGGCCATCCACGACAACAGAAATGCTCCGGTTGGAGAGGAAATTTGCTGTCCAGGTACAGAGTTTTGGTGGTAGGCCATAGACCGGAGGTTTATTAAGCAGCGCTGCGTGGCAAACCTGGTCGAATGCTTTGGATATGTCTAGAGAGACAATCTGGCATTCACCGTGTAGTTTCATAGACTTGTTCCAAGAATGGGTGACAAAGGAAAGGAGGTCGGCAATTGATCTGCGCTGACGGAATCCATACTGCCTGTCGTAGATTAGACTGTGTTTTTCAAGAAATTTTAGTAATTCGGTGTTTGTATACCTTTCCATCACTTTAGAGACGACTGAAACGAGAGAAATAGGCTAGGAAGCGCTTTGGATCCTTTCTTGGGGACGGATTGTACTCCAGCTACTAGGGAATATGCCTCTATTGTAAGATGTCTAAAACAGACAGGAGCAAGTTCTGGTGCGCATCTTTTGAGAACAATTGCTGGGATCTCGTCAAGACCAGAGGCTTTCCTGGTATTAAGAGAAGAGATAACTTTCGTACTTTTTTTTGTTTTGTAATTTAGTATTTTGAATTAAAAGTAATCCAACTCCTGCTTTTTTTAGAAGATAACACAAAAACTTAATTCGAAAATAGGACAAGGTGTATAATGACTGTTGTTTTATAATTGTATCCAATTGTTGCAAAAGATATTTTACAATTATTATCAAAAAGCCTGAGTGATCCAGTGGTAGAAATGTATGCCTCTGGATCTAAGGGCACTGGGTTCGATTTCCAGGGTTCCCCATTCATTTTTTTAGCCCCTACTGTAAAATTATCATTTAGTTGGAGCAGGTTGAATTTCTGCAGGTTCCGATTCACTGAGGAGTCGTGAAGTTGTTAGCCCCGTGTACCGTGCGAGGTTGGGCACGCTGAATATCCCTACCCTCCTTATAGATGTAACGGGGTTCGGCCAAATTTAAAGGAAAGTGAGTTGAAAGTGCTCCCTGTCGTCGGTGATTGGCCATAGTCGCAGAGATACGTCGCCGTTGAGGAAAAGACAAAAAAAGATAAACAATTATCAGCATTATTACCGCCATATTACACAATGCATGTTGGTAACTTAGAATACAATCAGTTAATCAAATACACCTTTTTCAAATGCGCGAACACGTCAATTAGTGGTTTTTAAACTGTGATCTTTCTTTAATAATATGAAGTTGTCCCAAATTTGAGATATGACGTCGATAACTTGTTTAACCGACAATCCTACTGTTTTGTTGGCTATTTCTAAAGTACATGTCGAGTTATGCTAAACCACCAAGTTTATATTCCTTCCCACAAAAATATACATTATATTATTTTAAAAACAGAAATAAAAAATAGATAACCTAAATCAATTTTCTTTAAAACATGCTTAGGTTGTTGTCGATTGACTATTTGTTAGTAGTATAAACGGAATTGAAATTCTTTTTACAAATTTCTGGTTATCCTGGGAAAATAAGTCAACATTCATTTCTTATTCGTGCTACTAATTCCTTTAGATTTATAATAATAAATAAATAAAAATTTAAAATCTGCTGTTTTTTCAAATTAATGTGTAGGTTAAACCTATTTAACAAAAACAAACTAGGATAGGATTTGAAAAAAATATCGATGAGGTCGTACCTTAAATTTGGCACACACTGTATGATATTTATTTAATTTTTTTGAAAAGACCGCAACATAAAATGTCTATCGACATGTCTGCGAGTTATTGGAAAAAGATAGATGTATCTGATTAACTGAATTTATTCCATGTTTTAAACTCGCGCTATATGTATATAGCTGTCAAAAAATTATACTGGCAAGTTTAGGCAAACAATGTACATATTTTTTATTATAAATAAAAAGTCGTAGGGGTAGAAATAGTAGCATTGGTAAGTAAATAACTTAAAAGCTTTATTTCCTGGAAAGCCGCTGCATTTTAAGATTCACATAGTTGCATTTGCATCATGTTCGATGCAGCAGAGATAAGACATGTTTGCTGAATATAACTGGGATAAAGTTTGCGTGAAGTTATCCATAAATTCCGAGCCATAGATTTACACGTAGGGTCAGCAGAAAGCGGGATGGATCGTCGCGAGCACAATATCAGTGAAGCGGATTCAACGTAGTAAATTTATGGCTAACCATAGATGTCAGCCATATATTGCTATATGCTACTACACCTTACCGAAGAAAAAATAAATTGTCTTAAGTGTTTTGCAATAACATAATAACACTAAACCAATCGTTTATTATTAACATAGTCATAGAGGAAAACTAAATTTTATTATGTATTATTTGTTATTTTGGTTACATGTACCCAAATGACAAATATTGGACAATAAAGCCAAGGCCCCAATATAAAAATAGACACAAAAACAAGTTACGAAAGACCTAGTGTATAGCAACCTAAGCAAATTATTTTTTGTCACACTCTGGAAAATAAAAGAAAATCATTTGAACATCGAGATACTTATTACTAAGTTTTTTCAAATATGACTTATTTTTTGATATTTACAGTTAATGTGCAAAATCATAAATCCGCAAAATTATTACCAAGGCCCTAATGTATAATAACTCATGCAAATTATTTTTTGTCACTTTTTGCAAAAGTGAAAAAAATACATATGAAGATCGAAATAGCTATTACCACGTTTATTTTTTCGCATTTGCAGTAGATGTACCAAAATCACAAAAACGAAGATCGCGATAGCAATTAAGACGTTTCCGAAATATGAATTAATTTTTGATATTTGCAGTAGATGTGCCAAAATCATATAAACACAAAATGACTACCAAGGCCCTAGTGTATAATAAGATTGCAAATTATATTTTGTCACCCTTTGCAAAAGAGAGAAAAATGCATTTGAAGATCGGGATAACTATTAAGAAGTTTCGATAATATGAATTATTTTTTGATATTTGCAGTAGATGAGCCAAAATCATAAAAACCAAAAATGATTACCAAGGCCCTAGTGTATAATAAAATATGCAAATTGTTTTTTGTCACCTTTTGAAAAAGTGAGAAAAATGCATATGGAGATCGGGATAGCAATTAAGACGTTTCCGAAATATGAATTATTTTTTGATATTTGCAGTAGATGTGCCAAAATCATAAAAACAAAAAAATGATTACCAAGGCCCTAGTGTATAATGAGATATGCAAATTATTTTTTTCACCCTTTGCAAAAGTGAGAAAAATGCATATGAAAATCGGGATAGCAATTAAGACGTTTTCCAAATATGTATTATTTTTTCGCATTTGCAGTTAATGTGCCAAACAAAAAATATCACTAAGGGCCTGACGCATAAAAGCTCATGCAAATAATTTTCTGTCACCCTTTGGAAATTAAAAAAAAATGCATTTGAACACCGGGATAGTTACTACCACGTTTTTCATTTCAACATTAATGATTCTGTGATACTTACTGTTAATGTGGTAAAATCACAAAACCAAAAATCATTACCAAGGCCCTATTATGTAATACTACACCAAATTTCTTTTTTTGTCACCCTTTGCAAAAGTTAAAAGAATTTAAACATCGGGATAGCAGTTAAGAGGTTTTCCAAGAATGTATTTTTTTTCAGTCAATGTGCCACATGAAAGGCAACGGGAAACCACCTTATTTTAACCTATAGTTGCGACTACTAAGCGACTTTGCCTTCAGTCAGTGAGTGAGTGATACAGATTATTTTTATTATGTTTTGGAAAAATGATGAATTTAAATAAATTTAATAAACATGTTGTGTATACAAAGAAACTACCCCAATCTCGTTATAAGAATATGTTTATTATAAAAATTTGCTATAAATTAGGTTTAAAGTGCAACTTATTTTTAGTGGCATAAATCTTGGTTACATAGCATAAGAAGACTGTTTCTTATGCTGTACTGCATACTTGAACAATGCAACATAAAAATTATGAGAATCTAATTAATGTTAGTCACTCTAGTATAGCAGTTACTGGCTGGTAATATTCAAATATTAAACCTAGCATTTTTTCTCAAATATTATGTATTTGTATATAAAAGCGTCGCATAGATAAAGAACGTTTGGGCTTTGATATACCGCTTTTACGACGTTGATCCCAGAAAGTTTTACAGCTCTGTTTCTGTATCCTCCTTTTGTAAATTTCAAAGCTTTTACCTGACCTGTCACACATATGTTTAGAAAAAATTGAAAAGTAAGTGTAGCACATCATAGTCAATCAATTATTATGCTGTGACTGTAATTAGATTTTAGCGCGTTAAAAAATCTGCAACTTTAAAAATAGGAATAGAATCATATTCAGTTCATTCTAAAACTGTCCGAGTTGAAAGTTGTGTATGCTGTAGTATTATACACTAGGGTTTTGGTGATATTTTTGTGATTTTGTGGTTTTAAATGTAAATATAAAAAAAAAGATTCCTGTTTAAAAAATTGCAAATGTCAAAAAATAATGCATATTGCGGAATTGTCTCAATTGCTATCCGGATCTGTTTATGCATTTTTTTTTACTTTTGCAAAGGGTGACAAAAAATCATTTGCATATCTTATTATACACTAGAGCCTTGGAAGTCATTTTTGGTGTTTATGATTTTGACACATGCGAAAAAATAATACATATTTGGAAAACGTCTTAATTGCTATCCCGATTTTCATATGAATTTTTTTCACTTTTTCAAAAGGTGACAAAAAATAATTTGAATATCTCATTATACACTAAGACCTTGGCAATCATTTTTTGTTTTTATGATTTTGGCACATCTACTTTTTTTAAATTTCAACAACACACCTCGAGGGCTTACAGCCTAAATACTATCGTACCGTGGGTGTTGACAAGGAGGAAAGAGGCAGCTTGTTAATTCTGGACTTGAAGGTTTGGAGGTTCGGAGGAGAAGGAAAAACATGTGCCGGTAAGGAATTCCACAACTTGGAAGTCCTCGGGACAAAAGAGCGGGCATAACAAGATGTTCTATGTCTGGTGACCTGGACAGTAAAAGGGTGCATTCGCTCTGTTCCCCTGGTAGATCTGTTGGGGGCAGCAGGTGGAGGAACTATGGAGGAAAGCTCCTCTGAGCAGTGCCCGTGCAGATATCTATAAAAGAGAGAGAGGTCACCAACGGCACGTCGGTGGGCAAGGGATGGCAGCCTTTGGGTGAGGGTAGGGTCACCGATGAGACGTATAGCTCTCTTTTGAATGGAGTCCAGGATAGCGAGTGTAGAAGCGGCAGCGGCACCCCAGATGTGGGAGCAGTATTCTAGGTTTGGCCTTATTTGTGAAGTATATAAGGTATAGAGATTAGCTGGTGAAAAGTATTTGCGAGACCGGAAGAGGAAACCTAATTTCTTAGCAGCAGCTTCTGCAATTGATGTGACATGTTGGTGCCAATTAAGATTTCGATCCACAGAAATGCCAATAAGAGAAAAGGACTCATTACTTTGAATAACTTGGTTGTTCATTGTAATGGGTCTAGGGCTGGTGTATCTCTTGTGAGAAAGAAAGCAAGACTAGTTTTGGTGGGGTTGAATTGTACAAGATTTCTACTTCCCCAATCTAATATTTTTTGGAGATCCACGGAGACATAACCCTCCATGAGTCTGCAAATATCAAAAAATAATTCATATTTCGGAAACGTCTTAATTGCTATCCCGATCTTCATATGCATTTTTTTCGCTTTTGAAAAAAGTGACAAAAAATAATTTGCATGGTTTTTCATACATAAGGGCTTAAGTAATAATTTTTTGTTTTTATGATTTTGGCACATTAACTGCAAATGCGATAAAAGAATAAATATTTGGAAAACGTCTCAATTGCTATCCCGATCTTCATATGCATTTTTCTCACTTTTGTAAAGGGTGACAAAGATAATTTGCGTATCTTATTATACACTAGGGCCTTGGTAATCATTTTTTTTTGTTTTTATGACTTTGGCACATCTACTGCAAATATCAAAAAATAATTCATATTTTGTCTCTTCCAAAACATTATTTTACAAACCACCTGTAGATTTTTTGCTATATTACATGAATAGTAACTTATGAAATAATCATTTTTAATCCAGAAATTCGTAAGAAATATCCTGACGATATTATTATTAAATAAAGTCTTAAGTAACCTCATGCTTTTTGCGGTCCTAGTGTACATAAAATTCACTAAAACATGTAAATATTTAAATAGAATTAATATTTTGAGCATTTGGCAACACCGCACAGGCGCATTAATTTTTAGTTTTAATGTTCTCATGAAATAGGTCCAGCCAATAACGCATGTACATATTAATACCAACATGTTAATAGCTGGACGTCCAGCTATTGCACGGTTGGTCCAGCTATTATACACTTGGTATACGAAATGGTCCAGCTACTTCCGCATAGGCATAAGTATATATATATATATATATATATATATATATATATATATATATATATATATATATATATATAATAGTTAGTTACTATCCCTTGATGGTTCAGGAACTCATTCCATTCAGACTCATTTAAAAACACACTATCACCTTTCAAACCTTTAATTATCACCAAAGGTTGGAAATTAAATTCGTAATAGTGCACAGCATACATATTTTGATTTGAATGGGTTGAGATGATATTGTTTCTCATTAATTGTAACAAAATTATTTTTCTTAGCTGATTTTTCAGAAATTGCTTGGTAAGCTGGCTCGCAATTGTTGTAGTTATTCATTGTACATTAAAAGTTTAAGAACTGCCTATAATAAATATGTTCTTAACTTATAGTAGTCCCCCTTCCAAAAGTATTAAAGGAAGGGGGATATCCTTGAGTTGCTGCAGATTTATGAGAACTTACAATAATTTAAGAATAACTCTAACACACAATCTTGAAGTGGCAATCATAATTAAACATGATAAAAAGTATTAGGAATAAATTATTTATTCTCACATTTTTTTCTTTTTAAACAATACATTAAATTTAGATATATTTCAAGTAATACAATGGTACACAAAAAATGTACAAAAAAAACCCTTTAATGAGACTATTCATACAAACAACTTAAAGTTTCAATATAATCTTTAAATTTTGTTGAATGCCATCTGGCCATACAGGGTCCTTCCCACCCTAAATTATCACCACCTTTCAACCCCTTCTCAATATTTTTTGTTAACCATGCATAAACTGGTTTATGTTCATCACTCTTATTTGGTTCGAAGTGAAATTTAATATTAAATTGTTTAACTACACCCATTATACATTTTAAAAGTTTAACATCGGCAAAATGGGCAACATTTCAAATGGTTTCATCGATTAATGAATCAATTTTCCTATATTTTGAGGAAATATTTGTTGCTGGATATTTTTCACCAAATTTTTCAAATCTCCACATGTTAATAAAGTAAACAAATAGTATTTTTCACAAATCGGTAAAGTGATGTGTTTCTCACCAAGTAAATCGTCCAATTCCAAAATACTTAAAAACTCATGGCCACCATGCTTCACTACTTCAATCACGTCATCTATATACTTGTCTAACTTTTTTTTTTTCCATCAATAATGAAATTAAATTATTGCTGCAAACTTTGCTATGAACTATATAATGAAAAGCTGCATCTGGAACGGCTATTTTATTTAAAATAGCTACAGCAACTGACAAATTTTCTTCACAAGCATTTCTAGTAATTATATATCGCAAAGTACGTTTACAAATTGTTTGTGTTTCACCACATAAGCGAGAGAAAAGTTCTGAATATAAGTATTGACTCATATTTAGAGTTAAAGTAACTGACAAGCTAACATTAAATGCTACTTATATATTTTACCCCCCTTCCATAAAATCCACAGCTAAATGTCGCTTTCAGCAACCTCTTTCATTACTTGAATAAGACGATCTAATCTTTCGTCAGCTGATAGACTTGCTAATGGTATATCTATATGACCCCAAGCCAAAGTGGCACTTGATGAAGGGATGAGGTTTCATCTTTATTAGATAATGCGACCTTACGTATAAGGTTGCTAAAAATCTGATGAGATTCTGATTTAAAGATATACATTAGACAATATAGGGTTGAACATTCTCCACCCACAATTGCTTTATAATGTTTAAGTTATAACTGTTTTTTAATACTGGACTTATTTATTCCTTTTGCCTTCTTTGAAATTGTCTCTGGAGTGTTTATGCAATATGCTTTTGCAGAAGTACCGTAATAGGATTCTAACACTTTCCCATCATATTTATACTTCATTTTTTCTATAGTCGATAAGTTTTTTGGAATGTTGTGTATATTATTTAGGTTATAATTAGAAGTATCATATTTATCAAGGTGCTGTTTCATATCTTCATAAAAAAATTCAGTTTCAACATAAATAAATAGGTTTGTTATATTCAATATATGTTTTTTGCATTTGAATAGCTACTAATGTCACAAAATATTATTCTATCTTTAAAATGGGGTCTGCTTATATAATTTCCAGCACCATTTCTTTTAACATTTTTTTCAAACTGTGTTGTCAGCTTTATATTTACACGGTTTTCAACATTTTCTATTGTTTTTCCAAATACACAATTAATTTTCAATTTAAAACTACGATGCTCAAAGTCATTCTTGGCAGAATTTCGCAACTTTGTATTCAACTCTATGTATGGTTTAAGCCATGTCGATTGAGAAAATTGTATATCTCTGTAAATTTTTATAAATTTAAGACCATACTTCAGACATTGTTTTAAATTTATATAGTGTAAAATATACTTTTCTTTATTTTGCAAATTTAGAATCAATTTTCGACTTTTGCTACCATGTGGTTTAGAATTTTCCGGACAAAACGGTAGGTCATTATGATAGTCATGTAAATATGTAGGATATTCAAGATCAACATCCAAAATATAACCCGTCTCAGCATCGTCTGGAATATTTGAAACAGTATTATGTAAATATTGAATTTCCTCTTGCGAGAGCCAATGAAAATTCCCCGTGGGAAGTTTCTGGCTCGTCACGAAGCCATACATGGAGGTAATATCTAAGTTCATTATGAACGAGTTTTGCCTTGAGGGATCATAATTTGGAAGAAATTTATTGTTGGCTATAGCTTTTCGTCGAATGCAAGTACTCACACCACCTAGAATACCCTTTTTTAAAAATGCAGCATATCAATATCAGTTAATAGCTCTAATTCAACTTTTGTGTATCGTAACATTGCATCCCAACTTAAGCCTGGAGCTATGTAGTACTGGGCCGGGTCAAGTTTGTAAGTTTTGAGACATAAGTCCCTATAGTTTTCAAAAACGTCGGCAAGCAATAGAACATCAGATATTAAGTAGAAGTCAAAGTAGTCTCCTAAAGTTATACAATCTAAAACATGCCATGCATTGCAAGCCCTATCATAATCTTCTTGAGATGCTTCTTCATTTCGAAGTTCATCATAAAACATATCTTTACTTGGTAAAGATGTTTCATTAAATTTAAAAAAAAATCGGCTACATATGTGTATGGAAAAACCCCTTTGCGCCTCATAATAGAGAACTTTTGATCACCAGAAAAAAAAATTGCATAGTTCACGACATTGTGGCGATTCTAAGTTTGAAGCCAATTCATCTAATGAAGCGGATAAAAATTGATACGAGTCTAAAAATGTCTTTGTAGAAAAATCGTTTTTTTTTTTGTGCCATCAGTACTAGTATATTTATCAACTGGAAGTTTTTCGCAAAGGAAATGTATTTTTCAAATGTTTGAGGAATTGCAGTCACTTCTTTTTGATTGAGAGCAAATAGTTTCACAAAAAGATGTGCATGATAAGAAGAAAATTGGTATTTGCAAAGGGGTTTTAAAATTAAGGTTGCAGGCGTTGTGGTTTAAATTCATATAAGCCGTTGATGTTAAATATACCCCTGATAGCTTTTGTTTCTGGGTTGATTAGCTCATAACTATTAATGCGATTCTCATTTGTTTTTACTTTATTTGTCTGCTCCCATTATCATTTGTTTTAAATTTTGAATTTTGATGAATATTTTATTCCGAAATGTCTTGTGGTACAGTTTATAGAGTTGTCCTGGTCTAATTTTTGGTTTTAATTTTTCTATTGGCTTCGTGGATGCATATTTGACCTGTCTTGGCTTCGTATACCATTGACATAATCATCCAAACTTATTTTACCTTCACTTCTTGTCTGCGTCTTTGTATTTTCGCTGTCTTTTATTTTCATAGCATTCATTGCCATTTGTCTTATACGATAATCCATTTATCTCCCTTCATCTCTTCCATACCCGTTATCTTGCCATTTCCGTTGCTCATAGTGTTCATCAAATCCTTCCCCACGTCTGGCATCATATTCTATTTTAAAATGATCATTGTAGTTATCCCCGTTTCTGCCACCGTTGTCATACTTGTTTCCATGTTGATCTTTATCATTTCCCCAGTAATTTCTTCTATTTTTAGGTCGATTGCTATAATTATGGTTTTGCCTGTCATAATATCTATCGTCTCCCCAATTCTTGCTTTCTTGTCGATTTCCTTCTCGATTCATAGTTTTCGGAGTCTTTGCAAGTGTTGTTGCATTTTCCCCCAATAATGGTTCAAAATTTTACTATTATAATCTTCTATATTCCCAATTTCTTCTTCTTTTCTCGTAAACCATATTAAAGCATTACCTGTTAAGCTTTGTTTATTTTATTTCCCCATATCTTGTAGATCATTGACATTTTTAAGTTTATTTCGCAGGCTCGTCATAAATATTTTTGGATGTAATTTTTCTATACGTCTGTCAAATTTTATTCGTGTATCGTTTGTCATTTGGTGTATGTTTCTTTCATTTACCATGCTGTCTTATTTGTCGTTCCATTCTGTCCCATTTTTGCTTAAAATTTTCTTCCATGTTTACTCATCCTCGCACTTTCCAATTTCATCTTTATATCAGGTTCTTCTCTTAGATTCTTCAATTTTCCATTCGTTTCTCTAAATTTTTCTTCCATTTTGGTATTATACTTCTCTCTTGTTCGTTTTCGGATCATTTTATTACTTCTCACTTGCTGACCTCTTACGTTTCCTCTCTCTGTCATTTTCTCTGTCGGTTTATCATTCGCTCTGATTTTCTCCACTATTTTCTTGCGTACTACTTCCATCTCTGTCTCCTTTTTCTCCCCTACATTCATATCTACATCTTTTTCATACACATTCCATTCCTTTATATCTTTTCTCTATTCATTTATACTTTTATTCATATTTTTATTAATTCCTTTTATATCATTTACATTCTGTTCTTGTTTGTCCCTTTTCTCACTTATATTGTTTATATTTTTATTGCTTTCATTCATGTCTTGTTTTAGGTTACTTATGCTTTCATTCATTTCCCTTTTACTTTTATTCATGTCTTGATTTATACCATTTATGCTTTCATTCATATTTTTCATTAATTTTAGTAGCATGTCGTTGTTACCGTCTGGTTTCTCTTTTGTCTCGGCTACCTTGCCTCCGTCAAGTCTCTGTTCGTCTACTAATGTTTCTTCTCTTGCTGTGTGTACCATCCCCCCTGCCTGTTCTTCTGCATTCTCACTAATCTCTTGCTCATGTCTTCTCTCCTGATCCATTTCTCTTATATCTTGCTGTTCGTGTTCCCTGTCGTCACTCCTGTCCTGTCTGTCTTTTGACATTGTTATTTTTCTTCCCCTAGGCATTTTCGTGTCTTATTTGTTCGTTTTTTATGTATATCTCGAAATTTGTGTCAGATTTTTCAAGCCCTCACGTTTGTGCCTCATATTGTTTAATTTTGTACCCTGTATGTAAATTCTGATTATAATTTAGTTTAAAGTGATTATATGGTTATATTGTATATTATAATAAATTAGACAATAATACACAATTTTCATTAAATATTCCTGTCCAAATTATGTAAATATTATAATTAATTTTGGATAATGATGAATTTCTTAATAAAAATTATATCTCAGGTTTATTTTTTACTAATTTAAAATCCTTGTGAATTTTGTGATGTGTTGCATGTATTTTGGGTGGTCTATTCTTTGCCTATTAAATCAGAAATAAACACAGAAATATCAACACAAATATTATACTTCACCTTTTAAAACTTCCTCGGCTTCTGAGCAATATTGACTCTTCTTTCAGTTAGTCGGGTCCAGTCGCTAAATTATGTGAACATTTTAAGAGTTCCTATGTTAAAAGAAATATTTCAAATGTCAAAGAACTTTTTAGATTTTGAACAAAGTAATTTATTATTTATTAACAATTGTTTTTAAAGCTTCAATTGCGATTGAAATCCTACTGGATCCTCTAATTTAAAAACTAATAACAAATTTATTCATATTTCTGTGACAGAATTTTGGTGTGAACTTTTATAATATGGCTATAGTAGGTATGGATATGTTACGGTGCTATCACCTTCCACCACCCGGCTACTGTGCCGGCGCGAAGCGCCGGAGTGACGTCACAGTGACGTCATAAAAGACTGGGCCTGGGAGGAGTCGCGCCCCACCCCTTGTGGGCGGAGTCCAGCCTCTTGTGGGTGTAGCCCCATCCCCGTGGGGCGTAGCACCGCCACTTTTGGACAGAGCCCCACCCCGCTCCCTCTTGGACGGAGTCCCATACGCGACCACACCCCGACCACGCTCCGACAGACCCCGACACACCCCGACCACGCCCTCACACACCCGGACCACGCCCGGCCACGCCCCGACACATCCCTACCACGCCCGACCACGCCCTGGCCACGCCCCGACCACGCCCCGACACGCGCCGGCCACGCACCGACCACACCCCTAACAGGCGCCAAGCGCCGGAGCAACGTCAGAGTGAGATCACAGAACGGAGAACCAATAGGATGCTAACCTGGGGTGACGTCATCGAAGATAGCGTCCAATATGGCCGACCGGAAGAGAAAAACCCGGGAAATTTAAATTTTTAAGCGACAGGTGGTACCCCCTGTTATTGTAAGGGAACCCGCCATTTTGATTTTTGTAGGTGTGACGTACGCAAATATGGCGGTTTGCGCATGCGCAAACCCAACTTTTTTAGTAAGTGGGGTAGAAGTATAGTGTTTGGTGTCGTGTTACTCGCTCTGGCGAGTAGAATGCAAAAATGGTATATACCGCCACCGGAGGCGGCACAGACCACATTTATTAGTTTTTAAGTTAACCCCCACGTGTTTGGTATCATTTTACTCGTCTCGACGAGTAGAATCCAAATTGGGCAACATGGTGCCTGTCTTGATGAAATCAAAGTAAACAAACACTGGGTGTTATATATTATGTTTAATGGTTTAATGAACACGTTATTTCTAATTAATAAGCGTTTATTAGAACCTTACATATATAAGTAATTATTATAAAATTGTGACCTGATCACCTGAGCTTGCCGTTGCATCTCTGTCTTATTCTATTAACTTACACTGTCCGTCTAACCATAAACTAAAGTCTTCTTTTTTTAAATACTAGCCTAACAGAACAGAACATAAACTCTATAACACATGCATACAACATCTTCCCTGTTTACACAGACATAATGTAGTCTTTAAATGTTGAAGGTAACTTTTTGCTTCTTTTACCCATACCTAGTGAATTCTCATTGTCTATTGTCTCACCACTATCACCTACACTCTGACAGCTCCCATCTTGCTGAGTGTTGCCTGAGGATACACCCTGTATAATAGGCAAGTACTCCTGTGGTTTATTCATAGATTTTCTCAACTGTGAACTATTTCTCCGATAGATGTTACCTCTGTCATCCTTCACAATATAGGATCTTGGTGTTTCATGTTTTCCTACAATTTTCCCTGGCTCCCACTTATTCTCTTTTCTAATCGTTATATTTTCACCTACTTCTAGATCTGCCCTTTCCTTAGTTTTCGTATCAAAATATTCTTTCATTAACTTCTGCTTTTCCTCCAGTTTTCTCTGGACTTTACCATAATCTTGGGTTTCAGGTGTTAAGAGATTTTCACACATTGGTAATTTAGTTTTCAACCTCCTACCCATCAATAGTTGAGCTGGCGAGTATCCTACACCTATTATAATTGTGTTTCTATAATTTAATAATGATGTAGTCGTATCACAGTCCTTTCTTAATATATTTTTAGCTATCTTCACCCCACTTTCTGCAAACCCGTTACTTTGAGGACAATTAGGGCTATTAGTTGTTATTTTAAATCCAAATTCTTCTGCAAATTTCCTAAATTCATAAGATGAATATGGCATGTTGTCTGATATTAGTTCATCTGGTATACCATGAGTGGAGAACACAATTTTAAACTTTTGTATGAGTGCCTTTGTAGTTTTATTGATTATTGGTATAATTTCCAGCCATTTTGAAAAATAATCGAATATTATTAAATATGAGTTTCTACCATATTCACAGATATCAGAAGCAATTTTAGAAAAAAGGCGATTAGGCACTCCATGTGTGACTAAGGGTTCCTTGACATTAGCTGGTTTGTATCTCTCACATATTCTACATTTTTTTACATGGTTTTCAATATCCTTAGCCATATTTGGCCAGTACAAGAGTTCCGTTGCTCTAACTTTGCATTTCACCATGCCAAAATGCCCTTCATGCATTAACTGCATCATTTCATCACGTAGTGACAATGGAACTACTATTCTGTCTTTGTAGAATAAAATGTTTTCAATGACATGTAAATCATTCTTCATGCTAAAATAATGTTTTAAACTTGGTGACAAATGTTTAACATTTGGCCACTCACTCTTGCAATATTTTAACAGATGTTTTAAAACATTATCATTACCTGTATCTTCTTGGAATTTTATTTTTTTCTTTTGTGATATATTAGTTATACCATGGACATTATATACAACATGATTCTTCTTTCATTAA
This sequence comes from Tillus elongatus, assembly GCA_964006375.1. NCBI lineage: Eukaryota > Metazoa > Arthropoda > Insecta > Coleoptera > Cleridae > Tillus > Tillus elongatus. The sequence continues at coordinate 133,504,912 of OZ023263.1, forward strand.
CTTTTCATTCAGGTAATTCCTTGATAATAAGTCAGCGATAACTACTTTACTGCCTGGCATATATTTAACTTCGACATCATATCTCAGCAGTTTTAATTTAATTCTTTGCAATCTTGGTGAGACTATGTTCCCCACATTTTTCTTGTTTATGGTTACTAAAGGTAAGTGATCTGACCACACTGTTATCTTCTTACCATAAATATAGTTATGGTATTTTTTAACAGCAAAAAGTACAGCTAAATATTCTTTTTCTATTTGTGCCCAACCTTTCTCTGTTTCGGTGAGACTACGTGAGGAGTACGATACTATTTTATGTTCCTGTATCAAACATGACCCTATTCCGTCTTTGGATGCATCTGTTTGAATATCTACTTCTTTTGTATTGTCATAATTTGTCAGAACAGGAGCATTGCATAACAAGCTCTTTATGTCTTCAAATTCCCTCTCGTGGTGGCTTGACTATGTGAATATTACATCTTTTTTGAGTAATTCTCTCAACGGAGCAGATAATTGTGCTAAGTTGGGTATAAAATTTCGAAAGTAGTTAAAAGTACCCAACACCTTTTGTAAATCTTTTTTATTTTCAGGTTTTTTCAACTGTATGACTGATTTTACTCTATCTTCATCAACCTGTATGCCTTGTTTGGAAAACAAATGGCCCAAATATCTAACTTTTGTGACCTTATATTGAACTTTGGAAGGATTGAATGTTCCATTGAATTTTCTAGCTCTCTCTAACACCTTATCTAAAATTTCATTGTGGTCTTTCTCATTATGCCCTGCTATAAGTATATCGTCAAAATATACAATAACACCCTCAATATCAGAAAAAAATTTGCTATTTACTTTCTGAAAGTATTCAGATATCCCAAGTGGTAGTCTCTTATAACGATAGTACCCAAAAGGTGTACTGAAAGTGCATAGCTTCCTCGACTTATCTTCAAGTTCTACTTGATAAAAACCATCCTTGAGATCCAATACTGTGAAGTACCCTTTCCCTGTTAATATTGCACTAATTTCATCTACAGTAAGAATTAGATAATACTCACGTTTGATACACTTATTTAAATCAACTGGATCTAAACACAGCCTGATTGATCCATCGGGTTTCTCTACAACCACAAGATTACTTGCCCATTCAACCATATCCTCACATTTTTCAATAATGTCTTCTTTTTCTAGTTGTACTAGTTTTGATTTCAATTTTTCTATCATTGACATTGGAACTCTTCTCTGTGGCCTCACTACTGGTATAGCATCACTTTTTAAATTTATGGTACATTTTTCAGGAAACTTGCCTGTTCCTGTGAACAGATCTATATTATTATTTATGACATCATCAGTAGATGTGTATTCACGAATAGAATTAATCTTCTTTACTAGTCCTAAATCAACACATGATCTTAACCCTAACAATGGAGCTGATTTTGAATCGACAACAGCAAAATTTATCACCTTTGAGATATTATTAGCTTTGCATACTAAACTTACAGTTCCTAATAAATGTATCTTATTACCTCCATAGGCCGCAAGAATCATATTAGACTTTTCCAATTTCCCATTGTTACCCAGTTTTTCATATACTCGTTTGGGTAAAATATTCACTTCTGCACCTGTGTCTAATTTAAAATCAACCTTGCTTGATAAAACATCAACTTTTTGCCACCAGGTAATTTCATCGACACAGTTTTTTTAACTACCGTATCAATGAAGCTAGTTGGTTCCTCTTCACACTCTGTGGTTTCGTTAACCTTTTTGAATTGTGTTCTGCAGCATATTCTGAAGTGATTAGGTTTACCGCACTTTTTACACATCTTTCCAAACGCAGGACACTGGTACACCCCATGTACTGTTGCACATCTCTTGCACTTGAATTGGGTTCCTGCATTTACTTGTCTTCTGTCTTCTGCAAGCTGAATGGTTTATTCTTCACTGCAGCTATGACTTTTTCTCTCTCTTGAATAACCTTTAGTTGCTCTTTCATGACCTCGCTACTCTTGCACAATTCTATGCACTTTTCTAGACTTTATTTTTCAGTATTCAATAATTTTTCCTGCAGCTTAAGGTCCTGAACACCTAACACGATTCTGTCTCTGATCATTTTATTGGATTCCTCTCCAAACTCACATGTTTTTGCTAGCTTCTTTAAGTCCTCAATGAATAGACTAACACTTTCACCCTCTTCTTGCTCTCTTCTGTAGAATATGTACCTTTCGTACACTTCATTTTTCTTGGAAATAATATATTTTTCAAACTCCTCCACTATCCGTGTCGACTGCACTGGCTCATACAGGGTGTTCCTCTGTAAAACCCGTTTAGTCTTGTTTATTGACAAAACACTGTCGCCCCGAACAGTTTGGAATATCCTAGAGCAAGTGGCTGGCGCCAAGTTTCAATACGTGTTGACTGCACTGGCTCATACAGGGTGTTCCTCTGTAAAACCCATTTAGTCTTGTCTATTAGCAAAGCGCGAGCTGATTTGCACTAACAAGGAATATTTCCACACAGACATCTCACAGGGTTGATTCCTGATTCATTCAAGCCTTTGCACCAACGCCTCGGCCCACGTCAACGATTATTGCAGCCGGTGTGACACCATTTAAGCACCGGACCGTACTACTAGAAGCCGCCCGCCGTATCCGTAAGATGGACCAGAGATAATCAGCCTCGCAAGGCTGCTTCAGGCATCTGACAGGTCGGCAGACTAGCAAACACCAGCAGAAACCAGACACGATGGAGGTTAATACCGAAAACGGTGAGTGTATATAAAGAAATCTCCCTACTAGTTAGATATGTAGAAACTTTGTCAATAGGTACTCCCCATATGGTTTTAATTACGAGCACTCCTTCCCGATCGATATATCTTAACTAAACTTGAAGCCTGGAATGTCATTTATTTGTGTAGTAGTAGCAGAATTCCCTTGTGCATTTAAAATGTCGCCAAATGCGATATGTTTGAACTGAGCTGAAAGCCGGAGTCTTGTCATTTGCTTATTATGTAGAGAAATGACTTGCGCGTTTAAATGTTGCAAAAATTTAACATACTTAAACTGAAATTTGAAATCTGCAATTTCAGCTGTTTGCGTACTAGGTAAGAAATTATTTGCGCGTTTAGATGTTGCCAAATTTAATATTTAAACTGAAACTTGAAGTCTGCAATTTGAGCCGTTTGCATACTAGGTAGAGGAATTATTTGCGCGTTTGAATATTGCCAAATTCAATAGATTTAAACTGAAACTTGAAACCTGGAATTTTTTTGTTTGCGAGCTATGTAGAAAAATTATTTGCGCGTTTAGATGTTGCCGAATTTAATATTTAAACTAAAACTTGAAGTCTGGAATATCAGCTGTTTGCATACTGTGTAGAGAAATTATTTGCGCACTTAGATGTTGCCAAATTTAATTTTTAAACTAAAACTTGAAGTCTGGAATGTAAGCTATTTGCATACTATATAGATAAATTATTTGCGCATTTAGATGTTGCCAAACTTAATATTGAAACTGAAACTTGAAATCTGGAATCTTATCTGTTTGCATACTATGTAGAGAAATTATTTGCGCGTTAAATGTTGCCAAATTCAACATTTGAATTGAAACTTGAAATCTGAATCTTAGCTGTTTGCATACTATGTAGAGAAATCATTTGCGCGTTTAGACGTTGCCAAATTTAATATTTAAACTGAAACTTGAAATCTGGAATTTTAGCTGTCTGCATACCATGTGTAGAAATTATATGCGGGTCTAAATGTTGACAAATTTAATATGTTTAAACTGAAGCGTGAAGTCTGGAATGTTATTTCTGGTATATTAGTTAAAGAAATTATTTCTACATTTAGAACCTTGCCAAATTTAAAGCCTCGATTTTTATTTGTCTGTGTGTTCCTTAATGAGACTGCTTTGCATTCGAATGCAGAAATATTGTGGCCACTTAATAATATTTAAACTGAAACTTGAAATCAGTAACTTTACTTGCTGGTGAAATTGCTTAATGAAATTATTTGTTGCATTTGAAAATAGGCGGCTTGTCCGCAGTAAACGATATTTAACTGAAAACTTTAGCTTGAAAATGCTATTTGCTCGTGCACCACCTAAAGAAATTATTTTTGTATTTGGGCAATTAACATCTTGTCTTTACTTGAGAATTCTAAATTGTGAAACCAGGAGTATGGAGCTTATTATCATGTGATTTAAATCTGAATCGTGAAACCAGAATTATGTAGCTCTTTGTAATATTGTTTAAATCTGAATCGTGAAACCAGAATTATGTAGCTCTATATAATATAATTGAAATCTGAATCATGAAGCCAGAATTATGCAGTTTTTTATAGGATAATTTAAATCTGAATTGTGAAACCAGAGTCGTGGAGCTTTTTACAATATCATTTAAGTCTGTATTATGTAACCAGAAGTTTTTAGCCCGTTATAATTCAAATTAAATCTGAATCATGAAATAAGAATTATGCAGCTCTTTATTATATAATTTAAATCCGAATCATGAAGCCAGAATTATGTAGCTCTTCATAATACAACTTAAATCTGAATCGGGAAACCAGAAATATCTAGCTCTACATGATGAAAATTGAAGCCTGAAACATGAGTTAAAGGCATGCCATTTCACTTCTGTGTAAGATTGAAACAGAAACTTGATGTCAACCATGTGGCGCCATTTTAATGCACTTTGAAACTGAAACTTGAAGTTAGTTACCTTATTGTTTTGCACATTTTCCGATGAAGGTATTCTGTACCTGAAGCAGACATCTAGGCTCTCCTTTGTGCATTTAAACTTGAGACTTTAGATTGAACGTATGTGGCGTTCACTGGACGGTGCGGACAAGGAAAGGAAAGGGATTTAGACTAAGTACCTTCCCCGGTGTTTTGACCAAGTTATGTAACTGTTCTCTTTGAATCTCGAAAGACCTTCAGGTGAAGCTTCGCTTTACGAAGTGCCAAAATCCGAATATCTAAGACCTCATTAAACAGGCTATAGTCCATGAAAAACTTCGCGATTCACAACTTAGGTATGAATAGGACGAAGGGGCAACCTGAAGGTCAATAATTAGTTGAAAGCCTTGTAAAGTACGTCATAACATTGGGTGAGGTAATAGTAGATTTGTCATATTCGCCGTTTAGTCAGTGAACAGTGATTTGGCCTGAAATACAACAATGCCTTTCCCCTGAGTCTCATACAACCTACACGTCCAAAACAAGAAAACTTGCAAGTGGTATTTGGGTGAACCTTCTACTTCCTGACTTGCTCGCATCCGAAAATTATAGACCACGCCAGAGAGGCATAGTCCAAGAAGGACACGGTAATTAAATTTATTTAGCATAATGGAAGGTAGAAGAGGCAATCCTAATGCGCAACGCGTCATTACCCAGTCATTAATAGTCGTAAAAGGGACGTAGTGGGAGGAACCGGTGAACCTCAAATGAATGCCCGGGTGTGGTGTCCTGTTCTGCGGTGTGGCTCAATCAGTCCCACAGTAATAAGATGAAATTAAAAGATGAACGATTAAAAATATAAGACCTAAATAATGAAAAACAAAATGCAAATATCAATCCTTAGTTCTACGCCTCCGTGGAGGCTTAGAGTGACATCGGAAACCTCGATACGCACCAGGCCATTAACCCTCCAAGCGATCCAAATTATTTATGCCAGTGCATTCCCCATATGTGTAAGATTAACCCCAGCCGCGTAGCGAAAGGTGCCTGGATGTCTGTGCAGAATGTCTGTCTGTTCCACTGAACTTGTCAAATGGGAAGCTTTGTTAAATAGGCTAAGTGTTTGCGAATCTTTGCATTTTTGTTCACAATGTCCTAACGCCTGGTCAGAACCTACACAACCTATTTCTGCCCTAGACTTTCACGCCTCAATATATTAATCCTGATTGCCCAGGAAGTTAGTCATCCTTAGTAAGCAAAAGTAGAAGCCTTTAAAGTAAGGTAAGTGAGTACATTTCAGGTCACCTGTAATAATTCAATGTAGTCAGGGATTTAATTGCGTATTAGTCAACATTGCCAAACAGACTTAAATACTTTTCTTCAAAATACAGAGTGTTCAAATTATGTATTACGCAATATCATGCCATGTTGCCAAATCAGTTGCTTTTTGTTTGTAAAAATTTAATTAGCTTTAGGGATATTACAAATATATATGTATATGTATATATATATATATATATATATATATATATATATATATATATATATATATATATATATATATATATATATATATATACATAGTGCCTATAAAGTAACGCATAAATTCAATAAAATTGAAAGTCAACATTACCATTACCCTTAGAATGAGCAACCTTTGTTAATGCTAACACATGTGGACTTTTATTGTTAAAAACTAAGTTTGTGATATAAAAATCTACCCCTATCTTCATACCTTTTCAAAGTGTAGCTACCCCTTCGAAATTTAGAAATTATCTAAATATACATCTTATATACATTTTTTAGAGCAACAACATAAATTTTTGTTTCTATGTGTAAAATAGAGTGAGTAATAACATTTTTATTATCAGTAGCACTTGTGTGTTACCTGTAAGAATTTCATAGTCCAGTCTTATGATACTGATATGATAGTTCAATATCTCAGGGTCGTAGTTTTTAATTAAATAAAGTTGGAGCCTAGGTGGTCCAGGGTAAGAACGTGTGCCTCTGAACCTAAGGCTAATGGGTTGGATTCCCAGGGCTTCCCTTTAACTTTTTCTGTATAAACTGTAATAAATCAACATCAGCCGAGGTTCTGGCATTGTATTTGAGCAATTGAATGTCTACACTTCCGTCCTTCGGAGGGGGCGTAAAGTCGTTGGTCCCGTGTATATGCGATGTTGGGAACGTTAAAGATCCCTACCCTTTTTACAGAAATGCAGTTGTTCAGCAAAATTTTCAGGAGAGTGAGGTGAACCTGCTCCATAGCATCGGTGATAGACCATAGTCGCGGAAATATGTTAAAGTAAAGAAATAAATAAATAAAAAGTTTTTAACTTTTTGGGAAATTAAGAACCTTTTATATATATATATATATATATATATATATATATATATATATATATATATATATATATATATATATATATATATATATATATATAAAATCAACTTTGCGATATGACGTCCATATCCACCGCAGGATGTAAATATATATATATATATATATATATATATATATATATATATATATATAATAATAATAATAATAATCTTTATTGGTCATAATTATACAGCATGTCAATACAGATAAGTCGCTGACTTGTGAAGTATTTCGACACAATTTTATCAAACGCCATTCCAAAAAATGTTTGACAGCTGTCCTCCGAATAACATACTTCAAATTTTGACATACTAATTTTCAAATTTATATCTGCCTCTTTCTTTCTCCATCTAAAATTTCACCCAAAACCTTTACTGCCCCGTATTCCTTTCCATATAACAATACTTCAGAACAACCAACTTTCTTTTCTGTTCCATATTTATATATATATATATATATATATATATATATATATATATATATATATATATATATATATATATATATATATATATATATATATATATATATATATATAATTTTTATATTAACCATTTAGTAGCCAAATGCTGCTAAAAGCGATTAAAAAGTTTACCTGGCCCAATTTTTGATAGCTAACTATCTATAAGCCGATTTATAAAATATTTGCAAAAGAACAGTATTACAATACTTTTAAATTTAAACAACAACGTGCTTTTTCAAAAGCAGCAGAAAAATTAAATATACATAAGATAAGATAACAAGCCATATAACTGTAAGTGGCATCAATCATGAAACAAGAATTATGAGCTTCCGTCTCGAACAATGCTTTAAGCGCTTCAGCACATTTTTACAAGAATAACATCAATTTCCTTTATTGAATATCATTATTTTGACAATGGACTAAATCATCTACATTTATCATTCAGATAAGGAAAGCTTGGCGTCCGCTGAAGTTATTTAATTAAATAGATTTAACGATTCCTTGTCATCAAGCTAGTTGTGAAAATAATATTTGACAATCTATCACAGACTTTTCGTGGATTTTCGTCAAGTTCTTATTTGATGGCCCCGTTGCGTGATACAAATTACCAAAGTAAGATTAATAGATTAGGTATAAAGCTTTCATAGACAATTCCCTTTTATTTTTTAATATTCAGAATATACTTGGGCAGTATGAGTTAAAATAATGAAAGTTCACAGCAAGTGCGTCCGGGTAGCGTAAAAATTTGTTTCCAATACAAAAAAAAAACTGTTAATATAAAAGCTAATAACATATTTGCAAAAATTGACAAAAAAATTAAACTAATGTAATTGGAAGTAGATTAGATTAAATTCTTACCTTATATTCCACCACAAACCAATGGTTTTTATAGACAAGTTCTGTATAAAACCTTCTGCACCAAAAACTATGTACCTTGTTAGTCAGTGCGATATAAGATGTACAGGAAATCAATCTCTAAAATTTAAAATAATTGCTTAACAGTTATTATTATATATATATATATATATATATATATATATATATATATATATATATATATATATATGTATATATATATATATATATATATATATATATATATATATATATATATATTTATATATAGATATATATATATATATATATATATATATATATATATATATATATATATATATATATATATATATTCATTAAAACCTTTTTATAGAATCAAATTTATTGTTTAACTTGGTAATATAATCTTCTATTCTGCAAATGTTTGTGTTAAACACTGCGAAAATATCATCCACGTAACAAAAGCATACTCTAGGAAACACGCACTTTCAAGACCTGTTTCAAATCTATCCATGTAAAGGCCTGCAATAAATGGTGATTGCGGGTTGCCAATTGTCGTGTCTTGGGTTTTTTCAAAAAAACACATTGTTGAATTGGAAAATATTTTGTTTAATACAAAGGTTTGTTAAACTGAAATACTTTTTGCAGACATTTTCATTTGTGTTATACACTTTTGACAACTTTTCTGAATACGTTGACGTTTGCTTCGTGGGAATGCTAGGAAACAATGAGGTTTCATCAAATGAAACCAAAACCTCCTCTTCAACCAATTTAACCTCTTTAATTCTATTAACAGATTCAAGTGAATTCGCCACTGAAAAACTTTTTGTTTGACGGGACAGCTTTTAAACTCATGTGTCAACCACTTTGCTAGATTGTATATGGAGGAGTGACCTGACACCCCAGGAAACAAGTAAAATAGCCTCCAAAAGATGGTAGACTATATGAAATGACCTGACCTGACCTGACCTGACCTGACCTGACCTGACCCGACCCGACCCGACCCGACCCGACCCGACCCGACCCGACCCGACCCGACCCGACCCGACCCGACCCGACCCGACCCGACCCGACCCGACCTGACACCCCAGGAAACAAGTAAAATAGCCCCCATACTATATGAAAAGTCTGAACATTTAGGGCAACTATTAAAAAAGACCCATTAGGGTCGCAGCGTTGAGGGGCCTAAGGCCTAATTAGGTTGTTTTGTACTTTCGTAGTATTGACAACAATTAATTTATTGAAACTATAAAGTGCAAACGTTAATAAAAGTGAAAACGACCTAGCGGGAAACAAATGCACCCTTAAAATTTCAAATGGGAAGTGGGGTCGAGTAATACATTATTTCAAAGGGTACACAATTACCTTTCCAATGATGCCTTATTTGTTGGATTTTACGGCAACAGTTAAAGCAAAAGCGGCTTTACAAACATAAACCCCTTAGTACCACGTATCAATGAAAAAGTCACGTAAATTTCAGGCGTCGGGAGCTGCATCTAGTAAATTAATTTTAAATCAGAGGTATCCCATAAGTCGTTGAAGGAAAATATTCTTTTTTTTAATCAAACACACGTATTGCATTTTTGCATTTTACATCGAAATATAAAGCATGTATGTAAGGAATAAATTTATTGTTTTGAGAGCGATCTTCGTGTTGCAATGATTTCAATTGTTTTGCTGCTTTTAGAATTTTTGGTACATACCAAAAAGTATGAGAGGGAATTTTACTAATAGATAAAAAAATCCGATAAAATGCCGCACTGAGAGAGGTTTTCATTAATATTATTCGTCGAAAAAAGTCGACATGCCGTATACAGGACGCTCTTAAATAGTGTTTGAATTCGGAAAAATTCAAATTGCTGTAACTAGATATCGAGGATAGTTTATATTTTAGAAATGAATGGTATTGTCCTCTGCTTCCAGTCTTGTAAAACACTTCCTATACCAACAAACTCTAGTTTTGGAAATATTTACATTTATAATCACATACCATGATTCATGTTTTTTATTCAATTCTAATAACCGATTAGATTATGTGATTACCTAGCGAATTTTCGAATAAAAATATCCTAATTAACCTTTAACCCGAAGTACGTGCCTGAGAGGCACCTACGTTTCTTAATACCGCCGGCCATATGCTACAAGATGTTATCCCCCACCTCCTCAGTATGTTCCTAAAATAGTGTAAAGCACACGTCCAATCATTGTCGCTCAGTTGCATCTAGTGGTCTGTATGTTCTTGTGCCGTTTTGAAAACTCACAGTGCCTGACAAGCACGTACCTCTACGTAGTGTCGACTTCAGTGCCTGGTAAGCACATACCTCTAATAACGTATAATTGATCGCATTTGTGTGCTTACGTGTACATATTTATATATGTTTGGGTGCGTGTATGATAGTGCTTGTTTCTATTCAGTATAATAACCCTAATGAAATTCACTTTGCTTGTCCACTTTTAAAATCAGGTTTTATTTCTTTTAGGCGTGCATCATGCTAACGAGTTCTGAATCATCCCCTTAGAAGAGTCCCAGCAGCCCAAAACGGCGTAAAAATAAAAATTTTCGTTATGATTACCCTGACTTCGAAGCCGAGGTATTAATATATCTCCAACAATTAGAAGAAGAGGAAGGTATACTTTGGATCCTATTTTAGATTCTGGAAGCGATTACGATTCTGAGCCTGAGCAACCAAAAGTTTTTCGAAGCACTTCGAGAAGTGAGTCAGAAGAACCTTCTGAAAATAATACCGCCATGTTTCCGCTAGGTTCAGAGTTCACGAATGTGCCCCGATACCACTGTTCTACCGGAATGCTTTCAAGATTCTCCAGGTAGCAGAACATCCTCAAATAGCAAGAAAAAAGTGTAGCAGGAAGAACAGAGCAACCTCATTCAAATGCATTAAATGCAGGAAGCCTATTTGCCTTGAATGCTCCAAAAAATTGTATAATAGCTGTTCTGCAGATTTATACTTTTATCCTTTTTCGTATTGTTTTTAATAATTACTTCTTATGTTAAATTTACATATGTGTTTTTCATATTTTTTATAAGAATTGCTTTTTATGTCAAAATAAAAATAGTATGTTTATGTTTGACTCATGTTCCTTTTATTTTATGAACCGGTGCCTGAGAGGCACGTATTTCTAATAATTTTTTTTGTTCACTAATATTTACAATCAGAACAACCTAATATATTATATACATTAACTAATATGTATATACATTGAGTTCTATAAGTAAATCTGCTGACGAGAAATTGACATGAAGGAATTACACCCATTGGTGCAATCCGGCAATTGTGATTTTATTTCATACCTGACTCCATAGATCTGATGGCCACTTTCTATTCAGTCGTCTTGTTTGGTTTTCAAGCAATGGTCTAACGGCATCATTTGGATGTGCGTCCAGTTTTTGAAGGTGTTTATTTGCTCTCCTAGTGATTTCTTCTGATACGAAGGGTATATTTAGATCTCTGTGAAGGGTGTGGTTGCTTACATACCAAGGAGCATCTGTTATGATGCGGAGGGCTTTGGACTGAAAGCGTTGAACTAGGTTAGTGTTGGATACTTTGGAGGAACCCCATAATTCTAGACCATAGGTCCATTGGCTTGATTATAGCCTTGTAAACCAGGACTTTGTTTTCTATTGCAATTGGAAATTTTCTACCTATTAGCCAGTACAGTTTCTTCATTCTCAGATCCATCTCTTTACGCTTCTTTTTAATGTGGGTACTCCATGTGAGTCGTTTGTCTAGATGTAGTCCCAGATATCTAGCATGATCAGCTTGAGGGATTTCTGTGTTGTTGATGTGGACAGGTGGACAAGTGGACAAGTCTGGCGGCTCAGAGTGAATGTGACATGCGATGACTTTGCTTCATTGATCTTTATCTTCCATTTGTCTAACCATCTTTGTAGCACTGAAAGGTGATTTTGTATATGATAGCTGGCTACTTCAGGGTTTTCATTTACAGACTGTATGGCTGTATCATCCTCGAATGTGGACATGTCAGTTTCTTGGGTAGTCGGTATATCTGAGGTGTATAGTAGATATAGAATCGGACCGAGCAAAATCAAGAAATCATTCCCTTATCACTATTACCACATCTTTAAATCGTATCTATCAGATCGATACTTTTAAATTAAACAAGGCGAAGAAGTTTCATCTATCAGACCAATCCAATCAGGGGTACGTCAAGGTAGCGACCTTGAGGTACCCCTGATTGGATTGGTCTGATAGATGAAACTTCTTCGCCTTGTTTAATTTAAAAGTATCGATCTGATAGATACGATTTAAAGATGTGGTAATAGTGATAAGGGAATGATTTCTTGATTTTGTACAGGAGTCCTTTATGCCATACTCTGCCAAAGGCTTGACTTACATCTAGGAAAACTGAAGATCAGTATTTTTTTGATTCTAGGGTTTTTTGTATTATATTCACGAGTCTATGGCATTGTTGAACTGTTGAGTGCTGTTTTCTAAATCCAAACTGGTGTTCAGGAATCCAGTTCTCTTCATCCAGTTCTCTTAGTAAGCGATTAAGGATGAGCCTCTCAAGTACTTTTGATAATATTGGCAACAGACTTATAGGTCGATATGACTTTACTTCTGTGGGAGGCTTTCCTAGTTTAAAAAACATCAATATTTGAGCAAATTTGAGCTGCTTGGGCCAATAGGCTAACCGTAATATCGCATTGAAGATTATAGTTATAAATTTGAGCCCTTGCTATGGTAGTTCGTTTAGTACCGTGCCAGTAATAAGATCTAGTCCAGGTGCTTTACGTTTGTTTAGCCTCTTTATTTGTTCCTTGACCTCTCTAACTTCAAATTTACGGATTGGAGGGGACAGCTGTAGCGGTATCTCAAGATATTCCTCTATTTCTGAATCAGGTTCATCTGAGTGAGGTTGGAAGACTTCTGATAAATGTTGACTAAACAATTCGGCTTTCTGATTATCTGACCTTGACCAGGTGCCTCCAGTTTCCCGAATAGGTGGTATATGATTTTGAGGACTCTTATAGCTTCTCGTGGCTTTCCATATGGAGTGATCTTGGCCATTTAAGTTTTGTATGTAATAACGGAATGTTTCATTTCTAGTATTTTGTAATTTACGCTTCAGTCTGTTAGCAATATTGTTGTAGCGTGTTTTGTCTACAGGGTGATGAGTTTGATGCCATATAGCCCTAGCTCTTCGTTTTTCCGTGATCAGTAGCATTGGAATGCTACCTAAGTCCTTGACTTCATCCTCTACTATAGGTGTGGCATACCATGCAGCATGTTGTATTGTTGATATTAGGTGATTTGTTGCTTCTTCCAATTCTTCTGGTGTTTTTATACTTATTTGTGGTTGGAGTTTGCCGTTGATGTATTCTCTAAAGATATTCCAGTTTGTTTTGTGGGACTGGTTTTGCTTTCTTTCTTATAATTGTAGCACTTACCGTTGCTACGACTGGCGTGTGATCAGATGATAGATCCAGAGAAGATTGTGCTTCTAGATAGTTTTGTGATAACCCATTGACTACAAAGAAGTCTAATAAGTCGGGAATTTTGTTTGGATCTGTAGGCCAATATGTTGGTTCTCCCGTGGATAATGTACTGTACCTCTTTTCTATTATCAGCTTAGAGAGTTCCCTACCTTTCGGTGTTGTTAGTCTTAAACCCCACTAGTATGTTTTGAGTTATAATCCCCACCAGCTATAAACTCGTTACCTAAGGTTACAAAAAAGGATTGAAAGTCTTCTTTTGTAATTCTATGTCTTGGCGGACAATAAACTGCTGATACTGTGAGTGGATTAGGAAGCTTGTTAACTTGGATCGCAGTAGCTTGTAGAAAATCTGCTTGGTATTTTGGCATCTTATAATGTGGTAATGAGTTTGTAATTATTATTGCAGTGCCACCATGAGCTGTGGCGTCTGGATGTTCAGTGTGGTATATACTATAGTGTGGTATTTTTAAGTGTGTTTTGTCCGTAAAATGTGTTTCTGATACGAGCAGTATGTCTATTTTGTGCATAACTAGGAATATCTGTACTTCGTGTTTTTTGGGTTGGAGGCCATTGGCGTTCCATAATGCTATTCTAAGAAACTGAGACATTGTTAAGCCAGTCTATTAATGACAGTCGACAACATGTTTAGAATCATGTTATTCTGTTGCATGAGCTGACTGAACATGGCCTTGAATTCGTTCAAAAATTGCACCAGTGTTATATCACTTTGCTGTTCGATATCATTATATGTAGCGTTGTTTTGCCTGTTGTGTTCATCATGACGGAGCGCTTGTGCATAAGAATGATTGATCTCTGACCTTTCGGGAGCTTTAGTCTGACTAAGGTGATTTCGCAGGCTATTGTCATGTACTGAGGTATGAAGCGAATTTTGCTGATGTCGCGAGGATTGCTGTCGTAGATCTGGTTTATTTTTGGCTTGGAGTTCTTTATAAACTTGACAACCTTTATAATTGGATGGATGAGGACCATTACACAAAAAGCACTTAGCTGGCGTGTCTCTTGTTTTGTTGCATACTTTGGAATCATGATTCCTCCACACCTAACGCAGGCATATGGTCTATTGCAATATTTCTTGGTGTGGTTGTACATCTGGCATCTGGTACATTGGACTATGACTTTCTTTTTTCTTGGTGGTTGGATTACTATTGACTTATTATTAAGGTATCTTAGATTATATACATCTTTGTTATTGGGAGCTGGTTCAAGGTCAACAAAAAAAGGGGCAACGGTTCTTTGGTGACTCTGTGTCTAACATTAATCAGGTTTCTGACTTTGTGTCCATTATTTTCTAGCTCTTCTTGTATATCTTTTAGGGATACAGTATGATGAAGGTGCTGTACCACTACTCTGTATGGTTTTTCTTCTTTCATTTGATATGTGTGGTAAATAATATTCTTCTTCTTCATGTATCTTACAAGTTTTCGGTAAGTATCTGGGGTGTTAGCGTTAAGTTTTATAGTATTATCCCGAAGAGCTTTAGTTGTGTGTTGCTCTTCCCCTACAATATTTTGTAATGAACGAATCATCTCTGGGTATTTGATGACGCCTTGTATATATATATTGGGGGTGGTTTTGGAATTCTTTCTACTACTGGCTGCGCATCTCTCAGACCGCTATCAGCTAACGTTGTTAAGGGTGCAAATCTATTGCTAACTAAATCTGGAGATTCATCTGATGACCGACTTCCTTGTCTTTGTATTCTTTTTCTTTTATATCTTGACTGAGCCTGCTGCCATTCATTTTTGTCATTATTTATTTGGTTGTTGGTATTTGTGTCTACACTCATCATTCCTACGCCGCTGGTATTGCGGATTATAGATTTAATATCTCTTGCTGACTGATAATTTATCTGAATTAGTGGATCGGATGTATCCATATGACTGTTGTCTGACATAATTTTAATAAATTATATTCCATTATGCGGTGATAAGTATGTAACTATTTAAGTTACTATAATAGAATGTTTATTTACAAATATATTTACAAGTAAATATTGATATTTACCTTTCTAAATATTCTCCGTGAAAATATTTATCACTTAAAATATTATTATCGCAGTCACTTTTGATAACTTTACCGAGATCGCTAAACTATACGACCGCACCTGACCACGATTCTCACAAAACTCTGTATTTCTAATATAGGTGAAAACGGCATAATTCGGGTTAAGGGTTAACTTCGGTACCAAAAAGGTAAGAAATAATTAATTTGATAGGATTGTTTATGTTTACATTTTCATAATATATAGGTAAGTAGTTGATAAATGGTTTTCACAAATAACTTTGTGGTGTAATAAATATTTAGTCAGTTATCGCAGAAATGTTTTTGTTTCCATTGAATTTTTTGTAAGATTTTTGTGAAATTTTGGTAATTAATAATAAATGGCTAATAGGTTATTGTAAGAAAAATGTTTCGGATTTTCGTAAAAAAAAATCGCAAATTTTCACATTTCTTTTGAGTTCTCAAAAGCTTTTTGTGAATACATCTTAACAAGTGTGTAAATAGCTTGAAGAGGTTCGTTTTTTCCGGGAACATTTTAAAGTTAATTTTTGAAAAAGTGTTGTACTTTTTTAAACAATATGAAATATGGTACACTGCTTCCACTGTATATAGGCGTCAAATTTGGTTACTAGTATAACCGATAGGTTACTACTGGTAACCAAATTTTCTGCCTCCTTTCATGCAATTAAAAATAATGTTATGATAGTTTACTACTATAATGAGTTGCTGCCTCCAGACTTTTTTCGTCTCTTCTTGTTCCTCGCATATTACTCTTATTTTTGTTGCTTCCGATGCTATTATAATGCATTGACTGTGGTCTTGTTAATTTTAACTGTTTCGTGTTTACAATTGTCTATCGGTGTCTGAAAGTGGATTAGCTTAATTTTGCATGGATTATTGTCGTGGAACGTGGTTGGATTATATATATATATATATATATATATATATATATATATATATATATATATATATACATACAGCGTGTTTCACTGTAAGTGGCGACAATTAATTAATTCATAACGGGTCGGCCGATTTTCAAAATCTTTCTTTAAATAAACTACTCCAAAAGCTCCACCTTCTGGTATGCGTTATTTTAAGATTGGCTTTTTTCCATATCGATAGAAGATAAGAGACCAAAAATGACTAAAGCATATTAGGCATTTTTTTTAACGAAAAAAGCAAATACCTATATCGATTTAGGCACATCCGTAAGCCCCTTTCTTCACTCTTTCACTGATTATAATATGTATATTATTTACATACATGTATTCAGTATCACTGTCCATTTGGGTCTTGTTGTAGTTTGAGTTTGCCTTTTATTAGGTATTATATTTTATTTTAGACTAAATTTATACTTCATATACCGTCTTGTTTTTGAACATCATTGAACCAAGTTATTTTGTGTCAGTTTAGGTGTGTTTTATGTATAGGTGAATGTTAGTGTTTTATGTCTAGTGGATCTGGTTTCCAGATCTATATATATATATATATATATATATATATATATATATATATATATATATATATATATATATATATATATATATATATGTATTATTATTAGTATAAATGCGTTGAATCATTTAATAAAAGGACGTGGTCCTCAAAACTTGAGAGATATAATTACCATATTTTCCCACCACAAGTTATCACGGTCCCTTAACTTTATGTTATATATATATATATATATATATATATATATATATATATATATATATATATATATATATATATATATATATATATATATATATAGACACCCCGTCCTGATGGCGTCCAAAACTTTTAGCTAAAGAAATTTGGGTGTACCTGTCATCTATTGGCGGCGTCAATAAATGATATTATACGAAAATGCCATTGTTTTTCATGTAAGGAGAAGATACGTATCTTCTGCCAAAGGACCAGTAGTGTTCTGCAGATTCTGGCAGATACCGACCAATAACTTGTCTTTCGACCCTATATAAACAGATTACATCCTGCCTTGAGAAACATATATGCGCACTGCAAACGAAACAACATAATTGCCTGTCAGCAAGAATGGTATGCCAAAAGGATCTCTGGGATACAAAGAACACTAATAGTTGATGCGGTTGTGTGCAATCAAGCTGACAATGGAGGAAGAAATCTCTTTGCTGCCTACGTGGCTTACAAAAATGCATTTGATTCAATTCCACATGAATGGCTAATAAGTGTGCTGAAGACCGGTAAAATCGATACTTATATTCTGAGGTTCTTTCAACACACAATGTCTACACACGGGTGACATCACAACCAGTACGATACCAATTAGGAGAGGTATATTTCAAGGCGACTCGCTAAGCCCATTGTGGTTTTGTGTCGCATTGAATCCACTATCAAACCGCCTGAACTCTATCAGATATGGCTTCGGTATAAAAATGGCAGGGAGCAAATGAGGCCAAATCATCCTGGAACCACTCTTTAAAATCATGGAAGGGTTTCCCAGACATATTGACATGCAGTTTGGGCTTGACAAATGTCGCACCTTATGTGTTAAGAGGTAATATACAACCAAATGCATATAAAATGCAGAATGACCAGCAAATTGCCTCGATGGATGTAGAAGAGTGTTACACATACCGTGCCATATGCGAGGCAGATGATTCAACACCGCTACAATAAAAAGAAAGTGAAATACAAAGTCATCATCGGACTGATCAGGACAAGCTGTAATCTTGAATGCAGAATACTCTCCATGGGCGACATCCGAATGAGACCTCCCAGACGCAACTTAACTTTAGCGTTAAGACAATTAACTTTTTTAAACAATTTATTATTACTTAAACACAATGATTACTTAATACAATAATGAGACAAAAAATATATATATAAGTGATATTAAAATACTTGACACGCCATGTGCCAGACTAACTAGGAAACAAGCAATGAACGCTCCTATCTCGGTGCTTATCCTATTTATAGTCTTCCTCTCCAGGCGTGGCACTATTGTCTCTGGAGGTGACCTGGATCTGCTAATGCTGAATGTCACCGGAGATATTCCGTTCGCACTTGCTGGTTTTACGCCTGCATTCCTACAGGCGCCACTTCATGATTATGATGACACTGCGGTTTCTAAGGAGGCCAGGATACATTGTTGCACAATAGCCTGTTGTTGTGGCTCTATTTATCTCCTCCCCCCTTTGAAGAACGAAGCTACGGTTCGTTCCGGATTTTCAAGGGAAATCCGGCTTCGGTGGTTCCTGGGTTGATCTTCAATTCTCCCTTGTCGGTTCTTGGGTTGATCTTCGTAGTTCTTCTAGTGGTTCTTCTTCTTATGACTCCCCATTTGACGGCTATCATTATGATGGCGGTTAAAATAGCCACGTACAATAATATGGTCCATATACTCAGGTGATGTAATGGTAGTTCCATTCGGCCTGGTATATTTTTCTTAATGTTTTGGAGTTGGTGTTGGATCTGCTCGATGTTATGCAGCTGTACGTTGTCTAATTTGAGTTCGGGTACCTTTTCGTAATTTGTTTCTTCCTTCGTAGTGGTGGTTTCTAATTTGGGGAGATTGAATAGTTGTTGTGTTTCTGCTGTAGTGGGGCCGGTTTTATAAATTTTGTTTCCTACTTTCAATTGGCAATTTGGTTGGAGGTTGACCAATTTGGTACCCTTGATGATATTGGTCCACTCTTGTTCCTGGCAAGTTATTCTGGCGTTTGTCTCTTCTGGCGCTAAGATGATGTATTGACTGGTTCCATATCTCGAAACTGTGGTTTGTTTAATTTTGACTAATTCTTGGTTACAATTATCGATCGGCTTTTGAAATTTTATTAGTTTTATTTCACATGGGTTCTGATCATTCATGGCTGTTGGATTGTCGTCTTGGCAGAAATATAATTTGTTCTTTAAATTTTGACATTCTTCATTTCGAAAGGCATATTGTTTACTGCTTAGGATCAAGTATTTGGTTCTAGGGATTATCATGGTAAAGGTGTGTGGATTTTTTGGGACAGGTAATGTGTATAACTGATAGTAATCATATTCTGACTCTTCAACTAGAGGTATTTCTATTTGAAATATAATTTGGAATTTATTTTGTACTGCTTTTATTTTGAATATTTTTTCATACAGATTCAGATCAGTGGTTGTTATTAGTTTAGCATTTGTTACGTATTTTTGTATTCTATTGATTTCTTTTATTATAAATTTTGGTTTTAATATGGATGTGTGAAAAATTCCTAATTTTGAAAAAGTGATTGCATTCTCAGTTGTGAGTGCTAATTCTTGAATATTATTCAATAAATGTCCAAGCTGGGTCAGCAGTTCTAGGATTTTGATGCGATGATAGTGCGTTAGTTGTTCGCTCCTAAGGCTATCAACTGTGTTACCTAACTCGTTTATTCTATTTATTATCGTGCCCTGATTGTGACTCAACCCTACGATCGTTTTATTAAACTCTCCGATTGCTTCTAGCATTACCGAATTTTGTGATTTAAAAAGATCATGAATTTTGTTTTGGTCTGTACTTAATATTTCTATTGCCTGATATATACGTTCGCCATCTTGTGAATCGAGATTGCCAGTTATTGATTTAAATATCGATCCTAGCCCATTGATTATGCCCCGTCTCTGTCTCTCATTGATGTTATCTCTCTCTAAGAATATCCTATAAAATGTATCGTCTATATTATCTATAGTAAAATTTAATGTTAGTATAAAATTATGGTATTCGTCGTGGTAATCTTTTGTCATAGACGTAACTGTGTTTATGTAATGTCTTTTTATTTGGTTATAGTCTTCGTGTAGTTGTGTCAGGTCATGTATATGTATCAAGTTCCAGCTGCTAGTCTCTGTGTATGCTGTACCTAATTTCTTTGGCAGCATACCTGGATTGTCCGTCAAGTCTTGTATTTGGGCTGTTATTCCTGTGGCAAGGAACCTGCAAGACGTAAATTTCTTAGATGTGCTATTGTCTGTTCGTCATTTTTATGGTTTATTAGAATAGCTTTGTTATGTTCTTTATTAGAATTCAATAATATCCTCATTGGATATTATTGAATAGGGTCCTGAAAAGGGGTTTTTATGTTTTTTATGAAATCCCGGTGGTATCTGTTTGTATACCACGTCGCCTTCCTTGAACGGCTGGTTCGTGTTTTTATTAGTTCGTTGTAAGGTTTTTTGTTTTGACGTTTCTATGCGACTTCTAACAATTTCGTAGATGATTTTCATAATTTCTTTGTGTTGTACGTTATACTCTTGCGTAATTATTACTTCCGGGTCGTAGTTAAACATTTCCGGTATATAGCCGAATATTAAGTCGAATGGTGGTTTTAGTGTTTGTGAGTGTATCGTGGAATTATAGGCGAATATACAGTAGGGTATTAATTCTATGGGTTTCATATTTTTGAATTTCTCCTTAAATAATCGATAATGTTCAATGATGGTGCTGTGAAATCGTTCTATGGGTCCGTTTGAGTCGGGGTTTTGGGGTGTTGTGGTGTGCAATTCTATTTGGTATGTCTCTAGTAGTTCTTTTACTACTAAATTCGAGAACTCCGTTCCTGGGTCCGCAATTAGGGTTTTACACGCTCCGTACTGTGAAAAGTATTTAATTAAGTTTTTTGCAATTTCTGTAGCGTTTTTGCTTTTGATGGGAAATGCTTGACCGAATTTACTGAATTGATCCAATATGGTTAAAAATATTGCTCGTTCAATTTGGAACGTATCTACGTGGAGTGTTTCTAAAGGTTTGGATGCTGTTGGAGTGTGTTCTAATGCTATCTGTACCGGGTTCCTGTTATATTTGCACGTTTTACACAGCTCACACGTTTTTACATATTCTTCTATGTGTTTCTTTAAATTGGGGTAATAGTATTTTCTCTTTATTCTTAAGTAAGTCTCCTCAGCCCCGCGATGGTTGGACTTACCCTGATGATATTTGACTATCATATCCGTTAGCTCGTCTTCCTGGATTTCTTCCCTCATTTCTAAACATCTATAAAATTTTGGTGACTCTACATTATTAAAGTTTTGGTTGATTGCCGAACTGACTAGTTCGTAATCTTGTTCATTTACGAAAAGGCAATAATATTTTCTTTGTGGTAAACAGTATTCCTTTATAAATTTTTCTATTTGATTGGGGTCATTTAAATTAAAGTTTGCATAAATAAAGTTTCGTTTGTCTTTCCTTACTGAGAATATTTCTGGTTTGTCTGTGTTTTTAAAGACTATTTGATTTGTTTTACTGTTAATAATTTCTTCCTCTAATATTGGT
This sequence comes from Tillus elongatus, assembly GCA_964006375.1. NCBI lineage: Eukaryota > Metazoa > Arthropoda > Insecta > Coleoptera > Cleridae > Tillus > Tillus elongatus. The sequence goes on from OZ023263.1 coordinate 133,526,998, forward strand.
ATACCGGGTGCTGAGTAAGAATCCGCATTTGAATTAGCTGTTTCGTCCTCGTTTATTTCTATTACACCTTCGTCGTCCTCTATTTCTATTATTTCTTCTTCCTCGTCGACATTATTGGCCATTGATTGGTTGTCTATATCTATGGGGTGGATCTCTACTCGAGAAAGGGCGTCCGCTGCGCAATTCAGCTTTCCTTTCTTGTATTCAATTTTGAATTCGTATTCTTCTAATTTTAATCTCCAACGGAGTAATTTTGAATTTGGTTGTTTTAACGAAAATAGCCATTTTAATGGTTTATGGTCCGTATATATAGTGAATTTGCGTCCGTATAAGTATGGACGGAAATAATTAGTTGCCCACACGATGGCTAGCAATTCCTTCTCTATGGTGCTATACCTAGATTCGGTTTCGTTTAAGGTACGACTGGCATAGGCTATCGGGTGGTCTGAATTGGGTTCCCCTTGGCTTAATATGCCCGCTATCGCCACGTTTGAAGCGTCGGTTGTTAGTATAAAATCCTTAGAGAAATCGGGTGGTATAAGCACGGGTGAATTCATTAAAATGTCTTTACATGAGTTAAAGGCACCAATGTATTCCTCGTTATTAACGTCTATTTTAGAATTCTTTTTTAAACACTTGGTTAGTGGTTTCGTGACGTGTGCGAAATTTTCAATAAATTTTCTGTAATATCCGACTAGTCCTAAAAATGATTTAATTTCTTTTTGGGTTTTTGGTATCGGGAATTTCCTTATTGCGTCTAGTTTCCTCGGATTCGGACGGATCCCGTCTGGGTTTACAACGTGTCCCAGAAACTCGGCTTCCTTCTTTAGGAAATCACTTTTGTCTAGCTGGATCTTTAAGTTGCTTTGTCTGAAACGTTCGAATACCAGTTTTAGTTTCTCTATGTGTTCTTGTAATGACGTGGAGAAAATTATGACGTCATCCATGTATACCAGGCATGTTTCAATTAGACCCTCTAACACGTTCTGCATGAGTCTGGAAAAGGTCGCTGGAGCCCCTGATAACCCAAACGGCATCCTAGTGTACTCCCAGTGTCCCGTATCGGTGGTAAACGCCGTTTTTTCTATGTCCCGGGGGTCCATTTCAATTTGGTGATATCCAGAAATCAAATCGATTGTCGAGAAATATTGAGCTCGTCCAATTTTGTCCAGTATTTCATCTATTTTGGGAATTGGGTGTCTGTCCGGTATTGTTTTCTCGTTTAGTTTCCTATAGTCCACTACAATCCTCCATTTTTGTTTATTTGACTTGTCTAGTTTTTTTGATATGACCCAAATGGGTGAACTGTATGGGCTGTGACTTTTCCTGATTATTTTTTGCCTTAGCATGTCATTTATTTGTCGATCTACTTCCGGTTTATGTATGTATGGATATCTATATAATTTAGAATGGACTGGTATGTCGTCAGTGGTCCTTATTCTATGTTTTATAGCATTTGTGTGCGTCAATGGTTCGTCCTTGTTTAAAAATATGTCCTTATATTCTGATAACAAATTAAATAACAACTGTTTTTCCTCATCGTTTAAATAATCTACGTCTATTTGTTCCATTATAATGTTTTCGCAGTTAATCTGTTTTTGCTCGCTCCCTGTATGTCGAGTATTCGCATTATATGGTTGAATTGTCGATATAACATTATCTTGTGTTATAGTAGGCGTCCTTGAGCTGCGTTTACGTTCATCTGTAACGTGATACTTATATTGGTTACGTAATCGGCTAGTCTGTAGGTTCTGCGGTGTTTCATAATTTTCGTCCTTGTGCGCTAACATGTAATTTACGAGTTCAAGTTCTCCATTACAATTGAAGTACTCTTTTGTTATGATACTGTTTACAGTGGCTGTAGTATCTGGGTCTTGTGAACCATCTGCTTTGGCTTTTATTCTTGCCGGTTGATTGACATTGTTTAATTGAGGGTATTGAATTTTAATGATTTGCTTACCTAGATGCATGACTTCATTTTTAAAATCTATTCTGGCTTCATTGTCCCTTAGGAATTGGATCCCAATGAGACCTGAATATAAAGGGTTAAAGTCGAAAAGGCAGAATTCTTGTGCCTTGTTCGAAATTGATTTAAGGGTGATATTTATGCGTTCTGAGTGCGTCGAAGTTCCGTGCGGGGTCCGAATAATGAATGGTTGTGTCCTTATTTTGTTTGCGAAATCTTGATGGGCTATTATTGGGTTTAATAAATTTTTCGACGATCCGCTGTCTATCAATAATTTTCCTCTAATTCCTTTAATTTCTATATATGGTAACCTATTTAAATCATTAATATTAAGTACATCGACTACGTGTCGTGTTGGGAGGTGCTCGCGATGGGAAAATTTCCGTGTTGGTTATCGTATTCGTCAGCAGGTGAATTTCCCTGGCTTGCCTCATGATTTGCGTAATTTGTATCGTATTCTATGCTATTTGATTCGTAACCCCCGTTGGTTACGTTGTAATCGCTAAACTCTGTATTATGTAATGGGGCTGCTCGTCTTTGTGACAACCTCGTATTCGAGCTGTCTACTTCCATTGGCTCGTGATAGTTCCTATTGTTAATTACAGGGTTTTGTCCCTGTGGGTTATTAAAATTCTGTCGTCTAAAATTGTTTGAAAAATTAGTTCTATTCATAAATTGCGGATTTTGTCTATTTTGAAAATTCGTTTGATTATATTGCGGTCTATTTTGTTGCTGAGATGGTCTAAAATTAGGTTGAAAGTTTGTTGGGTTATGTTGTTGGTTATTGTGTTGTTGAAAAGGTCTGAAATTAGGTTGAAACGGTCGTTGAAACTGCACATTGTTAACCGGTGCGTTATTTTGTCTTGGAAAGAATTTTTGTCCGTCTGACCTATTCTGATTAAAATTTTTTTGTACTGTTTTGTCCCTATAATCGAAATTTTCTTCTGCGAATACAAACTTTAGGGCGTCTTCTATGCTTCCTGGTGACCTACTTCTAAGAGCTAGACCTAACGGGTTCCTAATTCCGCCTAAAAATGCTTTTAATGTTTGTTCCTGGTAAATGTTCATTTTTATTACTTTAACGCCTTCGTTCTGTTCGTTAGCTATTAGATTAGATATGAGTAATTGTTCGATATGCCTGCATCTGTTAGCGAATGCAAGGGCATCTTCCGCATTCCTTTGTTTCAAGGTGAATAGTTCTGCTGGTAGGCTACTAGAATCGCGCTGATCGCAAAAATTATCCACAATAGCGCTTCTCAAGTCGGTCCATGTGTTTATTATCTTAGTGTTAATTATAAGCCTCGCTGTTCCCGTTAGTTTTGTTTGAATGTAATTTAATAAGAAATGATTCATATATAAATTCTCGTTTGGTATATAAAATTGGTTCATTACGAGGTCGCATGACTTTAAAAAATTACCTACATTAGCTGGTTGCCCGTCAAATTCGGGAATAGCTTTTAAGAAAAATTCTTTGAACTGGTCAGTCATGTTGCTACTACTATTACTACTATTTGAATTAGTTACTGTTGCGATATTATCGCATAAGCTTATCGATCTCAATCTGTACTCAATATTCCCTAAGCTTTGTGACTCGTCTTCTGAGTCTGACATATAATTATATCAATACACACACATACAATTGAAAAATATGGCAGGAAAATGTGAAATTGGATAGCAGTAAACAACTTACAATACTATGATGGTTTCTGCTCCCATTTGGCTGCTTGGCTATGACTTCTGCGTAACTTGGTTCTAATTGGTTATTGGGCGTCGATACGCTTAGAAATCGATATTCTTTCGGTTTCTTAACCAATCCTACCGACTGCGCCACTTAACTTTAGCGTTAAGACAATTAACTTTTTTAAACAATTTATTATTACTTAAACACAATGATTACTTAATACAATAATGAGACAAAAAATATATATATAAGTGATATTAAAATACTTGACACGCCATGTGCCAGACTAACTAGGAAACAAGCAATGAACGCTCCTATCTCGGTGCTTATCCTATTTATAGTCTTCCTCTCCAGGCGTGGCACTATTGTCTCTGGAGGTGACCTGGATCTGCTAATGCTGAATGTCACCGGAGATATTCCGTTCCCACTTGCTGGTTTTACGCCTGCATTCCTACAGGCGCCACTTCATGATTATGATGACACTGCGGTTTCTAAGGAGGCCAGGATACATTGTTGCACAATAGCCTGTTGTTGTGGCTCTATTTATCTCGCATGTCGAAAAATTGGCGTCGAACTACTGGTTGGTGTCCGGGTAGATGTTTCCGGAAACAGAGGGGTTTTTGCTGGCCATACAAGACAGGTAATCCCAACAAGAAACTACCTGAAGTTGAAGATAATTTGCTCCAAGGTGACAAATGTATATTTGGGTGTCAGTCATTAGAGACTATCCAGCACATCACCGGAGGATGTCAAGCGTTTGCTGCAACAGAGTATAAAGAGACACGACCCGGTTTCGAAAATTCTTCATCAAGAACTGGCCCTGAAACTGGGACTTTTAAATCTTAGTAAGGTATCCTACACTCCAGAGCCTGTTCTAGAGAACTTAGGATACAGGTTGTACTGGGATCGGACCGTGCGCACAGACCAACAAGTTCACCACAAGAGTCCAGATATAATAATACATCTGTAAGCAAGTGACCCTGATTGATGTAGCCATTCCGAAACTGATAATCTATAGATAAAGTACAACTGAGAGATTGTTAAGTACAAAGATCTCGAGATGAAAGTAAAGAGACAGTGGAAGGCAGATCGCTTCCGAGTGATACCAATAGACATGGCGTCACCTGGTGTGGTTCCTAAGAATCGGCGAGAGAACATTAAGAGACTAGGTCTTGGGGAGCACCTTTATAAGATTATTAAAAGGCGGTACTACTTGCAACTCGCCACACAGAGCCCGATAACTTGGAAAGGGACCCATCTGAGCCCAGTTCCTTTCGTATATGAGATACTGGGCAGAGTGAATGTTCCCCTTTGAGGGAGTGTAAAAGCCCTTCAGGCTAAAGTGATAATAATAATAATAACCTTTATTCCATTTTTTATATGCAATAGTTACATACATTGTAAGCAATGTGACTTAAATTTAAAGAAGCAATATAAACCTCTCTATAACAAAGTTTACGCAATGCAACATACATTTTAGCAGACTACTCTCACAGTTATATATATATATATATATATATATATATATATATATATATATATATATATATATATATATATATATATATATATATATATATCTATATATATATATATATATATATATATATATATATATATATATATATATATATATATATAAATATATATATATATATAATATCATCACTAAAATAGTAATCCCATTTAAAAATAAACGCAGACCAATCCAACCCACCTTATCACTGCATAATAGTGAATTCCTAATCTAATTCTCAAATACCGACTGGCATTGCAAGCCAACACATAAGGTATTACACCAAGGCTCTCTTAAGTAGCCTGTAGATAGGTGCCGATGATACAACAACAGAACCTATTCATTGAAAGATCTCTGGCCGTTCATTCTAAGTTACTCCAAGACGTTTCCGATAAGAAAATTATAATCAGAAGCAGATATTATACCCTCTATTTGACAAAACATGTGCGAGTGTGCGCTCTGTGCGTGTGTGTGTGTTTGTTTGTTTGTGTGTCTTATGCGTGGATCAGTATGTGTCTGTGGGTGTGTGTGCATATTGGTGTATGTAATGTACGAAGATGAGAGACAAAGTAATAAGAAAACCAAACAGACTAAAGTACTGCAAGGTGCTTTTCATAAATGTTCCTGTAAAATTTACTAACGAGGAGATCTCCACTGTTGAATTAAAAAAAAATACCCTTTAAATAATCGTGAACTATCCCCCGGAACCCATACTTATCCAACGTCAGTTTCAATTTATATATATATATATATATATATATATATATATATATATATATATATATATATATATATATATATATATATATATATTATAAGGTCCTGGTATATTAGCAGTTAACTTTTGTCGGTAAACATTTATTTTTGACCCCTCAACACTTATTTTGCAAGTTTTTGTGATTTCATTGGCATCTAAAGTTTTTATAAATTATTTCAGTAAATAATTCTCATACCACAAGTGCAATGCTGATTGAAAGTTTATATCTTTGTATTTGCTACGCCCTCTATAAAATAGAAATTAAGCTACAGCTGGTGCTTGATCTAGACGAAGAAAATTAAAGAAAAGAGGTTGTTTCACGTAAACTCATATTGAGAATGCCATGCTTTAAGTCACACGGTCCTCTCCTGCAGATACGATAATTTATTGGTCTGGGTCTGATTATTCTTGAAATAACATGACAAAGGGAGTGTCGATGTGTATATTTGTACTTATATCTCAAGAGTTTGAGAGGTTTAGACCATTAAGCAGAAGCAGACACCCCAATAACGTGAGAAATTCTTATTCCTGTGTCATCTAGATTGAGCATCGTTACATAAAAACAAAACACATAAGAAATTGACAATGAAATGTAAACCTTCATGCCACCAATATGCAATAATCAATGCAAGTTATGAATATTATAATTATATACACTATTCCTTGTGAAGTAACGTAATTAATTAGAAATAGATGTCAGGCGACTCGAAAAAAAAAATGTATTTGCACATTCTCGTCTTATTTTAACTGCAGTCGTAATTGTTACACATGCTCTGCATAGAGAATCTCGTGGCTGATTAAATTTTAAGTAAACTTTATTAAGTTTTTGTTGTAAAGTAAAAATCAAGTTTCTACCTTACAAACGGTATTGAGAATTAATTGTCGGCTGTATATGCGAATTTTTAAACTGGCAGACATAAATACATTTTATTTGCAGCTTCGTGGCAAGCAGGTATATAAAAGATGCACACAATATTTCGTATGCAATTTGAAACGGAATTGCCAGAATAATTCGGAACTATTTTATATATATATATATATATATATATATATATATATATATATATATATATATATATATATATATTGTAATATTTCTCCCTCACCCTCCCCATTTAATTATAAGACAAACCCCCCCCTTTTTTTTAATGACACCTAAATATAACGTGCAAAAACACTGTTGTTAATAACAATATTTGGTGCATCATGTGAATAAACGCTCCATCATCTCCGCCACTGGGTTATGATTCCACAGTGATGGAGTGAGTGAGAATCATCTACCTTACACACGTCTTTCACCCGCGTCTCACAGTTATCTGGGTCACTATTACAAGTAACTTTGGCCTATGATCATCCACCGGACCCTATGCAGTATTAGTAACCGAAAGTTCTAGCCATGAATTGAGGATGGTGAGAAAGAGACAGAGAAAGGAAACACAATCGTTCTTTTAACTGGATATATTGCATAAGACAAAGTTCCATTTAATACAAAGGTTAAATTGCCCAGCTAGACACCTCGGCGCTTCTTTGAAACAGATAATCCTGAACTAGATTCCCCTTATTGCTAATCCCAGATGTGTAAATGCAGCACCCGTTCTCTGGTATCGAAGGCGAACAGCTGATGGGCGTCTCAGAAATTCCACAACTCCGTGTATCCTATTCCAGTGGCGTGCGATTATTGAGAAGAAGATAGAGATAATATTTCCGTTTTGTTTTCAGATTTCCCTTTTTTTTTATTTCATCCTTTTTTGTTTGTTTTGTTTTATTGGAAACAGGACACACAATGCAGTGGAAGCCCGATGCCCATCCGTCCGGCATGTTGCACACTTCCCTTCACGTAAATGCATGAATTTTCAATTTCTTTCTTTGACTTGCAGTATTACACGCCTAGGCTGCCTTTCCCATTTTCTATTATGCTTAATGTATTTATTTTCGCGTGACTCTTCAGGGCCTGCTCTATGAGTCTTTTTTATATCGGAATTTAGCACTTCAAGAAGCGGGAAATTCACCTAGGCGGCATTTGCTTCACCCAGAAAAATTACATAGCACGCTGCAGTGTACGTGATGGGGAGGTTATCCCATGTTTTTATATTTTTCATAAGCTCGACTCTACTGATAAGAATAACCGTAGACTTCCGTTCACTTCCCTCAATGCGGAAACCACATGCGCGAATTGAAGTGACTTATGGACCTCCAGGCTGCTATTTCACACCAATCATGCCCAATTTGTTTGTAAAACGCGTCGACTTTTACGTCGTGGGTGCCCTATGGGTCTCGATCGAAATCTGCACTTCATGGAGTGAAACTTCGCCTGGATGTCCCTTGAAGACAGAAGTGCGGATTGAACATTGTACAAATTTGTCACGCATCAGGGGAAGCAATGCCATGAAGGTTCATTTTACGGACCTTACTAAGCTACAAAAATGCATACCACATCATACCTAGGAAATTACTTCGATTTAAATCTCAGATTCAGTATTCTAATTTTAATATGTTTCACTGTTCATGTTTGGATTCTAGTTTCAGATTCAGTATTTTACTTCAAGACATATTCCACTTTCATGTTTCATTACAAATTCAATTTCTGTTTCAAGACATATCTTTCCCTTATTTTTGGTTTTTTAAATCTCAAATTCTGTATTCTACTTCAGGACATATCCCCCCTTTTATTTGGCTTTATGTTTCAGATTCAAAATGCTGGCGTGGAATAAAATATGTATTCAGATTCTTTACTTATATATATATATATATATATATATATATATATATATATATATATATATATATATATATATATATATATATATATATATATATAAGTCACTTATGGTTCGTAATTTCAAGTTTCGTAACTCGTAGAGTTTCACCCCCGCGACCAAGATGTCTAGCTCGGAGATTCAAAACAATGGACACACAAATATTAATACTTAAAACTAACAAACATTATAATCGGGCCGAAACATTTCAACCTCTTAGTAACTACTACACCTTGACGTCAATAGGTGCAAATTTTACATTATAATTGTTATTAGGCATACGAAACTAACACACACATATTAAGTGCTATTTTATAGGAGCAAAACTTACATTCTTAGGATACACATAAACACCAGCTAGTAATATTCATGATTTCAATTTTTAAGCTAATTAGATATGGCAACGTATGATAAGTGTCTACACAGGATGCAAACACATATTATTCTAGATATTGAATTTAATCAAAAATAACTCTGGCAACCCTAAAATGACTACATAAACTCTCTGTGTTTTAACTCAACTTAAATACACTAGGATTGGCAACATTTTAAACGCATATATTATTTTCCTACTTAAAATTAAGGCAAATAACATTTTAGCTTCAAAGTATTAATTTACATCAAACAAGTGTGGCAGTATCTCAGCGAATAATAATTCCTTTAAATAGTGTACGGACAGGCAAACCTACAAAATTCATGATCAGGTTGCACATGTTAAATTTTGACAATATTTAAATGTATTAATGATTTCCTTTCAGAATAATTTTCGATGCACCAAGTTTCTAACCCTGTACTATTACTACTGCCCCATAGCACCCCCTTGCTCCTAGATAGCATTTTCAAGGCACGCAAATTTTGCTCAAGGCCGGGAAATTTACAGGATCATCGGCATGAATCATAACAATGTTCAACTCACCGTCTGATGCATCCTTTTCCGGTCTGTCAGGCTGCTGCATGGTCTCCACTCGGGGACGGCTGCTCGTATCCTGGGTTTCGCCTAACGGAGGGGACGGTTCCCATATTCTGGGTTTCCGGATAGGAAAGAGCAGACCCGAGAAATAGAACTGCGTCAGGTATTTCCTTGCACTGAGGCGAAGTGGAGGTTTTCCAGAGAAAGAAGATCCCCTGCCTCTTTTACCTCGTGTGGGAATTTGGCACTAGTATTTGGTGCTTTGCGAGTTCCCTAGTATTGTGGGCGGTTGTCTCGCGAGGAATGCTAGCCGAGTTCTCCGTTTTAACACTTATGTGCGGATTCCTGCACTTGGCGTTTGCCACAAACTTACCCTTCGAGTCAGGGTAGGCTTTGAATATCGCGAAAAGGAGGACCAGTCGAGTTTTCTTGCTTTTGAACCAGTGCGCGTATCCTGGCAACTTGGTGTGTATTACAAGATATACCCTTCTGGACAAGGTAGGTTTTGAATATCGCGAAAAGGAGGACCAGTCGAGTTTTCTTGCTTTTGAACCAGTGCGCGTATCCTGGCAACTTGGTGTATTACAAGAGATACCCTTCTGGACAAGGTAGGTTTTGAATATCGCGAAAAGGATGACCAGTCGAGTTTTCTTGCTTTTGAACCAGTGCGCGTATCCCGGCAACTTGGTGTGTATTACAAGATATACCCTTCTGGACAAGGTAGGTTTTGAATATCGCGAAAAGGATGACCAGTCGAGTTTTCTTGCTTTTGAACCAGTGCGCGTATCCTGGCAACTTGGTGTGTATTACAAGATATACCCTTCTGGACAAGGTAGGTTTTGAATATCGCGAAAAGGATGACCAGTCGAGTTTTCTTGCTTTTGAACCAGTGCGCGTATCCTGGCAACTTGGTGTGTATTACAAGATATACTCTTCTGGACAAGGTAGGTTCCCGGAGGAGGACACTCTTTGAAGACCAAAGAATGTCTGATCCTAGCCTAAAATCATCCGCGTATTTATATCGGTTTTCATTCCCCTTCCCGTGTAATGAATTATAATGCAGGCCCTGTTGTTAAAGTCGACAGCATTTCAAACGTTTGTACCATAATCGACCTTATTGCGTCCCGCTTATGATTTGTAGCGTGCCTCCCCTCTATCATGTGTACACGTCCCACATAGAAATCCTCCTGTACACACTGTTTTTAGAGCTTATTATTATTATCAAAATTACAATTGTAAACAATCATTACTCAACTTGTGAAACCCATTCTGCAAGTTTACCTGTGCACCCTTACTTGCTGTTAATTCGCTCGTAGCCGGCATTTATATTTATGCAATGACACCTTAAATCTATGTAAATAGTAATAGTATGCTACGTACACACTTTTAATAAGCAAAACACAGAATAATGTCCTCATTGTGCATATGACACCAAAGCAATATTAAAATCTCTTACGTTAATAAAAATGTACATAAAATGTTTCGTGTCCTGTTTTATTTTTATATGTGAACTTATTTGACATACGACTGTAATACAAGTTAAAATTACTTTCCTTTTTCAAATTAGATTTTCCAAATGCTTAAGGTGTTGCAGGACAGCCCATCGCCGATATAGTCTGTATTTAATTAGTGCAAGCCCTGTGGTCATGTGAATGCTGGGAAAACGATTTGTAAATGAAATATACTTCTGTGCTTCTCGTTTATTTACAACGAAAATATCGACTGATAAATGACGTTCAAATGCCTGCCCACTCAAGAACTAAATTCGTGGAAGTTTCGGAAGAGAAATTGATACTGCAAAAATAATTATCGCATAGCTAATAATACTCGTGGATGCGATTCTAATGACATTTAAGAACTTCAGACGGCAAAAGACATTCTCTCTTTCTATCGGAATTTCGTCTGTTGCCTTTCTGCAGTAAATATTAGCATATTTGCAATGACCTATAATTTACATTAGTATTGCCCTAGATATTGGCAGTTTTAAGATGTCATATTTCACATAGTTATACAGCCAGCAGGTGTCCCTCTATTAAATTCCATTCTTTATTATTTAGCCAGATGTCTGTATAAGCCAGACGTGCCTTTTGTGCCCTTTAACACCAGAGAAAAGCACTCGACAGTTAAGATAAGATAATTAAGCTGCCTCTAGACAAGTGGATCTCCGTCTGGCTCATGACCTTTTACATACAATGCGTGAGAATGTTATTTTTGTTTGTTTCACACTATGAGACATTAAACAGACCTGTCTGCTCGAGAATATCCAGACGGTGGTTATTTTACGCATTGCTTTGTTTTTAACTAAAATCACCCTTATAATGCGAGACAATTTAATTACATCGGGAATATTTTCGTTTATTAAGATACCCCACTGTGGCCTGTTGAATACTCGAGGTACCCTAGTATATTTACCATGGACCTCTGGAAATTTCGGCGACTTATCTCTGACTCTCACAGCTCACGTCTGCCGGCTGACATAATTATAAAACTTCGACCGTACCTGTTGGGGCGTTTTCATTCATTTATATACCTCCCGACCATAAAACACAGTTAATAAAAATGTGGACCAGAATTAAATTCAGACACACAAAAGAAAACATCCAAGCGAATAATTTACCCATCAAAGGGTTAATTCAGCTTGATTATCAATGGTTTTATTAGCCAATTTTCTCGCCCATTACAATATATATATATATATATATATATATATATATATATATATATATATATATATATATATATATATATATATATATATATATATATATATATATATATATAATGTTTTATGTAATATCGCGTACCCGGCACAAATAAATATTTTTGTAATATTTCTAAATTGTATTTAGATTACCACTACTGTTCGGTGACTAACAAGTACCTGTAGTAATGCAACTTGTGTACATGTACCAATAGCAACAAAAGGGCAACTAACAAAGCAGTGATGCACCGGTACATTCACAGAATAACTGTCATAAATGGAGTAATTGATTAGTAAAGTTAAGTTTTAATTAAAACAGAACATATTACAATGTATTGCAGTTTCCATAAAGCTTTTCTTGTGTATGTGTATGTGATCAGGCCGTGTAAGGTGGCACGTACGCAGCGTTAGGTCGATAATTGTGTTGATGTCTCGTCAACCATAACGACTATGTCTATTTTTCATTATTCCCACGCGGAGGCGGAGCGTATTTATATAAAAGAAACGTGGATTTGTACAGACAGGGGATCTAGTTTGAGCTTTCAAACGGTCGGATCTCCCAAATCCCACCTTGCCTAGCAGAAAGGAACCTGTGGTAAACACTAAGCGCCAGAGAAGCGAGCGCGAGTGTCGAGACAGGGGAAATCGGCTAGCAATATCGCGGTTTCTTTAACCTGACCCAACCTCCTCCCTAACCAGCTAAAAGAACTTGCAGTAAGCATTAGGCGCCAGAGAAGCGAGCGCGAATGCTGAAACAAGGGAAATCTGCTGGTAACATCGCGGTTTCTCCTCCCTGACCAGCTAAAAGAACTTGCAGTAAGCATTAAGCGCCAGACACGCGAGCGCGAATGCGGAAACAAGGGAAATCTGCTGGTAACATCGCGGTTTCTCCTCCCTGACCAGCTTAAAGAACTTGCAGTAAGCATTAAGCGCCAGACACGCGAGCGCGAATGCCGAAACAAGGGAAATCTGCTGGCAATATCGCAATTTCTTTAACGTGCTCCCTGACCGACTGAAAGAACCTGCAGTAAGCATTAAGCGCCAGACACGCGAGCGCGAATGCCGAGACAGGGGAAATCTGCTGGTAATATCGCATCCTTTCAAACGTTCCTCATCACCAGTGGAAAGAACCTGTAGTAAACGCTAAGCGCCAGAGAAGCGAGCGCGAGTGTGGAAACAGGGGAAATCGGCTGGTAATATCGCGGTCCAAACATCCTCCCCAACTAACGGAGAAGATCTTTGGCAAGCACTGAACGCAATAATTTCGCGCGCAGACGGGGATCTACCACCCCCCCCCCCCCACCCCCGCCGCAAATTTTAACGGTTCCCCAGAGCGGAAAAACCCCGCACGCGGGCTCATTTCGAACTCGCTCCGCTTTGCCAGGAAATCCAAGATGTGGGAACCGTCCCCACACCTAGATGAGACCCCGGAGTCGAGTAGCTGTCCCCGCGTGGAGGATCTGAAGCAGCGGGTCACGACGAGAAGGAAATCAGCAAACGGTGAGTGTACCTTTAAACTGACATATGCTATCGGGTGTCTCAAAATTGCACGGCCAAGTAAATGCTTTGCGTGCCTCAACAGTGCTATTCAAGAATAGGGGTAGTATAAGTAGCCATCCGTAATATGTTGCCAAATTTATTATATTTAAACAGAAACTTGAACCCTTTAAGTTTATTTGTCTGCATATTATTTAAAGAAATTACTTGTGCATTTGAATGTTGCCCAATTTGATATTTATAAATTAGACTTGAAACCGGAAATTTTATGTTGTTAAAGAGATTGTTTGTGCATTCAAATGTTGCTACATTTTATATACTTGAACAAAACTTGAACCGCGGAAGTTTAATTGTCTGCGTATTATTCAGAGAAATTATTTTAAATGTTGCCAAATTTGTCATATTTAAACTAAATTTGAACTCTAGAATTTTAGTTGTTTATAGATCATGTAGAGATATTATTTGGGCATATAAGGTTGTCAAATTCGATATGCTTAAAAACTTGAGAGCTGGGACCTTGTTTATCTGCATACTGTTGTAGGGAAATCATTCGTGCGTTTAAATGTTGCCAAATTCTTTTATTTGAACTAAACTCGAAGGCTGGAATTTTATTTTTGTTTGCATATAGTGTAGAGAGAATACCTGAGCATTTAGGCGTTGCCAAAGTTAATATATTTAAACTAAACTTGAAATTTGGAATTTTGTTTGTTTATATTGTATAAATAAATTATTTTGTGCAGTGAAGTGTTGCGAAATTTGATATATTTAAACTGAAACTAGAAGCCTGGAATCTTAATTTATTTGTGTATTATTTTAAGAATTACTTTCGCCTCTGAAAGTTGCCAAATTTAATGAAACTTGAAATCAGAAACGTTACTAGCTCATTCAGTACTTAATGAAAGTCCGTTGCATTTAAAAACGAAATCTTGTTCTTATTTAATAATATTTAAACTGAAACTTGGAGTCGGGAATATTACTAGCTTTTGTATTATTTAGTGAAATTATTTGCGAATCTGAAACTTGAAGACTGAATTTTGTTGCTCCTTATAGTACAATTTAAATCTAAATCGTGAAACCAGAATTGCGTAGCTCCTTATGATATAGTTTAAACATTAATCATGAAACCAGAATTACGTAGCTCTTTATAATATAATTTAAATGTGAATTGTGAAACCAGAAGTATTTAGCTTTTTATAATATAATTTAAATCTAAATCGTGAAACCAGAATTGCGTAGTTCCTTATGATATAGTTTAAATCTTTATCGTGAAACTATGATTGCGTAGCTCTGTATAATATAATTTAAATTTGAATTGTGAAACCAGAAGTATTTAGCTTTTAATAATATAATTTAAGTCTAAATCGTGAAACCAGAATTACGTAGTTCCTTATGATATAGTTTAAATATTTATCGTGAAGCTATGATTGGGTAGCTCTGTATAATATAATTTAAATTTGAATTGTGAAACCAGAAGTATGTAGCTTTTTATAATATAATTTAAATCTAAATCGTGAAACCAGAATTATGTAGTTCCTTATGATATAGTTTAAATATTTATCGTGAAACTATGATTGCGTAGCTCTGTATAATATAACTTAAAGTTGAATTGTGAAACCAGAAGTATGTAGCTTTTTATAATATAATTAAAATCTAAATCGTGAAACCTGAATTACGTAGCCCCTCATAATATAATTTAATTCTGGATCATGAAACCAGAAGTGTGCAGCTTTTTATAATGCAATTTAAGTCTAAATCGTCAAACCAGAATTACGTAGCTCTTTATAATTTAATGTTGAATTGTTAAACCATAAGTATGTAACTTTTTATAATATAATTTAAATCTAAATCGTGAAACCAGAATTATGTAGCCCCTCATAATACAATTTAAATCTGAATCATGAAACCAGAAGTATGTAGCTTTGCCTAATTTAAATCTGAATGGTCAAACCAGAACTATGTAGTTCTTTATAACATAATGCTAAATTTGAATCATGAAACCAGAAACATGTACTACATTTATACTATGATTGAAATCTGAATCGTGAAGCCAGAATTATGTAGTTCATTATAATATAACTTAAATCTGAACCATGAAAACATAAGTATCTAGCTCTTTATAATATAATTTAAATTCGAATAGTGAAATCAGTAACATGTGGCTCTTTATAGCATAATACTAAATTTGAATCGCCAAACCAGAAACCTGCAGTTCGTTATAAAATAATTTTGAATCTGAAATTTGAAGACAAAAAGTCCCTAGCTCTATATGAGATAATTTTAACCTGAAACTTGAAATTGGAAGTAACTAGCTCTACATAATGTAACTTTTAACCTGAAACTTACAATTGAAAGTATGTAATTCCATTTTTGTGTAAATATTGAAAATGAAACTTGAAGTCAAAACAATGTGGCACCATTTTAATGCACTTTGAAACTGAAACTTGAAGTTCTCATTGTTTTGTATGTAACCGGATGAAATTATTTTGTACCTGAAACAGACATCTTGGCTCCCCTTTGTGTATTAAACTGAAACTTGAAATGTGAGTGTATGTGGTGTGCACTGGACGGTTCGGAAAAGAAAGGAAAGGGACTAAGTGAGTGGTGAACGTGTCGCCACCTAGTTCGGAACCAAGTACTATGTTGTCACGCCCGCTCCAAATAACACAGAGTATTAAAAATAGAGACGGTATACAACTAACTAACAATTTAAAAAATTGTTAGCCCTGGCCCATTTCTACCCCAATATAGGGACAAAGTATGTAAGACTAGATGCATTCTCGCAACAATTAGAACCGTAGACCGGTTTCGCTCTCATTAGAGCTCTTCAGTACGGCATACTAATTGTAGCAAAAATGCACCAAAAATAACACGGCTATCGTATAGCCAGTCTTAAAACACTAAGTGAGTGGTGAACGTGTCGCCACCTAGTTCGGAACCAAGTACTATGTTGTCACGCCCGCTCCAAATAACACAGAGTATTAAAAATAGAGACGGTATACAACTAACTAACAATTTAAAAAATTGTTAGCCCTGGCCCATTTCTACCCCAATATAGGGACAAAGTATGTAAGACTAGATGCATTCTCGCAACAATTAGAACCGTAGACCGGTTTCGCTCTCATTAGAGCTCTTCAGTACGGCATACTAATTGTAGCAAAAATGCACCAAAAATAACACGGCTATCGTATAGCCAGTCTTAAAACACTAAGTGAGTGGTGAACGTGTCGCCACCTAGTTCGGAACCAAGTACTGTGTTGTCACGCCCGCTCCAAATAACACAGAGTATTAAAAATAGAGACGGTATACAACTAACTAACAATTTAAAAAATTGTTAGCCCTGGCCCATTTCTACCCCAATATAGGGACAAAGTATGTAAGACTAGATGCATTCTCGCAACAATTAGAACCGTAGACCGGTTTCGCTCTCATTAGAGCTCTTCAGTACGGCATACTAATTGTAGCAAAAATGCACCAAAAATAACACGGCTATCGTATAGCCAGTCTTAAAACACTAAGTGAGTGGTGAACGTGTCGCCACCTAGTTCGGAACCAAGTACTATGTTGCCACGCCCGGAGCGGGCGTGACAACATAGTACTTGGTTCCGAACTAGGTGCCGACACGTTCACCACTCACTTAGTGTTTTAAGACTGGCTATACGATAGCCGTGTTATTTTTGGTGCATTTTTGCTACAATTAGTATGCCGTACTGAAGAGCTCTAATGAGAGCGAAACCGGTCTACGGTTCTAATTGTTGCGAGAATGCATCTAGTCTTACATACTTTGTCCCTATATTGGGGTAGAAATGGGCCAGGGCTAACAATTTTTTAAATTGTTAGTTAGTTGTATACCGTCTCTATTTTTAATACTCTGTGTTATTTGGAGCGGGCGTGACAACATAGTACTTGGTTCCGAACTAGGTGGCGACACGTTCACCACTCACTTAGTGTTTTAAGACTGGCTATACGATAGCCGTGTTATTTTTGGTGCATTTTTGCTACAATTAGTATGCCGTACTGAAGAGCTCTAATGAGAGCGAAACCGGTCTACGGTTCTAATTGTTGCGAGAATGCATCTAGTCTTACATACTTTGTCCCTATATTGGGGTAGAAATGGGCCAGGGCTAACAATTTTTTAAATTGTTAGTTAGTTGTATACCGTCTCTATTTTTAATACTCTGTGTTATTTGGAGCGGGCGTGACAACATAGTACTTGGTTCCGAACTAGGTGGCGACACGTTCACCACTCACTTAGTGTTTTAAGACTGGCTATACGATAGCCGTGTTATTTTTGGTGCATTTTTGCTACAATTAGTATGCCGTACTGAAGAGCTCTAATGAGAGCGAAACCGGTCTACGGTTCTAATTGTTGCGAGAATGCATCTAGTCTTAAAAAGGAAAGGGATATTAAGTAAATGAAGTACTTCCCCGGTGTTCTGACAAATTTATGTAATTATTCTCTTGATGTTTAGAATGACATTCAGGTGAAGTCTCGCTCCATGAAGTGCCAATTTCCGAAATAAAAGACCTGAGATGTCAGGCCAGCCCTGAAAGCTTCGCGATATATATAAATTCGGCATGAGTGCTGTGAGAGGACAACCTGAAGGTCAGTAGTTAGTTTAAAGCCTTGCGATATACGTCATAATGTTGGGTGAAGTAATAGTAGGTTTGTTTTCGTTTCCGCTTAGTCAGTAAACAGTAATCTGGCCTAAATGACAATGATACCTTTCCATTGCGTCTCGTACAGCCTACAGGTCATAAACAAGATAATTTGCAAGCGGTATTTGGGAGAACCTTCTACTTCTTGACATGCCAAACCTCCGAAAATCAAGGACCTTCAATTGAGGCTATAGTCCAAGAAGGGCTCGTGAAAACCTTAACTATGGCACAATGGTTGTGGAAAAGGCAACCCAAATGAGCAATGCGTCATTTCCTAGTGATCAATAACCATATGAGAGACGTAGAGGAAAATGTCGGTAAGCCTCAAATATATGCCTGGGTGTGGTTTCCTGTTCTGCGGTGTTGCTCAACCAGTACCACAGTAATAAAGCAAAGACAAACCAAAACTGAAATACGAACCATGAAACCAGAAAAATCTAAACAATGAATATTGAAATGAAAATATCCATCTTTTATTCTACGCCACTGTGGAGACTGAGAGTGACATCGGGGATCTCGATACACACCAAGTCATACCCTCCAAGCGATCCAAATTCTTTATGCTAGTGCACTCCCCATATGTTTGAGATTAACCCCAGCCGTGTGATTTTTCGTAGCGAAAGGTGCCTAGATGTCTGTGCCTTCTTGTCCGTTTCACTGTATTGGTCAAATTAGAAACATTGTCAAATAAATTAAGTGTTTACGAATTATAGCGTTTCTCTCACAATGTTCCAACTCATAGCCTGAACAAACACAACCTGGTCCTAGCCCTAGATTTTCACGCCTTAATATTTATCCTGGTAGCCCAGAAAATTAGTTATTCTTAGTAAGCAAATGTGGAGGCCTTTAAAGTAAGGTAAGTGAGCACATTTCAAGTCACCCGTAGTAATTTAATGTAGTCAGGGATTTAATTGCATAAAATTTAACATTGCAAACCAGACTTATATGACTTTTTCTTTAAAATACAAAGTGTTTAAATTAAGAGTAGATAGTGCGACACCTGGGACCATCCCCTCCACTTTTTTTCTGCGCATGCGCGATGACGTCATGCGCATGCGCTGACCTGTGACAGTTGACAGCTGACCTGTCAGTTTTGACAGGTGTCAATGTCACTGACCTGACAGCTGTCAACGTCAGCTGTCAGCTGACCTGTCAGTTTTGACAGGTGTCAATGTCACCTCACCTGACAGCTGTCAACGTCAGCTGTCACCTGACCTGTCAGTGTTGACAGATGTCAAATGTCACCTAACCTGTCATATGTCACATCTGTCAAACGCGTTCCAAGATGGCTGACCTGTAATAGACAGCTGCAACCCCTGGTTCTCTATGAAACTGACCTGAGATGACGTCACAAGCGTTCCAAGATGTCTGACCTGTGTGTCCATAGATATCTACAAGTCAGGTTAGGTATTAACTGTCTTATGTCTGACCTGTGATGACGTCACAAGCGTTCCAAGATGTCTGACCTGTGTGTCCATAGATATCTACAAGTCAGGTCTCCATGTGTGTGTGTTTGTCGAATACCAGCTGTCTGATTGTTTATTGAGGTTATGTTCACACACGTGTTGATTACCATTCATCTGTTTGTTTATTAAGGTTATGTTTGTATTTGTTTATTAAGGTTATGTATGTATTTGTTTATTAAGGTTATGTTCGCACACGTGTTGATTACCAATCATCTGTTTGTTTATTAAGGTTATGTTTGTATTTGTTTATTAAGGACAGCTGTCTGTTGTTTATTGTGTGTGGTAAGGTGTATTGAAGTTTGTTAGGGTATTTCGTTTTTGGCGGGAAATTTGAATTTATTTGAAAATTACTGTCTGTTGTGTCCAGAGATCTGACTCATCGAGCTAGAGAACATTCTATTTGTAAAGTTGTAGAGTGGGAGAATATTCCCTAGCTCGAGGGGAGACATCTGTTGGACACAGTCATTCGGTTTAGCACACACATACATATATTAGGAAGATATATTGAGCGGGTAATTTGAAATTTAATTTTAATTTGAAATATGATTTTTGAAAGAAAAGCATTCGCCTGAAATTAGATTTGAATTAGATTCGAACCTCAACCATACAGCTTACTAAGATATGCAAACGTCCCTAAACCGATCATGCTATTCAGACATACGATGAAAGTTTGTTCGCAGTGGTATATATAAAACAAAAACCTGTTACATAAAACGAGTTTATCAGGCTGAAGAGTGTGTGTGTGTGGGCAGGGGTGGTATCTCTATTACATTCCAATTTGAATATATAATAGGTACGGTAATTTTTAAAAACAATTGTATATTTATATATTATAGTAAAAGATATTTTATAGTAAAAGATATTTAAAGACGTTCCAATTTACATATCTAATATCAAATTCTAAAAACAAAAACGTTTGAAGCAAACTATCAATAACAAAACGTATTTACATCTAGATATGTTAATGAATTTGTTTAATGGGGTAATAAAACTGAAGACCGGGTTTTATGGAGGTTTGTTTATGTTAGTGTTTTATATCACAGTGAATCCAAACAATATTATATAGGGAGTGATCAAAAAAAACACAAGTAACAAAACTCAATTTAAAACATCAAACTAAACTTTGATATACGAGGATTGTTTGATAAGTATTGTTTGTATGCAAACATAAATAATATAATAGTATACTTACATACAGCAAGAGACGTCATACATGTTTCACGGTTTAACACACACACTGACGTCTGTTGAGGTCTTGAATGGGGGTCGTTATAGAAATAACACAGACAGACAATTGATTGCCCAACAAGTATCATATAGAACCTTGCCTGAGCTTGTACAGCTGTTTAACAAACACGTCATGACAGCTCGAAGTCTTTGCTTAGACTGACAGACAGAAAGGGGTTAATAAAAATGCAACAAAATAAAAATAAAACAACTGTTTTACATACAATAAAAATTTATTAGGATTAATTAAGTTGTACATATTGATACATAAATGACATACTATTATTACATAATGGCTCTAACGATGCCCGTTAGAGGTTTATATTCCATTACACTGTCATGAATAACCAAACAATAAACACGAGTATTTTTTGGGAAGTTGGCGTGACTCATAAACTCCACCTTAATGTCCACCGTTGAAGACTTGATTGACTCGTTCTGGTGCTGACAGTCAATCACAAATAGAGCTCTGTCTTTAAACTCGTCATAATTCAAGATAGGCTCCGACATGTTTTTATAACAGAAGCTTTTTTGAAAATCTGTATACATGTTATAGGCTTCTGCATATTTCGATTTCTCAAAATCCATATTCATAGATTCATAAGGGTAGCATTCTGAATTTAGAAACACTCTGAGGTCCAACATACCAATGTTATCGAAATAGTCTGACCTCTTCTTCACGTTGTCCTTACGATCTGTTTGAAATGCTATAATCACATATCGAGGTCTTTCCAAGTTGGTTGCAGTTTTAACAGCCCACACATCTCTGTTGATATCTCTGAGTGCTGGTAACTCATATATGTCCCATTTGCGGTATGCGAGAAATATAGAGGTGTCTTTGGCTATTTTATCCATCAGTTCCAATTTCATTTTATCATTGGGAAATACATGTTTTACCTTTAAAAACATATTGGTTACGGTAATTTTTGCTCGTGCCGTACCTGTGCTGTAATAGCCGTTGGAATCGTTTCGACTTCTTGTAAAGCGGAAAGTATGTTTGCCACAGAGAACTCCTTCGAAATGATGAAAGAAACTGAAGAGGAACCAAACAGGTATGAGCATGTGAAACTTGTTATCATTTAAGGTGATGTGCTCCGACGACACATTCAGACCGGCGTTGCTAAGAGATTGGGCTTCATTCTTACTGAAGGATAGCAGACTTTTGATGATTGTTGTGGTGTATGGGTCTCGCACTCGTTCCACTTCCTTGTTATTTAACTCATAGGTCATTGATTCAAACAGAGCTGCTCCTCCATTATTTGACAGATAACAAGCACCAGTGGCATTTTGGACTGCTACAGGTTCCAGAGCACCTTCGATTATTAGAGCTGACTCGGCCAGACATACGAACGCATCTTGTTGGTTGATGGCTATTTCAATTTCATCGCTGTTACCAAACGATTTAGTTGGTGAATAGTAAGAGCGCAGCTCTTCTCGATCGATGCCATCATCAAACACGGGTTCTTTGAATATTTCTAGTTTTGACGACATGATAACCCAGGCTTTGCAGGAACTCAATATTATCGGGACGAAGCGTACCCTTTGACGTGTCTGACTCAACTGAATTTGTTGTGGTAGATGCACTTGCTTTTATATCCTTAAAGACCAACATACTAAGCAACTTTTATAAGTTTCAAGCGAACAGACACCTCTTCACCTTGAAAGTTGACAGGAACTGAATCTTGGTCGACGATGTCGATGCTTGTATTGGAAATCTCTTGCTTGTTCACCGGCAAGTAAATTAAATTTTTAGGTTCTATGTCGATTGCGTAGCCAGGATCAACCATCGGAGCAAACTCATACAGCGTATGTGAGGGTTGTCCGTTATAATAGGAACCAGACACAATATTGGTTTCGATGCGAATCTGTCTAACATCCACTATTTCAACAGGTAAATCAGATTCATAAAAGGTGTCCGGCTGAAGAACTTGTTTTGAAAAGCCCAACATTCGCCCAATCGAACCATCAAATTCAAAACTGACATTTGTATAACACTTTAGTCTACATTTGATGGTGTTCGGATTAGGTCTCAGAATCAGAGCCTGTTGCTTTTGTTCGTGTGTTGCTGTAGCACCAACAAGTTCATTTTGAAGTAACTCTTCCAAGTGTGTTATTTCATAAGCACCGGTGGGTATCGTGATGGTTCGCCAACCGGTTCCTTCTTTTACATGAAATTTGTTTTTACCTTCATAGATGTTGGGTACGTTGTTGTAGGTGTGAAAGCCTATCAAGGCAACAGCATAATTACCATCCAAAACAATTGGTGGATGGTAGTCTGACGACAGATGGGAGCTGCGGTCTTTCAACACGAAGGTGTGCGCCATGACTGATACACACAGGCTACTGTTTGAGGCTTTTATTGCAATGGTTTTTGCAAATACAACCCATAACCGGAGCGCTGTTTCTTGAGATACATGCCTTTGCCCAGTCTCTTGCATTTTGGCTTAAATTTCAAGCCACTCCCTCTCCTACCCATCGCGATGGCTTCCATTGTTTTGTTGTGCCGTTCTTTCTCCTCCAGTTTCTGTTTCGCAGACTTGGCATCGTTCACGGCTTTGGCAATACCTGCAGCACCACCACCCAGAGCTCCTAGTGCTGACAGCCCACCAAATATCAGAGGCAACAGCGGAAGGAAGCCTCCGCTTTTAGGTATTGGAATAACTCGAGGTTTCTGCACATTCTTACGTCCACCAATGTTTCTAACGATTGTATGAGCTATATCAAATACGGCGTTCGCTGTTGGAATAAGGTTTCTATCTAATATAACTTCCTCAATCAGACTTAGTATGTTTTTAAAGGGAACCTTCTTCTTTGGCTTCGAGTTGATTACATAAAACCCCTCATCAAGTTTTCTGTTAACTTTCATGGTGTTTGTAACGCCCCCGCAACGTTTCAGCAAAACCTGTATCTGTCTTTGTTAATAACAACCCTCACTCTGTGACACCAACATGCATACTGACTGGGTGTCTCACTTGCATTCATATATATACACACCCAAAAAATATAGTTAAGTTTAAGTTAAGATGCGTACCAGCAAACACGCTTCTGCCTTACCCATTACAAATATAGACGATGTTGTTACGGACACAGCTCAACAACAACTGAGGCATGGTCCTCTCTTTCCAAACACCGTTCGCTGTATCATATGTGGTCCGAGTGGGTGTGGTAAAACTAATGTCATGCTGAGTTTGTTGTTTGAAGCAAACGGTTTAAAATTTGATAACGTGTATGTGTATTCAAAGTCTCTGTATCAACCGAAATACAAGATGTTAAAGGAGGTGATGAATGCCACAAAAGGTGTTGGTTACTATCCTTATCGAGAAAACGATGAAATATTAGATCCGGCAGATGCCAAGGACAACTCTGTGTTTATATTTGATGATGTAGCTTGTGACAAACAAGATAAAATAAGAGCATACTTCAGTATGGGCAGACATAAGAATATTGATTCATTCTATCTCTGTCAAACATATACACGAATACCCAAACATCTGGTACGTGACAACACCAATGTTATTGTGTTATTCAAGCAAGATGAAACCAATTTAAAACACGTGTACGACGATCATGTGACCACCGATATGGACTTTAAACAATTTAAAACTATCTGCTACCAATGCTGGAAAGATAATAAGTATGGTGTGTTGGTGATTTTGAAGGAAAACGATGTACACAAAGGCCGATATAGAAAAGGATTCGATAGATATATATTATTCTAACAAACAATGATAGACAGGGCAGTCAGCTGTCTAACACAGGTGTCTAACACAGCTGTCATACAGGTGTCTAACACAGCTGTCTAACACACAGCTGTCATACAGCTGTCTAACACACAGGTGTCTAACACACAGCTGTCTAACACACAGCTGTCTAACACACAGCTGTCTAACAGACAGCTGTCTAACACACAGCTGTCTAACACACAGCTGTCTAACACACAGCTGTCTAACACACAGCTGTCTAACACACAGCTGTCTAACACACAGCTGTCTAACACACAGCTGTCTAACAGAGCTGCCTAACACAGCTGTCTAACAAGACAGACGGATATCGTGATAAATAAGAAGGCATGTACCGTGACGGAGTCAGTATATGTTAAACCACCACACAACCTGTATCGCTCAAACAAATGATTAGACCGTCTGGTAACACCAAACAGTTGTAGCACAATGGAAGTGTTGGGTAAGGAAGAGCGAAAAGTTAAGAAAAGGATTTTACAACTTGCTGACAATATTCGAAAAAAACATTTAATGCTTAAACTTAACAGAGCTGAGAATGATGATGCTCTGCAACGTTTATATAAACCACTTGTTGAGCCCCTAAGTGAAATATCTAAAAACACAGCAGCACTGCAGCAGCAGCAGCCCCAGCAACAACCAAAGGCTGAACAAATCAAAGACGAAGTCGATATACCAGAAACGAAACCCCAAGTACAGTTCCTTAAAGACCATGAAGTTTTTGAAGCTGAACCAAGGGAAGAGGCTGAGGAGACAAGTTCCGATGAGGATATCCCAACATTTGAAGAGCTTGAGGCCGACCTACAAACTGTCACAACCAACCCTGCATATCAAGAATTTTTGGAGCAATATCCTGACCGAGTTCGATATTATGTAGACAAGTATTTTACTGAACCACCAAGGCTCGGTACCATTGATCAAACGTATGGTGCCCGCTACGCTAAAGATACCGGTAGCTGGAGTCTTGGTAACAAACACTTAGACTTTACCGATGCTGAGATTCAACTGGGCCAAAGGAGATACCCGCAAACACAAGGTTTGCTAGAATTGTTATTTATGAAAAGACCCCGGGGGTATACTTATGACGATCTTCAACACTATAGAGATATTCTAGAAGCAACTAGTGTTTATAAAATGAACTATGATCCTAACGCCCGAACCAAGGGTTGTTCCTCTGAAAAGTATCTGACTCTAATAAAACCAGTGATAAATCCACGAGGTCGTAGATCCTCAACACCTCAAGGTTTTGGTTACACCTACGAGGAAGACGATGACGACAGCAACGACAGACATCTTAACAAAAAACAAAAGACTGAACTTAAAACTCAGAGTGATAAGAGCAGCGATAGCAACGGCATGAGCCCTAACAACAACATCAGCACCAACAACTATATGATACAAAATAACAAACAAATAGCCTATGTGTATTGGAATGACATAAACGAGTTGGTTGACAGACTTAGACTTTTAGTGGCTTCCCAAGTTGCAGGTAATAATGCTCATAACAACGAAATTCAGTCAATCTTGGAAGAACTAAAAGAAGCTAGTGTTATCACCTAGTAAACCCAAAGCCATGCAGAAGCACCGACAACAACAACAACACCAACGCAACACTGAACCATCTAATGTTAATAATTCTATAAATGTATTCCAACAAAGAGTTTACATACTTGTACTTAGAATCAAATAAAAGTCTTTGTTAAAATTACTGTGTTTTTATTTTGTAATACAATTAAAAAGTATGTCTTAAAGCAATAATATCCTGAACAAACTTATCTTGTGGTACATCGGCTATATGTAGGTTGTTTCTATGTGCTGTAAGGTATTTCACTTCAGTCTTGATTCTGTTAAAGAGGTTTACTGAATTTGGATCGTACAGCTTGTTTAGGATCACTTGGGCGTTGGGGTGTTTATTTTTAAAGTTCCTCACAGCCCTGGGGAAACTTTTCTTTTGTGTTCTTACAGCATGATATGGATAGGGGGCGTCTTTCTCGTTTCTTGCAAGTAAACCAAACACAATTATTTTTCCCAGGTTACTTGGCTTTGGGGATATATCTTCAAGATATTCTGTGACTTTAGCATTTGTTTCTCGCATATGCTGCAACTCATCATTTATCTCCATTAATTTTACTTCAATCGCATCTAGGCTGTCCCTGTATTTCTGATCAAATTCGTTTAGGAAAAAATCATAAATAATTTGGTTGCATTTTTTATAGAACTGATTGGATATCCAACAAGCCAAATTTAATATTAAATCTTTACACACATATGTACCAGATATCAAGTTGTTTTCAGCCTGTCTCCCACCAAAGTCCACCAGATATATAGCTGTTGTTGGTATTACTTGAGTTGTTGCGTTCGTTTTTAGGGTATTTCGACTCCCTGGCGATAACTCTAAGTGGGCTCCCTCGGTTGAAATATTGAGGGTATCGGTATTCAGATACCCTGACTCTTCCTTTAGCAGACTGTTGTAATAGGCAATCAGCTCTTTAGTTTTCTTATTTTCCAACCAATGATACATTTTTTTATTACTAGTTTTACACAGTTTAGTTGCATTAAAATATCCAGTGTTTTTATCGATAATAAGTTGAAAGTCTCCAAATAGACCATACCAGAAGTTGTCTTTAATTTGCTGGTAACACACATCACTTAATGTAGCCATTTTGAAACAGATTTGAGTAGAGCAAACTGAAGCACGTCTTTTCTCAACGACAACTGAATTGTGAATGAGCTTTAGAGTGTGTGTACCCAATTTATATATGCTGCCACAATAACCGTTTTTAAAACTATATTTGTTTTCACAGAAACCTTACTAAATGTGTGTGTGTCTACAAATACGTTGTTTCTTATGGGAAACCGTGTCAAAAGCTCTATATTAGGCTAAAATACATAGAATCTTATGGGAAATAGGAACGATTTAAGGTGTTAGCGGGGGCCTTTTCTACAAACACAAATAATGTGATTATGTCATCCTTTTCATGTCTGTATGCTAGACAAGCTCAAACACGACTGCAGGGGGTGATTCAACAGATATAACACAAGATAACATTCGCCAAGGTCATCAACTGACACGTTGTTTACCTTTAAGAGGACCTCTCTCTTGTGTATATTAAACAGATACACAGACAAGCTCAAACAGGATCAAGGTTAACAACTGTAAAACGTTGTTTATCCTTTTGTAAGGCCTCTCTCTCTCTTACATCAGTTTGTTTCCTCAATACAAGAGAGACACTTGTTCAGTAAGTGTTAAGTCGTGAAACAAGGATGACGTCTCTTGCTGTATGTAAGTACACTCTTCTTATTATGTCTGTTTGCATTCAAATAACAAATACAAACATAACCTTACTAAACTATCAGATGATTGGTAATCAACATGTATACGAACACCTAACCTCATATGTAAACAACAACTGGCTTTGTTTTATATATACAACTGCGAACAAACTTTTAACGTGTGCGTCTGTAGAGCTATTGGTTTAGGGACAGTGTATATCTGAGAAAGCTGTCTATGCCCGATTCGAGGTTCGTGGGTTCAAATCTAAGTTCAGGCGAATGCTTTTCTTTCAAATACACATGCATCTGTCAGTCTAAGCAAAGACTTTGAACTGTCATGACGTGTGTTATATCCTTTCAAACAGCATGTACAAGCTCCAACAATGGCAATCAGTTGTCTGTCTGTCTGTTTCCTCAAC
The DNA here is from genome assembly GCA_964006375.1 of Tillus elongatus. NCBI lineage: Eukaryota > Metazoa > Arthropoda > Insecta > Coleoptera > Cleridae > Tillus > Tillus elongatus. The sequence goes on from OZ023263.1 coordinate 133,555,560, forward strand.
ACAGAAGACACCTGTTCAGTAGTGTGTGTATTAAGCTGTGAAAGAAGGATGACGTCTCTTGTTGTATGTAAGTACACTCTTGTATTATGTCTGTTTGCATTCAAATAACAAATACAAACATAACCTCAACAAACAATCATATGACTGGTAATCAACACGTGTGTGAACATAACCTTAAAAAGCAAATACAAACATAACCTTAATAAACAAATACATAACCTTAATAAACAAACAGATGATTGGTAATCAACACGTGTGTGTGTGTGTGTGAACATAACCTTAATAAACAAATACATAACCTTAATAAACAAACAGATGATTGGTAATCAACACGTGTGCGAACATAACCTTAATAAACAAATACATACATAACCTTAATAAACAAAATACATACATAACCTTAATAAACAACAGACAGCTGGTATTCGACAAACACACACACACATGGAGACCTGACTTGTAGATATCTATGGACACACAGGTCAGACATCTTGGAACGCTTGTGACGTCATCACAGGTCAGACATAAGACAGTTAATACCTAACCTGACTTGTAGATATCTATGGACACACAGGTCAGACATCTTGGAACGCTTGTGACGTCATCTCAGGGCAGTTCCATAGAGAACCAGGGGTTGCAGCTGTCTATTACAGGTCAGCCATCTTGGAACGCGTTTGACAGATGTGACATATGACAGGTTAGGTGACATTTGACATCTGTCAACACTGTCAGGTCAGGTGACAGCTGACGTTGACAGCTGTCAGGTCAGTGACATTTGACGTTGACAGCTGTCAGGTCAGGTGACATTGACACCTGTCAAAACTGACAGGTCAGCTGTCAACTGTCACAGGTCAGCGCATGCGCATGACGTCATCGCGCATGCGCAGAAAAAAGTGGAGGGGATGGTCCCAGGTGTCGCACTATCTACTATTGGGCATTACAATATATGATGTAGCCTTTGTATACCATACGGCTGTCAGTATGTCAATAGGTATTTCTTTTTGTTTAAAAATAGAAAAAGGGGGGGGTATTACAATATATATATATATATATATATATATATATATATATATATATATATATATATATATATATATATATATATATATATATATATATATATATATATATATGTTGCGGCCCAATGATGTCCACTTGAATATCTTGCTGGTTCGTTGAAATTAGTGGATGGTATTTCTTGTTGTTTGAACCTAACTAATACTTTGCAAAATGATACACTTAATCTTATGATAAGACTGTTATACACCTAGGCTTGTTGCTCTATTGGATTCTGATCGTTGAGTGCTCCTAGAAAAAGAATCCTCTGCCGTCTCTCATAGTAGTGGTCCCTTATACCTGAGGTACCCCTTCTTCTCGTCAGCTGGCGTTTCGAGCGTTAACATCCCGCCGGCCTTGAAAGTAGGTGCTTTAAAAGTGTTCTTCTGGTTCCTCTGAGTGGATGTGAAGGGCACATATACGTGCAGTGGATCGTTTAACTTCGGAGGTTCGGGCTCTAACGCTGACCGCCCTAATGACACCGTCTTGTCCTAGATGTAGCCCTGTGATTCTGCCCGTCGGCCAGGACAGTGGTTGAACGTCCTTTTCCTTTAAAAGGACCAAAGTACCAATCTTTTGTTGGGCTTGGCAATGTTTCTTCCATTTTGTTCTTTTCTGTAATTCAGTTATAACTGAATATATATATATTCTCTTTGCCAGCGTTGTTTCCAAAACGGCTGACAAATGGCTTGTAAATGCTGGTAATCTTTTGTTGGTCTTGGCAATGTTTCTTCCATTTTGTTCTTTTCTGTAATGGCTTGTAAATGCTGGTATTTAGATAAATGATTCGTGGGCAGTGAGAATACGTCTTCCTCGGGTATGGCAGTCAATGGTCGTCCAATAAGAAAGTGGCCAGGAGGGAGTGCACTGTCGTCGTTAGGATCGGAAGATATGGGAGAAAGTGGCCGGGAATTTAATATAGCCTCGATTTGGGCTAGTACAGTATAAAATTATTCAGACGTTAAATTGGTGTTCCCTAAAACCCTGACCAAATGGTGATTAGTGGATTTAATACCTGCCTCCCAAAGGCCACCAAATGTAGGAGATCTAGCCGGTATAAAATGCCAGATGATAGTTTCCTTATTACAGTAATTACCTGAATCATTATTGCTCTCAAGTGACAGTCGTGAAAGTGTATTATTTGCTCCAGTAAAATTTAATACATTGTCCGAACAAATATGGTATGGTTTTCCGCGCCTAGAAACAACCCGTTTCAAGCCTTGAATAAAGGCGTTTGTTGTTGAGTGTGATACTAACTCTAAGTGTATCGCTTGTGTGCTGGTACGTTTGTACCATATATATATATATATATATATATATATATATATATATATATATATATATATATATATATACATATACATATATATATATATATATATATATATATATATATATATATATATATATATATATATATATATATATATAGTATTAAATTTTTGTTACGGTAATAGTGTTATTTATCAAAAAATTGTGGGAACGCCGTCAGTTGTAGAATAAAACTCTTTATTATACGCCGAGCTTTCGGAAAAATTTATTCCTTTATCGAGGATATAACATGAGTTCTACTAAACTATTTATCTAATAACAAACATAAAAAGAAAACCTTTTGATGAATTTGAGTGAAGTCTAATAAATTTATTAGACTTCACTCAAATTCATCAAAAGGTTTTCTTTTTATGTTTATTATTAGATAAATAGTTTAATAGAACTCATGTTATATCCTCGATAAAGGAATAAATTTTTCCGAAAGCTCGGCGTATAATAAAGAGTTTTATTCTACAACTGACGGCGTTCCCACAATTTTTTGATATATATATATATATATATATATATATATATATATATATATATATATATATATATATATATATATATATATATATATATATATATATATATATATATATCAAAAAATAATGGGCCGATTTTGATGAAATTTGGTACATACCTTTGTTTTGTAAGTGGCTTGGATTGGGTGGGTTCGTTAGCCAGGAAAATCAGACGTGTTTTTCTTGGAAAATATTTGGTTTCTTTCGGAAATTTTTTATATCTCCGAAAATAACAGAGCTATGACAACCAAATTTGGCGCATACGTTTCTACTATTAAACTTACCCTGCACGCCGAAATTCAGATCTCTAAGTTGAAAGGAAAAAAAGTTATATGCATTTTAAGAAAAAAACTGGCGATCAGAGGAAAGCACAAGAATAAAATATTTTGTGTGACTAACAAGGCCAATTGAATATTACATACAACCGTTAAGTTTGACGCAAAAAGGTCAAGAAATTGCAGAAAAAATATTTTGAAAATTTTATCATTTTTCTTCTCAAAATCGCGATTTGAAACCTCAAAATTTGCAACTTTCAGACAACGAATTTCAAATAAATACGGATTATTGGAAGATATGTCGTACTAAGTGTGTTTCACAAACCTTAAGCTTCAGCTTCAATCATCATTTTCCCTCATTTTAGTAAAATATTTTCGGAAAATCCATTTTAAATAGACCCTCTTCCTGATGCTTCGGCAGTAGTTGCAGCTATAGACTATGGTTTAATGGTCTATATTTAAGCAAATTTTCGTAGAAAAAATTCGTTATTGAAAGAACCGCGAATTTTAAAAAGATTTCTTCAAATGAACGTGAACCAGAACCCCTAAAACCCGGGGTCTGTTTCAGTTTTTGTCTGTTTACACATATACAGGTAAAGCTCAATATATCCGTTATTATATGAGAAAAAAGTATATACGTTAATTATAGGGTATCTCGAGTTGCATCTTATAAACCTATTTTGACAATCACAGGGTGGCCCATACGTTGGTGGTACATATTTTCTTTTTTAATAGAACACCGCCTTATGTTATTGCATTTTTGTGTTTTCCATCGAATTATAATGCATGTTTCTAAGAAATAAAATTGATATCGTCTATCGTTTTTGAGTTATTTCAATTGTTTTGCAACTTTTGACGTTTTTGGGCAGATATTTCAAACACATCACAAATTGTGATACGGCGTTTTTATTCAATAGATAGCGGGGCGCCATGGAAATTACGCATTCAGAGAGATTTTTGTTTGTATTACTCGTCAAAAAACTCGAGCTGCCGTATACCGACACCCTCAAATAGTGGCTGAATTTTCAGTTTTCGCAAATGTTTTTAGTGCTTCTGTAGAAATTATTTGTGTAAGATTTTGTCATATGTTGGTAATTATTAATAAATGGTTAGTAATTTATTGTAAAAAAGTTGTCGAATTTTTGTGAAAAATATAATTTAGTGAAACATTACTGAAGGCAATTTCTGTAAAAAAAATTGGTGATTTTTGCAACTTGACATATTTTTTTTCGATTTTGGTTCTAAAGCTCTCTGTGAATAATTATAACTTGGCAGGTGTGTAAATAGCTAAAACAGGTTCGTTGGCCAGGAAAATCGGACCAGTTTTTTTCTAGAATTTTAATGAAATATGGTACATTGTTAGGTTATACTGCCAATGAAATGTCCTTATTTTAAAAACAAGACATATTTGCCATTAAAAACATGTTTACGGAAATTCGCTACCATAAATCACTTTGCTGCGTCCAGACTTTTTCATTATATGAAAAAGCATTTTTAATCCACATTATCGATTACTTTTTCTATGTCTAAAAACGCATTAAATATGTACCTGAACGTATTTTTCTCAAGTATTCTTTCTTCTATCGATTTAAGTGTCAGTATTGCTTCTCTAGTGTCGAGGTCTAAATCTATATCCCATTTAAGCGACTTCCTGTTTTGCTTCTTATTATATTTTTTTATGATGAAAATAATCTTCGCCACATGACTGTATACTGTGTACTGTTTAGTTGCATTTTCTTCGCTTGTTCACTATTTTTGGGAATTCTTATACCTTTACATTATACATACATTATACATTGAGCATTGGTACTAATTTATAACATTTCTCCATCAGTTGACAGATTTTAGGTTTCATTTTTTTACCGGAATTTTTTTAAAGCTCCGCTACTCGTGTACACCAGAAGTTTTCCGTGTCTAAGTTCTTTAAGTGTGGTTTTTAAATGTTTTCTGGTAATGGATGGGCCTAGCACAACTGAGTTTATCTTCGGATATTTTCTTATTGTACTCTTTTTAGTGAATTTTTATTAAAAAAATTCACTAATAGAGAGGTATCGATGGTGAGACTTTGCAAAAATTCTTTCAAATGAGCGCGAATTAGGACCCCTAGAACCCATATCCGGGGTCAGTTTAAATTTTTATATGCTTATATATATATATATATATATATATATATATATATATATATATATATATATATATATATATATATATATATATATATATATATATATATATATATATATATATATATATATATATATATATATATATATATATGTATCCGTCTGATAACTCAAAAAATAATTAACCGATTTAGATGAAACTCGGCAAGTGCCTTTCTTTTATTAATGGCTTGGATGAGTTCGTTGGCCAGGAAAATCGGACGGGGTTTTCCGGGAAAATTTTGAGTTTTCTTTCAAAAAAATTTTTTTTTCCGAAAATTTCGATAAAATTTGGTCTACATATTGCTTTGGGAAATACCTAACTATGTGCCAAAATTCAGATTTCTAGGGTTACAGAAAATTGAGCTATTCAAATTTGAAACATGTTTAAATCATAAGTGTGTGGTTGCTGTTGGTTATTTATATTTCTATTGACCGCAGCTTCAAAATCTCGTATTATTCAATGACTTTGTAGTTCTGATTCTCACTTTTATTGACTAACATTTCAATTCTTGGTCTCAATGGTTTTATATTTTCACGTTTGACCAGCAGATGTCGCTCACTGTAAACATTGTTATTATTAATAAATGCATAAGTCAATTCGTAGCGTGTCGAATCGGTAACGTGAAAATACTAGGCGGTCCAAGTCGCAGATAGAGGTTCCATCGCAGTTGCAGTAAGATCCTCCATGCCAGTTCGATGCAGATGAGATTTATATCTACCGTGGTTAAATCTCATTCTAATTATGGTAGTTGAAGTTTTTCTTGGTAAATTGAGATCTTTAATTTGATTTTCTAAAGACAATTGCGAGTAGAGCAAGCTATCTCTGTTATTTGATTTTAGTGAATTTTTATTTTTAAAAAAATCACTAATAGAGAGGTATCGACGGTGAGACTTTGCAAAAAAATTTTCAAATGAGCGCGAACTAGGACCCCTAGAACCCATATCCGAGGTCAGTTTCAATTTTTATGTTTATATATATATATATATATATATATATATATATATATATATATATATATATATATATATATATATATATATATATATATATATATATATATATATATATATATATATATATATATATATATATATCCGTCTGATAACTCGAAAAATAATTAACCGATTTCAATAAAACTCGGCAAGTGCCTTTCTTTTAATAAGGGCTTGGATGAGTTCGTTAGCCAGGAAAATCAGACGGGGTTTTCCGGGAAAATTTTTAGTTTTATTTCAAAAAAAAAATTTTTCTCCGAAAATAACAAAGCTGTTTTAATGAAATTTACATGTATTGCCTTGGGATAGACCTTACTAAGTAACAAAATTTAACTTTCTCAATTTATCAAAAATTGAGTTATTAAAATTTTATATTTTCTTTCAAAAAAATTTTTTTCTCCAAAATTTACAGTTATTTTAATGAAATTTGGTGGATATCTTGTCCTAAGAAAGACCTTACTACATACCAAAATTAAATTTTCTAAGTTTATAGAAAAATTTGTTATTCAAATTTGAAGCATTTAATAAAAATTCACTACCATAACGCACTTGCTGCGTCCAGAGTTTTTTGCAATTAATTTCTTCCGTGATATAACTCTCAATAGATAAGCCTTCCAGTACTCATGACTGTTTGCGTTTTTTAGAAACAAATGTCTATCGTTTTCCCTTATGTCTTTGCTTTTGTTCCAGCTTTATTTCCTTCTTACTTATTGGCATTCAATGGTGACACTGCTCACAACAACAGGACTATTTTGATTTTTATATAAACATGTTTTTTTTGACAAACCCAGTTAATTATTATAATTATCATTCAATGCATATGCAAAAAGAAATGCAACAGTAAGCCTGCTACGGTGGTGAATTGACACCAAAAAATAAACTTTAATTGTTTGTTACGCACTCAATGAGGTTTAAGGTTAGGTATAAACAATAACAATTGAAGGGAGCAGGATTGGCAATAAAATCCAATTTTAGATTCGCTAAGTGCCTAGGAAAAACTTTCACAATTTTTCTTTCAAGCAGAAATGCTTCCTATAAATCTCTGTGTGCAGGAGTACATACAAAGATGACTCAGAAATAGAAGTCTAAAATATTTTAAAACCGATTCGAAACTGACCCGGGAGTGCAAAAAATCCTTGAAGCAACTGGCTACGAACAAGAATGTAATTTTTGTGGGTACCTGGGGATCAAGGCATTGAAGAAAATGAGGAAGTAGATTACCTTGCAAAAATGGCAGCAACAACACCATTCTAAGGTCCAGAGCCCTATGGTGGACTAACAAAAAGGCTTAAAAATAAACTTGATAACTGGGAGAGAACTAAAGCCGTCAGACTAGAAAGGCCTGGACGCAGCAAGTGCGTTATGGTAGTGAATTTTCATAGAAATTATCTGGCACAAAATATTTTATTATAACTTTTTTTTCTTGTTAACATAGAAATCTAAATTTTGGTGTGTCGTTTACTTTTTATATCGTAAACCTACCTATCAAATTTGGTTATCATAGATTTTTTATGTTTTGAGATAAAAAAAGTTTTGAATGAAAACTCAAAATTTTCCCGGAACACATCGGCTTATTTTCCTGACTAACTTGTCTAAGCCATTTAAAAAAGGAAGGTACATGCCAAATTTTATCAAAATCGGTCAATTATTTTTTGAGTTATCGGTGTGATACATATATATATATATATATATATATATATATATATATATATATATATATATATATATATATATATATATATATATATATATATATATATATATATATATATATATATATATATATATATATATATATATATATATATATATATATATATATATATATATATATATATATAAACATATAAAAATTGAAACTGACCCCGGATATGGGTTCTAGGAGTCATAGTTCGCGCTCATTTGCAAAAAATTTTTCAACATTTAAAAGTCGGGATTGGTGATTTTTTTCTACGAAAATTAACTAAAAAACGCCAGGCTTAAAGCAGGAAAACGGTTCATTACCATATCAACAGAGAAATCTGAACTGTTTATCGGATTGAACATGCACGACTTGACAACAATCATAGGTCTTTTCACAGGACACTGTCCAGTAAGGTAGCAGCTAATGAAGATGGACAACGCGGACAGTGAAAACTGCAGATACTGCACTGGAACAGCAAAAACAACAGAAAATCTGATATGCAGTCGCATGACTCAGTTCTACAAAAGGCTCAAATCCCTTGGAGGGGTGACTCTAACGCACCAGGAAATAGGTGAAAAAGTCTGGACGTAGTACATGCGTTATGGTAGCGAATTTCCGTAAAAATGTTTTTAATGGCAAATATGTCTTGTTTTGAAAAGAATTACATTTGGTTGGCAGTATAACCTTTATAGTACTAACAATGTACCATATTTCATTAAAATAGCTTTTTTTATTGGCTGCGGCATCTCAGGCCATTAGCACATTCTTTCCCATTTATAGTACTAACAATGTACCATATTTCATTAAAATAGCTTTTTTTATTGGCTGCGGCATCTCAGGCCATTAGCACATTCTTTCCCATCATTTAATATTATTTACAAATTTTCCAGACAAAGTCAACTTGGCTCGCCCGGGAATCGAACCCGGGACCTCTCGCTTTGCAGGCTGGCACCTAGCCACCTGCGCCACGAGGGCGTCCAAAATAGCTTTGTTGTTTCAAAAAGTACAAACATTTTCCGGAAATAAACTTAAAGATTCCAGAAAAAACTGGTTCGATTTTCTTGACCAGCGAATCTTTTTTAGCTATTTACACACTTGCCAAGATATAATTATTCACAAACAGCTTTAGAACCAAAAATGAAAAAAAAATATGAAAAGTTGCATACATTTTTTTTACAATAAATTACCATTAATTATTAATTACCAACATATGATAAAAAAAAATTCTACAGAAATACTAAAAACATTTGCGAAAACTTAAAATTCAGCCTCTATTTGAGAGTGCCTGTATACGACATCTCGAGTTTTTCGACGAGTAATACAAACAAACATCTTTCTGAATGCGTAACATCTGCCAAAAACGAGAAGAGTTTCAATACAATTGAAATAAATCAAAAACTATGAACGATATCAGTTTTATTTCTTAGGAAAATTCATTATAATTTTATGAAAAACACAAAACTACAATAACATAAGGCGGTGTTCTATTTAAAAAAAGTGTACCACCAACGACTTATGGGCCATCCTGTGATTGTTAAAATCGGTTTATAAGATACAGCTCGAGATAGCTTATAATTAACATATATACTTTTTTCTCATATCTTGTATAGTAACAAATATATTGAGCTTTACGTAGAAATGCGTCACCCTGTATATGTGTAAAAAGACAAAAACTGAAACTGACCCCGTATATTGGTTTTAGGGGTTCTAGTTCGCGCTTATTTGAAGAAATCTTTTTAAAATTCATAAGTCGCGGTCCTCTCTATAACGAATTTTTTCTACGAAAATTTGCTAAAATATAGACTATTAAACCATAAACCATATAGCTGAAACTACTGCCGAAGCATCAGAAAGAGGGTCTATTTGAAATGGATTTTCCGAAAATATTTTAGTAAAATGAGGGACAATGATGATTGAAGCTGAAGCATAAGGCTTTGTGAAACACACTTAGTACGATATATATTATACATAATCCGTATTTGTTTTAATTTCGTTGTCTGAAAGTTGCAAATTTTGACGTTTCAAATGGCAACTTTGACATTTTGAGAAGAAAAATGATACAATTTTCAATCTTTTTTCTGCTACTTCTTGACCTTTTTGCATCAAGAAAACTTAATGGTTGTATAAAATATTCAATTGGTTTTGTTAGTCAAACAAAATATTCTTGTGCTTTCCTCTGATCACCAGTCGCATCCAAAGTTTTGTCTTACAATGCCAATAACTTGTTTTCTTTCAACTTATAGATCTGAGTTTCGGCGTTTAGCTTAAGTTTGATAGTAGAAACGTATGTGCCAAATTTGGTTGTCATAGCTCTGTTATTTTTGGAGATACAAAAATTTTCCGAAAGAAAATCCCAAATTTTCCCGGAAAAACCCGTCCGATTTTCCTGGCAAACGAACTTATCCAAGCCACTTACAAAGGTACGTACAAAATTTCATCAAAATCGGCCCCTTATTTTCGATTTAAATCGATATATATATATATATATATATATATATATATATATATATATATATATATATATATATATATATATATATATATATATATATAAACACAGATCTCCCCATTAGTGAATTTTTTGTATTAGGAAAAATTCGCTATTAGCCCCCAAGAAGATAGTGGACTATATAAAAAGTCTGAACTTTTTGGGAAACTATTAGGAAAAACAGCATGCACAAAAGACCCATTGGGGTGACAAAGCTGAGACGCCAAAGGTATATAATAAGACTCATTAAAAACCCACGGCTTTACGCACCCTCCGAAGAACGTGCAGACATTCAACTTACTCAAATACAATGCCACAACCTCGGTTGATGTTAATTTTGCGGAATGTGCTAAGGAAGTGAAACGCGAACCCTTGGAATCGAACCCAGTACCCCTGGGTTCAGAGGCACACGTTCTTACCCCTGAACCACCGAGGCTCTTTTTTCAGGTTAATATAGCCTTCAGTTTGACATCATGATTGTAGTATAAATGTGACATCCAAATCCATATGCATATATTTAGTCTTGTGTAAATGTAATAATAATTGTTTTTTTTTTAAATTTATTTTTAATGTTTTGGTACCTTTTTTTGGCCTCTTAACCCAAAATAACCTTTGTTTCTAGTTCTCAGAATGTGCTAAGCTGTTAATGCCATTTGAAGGTGCACATGAAATAGTCACAGAAAACCCGAAAAACTGCTGTGAACTAAAAAAAAACCCAAGGCAGGAAAGATTTGTGGAATTGCTCTTGTAAAAGATATAGTTAAATTTTATGACTAAACAAAGCTTAAAATGCGGAAGTAAACTACAAACGTGTAAGTTAAAAAAATGTCTGGGAGAAAGTAAATTAGAAAAGAAGGTTTAAATATATATATATATATATATATATATATATATATATATATATATATATATATATATATATATATATATATATATAGTATTAAATTTTTGTGACGGTAATAGTGTTATTTATCAAAAAATTGTGGGAACGCCGTCAGTTGTAGAATAAAACTCTTTATTATACGCCGAGCTTTCGGAAAAATTTATTACTTTATCGAGGATATAACATGAGTTCTACTAAACTATTTATCTAATAACAAACATAAAAAGAAAACCTTTTGATGAAATTGAGTGAAGTCTAATAAATTTATTAGACTTCACTCAAATTCATCAAAAGGTTTTCTTTTTATGTTTGTTATTAGATAAATAGTTTAATAGAACTCATGTTATATCCTCGATAAAGGAATAAATTTTTCCGAAAGCTCGGCGTATAATAAAGAGTTTTATTCTACAACTGACGGCGTTCCCACAATTTTTTGATATATATATATATATATATATATATATATATATATATATATATATATATATATATATATATATATATATATATATATATATATATACATATCGATAACTCAAAAAATAATGGGCCGATTTTGATGAAATTTGGTACATACCTTTGTTTTGTAAGTGGCTTGGATTGGGTGGGTTCGTTAGCCAGGAAAATCAGACGTGTTTTTCTTGGAAAATATTTGGTTTCTTTCGGAAATTTTTTATATCTCCGAAAATAACAGAGCTATGACAACCAAATTTGGCGCATACGTTTCTACTATTAAACTTACCCTGCACGCCGAAATTCAGATCTCTAAGTTGAAAGGAAAAAAAGTTATATGCATTTTAAGAAAAAAACTGGCGATCAGAGGAAAGCACAAGAATAAAATATTTTGTGTGACTAACAAGGCCAATATATATATATATATATATATATATATATATATATATATATATATATATATATATATATATATATATATTGTTATACATTTTGCGAGTGTAAGCAAACCAGAGTTTGCCCGAACTTTTGAGGTTATTACCACAGAACACCATAGAACATAAGTTGACGTAAACGTGTCGCCAACCGTTTGAATAGTGAAGTTTGACAGTTGATTTTGAGTAGTTGATAAGTCAAGTGTAATTCGGTGTTGCTGAAATTCGAGTTCGTATTATTGCTGTAATTTAACTGAGTATCAATAAAGAAAGTGTAAAACCCTTAGTGGACGTTCCATTTTCGTAACATTTGGTGTCAGAAGTGCGACGTATCCAGCCGGTGGTGAGAACACGATCCGAAACGGCCGTCGAGATGGAGGATATTAAAAACATGTTGTCAAATCTTGCGGCTTCTCTGGCGAAAACCCGTGAAGAAATCGGCGATACTGCTGTGGCAAAACTCGGACAGACATCACCGACACGCTCACCCAAGAAATCAATAAATCCAGTGATGAACTGCATCAGAAGTTGGAGGCATTTGACGTGAAATTCAAAGTAGAAATCGACCAGGTGAACGAACGTGTGCAAGAGCTGCAAGAGAGCAATGAAGAACTTCAAGGTGCCATGGAAGTCCAGAAGCTTAACATGCAAATGAATACAGCCATGAACGAGACCTTCTCTAAAAAGCTCGAGAATTTCTCAAGTGAGCTGGAGTTCCTGGACCAGACTTTCTCGACCCGCCTGGAAAATTTGGAGACCCAGGGTTGGCGGCAACAATTGAGAGGGAAATTTGCCATGGTAGGCACGCCAACTGTGGTGAACCAGATTAAGGCAGACAAGTTTGACGGCAAGACGCCATGGGAGGACTACCTGTGCCAGTTTGAAATAGTTGCTGAAACAAATAGGTGGACTGATGAGGAGAAGGCGAGCGCACTGGCTGCCAGCTTACGTGGGGAAGCGGTAAGCATTCTCGGACACCTGCCCCTAAGTGATAGAAAGAATTACCATGCGCTAGTTGATAAACTACGAAGCCGTTATGGGAGCGCAGACCTGGTACAACTTAACCTTGGTAAGCTCCAGGCAAGACGACAGGGTCCTAATGAAGAGTTGGCACAGTACGCTTTCGATATCGAGCGGCTGTCGAGGCTAGCATTCCAGGGGAACCCTCCACAACAGCAAGAGGCAGTGGCAGTTCAATATTTCACCCAAGGGCTTTATGATGACAGGATTTATTACGCCATTAGTAGTCCTAAAACCCTACGTGAAGCCCTTACGCAAGCGTTAGAGGCGGTTTCGAAACAGAGTCAGAGGAGAAGTCAAAGGGTTCGGATGGCATTAACAGTTGACTCCGATGACTCTGCAGATGTGTCCTGTTCGCAAGCAAAGACGTACGAACGGAAATCGAAGAAGCCTGTGGTATGCTGGAGATGCCAGAAACCAGGACATGTGCAAGCTATGTGTCGGTGCAAGCCTGCTCGCCCGGAAGTTGCCGAGGCTTCAACGCAATATGACGGCCACCAGGGAAACTTCCGCGAGCCGGGTTTGAGGGGCAAAATCTGGCTTGCACACCCACTAGAGCCCCACGTATAATCCAGCTATGCGCTTCACTGGCAAGGAGTGACGGTCCGTATGTGCAAGGACGAATAGGACCACATATGTGCCATATACTGATTGACACTGGTGCTGACAGCACCATAGTAAGGAGTTTGTGAGGCCGCGAACAATTAAACGAACAGAGACACCAGTGGTGATAAAGAGTGTTTCGGGAGACTACATGCCTGTGTTGGGACACGTAAAAGTGCCAATTAAGTTAGGTAACTTCGAAACACTTCATCAGTGCTTTGTGGCAGACATTTCTGAACAGTGTATTCTCGGTATGGACTTTCTACAAGGACATCAGTGCCGAATAGACTTTAAACAGAATGTGTTGCACGTACCGAATGAAGAAGTAGTGATAAACTGCCGCAACACACAAACATTGGACATTGTGATACCCACGAATGTGACAATACCGGCCATTCAGAACTTGTGGTGACTGTAGAAAATCAACTGCCATCAAGAAGCATTAGGTTGCTCGAACCAGTGAAGGATGTCGAGTGGTGCAGGAAGATCTCCATCGCCCGGACACTATCGAAAGGGACACAGGCACCGGTGAGGATGATTAACCTAACCAAGCGACCAGTAACGCTTCCAAAGGGTACATTAGTGGCAAGATCCGAAGCAGTGGTCAGTGTGATTAAGGACATACCTGTGGACAACCCTGAGTTTGAGCAATTCCCTGCCGCTTTGGAAAATCTGGCAAAGCAGAGCACACAGAACCTAAATCGTACACAAACCCAAAAGGTGAGGAAACTTTTGTCTGAATTTAAAGACATATTTGCCCTGACCAACAATGATTTCGGCAGGACTCACCTTGTTCAACACAAGATTGATGTCGGAGATGCCCAACCCATTAAGCAGCCACCAAGACGAGTTCCTATTGCCCAAATAGACGAAATAAAATCGCTTGTCACAGATATGGTACAGCGAGATGTCATCGAGCCATCCAACAGTCCATGGTCTTCTCCAGTAGTTCTAGTAAAGAAGAAGGATGGGACAACTCGATTTTGTGTAGACTATAGAAGACTCAACCAAGTGACAAAGAAAGATTCCTACCCACTACCAAGGATAGATGATACAATTGAGGCTGTTTCTGGGTCATCATGGTTTTCGACACTAGACCTGCAGAGTGGGTACTGGCAGGTAGAGATGGCGTCCGAGGATAAGGAGAAAACTGCGTTTAGTACTCCAGCTGGTCACTGGCAATTTAAGGTCATGCCCTTTGGTCTTTGTAACAGTCCCGCAACATTTGAGAGGCTTATGGAAAGAGTGCTACAAGGTTTATCCTGGGAAATTGCACTTATATATCTGGATGATGTAATTGTTCATGCCAGCACGTTCGACGAGGAGTTG
This sequence comes from Tillus elongatus, assembly GCA_964006375.1. Taxonomy (NCBI): domain Eukaryota; kingdom Metazoa; phylum Arthropoda; class Insecta; order Coleoptera; family Cleridae; genus Tillus; species Tillus elongatus. The sequence continues at coordinate 133,570,778 of OZ023263.1, forward strand.
TTCAGGCTTAGGAAGGTGTTTAGCAGACTACGAGAATCCAAGTTGAAGCTGAACCCCAAGAAGTGCACGCTGTTCCAGAGAAGAGTGAAGTTCCTCGGCCATGTAGTCTCGGCAGACGGCATAGAAACTGACTGTGACAAAACCCAATGTATTCAGAGCTGGCCAGTGCCCAAAGATAAATCAGAATTAAGGAGCTTCCTAGGGCTGTGTACGTACTACCGTCGTTTCGTAAAGAATTTTTCTGATATTGCCAGCCCACTCCACGAACTAACAGAAGAAGCTAGGAAATTCGAATGGTCTCAACGCTGTCAGAAATCGTTCGAGGCACTGAAAGAGAAGTTGACATCAGCGCCAATATTAGCATTTCCAAGGAGAAATGGGTGTTATTATCTAAACACTGATGCTAGCCATACTGCGATTGGTGCTGTCCTGTCCCAAGAACAAGACGGTGAAGAAAAAGTTATTGCCTATTTCAGCAGACGCCTCAATAGGCCAGAGCGCAACTACTGTGTTACAAGAAAGGAGTTGTTAGCTCTGGTTAAGGCAATCGAGCACTTCCACCACTACCTTTATGGAAGAGAGTTTGTGCTGAGAACCGATCATGCCGCCCTCAATTGGCTGATGAATTTCAGAAATCCTGAGGGACAGATTGCACGATGGCTCGAGCGTTTACAGCAATATACGTTCCAGATTAAACACAGAGCTGGGAAGAAACATGGCAATGCCGATGCCCTGTCACGCAGACCCTGTGAGGCCAACCAGTGTAGTCACTGCGTGAGGCAAGAAGTGAAAGAGGCTACCGCCAGAGCCACAACAGTGCAGATAGATCGTGGTGGACAGTTATGGCTCCCATTGGATGACATCCGAAGGCAACAAGATAATGACGCTGTGTTACAGCCAGTTATTTCATGGCTACATACTAGAGAACGTCCCGAGCCTTTTGAAGTAACACCACTGGACCCCAGAGTAAAAGCCTATCTGGCACAGTGGGATTCTCTAGTCCTGCAGAACGATGTGCTCCACCGTAGGTGGGAGAGTTCTGATGGTAAAGAGGTAGTTCTTAAAATTATTGTACCAGAAAGCATGAAGGGCGAGGTACTGCAGCAGCTTCACGATGGGAATGCCGGTGGACACTTTGGTGTCAACAAGACTCTCGATAAGGTGAGACAGAGATTTTACTGGATTGGCTGCCGTGAAGATGTTGAGAACTACTGTAGAACATGTGACATCTGCAACTCGAGGAAAGGTCCCAAGGTACGAACAAAAGAGAAACTGAAGATCTTCAATTCAGGTGCTCCTTTCGAAAGAATAGCCATAGATATCTTAGGTCCCCTTCCTGTCACACCGAGAGGTAACAAGTATCTCCTTGTGATAATGGATTATTTTACTAAGTGGCCAGAGGCTATTCCGGTGCCCGATCAAGAAGCCCAGACAGTAGCAAGTGCTCTTGTAGAGCATGTGATATCAAGGTTTGGAGTACCAATGGAACTGCATTCAGATCAGGGCAGGAACTTCGAGTCTGCAGTCTTCCAAGAGGTGATGAAGTTATTGGGAATCACCAAGACTCGAACGACCCCACTTCACCCGCAGTCTGATGGTATGGTTGAACGGTTCAACCAAACAATCTTGCAATACCTATCCAAGTTTGTGGAGAAGGAGCAGCGTGACTGGGACAAACTGACCCCACTATGTTTGATGGCTTATCGTTCTGCCTCTCATGAAGCGACCCAGTATACACCGGCCAGGCTGAACCTCGGAAGAGAGCTGCGACTACCAATAGATCTGCGCTTTGGAAGTACACCTGGGCAGGAAGATACTGAAATTCCCGAATATGTCCGTAACCTCAAGAAGAAACTCCAAGACATACATGCCTTGGCTCGACAACATCTGAAACTGGCCAGCGATCGAATGAAAGCAAGGTATGACTTTCGCTCAACAGGCCCTCAGTTCAACGAAGGAGACAAAGTGTGGCTTTACAACCCCAAGAAAGTTGTAGGGAAATGTCCAAAGCTTCAGCGCAACTGGGAAGGTCCATACCTGGTGACGAAATGTTTGAATGACGTGGTGTTCCGGATCCAGAAGACTCGAAATAGCAAGCCAAAGGTAGTTCATGGCGATAGACTGGCTAAGTATCGAGAGAGGAGCAACGATATGCTCGCCGAGACGTCGAGCCTTCAAGGAGGGGATAATGTTATACATTTTGCGAGTGTAAGCAAACCAGAGTTTGCCCGAACTTTTGAGGTTATTACCACAGAACACCATAGAACATAAGTTGACGTAAACGTGTCGCCAACCGTTTGAATAGTGAAGTTTGACAGTTGATTTTGAGTAGTTGATAAGTCAAGTGTAATTCGGTGTTGCTGAAATTCGAGTTCGTATTATTGCTGTAATTTAACTGAGTATCAATAAAGAAAGTGTAAAACCCTTAGTGGACGTTCCATTTTCGTAACAATATATATATATATATATATATATATATATATATATATATATATATATATATATATATATATATATATATATATATATATATATATATATATATATATATAAACACAGATCTCCCCATTAGTGAATTTTTTGTATTAGGAAAAATTCGCTATTAGCCCCCAAGAAGATAGTGGACTATATAAAAAGTCTGAACTTTTTGGGAAACTATTAGGAAAAACAGCATGCACAAAAGACCCATTGGGGTGACAAAGCTGAGACGCCAAAGGTATATAATAAGACTCATTAAAAACCCACGGCTTTACGCACCCTCCGAAGAACGTGCAGACATTCAACTTACTCAAATACAATGCCACAACCTCGGTTGATGTTAATTTTGCGGAATGTGCTAAGGAAGTGAAACGCGAACCCTTGGAATCGAACCCAGTACCCCTGGGTTCAGAGGCACACGTTCTTACCCCTGAACCACCGAGGCTCTTTTTTCAGGTTAATATAGCCTTCAGTTTGACATCATGATTGTAGTATAAATGTGACATCCAAATCCATATGCATATATTTAGTCTTGTGTAAATGTAATAATAATTGTTTTTTTTTTTAATTTATTTTTAATGTTTTGGTACCTTTTTTTGGCCTCTTAACCCAAAATAACCTTTGTTTCTAGTTCTCAGAATGTGCTAAGCTGTTAATGCCATTTGAAGGTGCACATGAAATAGTCACAGAAAACCCGAAAAACTGCTGTGAACTAAAAAAAAACCCAAGGCAGGAAAGATTTGTGGAATTGCTCTTGTAAAAGATATAGTTAAATTTTATGACTAAACAAAGCTTAAAATGCGGAAGTAAACTACAAACGTGTAAGTTAAAAAAATGTCTGGGAGAAAGTAAATTAGAAAAGAAGGTTTAAAAGTAAATGATTAGATATACTTGATTATAATTCTGGAATAACGTATCTTTATCTGGGACAGTTGGATTAGTATTTTAAAAAATATTAACAAACAAAGCGAACCGAGAACGACTTAAAACCAATGGAGAAAGTAAATACATACATGTAGATTCACATGACACGGAACACACACGCACGCACGCACGCACGCACGCACGCACGCACGCTCGCACGCACACCCACAGTTTGAGATATCTGCCTCTTCTATCGATATTACTACCGACGTTGCTCCTTAGAAACTGCTTCGTTGGTACCTCCGCTTGTAACCTTTAATCGGCCAACCCGTTTTAGTCAAAATACACATGTTTCTAGTGTCAAATTATCTACTTGTCGAACTGTTCGTTACGAATCTTTGTTTTTTCCTAGACCATCTAAACTTTGGAATATCCTCCCAGCAGACATACTTCCGAAGACATATAACCTAACTGTTTAAGAAGCGAGTAAACACCCATCTTGTGGCAGAACAATCAAGTTCATGATGTCCTGGGGACACATAACTAGCTTTACCTTTCATGAAATCTATCATAAAAACAGAAAAGCTTTAAATAAAACTTCATTCAGTGGGAAGTGAAGTTATTTTTGACATTATGCTGATCATGAAAAGATACAGCTAGAAAACACTTAAACAGCCCAATCTTAAGTATTATTACTAAAATTATTGGGACTGAAGTAAAATAAATTCGATCGCTTTTAATATGTTCTTTGTTACATTGATTATGAAATGTTGGAAATAGTTCAAATAAACTGGATTTATCATCAAGCTGATACTCATCCTAAATATATTCAGTAGGCTGTTGTTCTATCATGTATAAATATGTTGTTTATTTGTTGCTTTGATAATACATTATTAATTTTTATACTTTACCTCTAAGCAAAAAAATGGTTTGCCAATTAACACAATACCAAATTTTGCGAGATTTCGGTATAAATGAATTAAGTTTTCAGGTTACTTAATTTCAATTAAATAAAACTTTTACAAAATTAAAAAATAATTCACAATAAACAAGAGTTCTTTTAAAACGAACCTAAAATATTTTTTACAATTTTTTTTACCAACTGAAAAATAGATAGGACAACCTAGCGGCATCAAAGCCTAGACAGTTATATTATTGGAATTAAAAAAAAATCGCCAACTGATAGGCTTCGCAATCACATTTTTGATTATACAGGTATTACTCATTATTGTTTTGGATTATATCTGGCCTGTTTTAGAACATACCACGTAAACATACAGTAAGCATTTAGCTGCAATATGTATGTCTAATATCAAATTTAACATTATTTTAACATCCAATATAATTTTTACCTTTGTTAGGCTTTATAGACTTTTCTGATAAGAAGGTATGCATTTGATACTGCATATTTATAATTAATTATAGCAAGTGTCAATAGATACATGCCAGAAAAACAGACAAACCACATTCGACGTTGCTGAATGTTGAATACATATTTGGCGTGTTTGAACGATGTTATTTTCACTAATACGATATTTTTTATGAATGACTGCTATTTTGTTATAGATAAATTTTTTCTTTAAATTTTATCAAATAGTGACAGTAAAGTTTTGTTAAGAAAAACTTGCCGCCGTTTTGAAATCGGCCAGTTCAGTAAAAAATTACAAGAGATATTTTATTTGAGTTTTTAAAGACCATTTTAAAACACATTTTAACGATTTGCTGAATTATTAACTACTAAGCAATGTTTTCTATTTTAAAGACACAACGCAAAAAAACGAAAAGACTATTACGATAGGGCAGGTTTTTTAATAACTTTTTTACGCTTCCAAGAATTTCATATACCAAAAATGAAGTTATAAATAACCTTCATGCTTTTCAAAGTTATCTTGTATACAAAATTGTGCTACACACGTACATACACCCACGCACATAGATACACTCGCAATGTTTACGCAAGGCTTCTCCAAAAGTTTACGTAGTTTTATACTTATATTTTCATTTGCTCCAGAACCTATCTGCGTTTGTACCAGAACCTTGCATGAAAGACTTCGGTGATATTAGAGGTTTTAGAAAAGTAGTGCTGATAAACTATGTTAGTGTATTAAATTAAACAAAATTCAAAATTTTAAAGGAAAGAGTACTTTTCTACTTTACTGCATTTATTAAAATAACTGAGTTCAACAGAATCAAACTTCCACATACTTTCATATTATCACCCTAATTTTTACATCTTATTCGCCTAAACAGTCTTTAAATGTACAGTACTTAATAAAATTAAATTAAAACATTAGAAAATTATAATTATTTTGTTTACTTGCATGGACGCCATATACACCGCACGATGTAAATATGTATATATATATATATATATATATATATATATATATATATATATATATATATATATATATATATATATATATTTACATCCTGCGGTGGATATGGATGGCGTCTGTATATCGGACGTCATATCGCAAAGTTAATTTTTTGGCTTCTATGATCATTTTTGACTTTTATGAAGTGATTCTCAGATTTTCATTTTGACGCCATAAACCCGGATTTTGAATCTTAGTTCTTGTAAGCGTAGAATAAAGTTATTAAAAAACCCGACCAATCGTAATAGCCTTTACGTTTTTTTTTTGCTGTGTCTTTAAAATAGAAAACATTGCTTAATTAATAATTCAGCAAATCGTTAAAATGTGTTTTAAAATGGTCTTTAAAAACTCAAATAAAATATCTCTTGTAATTTTTTTTCTGAACCGGCCGATTTCAAAACGGCGGCAAGTTTTTCTTAACAAAATTTAACGTCACTATTAGATAAAATTTAAAGATTTTTTTTTATCTACAACAAAATAGCAGTCATTCATAAAAAATATCTTATTACTTAAAATAACATCGTTCAAACACGTCAAATATGTATTCAACATTCAGCAACGTTGAATGTGTTTTTTTGTTTTTCTGGCATGACAATTGCTATAAAATTTGACAATTGCTATAATTTATTATAAATATGCAGTAGCAAATGCATACCTCCTTATCAGAAAAGTCTATAAAACCTAACCAAGGTAAAAATTCTATTGGATGTTAAAATAATGTAAAATGGGATATTAGAAATACATATTTCAGCTAAATGCTTACTGTATGTTTGCGTGGTATGCTCTTTAAAACAGGCCAGATATAATCCAAAACAATAATCAGTAATACGATTACCTGTATAATCAAAAATGTGTTTGTGAATCCGATCAGTTTGCGATTTTTTTTAAATTCCAATAATATAACTGTCTAGGCTTTGATACCGCTGGTTGTCTTACCTATTTTCCAGTTGGTTAATATTGTATTATCAAAGTTACAAATAAACAATACATTTATAGATCATAGAACAACTTCCTACTGAATATATTTAGGATGAGTATCAGCTTGAAGATAAATCCAGTTTATCTGAACTATTTCCAACACTTCATAATTAATTTAACAAAGAGCATATTAAAAAATATGGAATTTATTTTATTTCAGTCCCAATAATTTTCGTAACAATACTTAGATTGGGCTCTTGAGTATTTTTCAGCTGTATCAATTCATGATAAGCATAATCTCACTTCCCACTACATTAAGTTTTAATTAAAGCTTTTCTCTTTTTATGATAGTGTTCATGAAAGGTAAGGCTAGTTATGTGTCCCCAAGACATCATGAATTTGATTCTTCTTCCACAAGATGGGTGTTTATTCGCTTCTTAAATAGTTAGGTTATATGTCTTCAGAAATATGTCTGTTGGAAGGGCATTCCAAAGCTAAGATCTTCTAGGAAAGGACAAAGATTAGTAACGAACCGTTCGACAAGTAGATAATTTGACACTAGAAGCATGTGTATTTTGATTAAAACGGGTGGGCCGATTAAAGGTTACAAGCGGAGGTATCTACGAAGCAACGTCGGCAGTAATATCGACAGAAGAGGCAGATACCCAAAGCCTTTCTTTTGTGGCAGAGAGAAGTGAGATTGCCTGTGATATAATGAATCTCCTATAAAGCGAACAGCTCGTTTCTGAATGGAATATAGGAGGGACAAGTTTGTTTTAGGGGCAGCACCCTAGACATGCAATCAGTATTCCAACTGTGGATGTATCTGTGCTTTATATAGGATCAAAAGCTGGTGTTATGAAAGCAAAGTTTTCACCTAAAACAAACACCCAACCTTTTTTGCTGCCGAAGCTTGTAGGTGTCAGCAAAGATCCGCTCCAAAAGTTATACCTAATGTAAAGATTGTAAAGTATTTTGCCAGCCATCTGGACGTCTGGGCCCTGCATGTCACCCTTCCTAGAGAAGGGGCAATTATGTATTTATCAGGCATTAAACATAACCAAATTTGCAGAGCCCCAGTTGAGAATCTTAGACGGGTCATCGTTTAGGGAGTTGGTTACTTCAACTCTCAAGGATAAGGAGCTAGAACGTGCTGGAAGAGTACTATCATCAGCGAAGCTGTGGATTGGATTGTTGGTTCTTGACAGAAGGTCATTTATATGCAAAGAAAAAAGTGTGGTAGCTAAAATGGGCCTCTGTGGAACACCCGCATTAATTTTTAATTCATCTGATAAAACACCATCGACAACAATATGCAAGATTCGCCCCTTCAGAAAACTAGATAACCATATGCATAGTTTTAAAAGCAATCAGCATGGTGAAAGTTTACTGAAGAGTCCCGCATACCAGATCTTATCGAATGCTTTAGAAATGTACAACGAAATTGCATGAGCAGCTCAAATTTTTTCTAAAGCAGAACACCAAAGAGTGATGTATGTCAGAACATCACCAGTAGACCTGTTTTGACAAAAGCTGTATTGACGATCACAAAACTGATGATTAGAAATTGAGACAGGCTGAACTCCAGCTTGTTTCCAGGAAGATGAAACTCCTCCATTTTATAGGACTCTGTAAGGAGGCGATATAAAATTGGAGTCAGTTCAGGAGCACATATTTTAAGAACTATTGCTGAGATTCCATCGAATCCTGATACCTTTTTGATGTCTAAATGTTCAAATATGTGCTTAACAGTACGATTCCTAAATAATATTTCTCCCATTTTATACTTTATAGCTGATGGGCAGTTTTACTGCAAAACATGCGTGGAATAAGAAGCAAATCGCGGGCGAATATATCGGCCTTTGTTCTGAATATACGGCAAATACTCCATTATTTGATGCCAGGGGGGGGGGGGGGGGGGGTAAGGAGCTGCTGGTGAAATTTCTACCTATAATTTTTGTCATAAGCCAGAAACGTCGGGTGTTGTTTGGACAAGAGATGGCTTTGTCACTTACTAATTGGTGGAAATCATTTTTGGCTTGATCGATTGTCTGTTTTGTTGTTCCTTGCTGATGCAAAGGTGGCGCGGGTTTCGCTGCTAGGGTTTTTGCGCCAAAGTTTGTAGGCAGAATTTTCAGTAACTACTGCTTTTCGGCAAGCTTTATTTTGATTTAGAATCGACATGTTTTGATGAATGAGGAATATAGGTTTCTATGCATAATAAAATAATTTCTGTAGTGGAGTTTACGCATTCTGTGGGATTATTATCTCGATATATACATATATATGTAAATATACTTAATTTTTTATTTATCACTAATAGACTAAATTTCCAAGGTTATTTAATGAAACACATATACATCCTGCTTTATTTGATATACTGCTGTTTCTGCTATGTTCAGTGATGACTAACAGAAGTCTTTTTTTTAAAGAGTAATAAGTAATGATAATTCACAAACGGCTTTACACCCCTCTGAAGTGGGAGCATAAAAGCATTTTACTTTCTAAGGCATGACATTGGATGTTATAATACACGGACCCGGATTCTTAGAGTCACTCCTCTACCGAATTAGAGCTACTAGACGGGGTTTATAATGAGCGATTTCAGGTTATGCATGAAAAACAGGTAATATTTAATAAGTGTGGTTTGGGAAAACGTTTTCAGGACGTGGATTTCAGGAGCACGTAGAACCTTAACAATAGTGCTGCAAATTGAATCATAACTTCCACATAGCTGTGATAATTTATTCCCTTCAGAAAGACATTCTCATGGAATTAGTTTAGGGCTCATGACTTAACCAGAAAGAAAATGTTTGTATTCCTGTACCTATAAACTTTTGAAACGTTATAACCGCTTATATTACACGAGTTTTATTGAAAAAATTTCAATTTTCACCAAATCATCCCTTATTTATCCCCTACCCCCTAAAGCGATCTTACCAAGAAACAATTCGAAGCGTTCCTTTGTCGGGTGCCAACTGGATACCAAATTTGAAGATGATATCTCAATACGTTCGAAAGTTGTTGCGCCTATTAACAGACGGACGTACATGCCGACAAACCGACAGACCGACCGACCGACAGACCAAAAAACAATTATTTCCAGAATCAAGTGTTCTATATGTTTTGAGACTTTTTACGCTGTTTTAGGAAAAAAAATCGAAATTTTTGTCAAAAATATTTCACCCCCACAGATCAACCCCTAATTTCATTTCTGCACAGAATATCACATGTTTGATGAGATGAAAAGTTTTCTAACAAATAAAGCCTAAAACGTTATATTACTCGAGTTTTAACGAAAAATGTCAATTTTCTCCAAATACATACACCATCAGTAGTGCGTGGTGATGAACCGGGACGGTTCGAAACTGCAGTCCACGCGAACCAATAAGAAATCACAAACGTACAGCAAACAAATACAGTATATATATATATATATATAGATATATATATATATATATATATATATATATATATATATATATATATATATATATATATATATATATATATATATATATATATTCGGCTTCAAGTTTCATCTCTCTGGTTATATTTTATAGACCATTTTTCTCGTTTTTATTTAATTTCACGGTACCATTTTAATAACCTTCCTATTTTCGATCTATCAACCAAGAGAAAGCTTCAAAATCCAAACCGACGCTAAGTATAAATGGTATGTTATGTAGCCCACTATATGGACAGAGCGTTGTTCCACCCGTCGCTTGCGAAAAGTATATAACGATTCAAATACGTGTATTTTGTTACTTTGCTTAGCACTTTAATAAGCCACTAGAGAGGGGTAATGTCAGAAAAAAAACTAAAGTTTTATATATTTTGCATATTTTGTGCGGCCCTCTATATATTAATATATCGCTAGATAAATGGAGCCCAAACAATGGCCCGTTATGCTACAATGTCGCCTTCCCACGGTAAGAACCGCTGAGTCAGCCGTCGTCATACAGGAGCCAAGAACTATGCAGGTTCGAATTGCAAGTAGAACGGAATATCACTGTGAGAATCTACATCAGCAGATTCCTTGTTTATCCAGAGACATAGTTCCACGCCTGGAGGGAAGACTATAAAGACGCTGCTCACAGGGGTAGAACCGTTCATTCTTGTTCCGAGTTAGTCATTGGCACATCGAGTGCATAGACATTAGATCACATGTAGGTTGATCGTCTTATTTTTAGTATATTATAATATTATTCATTATTTTGTAACTAAGTAATTAAGTATTGATTGTTCAAAGTATTAAATAAATTGTTTTAAAAATTCAAACGTCTTAACCGTGAAGTTAAATGGCGCAGTCGTTAGTATTGGTTAGAAAACCGAAAGCATATCGCTTTTTAAGCGTATCGACGCCTAATAACCAATTCGAGACAAGCAGAGCCAAGTTAAAGCAGAATAGTGGCCAAGCAGAGCCAAATGGAAGCAGCAACCATTGTATTATGGTAAGTTGACTGCTATCCCATTTTTACATTTCCAATTTTTATATGTGTTGTATTGAAACGTTATATGTCTGATTCAGAGGAAGAATCACAAAGTTTATGTAACATAGAGTATAGAGTTAGATCAATCAGCATTAGCATCGAGTGCATAGACATTAGATCACATGTAGGTTGATCGTCTTATTTTTAGTATATTATATTATTCATTATTTTGTAACTAAGTAATTAAGTATTGATTGTTCAAAGTATTAAATAAATTGTTTTAAAAATTCAAACGTCTTAACCGTGAAGTTAAATGGCGCAGTCGTTAGTATTGGTTAGAAAACCGAAAGCATATCGATTTTTAAGCGTATCGACGCCTAATAACCAATTCGAGACAAGCAGAGCCAGGTTAAAGCAGAAATAGTGGCCAAGCAGAGCCAAATGGAAGCAGCAACCATCGTATTATGGTAAGTTTACTGCTATCCCATTTTTACATTTCCAATTTTTATGTGTTGTATTGATACGTTATATGACTGATTCAGAGGAAGACTCACAAAGTTTATGTAACATAGAGTATAGAGTTAGATCAATCAGCATTAGCGACAATAACATAACAGTAAATCATTCAAATATTAATAAGAGTAGTAATAGTAGCAATATGACAGACCAATTCAAAGAATTTTTCCTGAAAGCTATTCCCGAGTTCGACGGGCAACCAGCCAACGTAGGCAACTTGTTAAAAGCATGTGACTTGGTCATGAATCAGTTCTACGTGCCAAACGATAATCTGTATATGAATCGCTTCTTGCTAAATTATGTTCAAACTAAACTAACGGGAACAGCCCGGCTTATAGTAAATACAAAGATAATCAACACGTGGGCAGACCTGAGAGAGGCCATTGTTCAAAATTTCAGTGATCAACGAGATGATCACAGTTTATTAGCTGAGATATTAACCTTGAAACAGCGCAATCCTGAAGACGCACTGTCGTTCGCGAACAGATACCGTCCTATAGAGCAATTGCTCATCTCGAGTTTGATAGCTAACGAGAAAAATGAAGGCGTGAGATTAGTTAAAAAAGACATATACCAGAATCAAACGCTAAAATCGTTCTTAGGAGGGTTACTCAATCCGATAGGGCTTGTCTTGCGTAGCCAAGCACCTGGAAGCATAGAAGAAGCCTTGAAATTCGTGTTCGCAGAGAAAAATTTCGATTATAGAGATAAAACAATAAATAAGAATTTCAGTAATAATAATAAATTAGAAGGACAGAACCGTACTTTCTTTCAGAGACAAAATAACCCACCTTTTCAGAATGTACAATTTCAGAGACCTTTCCAAACAAACTTTAGACCATTTCAACAACATAATAATCAAAACAATCACACAAATTCCCAGCCTAGACAAAATCAACAATTTGTGCCAAGGCGAAATTTTTCGAGTCAATTTAGGCGACCCAACTTCAATAATCAACCGGGTCGACCCAATGTAAATCATAATGCTAACAGAAATTATCACCAACCAATGGAAGTAGATGGTTCTAACACGAGACTGTCGATACCAAGGAGAGAAGCCCATGTAAATAATATAGAATTTAATGAGAACGAAGTAAATGAAACAAATTACGATTTAAATTATGTAAACGAAGAATTAAATTACGAAAATTCGCCAGCCGAGGAATACGATATCCAACAGCGAAATTTTCCCACTGCAGGTCCTTCAACGAGAGAACCGTGATAGATATAAATAATATGAATACATTATGTAAGATACCGTATATAGAATTAAACAAAATATCAGGTAAATTTTTGTTAGATTCAGGATCTTCAAAAAATCTTTTGAATCCTGCTGTAGCATATTATAAGTTCCCTAAAAACATATTTACGCATGATTTTACCATACGCACCGCGCATGGCATTTCTAAGCACTGTAAGCGTGCACATATTAAATTTAAATCGATTTCAGTGGAGATACAAGAGTTCTGCCTATTTAACTTTAACATTTTTTTTCGGGATTAATTGGGATGGAGTTTCTCAAACGAAACGAAGCTAAAATAGATTTTAAGGATCACAAACTCCATATAGGCAAGAATATTATCCCAGTAAAATTCACAGATCTTAGCGAGAGTCAATCGGGACAGACAGAAAACAAAGCAGATGGTTTCTGTTACCCGAGACTCATTTAAATTTAAACAATATAATAACCAGCAGTATTTCGTACGTAATTACGAACTTGAGACAATTAATCACGTACTAAATAATAACCAAGCTTATAATGTAAGAGATAGGCCATTCAGCAGATTAAATAAACAATATGCATCTGGAACCAGATACAGCCAGAGGCGAAGTCCATTTGCACCAGTAGTTATACAAAATAACAATTCTAGTAAAAACTTGCAGTACGGGGGGTAATCAAAAACGAATCAATAATAAAGATGCATTAATGGAACAAATAGATACAGGCGAATTAAATGATGAGGAAAAACAATTGTTATTTAGTTTATTATCAGAATATCAGGACATCTTTTTAAATAAACAACGAACCATTGACGCACACAAATGCGATAAAACATAGACTAAGGACAACAGACGACATACCAGTCCATTCTAAATTATATAGATACCCGTACGTACATAAACCGGAAGTAGACAGACAAATAAATGACATGTTAAGACAAAAAATCATTAGGAAAAGCCACAGCCCATATAGCTCACCTATTTGGGTTATATCAAAGAAAATGGACAAGTCAAATAAACAAAAATGGAGAAATGTGGTGGACTATAGGAAACTAAATGAAAAAACAATACCGGACAGACACCCAATTCCCAAAATTGATGAAATACTGGACAAAATTGGGCGAGCTCAATATTTCTCGACGATCGATTTGATCTCTGGGTATCACCAAATTGAAATGGACCCCAGGGACATAGAAAAAACAGCGTTTACCACGGATACAGGCCATTGGGAGTGCACCAGAATGCCGTTCGGGTTATCTGGGGCTCTAGCGACCTTTTCTAGGCTCATGCAGAACGTATTAGAAGGCCTAATTGGACAAACATGCCTTGTATATATGGATGACGTCATAGTTTTCTCCACATCTTTACAGGAACACCTTCAGAAACTAAAACTAGTATTCGAGCGCTTAAGGCAAAGCAACTTATAGATCCAGCTGGACAAAAGCGATTTCCTAAGGAAGGAACGTACCATACTATTGTCTTTCCAACACTTGCAACTTATATTTTTGCATTGTTTAAAGTCCATATCAGTAGTCACATGATCGCCTTAGATCTGTTTTAAATTGGTTTCGTCTTGTTTGAAGAGAATCAAAACATTAGCGTTATCACGTATTAGATGTTTCGGTATTCGAGTATATGTTTGACAGAGATAGAATGAATCAATAATGTCTTCCCATACTAAAGTATGCTCTTATTTTATCTTGCTTGTCACAAGCTACATCATCAAATATAAACACAAAGTTATTCAAGGCATCTGCTGGATCTAATATTGCGTCGTTTTTACTATATGGATAGTAACCAACATCTTTTGTAGCACCCAACACATCCTTTAACATCTTTTATTTGGGTTGATACAAAGACTTTGAATATACATACACGTTATCAAACTTTACACCGTTCGGTTCAAACAATAAACTTAGCATAACATTTGTTTTACTACACCCGCTCGGACTACATATGATACATCTAACTGTGTTTGGCAAGAGAGGGCCATGTTTTCGTTGTTGTTCTGATGATGTATCAACAACATCGTCTATATTTGTAATAGGTAAGACATAAACGTGTTTAATGGTACGCATCTTGACTTAAACTAAACTATATTTTCTATAAGTATAAATATATAGACAAATGGAAGTGAGTCGTTTAAACAGTATCAATGTTGGTGCCACAGGGTGAAGGTCTTGTAAACATAGCTATTAACAAGCTACCTGTTGAGTTACACATATCTGGTTATCAATTTTGCGGTCCAGGTACTAAACTTAAAGAACGTCTTGCTATAGGTGATCAAGGTATCAATCTGCTAGACCGTGCTTGTCGAGACTACGACATCGCTTACTCTCAATCAAAAGAGTTAAGTGATAGGCATCGAGCCGACGAAGTGTTGGAGAAACGAGCTTGGGAGAGAGTTAAATCGAAAAACGCAAGTTTTGGTGAAAAGTTAGTCGCTTGGAGCGTTACAAACACCATGAAAGTTAAAAGAAAGCTTAGTATGGGTCTTTTTTTAAATTTCGACAACACACCACGAGGGCTTACAGCCTAAATACTGTCGTACCGTGGGTGTCGACAAGGAGGAAAGAGGCAACTTGTTAATTCTGGACTGGAAGGTTTGGAGGTTCGGAGGAGAAGGAAAAACATGTGCCGGCAAAGAATTCCATAACTTGGAGGTCCTCGGGACAAAAGAGCGGGCATAACAAGATGTTTTATGTCTGGAGACCTGGACAGTAAAAGGAGGCATTCGCTCTATTCCCCTGGTAGATCTGTTGGAGGCAGCAGGTGGAGGAACTATGAAAGAAAGCTCCTCTGAGCAGTGCCCGTGCAGATATCTATAAAAGAGAGAGAGGTCACCAACGGCACTTCGGGGGGCAAGGGATGGCAGCCTTTGGGTGAGTGTAGGGTCACCGATGAGACGTATAGCTCTCTTCTGAATGGAGTCCAGGATAGCGAGTGTAGAAGCGGCAGCGGCACCCCAGATGTTGGGGCAGTATTCGAGGTTTGGCCTTATTTGTGAAGTATATAAGGTATAGAGATTAGCTGGTGAAAAGTATTTGCGAGCCCGGAAGGGGAAACCTAACTTCTTAGCAGCCGCTTCGGCAAATTGATGTGACATGTTGGTGCCAATTGAGATTTAGATCCACAGAAATCTCAACAAGTGAAAAGCACTCATTACTTTGAACAACTTGGTTGTTCATTGTGATGAGCTAGGGCTGGTATCTCTTATGAGTAAGACAGCAAGACTTAGTTTTGGTGGGGTTGAATTGTACAAGATTTCTACTTCCCCAGTCTAATATTCTTTGGAGATCCACGGAGACAGAATCCTCCATGAGTCTGCGATCCTCATCTAGTTGGGCTAAAGAAACAGGTTTAGGATATTGTAAATTTGAGTGGAGGGTGCTGTCATCCGCGTAACTGTGAATTGGGTTGGATGTGCTAGAGATGAGGTCATTGATGTGGAGAAGAAACAAAGTAGGGGCTAAAGCTGAACCTTGCGGAACTCTCCATTAATTGGATATAGTTTAGAGGAATGCTGCGGTTGGAGAGGAAATTTGCTGTTCAGGTACAGAGCTTTGGTGGTAGGCCATAGGCCGGAAGTTTATTAAGCAGCGCTGCGTGCCAGACCTGGTCGAATGCTTTGGATATATCTAGAGCGACAATCTGGGATTCACCGTGTAGTTCCATAGACTTGTACCAAGAATGGGTGACAGAGGAAAGAAGTTGATCTGCGCTGACGGAAACCATACTCCCTATCGTGAATTAGACTGTGTTTTTCGAGAAATTTTAGTAATTCGGTGTTTATATACTTTTCCATCACTTTAGAGACGACTGAAAGGAGATAAATTGGCCTGTAGTTGCTAGGAAGCGCTTTGGATCCTTTCTTGGGGACGGGTTGTACTCGAGCAGTTTTCCAGTTACTAGGGAATATGCCTCTATTGTAAGATGTCTGAAACAGACGAGTCAGGACAGGAGCAAGTTCTGGTGCGCATTTTTTGAAAACAATTGCTGGGATATCGTCAAGGCCAGAGGCTTTCTTGGTATTAAGAGAAGAGAGCATCTTTCGTACCTTTTTAGTTTTGAAAATGATATCCGTCATTTTGTGCGCGACATTGGGGACTGTTGGTGGTTGAACATTTTGAGGTGGGTTGAGAGTATAATTGGCGGCAAATAACGAGGCAAAAAGTTCAGCCTTGCCCAGGGCGGTAGAAACAATTTCGTCCCCTGAGACAAGAGGTGGGAACGTGCTCTTGCAGAAATTATTCCCAATAGATTTAGCAAGAGTCCAGAAGGGTTTGCTGCCGTTGGAGCTTAAGAGGACTTTGTTTTTGATGTGATTATTAAACGAGTTTTTTGCCTCAGAAAGAATGCGGACAGAGCGGTTTCTTGCGTCGTTAAATGCTTGACGGTTTTCTTGACTGGGATTGTGTAGAAGCGTTTTGTGAGCTTTGACCTTTTCAAGTCTGGCCTTGTCGCAGGATTTAGAGAATCAGGGCTTTTGAGTGGCTGACGAGGTTTTCTGTGTACGTGGAATAAATAATTCCATGCCAGCTTAAATAATTTCGGTGACGTTTTGTGAGATATCAGAGGGGTCAGGATGAGAGAAGCAGACAGACGCCCATGGAAATGAGGAAAAGTAATCCCACATTTCGTCCCAGTTTGCGGAGTTGTAGTGCCAAACGATACGTGGGTGTGATGATTGTGTGACCTCGGGTTGCATTGTGCAGGTAGCAGTGACCATGCCGTGGTCTGAACGACCAAGGGGGGCGGTGACTGATATCTTGTAGCATTCAGGTTTTGTAGTAAGGACGAGATCCAAGGGATTTGAGCTGTGTGTTGGGATGCGAGGAAAGTAAGTAGGTTGCTGAACCATATTGGTTAAAGAATTGCTGACTGCAAAGGCCTCCGCTGCTCTTCCTTGTGGATCGGTTTTGGAATATCCTAGCCATTCCTTATTATTGAAGTCACCAAGAATGGTGACCTCGGAGGAAGGATATTCAGAAATCAGATGGTCGATTTGTTCAGAAAGGTAGTCAAAGAGCTGGACAAAGTTGTTGTCAGAAGGTGACCGGTAAATGCAACAGATGAATTTGGTTGCAGCCCTGAGAGAGAGTTCTATCCATAGAATGTCTTTTCTTCCAGCTTCTAAATTGGGAAGTCTGGTGCAGGGCAGACTGCTACGGACGTATGCGCACACGCCTCCATGCAATCTAAAGGAGGTAAGGAGCTCATACCCCGGGAAATTAAGGTGATTAGTGGCTGTTTTGGCACTGATTTGGGTTTCGGTGAGAAAGAGGAGTTGGGGCCTATTAGGCTAGAGGAAATGGTGGACGGAATTCAGGTTAGAATTTAGGCCACATATATTGAGAAGGATATGTTAAATCTTGATGTTGGCGTCCCCTGTACACCCCTCTCCCGGAGATCCGAATGGAGGAGTATTTTACTTCCGGAATCTTTTGTACAAGGAGGAGCCATCATCATTTTTGTTTATAAGGGAAACCGACTCATACACCAGAACCGGAAACGTTCGTTGGGACTTCACCGGCCCCTTGATGCATGGGGTGGTACCTCCTCGGGCGTGAAAAAATCCTCTACTATCAGGTAAAGGAAAATTCCACTACCACCTGCTAGTTGCTGTATCCCTAGCCAGGGGCCCTTACAGGATGCTACCGTCCGGGCCAGACGGATCCTGGTTTTTTAACGTGGTTGTTACTCCACCCATGTAATCAACTCAAAACCTAAGAAGAAAGTTCCTTTTAAAAACATTCTTAATCTGATTGGAGAAGTTATAAAAGACAGAAACCTTATTCCATCAGAGAATGCCGTGTTTGATAACGCTCATGCAATTGTTAAACAGATTGCCGGGCGTAAGAATGAGTTGAAACCTCGAGTTATTCCAATACCTAAAAGCGGAGGCTTCCTCCCACTGTTACCTCTTATATTTGGTAGTCTATCAGCTCTTAGTGCTCTGGGTGGTGGTGCTGCTGGTATTGCTAAGGCAGTTAACGATGCTAAAGCGGATAAACACAAACTGGAGGAAGAAGAACGTCACAACAAAACAATGGAAGCTATCTCAATGGGTAAGAGAGGTAGCGGGTTGAAATTAAAACCGAAATGCAAAAGACTCGGCAAAGGTCTGTATCTGTAGAAACAACGTGGCGGCTATGGTTTGTATCTACAAAAGCCAAAAAACGAATAGATCGTTTACCAGCAAGACCTTTAACAGATGAAGATTTTGTAAAATTTGCTGGTAAAATGAAAATCCCATATTTCAGAGGTGTACACATGCGAGATACTCTACCTCGACATGGACCACGTAAAAATGAATCATTCATCATGAATTTACAAGCCAGCAAGGAGCCTGGTAGTCATTGGTTTGCAGTTAGGAAGCGTGTTGATATAGTTGACTTTGACTACTATGGAAACTTAAAGCCACCAGTCGAGTTGCAACGTTACTTTAAAGACTACTCTAATATATAATCATGATGTGTATCAAACATATAATACTTATAATTGTGGTCACTTATGTTTAAAATTTTTAAATAAAAGACTCAAACAGTAACCTCTGTGTATCAGTCATGTCGCAAACCTTTGTGTTGAAAGACTGCAGCTGCCATCTGTCAACAGACTACGATCCACCAATTGAATTGGATCCTGGTGCTAGTTATGCTGTTGCTTTGATAGGCTTTCACACATACAACAACATACCTAACATATATAAAGGTAAAAATGAATTTTATGTAAAAGAAGGAAGTGGTTCGAGAACCATCACGATACCCACTGGTGCATATGAAATAACACATTTGGAAAACTTGCTTCAAAATAAGCTTGTTGGTGCTACAGCAACACATGAACAAAAGCAACTATCTTTGATTCTGAGACCTAATCCGAACACTATTAGATGTGAAATAAAATGCTTCACAAGTATCAGTTTTGAATCTGATGATTCGATTGGGCGATTGCTGGGATTTTCAAAGCAAGTTCTTCGACCAGGCGTCTTCCATGAATCTGATTTACCTGTTGAAATAGTGGATGTTAAACAGATTCGCATAGAAACTAATATTGTGTCTGGTTCCTACTATAACGGGAAACCTTCACATACGTTATATGAGTTTGCACCAATGGTTGATCCTGGTTATGCCATCGACATCGAACCTAAGAATCTAATATATTTACCAGTGAACAAGCAAGAGATTTCAAATATAAGCATCGACATCGTGGATCAAGATTCAGTTCCTGTAAACTTTCAAGGTGAAGAGGTGTCTGTTCGTCTGAACCTTAAAAAGATTGCCTAGAATGCTAGTCTTTAAGGATATAAAAGCAAGTGAATCTACCAAAACAAGTTCAGTACAGTCAAACACTTCAAAGTGTACACTTCGCTCCGACAATATTGAGTTCCTTAAAAGTCTTGGTTATCATGTCATCAAAACTCAAAATATTCAAAGACCCCGAGTTTGACGATTCCATTAATCGAGAAGAACTTCGGTCTTACTATTCGTCAACTAAATCATTTGGTAACAGTGATGAAGTCGAAATAAACATAAATCAGCAAGATGCCTTTGTATGTCTAGCAGGGTCGGCTCTAATAATCGAAGGTGCTCTGGAACCTTTAGCAATACAAAATGCTGATGGTGAGTGTTATATGTCAAATAATGGAGGAACGGCTCTGTTTGAATCAGTGACATATGAATTAAATAACAAGGAAGTGGAGAGAGTACGAGATCCATACACCACAACAACCATCAAAACCCTGCTTTCGTTTAGCAAGAATGAAGCCAAATCTCTCAGCAACGCCAGGTTGAATGAATCATCAGATCATATAATTTTAAACGACAACAAGTTTCACTTGCTCCTGTCTCTTATGTTCCTCTCCAGTTTCTTCCATCACTTTAAAGGAGTTCTCTGCGGTAAACATACTTTCCGATTTACAAGAGCTCGAAGTGATGCCAACAGTTATTATAGTACTGGTACTGCAAGATCTAAAATAACTGTAACCAACATGTTTTTAAAAGCTAAACATGTATTTCCAAACGATAAAATGAAGTTGGAACTGATGGATAAAATCGCAAAAGATACATCTATATTTCTAGCATATCGCAAATGGGACATATATGAGCTACCAGCGCTTAGAGATATTAATAAAGATGTGTGGTCTGTTAAAACTGCAACAAACTTGGACAGACCTAGATATGTCATTATGGCATTTCAAACAGATCGAAAAGACAATGTAAGCAAGAAAGGAGACTTTTTCGATAATATTGGTATGGTAGATCTACGAGTGTTCCTAAATTCAGAATGCTACCCTTATGAATCTATGAATATGGATTTCGAAAAATCTAAATATGTTGAAGCCTACCAGATGTACACAGATTTTCAAAAAAGTGTTTCTTATAAAAACATAGCAGAGCCTCTCTTAAATTATGATGAGTTTAAAGATCAAGCTCTATTTGTAATCGACTGCAAGCACCAGAATGAGTCAATCAAATCGTCAACAGTGGACATCAAAGTGGAGTTTATGAGCAAAAACAATTTTCCCAATAGAACCAAAGCTTACTGTTTAGTTATTCATGATTGTGTTTTTGAATATAAAGCTCTAACTGGTATTGTGAGAGCCATTATGTAATATTTTAGTATGTAAGTCTTGTGAATTAATCCTAATAAATTAATTGTATTTAAATCAGTTGTCTTATTTTCAACCTTAAAGTGCTAACATCTAGCAAACGTTAAATGACATCATCTGACTGAAATGGTAAACTTATGACTCATTTCCTGTCACATGAATCGGAATCTAGATTATAGTCGCGGTTACTCTCAGTTTTGCACATGTTGGTTGTTGCTATATCGCCATATCTAGCATGCCGGGCATTCGCATATTCTAAACTTGCTTGCTGAGCCGAGTAAAATGATACCAAACACCTAAAGCTTAGACCGAAAACTAAAAATTTAGGTTTGCGCATGCGTATATCCTATTTTTGAATTCTGATTGCCAAGCTGAGTAAAATGATACCCCACACTTAGGACTTAAAGCAAAAACTAAAAAGTATGGGTTTGCGCCTGCGCTAACCGTAATAGTTGTTACGTTACACCACCAAAAATCAAAATGGCTGGGTCTTTTACATTGACAGGTGGTGCCACCTGTCATTTAAAACTTTAAATTTCCCGGGTTTTTCACCTCCGGTCGGCCATCTTAGCCGCCATCTTGGATTACGTCAGCCCAGGTTTGCCCCTTATTAGCTCGCCGACCAGTGACGTCACTACGGCGCTTCGCGCCGGCGCAGTGGCCAAGTGGAGGAAGTGGAGGCACCAGAACCGCCCATCTATACCTACTTGTGTGCATTTTTATGCTATATGGTTCAGTAGTGTATAATGTTGTTAGCCTGTTAAGTGTGTATTTTTTTCTTTTCATTCATTTGTTTGCACAGTGCTTCCCCTCCAGTTAGGCGATTTGCACCCTTAAGTGTAATATGTGTGTATACGCAGGATAAGCTGACATATGTTATAGTAACATGACGTTATTAAGGTTTTGTTGTCGCTATAATTTGTAATGATAATTCAATTTTTGTTAACTATATTCGCATGCTTTCATATATATTAAACGGGTTCAAATTACTTTGTCATGTTATATGGTTAGGAAGTACCTTTTTGATAGTTGTGGGTTATTTGTTTTTCCGCAGTATGGGTTACAAATAGCTTTCGAAATTAGGGGATATAAAATGTTACTATTTTTACGCATCTTTCATCTTTAACACAAATTGATTTGCTAGATGTTGCATTCGTAGGAGAATATGTGGTTCGTACGATACAACAAATAACGCAGGGGTACCTAGTCTCTACGTCTGCATTTACGAAGAGCTTTAATTTCAACAATATCATTGTTATATGTTTCCTTCGTGTACAGATCATGCCCCACACGAATAGGAAAAAGTCTTTAAGCATTTTTACTTGTGGTGTACATGAACTAGCATTGAGCTGCAGGATGATAAATATTTTGCAGGTTTGTAATATAATTTCCTTAATCTTTATCATTGATGTTATGCTTACTCTGTTCATCATTCCATACTATCAGAGTCGGGCTGGCCAAGCTCACACACTTATTGAGCTATTATCTACCCAATTCTATTCTGATTATTTAATGAAAATTCACTAATCAGGTCAGAAAAATCAGACTATGTACCTACGTAGGCGAGTGATAACTTATAAGTATTTCACCGATCTTGATCATATTTGGAAAGTATTTTTATTTTCTAAATTTCTCTTAAGTAGACCAGTTTTTCGATAAAGAACACCTCCGAAAAAAATATATCTCTAAAAATAATAAAGCTATTTTGATGAACTACATACAGACTTATCTGGTTTCACTGTGGAGCCAGATAAGTAATCTCCAGGTCTGTATGTATTATGGACCAGTTTCACCAAGTAAGGGCAACAACAATCTATTTTAAATATGGTTCACATATGGCCTTGATAGCAGTACATGCATCTAACAAAATTTTTAGGATATATGATAATACAAAATAAGATTATAACGGTTTGAAGTTATAACATACTTGCTGCGTTTTTACTTTTCCTTAACAATATTCTCAAGAAACAAAACGAGTCATTAGATCAGTAGATATTGATCAATCACAGGGTAAGACACAAATGTTTATTTCGTCAAAATCACATTTCAAATCTAGCGATCTTACGCAAAGATCCTGGAGCTGATGCAGTTTGTCAGGAACGAGTTTTGCATCATACGTGTCTTACTAAGTCTTAAGTTTCTGTTTTAATCGTTAAATTTATACATTCAATACAAACCTTTGCAAATATTTTCTTTAAAATAGATTCTTTTTGTCGTTTGGATATGTAGCAAAGTTATATTTGGGACAGTCAATTATTCTTGGATGGGAGACCGACTGCAATACAGGTAAATGACTTTCGAACAAAGATTTTTAAACAAATACGGCTTATAAAGAACAAAATATTGCGTGACATGTGTTTAGTAGCCCCTCAAATTTATATTTAAATTACTACCTCATGATATTTGCCTAACATGTTTACAACAAATGAATCCGAGGTAAACTTTGTACTGAATTTTCTTTGAAAACGTCACTAATGATAAGATCCAAACTTTTAAATGTTGAAAAAATTTCTCCAAATGACCTCTAACTAGGCCCCCTGCAACTCATATCGAAGTTCACTTTCAGACTTTATATGTTTATATACATATATTTATGTTTCACACCGATAACTCAAAAAATAATGAGCCGATTGTGACCAAAATAGGTGAGTACCCTCCTTTTGCAAATGGCTTGAATAGGTTCGTTAACCGAGAAAATCGGCTCAGCTTTTCCTGGAAAATTTTGTGTTTCCTTTCGGAAAATTATATCTCTGAAAATAACTAAGTTAGGCAATCAAATTTGGTAAGCGGGTTTATCATATGGGCGCGAACTAGGCACCCTAGAACAGGGTTAGGTTCAGTTTTTGTCCTTTTACAAATATAATATACAGACTGACGCATTTCAACGGTACACCTCAATATATCAGTACAAGATACCGAAAAAATTGTATACGTTAATTAATTACAGGGTGTCTTGAGCTACATCTTATAAAATTATTTGGACAATCAAAGTCGCTGGTGATACAAAATTATCTTTTTTTTTTCGATGCCATTTTGATAAAATTTGGCATGTACCTTCCCTTTCTAATATATAGGTAGTTAGGTTTATTATATACCTCACATATAGAATGTTAGATGTAGAATCTAGAAGTTTGTATGCATCTAATTTTTTATAATTGTGTTGCAGATTATCAACCATACAAGAAACGTCTCATGGACATGAATGAAGATTTAAAGGGAAGGTTTGTCCATCACAGACATCAAATTTAGGATCGTCTGTCTGGTCATGTGAAAACTTTGTACATACTTACAGATGAGTTAAATAGCATAATTGTTGTACCCTTAGTCCTAAAATGACAATCTCGAAAACAGGATTTCATAGAAATCGCAGCTAACGTAATTTGCATTACTAATTTGAAACCACCAAATACTACCACATTATATACTTGTATCAAAATTATATATAAAGCGTGGGCCAAACTCGATGGAGTATTAGAAGTATATAGTGAATCAAAATTGATAAAAATCTGAAATTAGGTTATGTTCATAAGTGGTTATGGTCTTCATTTTAAAATTATTTTTAAGACATTGCGGCGTCGTCCCATAACATTATTTTTTCAAATGAAAAAAATGTATGTATTGTGACACTTATGTTAAAAGTAACATTTTAAAAGTTATATATATATATATATATATATATATATATATATATATATATATATATATATATATATCTGCACGGGCACTGCTCAGAGGAGCTTTCTTCCATAGTTCCTTCACCTGCTGTCCCCAACAGATCTACCAGGGGAACAGAGCGAATGCACCCTTTTACTGTCCAGGTCACCAGACATAGAACATTTTGTTATGCCCGCTCTTTTGTCCCGAGGGCTTCCAAGTTGTGGAATTCCTTGCCGGCGCATGTTTTCCTTCTCCTCCGAACCTCCAAACCTTCAAGTCCAGAATTAACAAGTTGCCTCTTTCCTCCTTGTCGACAAACACGGTACGATAGTATTTAGGTTGTAAGCCCTCGTGGTGTGTTGTTGAAATAAAAGAAATAAAAAACTCAGACATTATTATGATTCCAATTTCTTGACTTTACCACACTACACAAAACTAAACAAATCACATGTTCGGCCTGCGTAACTTCTTCCATTGATTCGTCGCCAATTTATATTGTGTCTTTAGAAATGCAACGCATATTAACTGCTATCACGTAACATTTACTTAATTTGCTAATTCAATAATTGTATGACTTGCGAATATATAATCCATTGACATTGACAACATTACATCTAGTAATCATTTTCATTTTCATTTTATTGATATTTAACTTCTATTTCCTATTCTGCCAGAGTTTGCTGCTGACAATTTAAGCTCAATAAAAAAAAGAGCCCCAAACTTAAAATATACAATTCAGTATCTACCAATAACTTTTTTGTCTTTAAACTTATAGACCTAAATTTTGATACATGGTGTACTCTTTATCATACAAACAGACCTAGCTAATTTGGTTGCCCTTACTTGGTTATTTCCAGAGAATTTTTTTTTCGAAAGGAAACACAAAATTTTCTAGGAAAATCTGGACCGATTTTCCTGGTTAATAAACTCATCTAAGCCACTTGCTAAAGGAAGGTACACACGAAATTTTATCAAAATCGGCGCATTATTTTTCAAGTTATCGGTGTGATACATACATACACACACACACACAAATATATATATATATATATATATATATATATATATATATATATATATATATATATATATATATATATATATATATATATATATACATATATATATATATATATATATATATATATATATATATATATATATATATATATATATATATATATATATACATATACATATAAAAATTGAAACTGACCCCGGATATGTGTTCTAAGGGACCTAATTAGCACACATCTGGAGAAATTTTTTCAAAATTCTAAAGTCGGGATCTCCTCATTAGTGAATTTTTTTTTAAGAAAATTCACTAATAAAATTAAAAATCGATATAATATAGTGCAAAACTCATTCATATTTAGAATCTGATATTTTTCTGTGAAATAGGACTATGGAGCTAATCAAACTTTATTAGTTAGATGATCAATATGCTAGTTAACCAGGCGCCAGCTAATCAAGCAATTTTTCTGGGAGTAAATAAACATTGACATGAATACACCTATTAAAGTTAGCTGATTAAGAATTCACTGTACTTATCAATTTTTTTTAATAGAATTTTTCATCCTCTGATGGCGTTGATGTGGTCAACGAAACGATCGTAAGGTATTTGAAATATGTGTTGTGATTTGGGTTCTCCAAGTGTACTTATCAGTGCTCATCACAGATTCCAGTTTTCACATAGGGTACCATGAAACATTTCGGCTTAAAAAACATATACTGGATACCGTTTGCTATTAGCATATAGTTGTATTTATCATCGGCAATTCGCAACGGAAATTGCTTAACTCACTTTTCACAGTCATTTAAAGTCGGAAACTAAAATAAAAACTAACAGTTCGAAGGAAAACCCATTTTGAGCCATTTTCTCGGGTATGTTTATCGTCGACAGTTGTCAGTAGAAATTGCTTCAATAGCATGAAACATTTCGGCTTAAAAAAGTATACTGGATACCGTTTGCTATTAGCATATACAGTTGTATTAATCATCAGCAATTTGCAACGGAAATTGCTTAACTCACTTTTCACACTCATTTAAAGTCTGAAGCTAAAATAAAAACAAACAGTCCGAAGGGAAGCCCATTTTGAGCCATTTTCTCGGTTTTGTTTATCATTGACAGTTGTCAGTAGAAATTGCTTCATTACCATGAAACATTGCGACTTGAAAAAAATATACTGGATACCGTTTGCTATTAGCATATACATTTGTATTTATCATCGGCAATTCGCACCGGAAATTGCTTCATTGACTTTACTAGTGATTCAATCATCTCACTCTCCGGGAAATTTGGGTCTTTAACGTGCCCAACATCGCATGCGCACGGGAGACGGCTTTACGCCCCCTGGGAATGGCGGAACGTGCAGATTACCTTGCTCAATCAGAATGGCACAACCTCTGTTGGTGTTACTGATGCACGTACAAAGGGAGGAGAGGGGAAATTTGGGATTGAACCCAGTACCCTTGGGTCCAGAGGCCCACGTTTTTCCCCTGGACCACCATGGCTGAAAATAAACTTTTTACATTTCCGTTTTCCTACTGCTTTCCGCAAAATATGTCAAATATCAATTTATGTAGATGACGCCATATTATAATTTATTTACATTATAAAAACATTTGTTCACCTCTTGATTTCCTTCTATATTTAAAATGAGCCTTGGCAATACTCATCTGGCAACGCTGCACATCGTCCAGCGTCCACTTCTGCCTTCCGATTACACCCGAATTATTTGTTTACTAGTGAGGTGTCTACAATGCAGGATTACCCTAAAGTAACGGGGGGGGGGGGGGGGGGGCTAGATTTGCCATTTGCAACAAACTTGCAGGAGGCTTTCTGCAAGTAATCTATCGGTAATCTTTGAATTGAGGGTGTCAGACGGCGCATCCTAAACGGCGCAGCCAAGATATGAAACAGAAACGTAAATACCACATACAGTGTTGTCGGGTTGTACTTTTTTTCATTGAATAAGATGTAATACATATTTTATACTTTTTAATATATTTTTGCCTGTATCAAATACATCTAAAAATAGGTCCAACAGCATCTACAAAAAATGTAAAAAAACATAATATTGTTACATTTAAGTGTTTATTGGTTAAATTTGCAGAGAACCAGCCGAACGCTTTTTAGTGAATTTTCTTCGAAAAAATCCACTATTGGGGAGATCCTGACTTTTGAGTTTTATAAAAAAAATATTAAATGAGCGCGAACTAGGACCCCTAGAACCTACATCCGGGGTCAGTTTAAATTTTTATAAGTTTATATAGTATATATATATATATATATATATATATATATATATATATATATATATATATATATATATATATATATATATATATATATATATATCACAGCGATAAGACAAAAAATAATAAGCCGATTTCGATAAAGTTTGGCATGTGCCTTCCTTTTGTAAGTGACTTGGATAAGTTCGTTAGCCAGGAAAATCAGAACCGGTATTCCGGGGAAATTTTGTTTTCTATCGAAAAAAATGTTCTCAAAAAATAAAACAGCTGTGGTAACCAAATTTGGTAGGTAGGTTTGTGAGATAAGGAGTAGACTATAAACTGACATTTTCATTTATTTCTATGTTACAAGCAAAAAGTTAAAAAAAATATGTTTTGTGCCAGATTATTTCTATCAAAATTCACTACCATAACGCACTTGCTGCGTCAAGACTTTTCTATATTTCATAAACCTTCTTACACTGATACAACCATACATTATACTTCCCATCATCCATACGCACACAAAGTTGCAGCCTATAATTTTATGATACACCGCTTACTTCATGTACCTTTTTCCAATAAAAAAATTCAAAAAGAATTTAATTTGATAAAACAAAGAGCGATTAATAATGGTTATAATCCAAATTTAGTTGATAATATTATAAAGCAAAGAAATATAATTTAGCTTTACAGCAAGTATTCCCGTCCACTAGAATAATAGAGAATACATTCACCTCTTTAACTAATGTAAATAGGACCAGCAAAAAATTAAAACACATATTTTCTAAATTTAGTATAAGGACAACATATAAAACCGACAACAACTTGAGCAAATACAACAACAAAATAAATCGACAAGTGAAAAATCAGATAAGTCTGGAGTATATAAACTCACATGTGGTTCCTGTTATAATATAGGCAGAACATTTAGAAGTTTTAAAACATGCATTCGCGAACATAAAAGAAGCTTTAAACATAATATATTTAATTCGGTAGAAATTAACAAACAAAAAAATACAGGAAATCTACTAAACGCTCAAATTGACCAAACAGTCCATTGCTAAACATGTTTTCAGCGGAGAGAGTTTACTGACGTCACTATGTATAATGTATAAAATGTGTATGTATAAAAAACAGGTAGTTGTGGGTTGAACCCATCTACCTGAGGAGACAGAGAAATTCATTCAACACGAAGTAGGTATTAAATTTAAAATTCACTTTCATTCTGTATTTGATAAAGCTGAGGACTTCAGCGAAACTGCAGCAGTTATACATATACACGCTATAAAATAGTGTAAATCAATTTGTTCATTTACATAAGATGCAAATGGATTTACATCAAGTATCGGCCTCCACAATATTATCACTGCTTATTTCTTACAAATATTTTATTTTTTAGTAAATTTTCATTAAGAAAATTCACTAATAGAGTGGTATCGATGGTAACACTTTCGGAAAACCTCTTCAAATGAGCTCAAATTAGGGGGCCTGGAACCCATTTCCGGGGCCAGGTAAAAAATTTATATATATATATATATATATATATATATATATATATATATATATATATATATATATATATATATATATATATATATATATATATATATATATGTATATATATATATATATATATATATATATATATATATATATATATATATATATATATATATATATATATATATATATATATATATATGGGGGGGGGGGGGGGTGCGGGCGTGTATGTGTGTGTGTATAACCGAGAACTCAAAAAATGCTTGACTAATTTGGACCCAAATTTGGGAATTACCCACATTTTGCTAATGGCTTGGATGAGTTCGTTGATGAGATCTTAACGCCAAATTTTTCTTAACCAAGAATTACAAAAATAGTTTTTAATACTCAACATCTTTCAGCTTGTTTAAGTGATTGAGCTGATAATTTACAAGTTAAAAGAATATAGATAGACGTGGTTGTGAAGCAATTTTCAAGTCTTTTGATCGAATATATTTAAATTTAATCGAAATTAATATTAAAAAAATCCTCGACATCACTTCAATCTCTATAATGCAATATCTACAAGGTTGGACAAAGGCAGATGACATTACATGTACTGCTATACTATTTAAATAAATCCTATCAAAATCTAAACAATGGAAGTTACAATCATTGCGAGATGTCAAAATCTAGTTGTTTCTTACCGGGGTTGCCAGATCTTCAGAAATTTCATGTATAAACATCTCAAATTTTCACAACTTCTGATAATAAACGAAACATTTTATTAAATTCGATTTTATCAGTTAGTTAAAAATACCGTAATGCATATCTGTATTTAATACGTGCAAATTTTGAATTACCCATTTCTCATGATTTTTTACTTATCGCTAGTAGATAGGGCGGCACCTGGGCTCATCCCCTCCACTTTTTACTGCGCATGCGCGAGTCATCATGCGCATGCGCTGACCTGCGCAGACCTGTGACAGTTGACAGCTGACCTGTCAGATTTGACAGGTGTCAAATGTCACTGACCTGACAGCTGTCAGCTGTCAGCTGTCAGCTAACCTGACAGCTGTCAACGTCAGCTGTCACCTGACCTGACATGTGTCAACGTCAAATGTCACCTGACCTGTCAGATGACGTCACAAGCATTCCAAGATGGCTGACCTGTCATAGACAGTTGCAACCCGGGTTCTCTCTATGGAACTAACCTGAGATGTCGTCACAAGCGTTCCAAGATGTCTGACCTGTGTGTCCATAGATATCTACAAGTCAGGTTAGCTCTCCATGTGTGTTTGTCTGATTGTTTAGTAAGGTTATGTTTGTATTTGTTATTTGAATGCAAACAGACATAATAAGAAGAGTGTACTTACATACAGCAAGAGACGTCATCCTTGTTTCACGACTTAACACATACTGAACAAGTGTCTCTGTCTCTTGAAGGATAAACAACGTTTTACAGTTGTTAACCTTGATCCTGTTTGAGCTTGTCTGTGTATCTGTTTAATATACACAAGAGAGAGGTCCTCTTAAAGGTAAACAACCTGTCAGTTGATGACCTTGTGTTATATCTGTTCAATAACCCCACATTATTCGTGTTTGAGCTTGTCTAGAATACAGACATAGCAGATGTACTACAAGATAAGTTTGTTCAGGATATTATTGCTTTAAGACATACTTTTTAATTGTATTACAAAATAAAAACACAGTAATTTTAACAAAGACTTTTATTTGATTCTAAGTACAAGTATGTAAACTCTTTGTTGGAATACATTTATAGAATTATTAACATTAGATGGTTCAGTGTTGCGTTGGTGCTGTTGTTGTTGTTGTCGTTGGTGCCTCTTCATGGCTGTGGGTTTACTAGGTGATAACACTAGCTTCTTTTAGTTCTTCCAAGATTGACTGAATTTCGTTGTTATGAGCATTATTACCTGCAACTTGGGAAGCCACTAAAAGTCTAAGTCTGTCAACCAACTCGTTTATGTCATTCCAATACACATAGGCTATTTGTTTGTTATTTTGTATCATATAGTTGTTGGTGCTGATGTTGTTGTTAGGGCTCATGCCGTTGCTATCGCTGCTCTTATCACTCTGAGTTTTAAGTTCAGTCTTTTGTTTTTTGTTAAGATGTCTGTCGTTGCTGTCGTCATCGTCTTCCTCGTAGGTGTAACCAAAACCTTGAGGTGTTGAGGATCTACGACCTCGTGGATTTATCACTGGTTTTATTAGAGTCAGATACTTTTCAGAGGAACAACCCTTGGTTCGGGCGTTAGGATCATAGTTCATTTTATAAACACTAGTTGCTTCTAGAATATCTCTATAGTGCTGAAGATCGTCATAAGTATACCCCCGGGGTCTTTTCATAAATAACAATTCTAGCAAACCTTGTGTTTGCGGGTATCTCCTTTGGCCCAGTTGAATCTCAGCATCAGTAAAGTCTAAGTGTTTGTTACCAAGACTCCAGCTACCGGTATCTTTAGCGTAGCGGGCACCATACGTTTGATCAATGGTACCGAGCCTTGGTGGTTCAGTAAAATACTTGTCTACATAATATCGAACTCGGTCAGGATATTGCTCCAAAAATTCTTGATATGCAGGGTTGGTTGTGACAGTTTGTAGGTCTGCCTCAAGCTCTTCAAATGTTGGGATATCCTCATCGGAACTTGCCGCCTCAGCCTCTTCCCTTGGTTCAGCTTCAAAAACTTCATGATCTTTAAGGAACTGTACTTGGGGTTTCGTTTCTGGTATATCGACTTCGTCTTTGATTTGTTCAGCCTTTGGTTGTTGCTGGGGCTGCTGCTGCTGCAGTGCTGCTGTGTTTTTAGATATTTCACTTAGGGGGTCAACAAGTGGTTTATATAAACGTTGCAGAGCATCATCATTCTCAGCTCTGTTAAGTTTAAGCATTAAATGTTTTTTTCTAATATTGTCAGCAAGTTGTAAAATCCTTTTCTTAACTTTTTGCTCTTCCTTACCCAACACTTCCATTGTGCTACAACTGTTTGGTGTTACCAGCAGGTCTAATCATTTGTTTGAGCGATACAGGTTGTGTGGTGGTTTAACATATACTGACTCCGTTACGGTACATGCCTTCTTATTTATCACGATATCCGTCTGTCTTGTTAGACAGCTGTGTTAGACAGCTGTGTTAGACAGCTGTGTGTTAAACAGCTATCTGTTAGACAGCTGTGTGTTAGACAGCTGTCTGTTAGACAGCTGTCTGTTAGACAGCTGTCTGTTAGGCAGCTGTGTGTTAGACAGCTGTCTGTTAGACAGCTGTGTGTTAGACAGCTGTCTGTTAGACAGCTGTGTGTTAGACAGCTGTCTGTTAGACAGCTGTGTGTTAGACAGCTGTCTGTTAGACAGCTGTGTGTTAGACAGCTGTCTGTTAGACACCTGTGTTAGACAGCTGACTGTCCTGTCTATCATTGTTAGAATAATATATATCTATCGAATCCTTTTCTATATCGGCCTTTGTGTACATCGTTTTCCTTCACAATCACCAACACACCATACTTATTATCTTTCCAGCATTGGTAGCAGATAGTTTTAAATTGTTTAAAGTTCATATCGGTGGTTACATGATCGTCGTACACGTGTTTTAAATTGGTTTCATCTTGCTTGAATAACACAATAACATTGGTGTTGTCACGTACCAGATGTTTGGGTATTCGTGTATATGTTTGACAGAGATAGAATGAATCAATATTCTTATGTCTGCCCATACTGAAGTATGCTCTTATTTTATCTTGTTTGTCACAAGCTACATCATCAAATATAAACACAGAGTTGTCCTTGGCATCTGCCGGATCTAATATTTCATCGTTTTCTCTATAAGGATAGTAACCAACACCTTTTGTGGCATTCATCACCTCCTTTAACATCTTGTATTTCGGTTGATACAGAGACTTTGAATACACATACACGTTATCAAATTTTAAACCGTTTGCTTCAAACAACAAACTCAGCATGACATTAGTTTTACCACACCCACTCGGACCACATATGATACAGCGAACGGTGTTTGGAAAGAGAGGACCATGCCTCAGTTGTTGTTGAGCTGTGTCCGTAACAACATCGTCTATATTTGTAATGGGTAAGGCAGAAGCGTGTTTGCTGGTACGCATCTTAACTTAAACTAAACTATATTTTTTGGGGTGTGTATATATATGAATGCAAGTGAGACACCCAGTCAGTATGCATGTTGGTGTCACAGAGTGAGGGTTGTTATTAACAAAGACAGATACAGGTTTTGCTAAAACGTTGCGGGGGCGTTACAAACACCATGAAAGTTAACAGAAAACTTGATGAGGGGTTTTATGTAATCAACTCGAAGCCAAAGAAGAAGGTTCCCTTTAAAAACATACTAAGTCTGATTGAGGAAGTTATAAAAGATAGAAATCTTATTCCAACAGCGAACGCCGTATTTGATATAGCTCATACAATCGTTAGAAACATTGGTGGACGTAAGAATGTGCAGAAACCTCGAGTTATTCCAATACCTAAAAGTGGAGGCTTCCTTCCGCTGTTGCCTCTGATATTTGGTGGGCTGTCAGCACTAGGAGCTCTGGGTGGTGGTGCTGCAGGTATTGCCAAAGCCGTGAACGATGCCAAGTCTGCGAAACAGAAACTAGAGGAGGAAGAACGGCACAACAAAACAATGGAAGCCATCGCGATGGGTAGGAGAGGGAGTGGCTTGAAATTTAAGCCAAAATGCAAGAGACTGGGCAAAGGCATGTATCTCAAGAAACAGCACTACGGTTATGGGTTGTATCTGCAAAAACCAATGCAATAAAAGACTGAAACAGTAGCCTGTGTGTATCAGTCATGGCGCACACCTTTGTGTTGAAAGACCGCAGCTCCCATCTGTCGTCAGACTACCATCCACCAATTGTTTTGGATGGTAATTATGCTGTTGCCTTGATAGGCTTTCACACCTACAACAACATACCCAACATCTATGAAGGTAAAAACAAATTTCATGTAAAAGAAGGAACCGGTTGGCGAACCATCACGATACCCACCGGTGCTTATGAAATAACACACTTGGAAGAGTTACTTCAAAATGAACTTGTTGGTGCTACAGCAACACACGAACAAAAGCAACAGGCTCTGATTCTGAGACCTAATCCGAACACCATCAAATGCAGACTAAAGTGTTATACAAATGTCAGTTTTGAATTTGATGGTTCGATTGGGCGAATGTTGGGCTTTTCAAAACAAGTTCTTCAGCCGGACACCTTTTATGAATCTGATTTACCTGTTGATATAGTGGATGTTAGACAGATTCGCATCGAAACCAATATCGTGTCTGGTTCCTATTATAACGGACAACCCTCACATACGCTGTATGAGTTTGCTCCGATGGTTGATCCTGGCTACGCAATCGACATAGAACCTAAAAATTTAATTTACTTGCCGGTGAACAAGCAAGAGATTTCCAATATAAGCATCGACATCGTCGACCAAGATTCAGTTCCTGTCAACTTTCAAGGTGAAGAGGTCTCTGTTCGCTTGAAACTTATAAAAGTTGCTTAGTATGTTGGTCTTCAAGGATATAAAAGCAAGTGCATCTACCACATCAAATTCAGTTGAGTCAGACACGTCAAAGGGTACGCTTCGTCCCGATAATATTGAGTTCCTGCAAAGCCTGGGTTATCATGTCGTCAAAACTAGAAATATTCAAAGAACCCGTGTTTGATGATGGCATCGATCGAGAAGAGCTGCGCTCTTACTATTCACCAACTAAATCGTTTGGTAACAGCGATGAAATTGAAATAGCCATCAACCAACAAGATGCGTTCGTATGTCTGGCCGAGTCAGCTCTAATAATCGAAGGTGCTCTGGAACCTGTAGCAATCCAAAATGCCACTGGTGCTTGTTATCTGTCAAATAATGGAGGAGCAGCTCTGTTTGAATCAATGACCTATGAGTTAAATAACAAGGAAGTGGAACGAGTGCGAGACCCATACACCACAACCATCATCAAAAGTCTGCTATCGTTCAGTAAGAATGAAGCCCAATCTCTTAGCAACGCTGGTCTGAATGTGTCGTCGGAGCACATCACCTTAAATGATAACAAGTTTCACATGCTCATACCTGTCTGGTTCCTCTTCAGTTTCTTTCATCATTTCAAAGGAGTTCTCTGTGGCAAACATACTTTCCGCTTTACAAGAGCTCGAAACGATTCCAACGGCTATTACAGCACAGGTACGGCACGAGCAAAAATTACCGTAACCAATATGTTTTTAAAGGTAAAACATGTATTTCCCAATGATAAAATGAAATTGGAACTGATGGATAAAATAGCCAAAGACACCTCTATATTTCTCGCATACCGCAAATGGGACATATATGAGTTACCAGCACTCAGAGATATCAACAGAGATGTGTGGGCTGTTAAAACTGCAACCAACTTGGAAAGACCTCGATATGTGATTATAGCATTTCAAACAGATCGTAAGGACAACGTGAAGAAGAGGCCAGACTATTTCGATAACATTGGTATGTTGGACCTCCGAGTGTTTCTAAATTCAGAATGCTACCCTTATGAATCTATGAATATGGATTTTGAGAAATCGAAATATGCAGAAGCCTATAACATGTATACAGATTTTCAAAAAAGCTTCTGTTATAAAAACATGTCGGAGCCTATCTTGAATTATGACGAGTTTAAAGACAGAGCTCTATTTGTGATTGACTGTCAGCACCAGAACGAGTCAATCAAGTCTTCAACGGTGGACATTAAGGTGGAGTTTATGAGTCACGCCAACTTCCCAAAAAATACTCGTGTTTATTGTCTGGTTATTCATGACAGTGTAATGGAATATAAACCTCTAACGGGTATCGTTAGAGCCATTATGTAATAATTGTATGTCATTTATGTATCAATATGTACAACTTAATTAATCCTAATAAATTTTTATTGTATGTAAAACAGTTGTTTTATTTTTATTTTGTTGCATTTTTATTAACCCCTTTCTGTCTGTCAGTCTAAGCAAAGACTTCGAGCTGTCATGACGTGTGTGTTAAACAGCTGTACAAGCTCAAACAAGATTATCTAAGATACTTGTTGGGCAATCAATTGTCTGTCTTTTATTACACAGCTCTGTCAGTCTAAGTAAAGACTTCGAGCTGTCATGACGTGTGTGTGTGTGTGTTAACAATCAACAACAGCGTCTATATGTTTTGTTTGGTTCAAGTGGATGTCATTAAACAACTGTGTTATTTCTATAACGGGGCCCCATTCAAGACCTCAACATACGTTAGTGTGTGCTAAGCCGTGAAACAAGTATGACGTCTCTTGCTGTATGTAAGTATACTATTATATTATTTATGTTTACATACAAACAATACTTATCAAACAATCCTCGTATATCAAAGTTTAATTTAGTTGTTTTAAATCGAGTTTTGTTACTTGTGTGTTTTTGATCACTCCCTATATAAATTTAGATTCATTCATTCAAAATACAAACACACTAACATAAACAAACACGCCGGCAATAAAACCAAGTCCCCGAGTTTTATTAGGCTATTAAAATAAACTCATTAACATATCTAGATGTAAATACGTTTTTCTTATTGATATAGTTTACTTCAAACGTTTTTGTTATTAAATGATATTAGATAGGTAAATTGGTACGTGTTTTAAATTTCTTTTTACTATAAATAAACAATTGTTTTTAACATTACAGTTCCTATTATTCAATTGGAATGTAATAGAGATACCACCCCCTGCCCACACACATCAGCCTCATAAACTCGTTTTAAATTAGCATATGCAACAGGTTTTTGTTTTATATATACAACTGCGAACACACTTTTAACGTGTGTGTCTGTGGAATAGTTGGTTTAGCGACAGGTATCTCTCTGAGTAAGTTGTGTGGTTGGGGGTTCAAATCTAATTTCTGGCGAATGCTTTTCTTTCAAAAATCATATTTCAAATTAAAATCAAAATTTCAAATTACCCGCTCAATATATCTTCCTCATATATGTATGTGTGTGTGACTAAACCGAATGACTGTGTCCAACAGATGTCTCCCATCGAGCTAGAGAATATTCTCTACACTCTACAACTTTACAAATAGAATATTCTCTAGCTCGATGAGTCATATCTCTGGACACAACAGACAAATTTTCAAACAAATTCAAATTTCCCGCCAAAAAACGAAATACCCTGCGCATGCGCGATGACGTCATGCGCATGCGCTGACCTGCGCAGACCTGTGACAGTTGACAGCTGACCTGTCAGATTTGACAGGTGTCAAATGTCACTGACCTGACAGCTGTCAGCTGTCAGCTGTCAGCTAACCTGACAGCTGTCAACGTCAGCTGTCACCTGACCTGACATGTGTCAACGTCAAATGTCACCTGACCTGTCAGATGACGTCACAAGCATTCCAAGATGGCTGACCTGTCATAGACAGTTGCAACCCGGGTTCTCTCTATGGAACTAACCTGAGATGTCGTCACAAGCGTTCCAAGATGTCTGACCTGTGTGTCCATAGATATCTACAAGTCAGGTTAGCTCTCCATGTGTGTTTGTCTGATTGTTTAGTAAGGTTATGTTTGTATTTGTTATTTGAATGCAAACAGACATAATAAGAAGAGTGTACTTACATACAGCAAGAGACGTCATCCTTGTTTCACGACTTAACACATACTGAACAAGTGTCTCTGTCTCTTGAAGGATAAACAACGTTTTACAGTTGTTAACCTTGATCCTGTTTGAGCTTGTCTGTGTATCTGTTTAATATACACAAGAGAGAGGTCCTCTTAAAGGTAAACAACCTGTCAGTTGATGACCTTGTGTTATATCTGTTCAATAACCCCACATTATTCGTGTTTGAGCTTGTCTAGAATACAGACATAGCAGATGTACTACAAGATAAGTTTGTTCAGGATATTATTGCTTTAAGACATACTTTTTAATTGTATTACAAAATAAAAACACAGTAATTTTAACAAAGACTTTTATTTGATTCTAAGTACAAGTATGTAAACTCTTTGTTGGAATACATTTATAGAATTATTAACATTAGATGGTTCAGTGTTGCGTTGGTGCTGTTGTTGTTGTTGTCGTTGGTGCCTCTTCATGGCTGTGGGTTTACTAGGTGATAACACTAGCTTCTTTTAGTTCTTCCAAGATTGACTGAATTTCGTTGTTATGAGCATTATTACCTGCAACTTGGGAAGCCACTAAAAGTCTAAGTCTGTCAACCAACTCGTTTATGTCATTCCAATACACATAGGCTATTTGTTTGTTATTTTGTATCATATAGTTGTTGGTGCTGATGTTGTTGTTAGGGCTCATGCCGTTGCTATCGCTGCTCTTATCACTCTGAGTTTTAAGTTCAGTCTTTTGTTTTTTGTTAAGATGTCTGTCGTTGCTGTCGTCATCGTCTTCCTCGTAGGTGTAACCAAAACCTTGAGGTGTTGAGGATCTACGACCTCGTGGATTT
The DNA here is from genome assembly GCA_964006375.1 of Tillus elongatus. NCBI lineage: Eukaryota > Metazoa > Arthropoda > Insecta > Coleoptera > Cleridae > Tillus > Tillus elongatus. The sequence goes on from OZ023263.1 coordinate 133,610,037, forward strand.
ATCACTGGTTTTATTAGAGTCAGATACTTTTCAGAGGAACAACCCTTGGTTCGGGCGTTAGGATCATAGTTCATTTTATAAACACTAGTTGCTTCTAGAATATCTCTATAGTGCTGAAGATCGTCATAAGTATACCCCCGGGGTCTTTTCATAAATAACAATTCTAGCAAACCTTGTGTTTGCGGGTATCTCCTTTGGCCCAGTTGAATCTCAGCATCAGTAAAGTCTAAGTGTTTGTTACCAAGACTCCAGCTACCGGTATCTTTAGCGTAGCGGGCACCATACGTTTGATCAATGGTACCGAGCCTTGGTGGTTCAGTAAAATACTTGTCTACATAATATCGAACTCGGTCAGGATATTGCTCCAAAAATTCTTGATATGCAGGGTTGGTTGTGACAGTTTGTAGGTCTGCCTCAAGCTCTTCAAATGTTGGGATATCCTCATCGGAACTTGCCGCCTCAGCCTCTTCCCTTGGTTCAGCTTCAAAAACTTCATGATCTTTAAGGAACTGTACTTGGGGTTTCGTTTCTGGTATATCGACTTCGTCTTTGATTTGTTCAGCCTTTGGTTGTTGCTGGGGCTGCTGCTGCTGCAGTGCTGCTGTGTTTTTAGATATTTCACTTAGGGGGTCAACAAGTGGTTTATATAAACGTTGCAGAGCATCATCATTCTCAGCTCTGTTAAGTTTAAGCATTAAATGTTTTTTTCTAATATTGTCAGCAAGTTGTAAAATCCTTTTCTTAACTTTTTGCTCTTCCTTACCCAACACTTCCATTGTGCTACAACTGTTTGGTGTTACCAGCAGGTCTAATCATTTGTTTGAGCGATACAGGTTGTGTGGTGGTTTAACATATACTGACTCCGTTACGGTACATGCCTTCTTATTTATCACGATATCCGTCTGTCTTGTTAGACAGCTGTGTTAGACAGCTGTGTTAGACAGCTGTGTGTTAAACAGCTATCTGTTAGACAGCTGTCTGTTAGACAGCTGTGTGTTAGACAGCTGTCTGTTAGACAGCTGTGTGTTAGACAGCTGTCTGTTAGACAGCTGTGTGTTAGACAGCTGTCTGTTAGACAGCTGTGTGTTAGACAGCTGTCTGTTAGACAGCTGTGTGTTAGACAGCTGTCTGTTAGACACCTGTGTTAGACAGCTGACTGTCCTGTCTATCATTGTTAGAATAATATATATCTATCGAATCCTTTTCTATATCGGCCTTTGTGTACATCGTTTTCCTTCACAATCACCAACACACCATACTTATTATCTTTCCAGCATTGGTAGCAGATAGTTTTAAATTGTTTAAAGTTCATATCGGTGGTTACATGATCGTCGTACACGTGTTTTAAATTGGTTTCATCTTGCTTGAATAACACAATAACATTGGTGTTGTCACGTACCAGATGTTTGGGTATTCGTGTATATGTTTGACAGAGATAGAATGAATCAATATTCTTATGTCTGCCCATACTGAAGTATGCTCTTATTTTATCTTGTTTGTCACAAGCTACATCATCAAATATAAACACAGAGTTGTCCTTGGCATCTGCCGGATCTAATATTTCATCGTTTTCTCTATAAGGATAGTAACCAACACCTTTTGTGGCATTCATCACCTCCTTTAACATCTTGTATTTCGGTTGATACAGAGACTTTGAATACACATACACGTTATCAAATTTTAAACCGTTTGCTTCAAACAACAAACTCAGCATGACATTAGTTTTACCACACCCACTCGGACCACATATGATACAGCGAACGGTGTTTGGAAAGAGAGGACCATGCCTCAGTTGTTGTTGAGCTGTGTCCGTAACAACATCGTCTATATTTGTAATGGGTAAGGCAGAAGCGTGTTTGCTGGTACGCATCTTAACTTAAACTAAACTATATTTTTTGGGGTGTGTATATATATGAATGCAAGTGAGACACCCAGTCAGTATGCATGTTGGTGTCACAGAGTGAGGGTTGTTATTAACAAAGACAGATACAGGTTTTGCTAAAACGTTGCGGGGGCGTTACAAACACCATGAAAGTTAACAGAAAACTTGATGAGGGGTTTTATGTAATCAACTCGAAGCCAAAGAAGAAGGTTCCCTTTAAAAACATACTAAGTCTGATTGAGGAAGTTATAAAAGATAGAAATCTTATTCCAACAGCGAACGCCGTATTTGATATAGCTCATACAATCGTTAGAAACATTGGTGGACGTAAGAATGTGCAGAAACCTCGAGTTATTCCAATACCTAAAAGTGGAGGCTTCCTTCCGCTGTTGCCTCTGATATTTGGTGGGCTGTCAGCACTAGGAGCTCTGGGTGGTGGTGCTGCAGGTATTGCCAAAGCCGTGAACGATGCCAAGTCTGCGAAACAGAAACTAGAGGAGGAAGAACGGCACAACAAAACAATGGAAGCCATCGCGATGGGTAGGAGAGGGAGTGGCTTGAAATTTAAGCCAAAATGCAAGAGACTGGGCAAAGGCATGTATCTCAAGAAACAGCACTACGGTTATGGGTTGTATCTGCAAAAACCAATGCAATAAAAGACTGAAACAGTAGCCTGTGTGTATCAGTCATGGCGCACACCTTTGTGTTGAAAGACCGCAGCTCCCATCTGTCGTCAGACTACCATCCACCAATTGTTTTGGATGGTAATTATGCTGTTGCCTTGATAGGCTTTCACACCTACAACAACATACCCAACATCTATGAAGGTAAAAACAAATTTCATGTAAAAGAAGGAACCGGTTGGCGAACCATCACGATACCCACCGGTGCTTATGAAATAACACACTTGGAAGAGTTACTTCAAAATGAACTTGTTGGTGCTACAGCAACACACGAACAAAAGCAACAGGCTCTGATTCTGAGACCTAATCCGAACACCATCAAATGCAGACTAAAGTGTTATACAAATGTCAGTTTTGAATTTGATGGTTCGATTGGGCGAATGTTGGGCTTTTCAAAACAAGTTCTTCAGCCGGACACCTTTTATGAATCTGATTTACCTGTTGATATAGTGGATGTTAGACAGATTCGCATCGAAACCAATATCGTGTCTGGTTCCTATTATAACGGACAACCCTCACATACGCTGTATGAGTTTGCTCCGATGGTTGATCCTGGCTACGCAATCGACATAGAACCTAAAAATTTAATTTACTTGCCGGTGAACAAGCAAGAGATTTCCAATATAAGCATCGACATCGTCGACCAAGATTCAGTTCCTGTCAACTTTCAAGGTGAAGAGGTCTCTGTTCGCTTGAAACTTATAAAAGTTGCTTAGTATGTTGGTCTTCAAGGATATAAAAGCAAGTGCATCTACCACATCAAATTCAGTTGAGTCAGACACGTCAAAGGGTACGCTTCGTCCCGATAATATTGAGTTCCTGCAAAGCCTGGGTTATCATGTCGTCAAAACTAGAAATATTCAAAGAACCCGTGTTTGATGATGGCATCGATCGAGAAGAGCTGCGCTCTTACTATTCACCAACTAAATCGTTTGGTAACAGCGATGAAATTGAAATAGCCATCAACCAACAAGATGCGTTCGTATGTCTGGCCGAGTCAGCTCTAATAATCGAAGGTGCTCTGGAACCTGTAGCAATCCAAAAAGCCACTGGTGCTTGTTATCTGTCAAATAATGGAGGAGCAGCTCTGTTTGAATCAATGACCTATGAGTTAAATAACAAGGAAGTGGAACGAGTGCGAGACCCATACACCACAACCATCATCAAAAGTCTGCTATCGTTCAGTAAGAATGAAGCCCAATCTCTTAGCAACGCTGGTCTGAATGTGTCGTCGGAGCACATCACCTTAAATGATAACAAGTTTCACATGCTCATACCTGTCTGGTTCCTCTTCAGTTTCTTTCATCATTTCAAAGGAGTTCTCTGTGGCAAACATACTTTCCGCTTTACAAGAGCTCGAAACGATTCCAACGGCTATTACAGCACAGGTACGGCACGAGCAAAAATTACCGTAACCAATATGTTTTTAAAGGTAAAACATGTATTTCCCAATGATAAAATGAAATTGGAACTGATGGATAAAATAGCCAAAGACACCTCTATATTTCTCGCATACCGCAAATGGGACATATATGAGTTACCAGCACTCAGAGATATCAACAGAGATGTGTGGGCTGTTAAAACTGCAACCAACTTGGAAAGACCTCGATATGTGATTATAGCATTTCAAACAGATCGTAAGGACAACGTGAAGAAGAGGCCAGACTATTTCGATAACATTGGTATGTTGGACCTCCGAGTGTTTCTAAATTCAGAATGCTACCCTTATGAATCTATGAATATGGATTTTGAGAAATCGAAATATGCAGAAGCCTATAACATGTATACAGATTTTCAAAAAAGCTTCTGTTATAAAAACATGTCGGAGCCTATCTTGAATTATGACGAGTTTAAAGACAGAGCTCTATTTGTGATTGACTGTCAGCACCAGAACGAGTCAATCAAGTCTTCAACGGTGGACATTAAGGTGGAGTTTATGAGTCACGCCAACTTCCCAAAAAATACTCGTGTTTATTGTCTGGTTATTCATGACAGTGTAATGGAATATAAACCTCTAACGGGTATCGTTAGAGCCATTATGTAATAATTGTATGTCATTTATGTATCAATATGTACAACTTAATTAATCCTAATAAATTTTTATTGTATGTAAAACAGTTGTTTTATTTTTATTTTGTTGCATTTTTATTAACCCCTTTCTGTCTGTCAGTCTAAGCAAAGACTTCGAGCTGTCATGACGTGTGTGTTAAACAGCTGTACAAGCTCAAACAAGATTATCTAAGATACTTGTTGGGCAATCAATTGTCTGTCTTTTATTACACAGCTCTGTCAGTCTAAGTAAAGACTTCGAGCTGTCATGACGTGTGTGTGTGTGTGTTAACAATCAACAACAGCGTCTATATGTTTTGTTTGGTTCAAGTGGATGTCATTAAACAACTGTGTTATTTCTATAACGGGGCCCCATTCAAGACCTCAACATACGTTAGTGTGTGCTAAGCCGTGAAACAAGTATGACGTCTCTTGCTGTATGTAAGTATACTATTATATTATTTATGTTTACATACAAACAATACTTATCAAACAATCCTCGTATATCAAAGTTTAATTTAGTTGTTTTAAATCGAGTTTTGTTACTTGTGTGTTTTTGATCACTCCCTATATAAATTTAGATTCATTCATTCAAAATACAAACACACTAACATAAACAAACACGCCGGCAATAAAACCAAGTCCCCGAGTTTTATTAGGCTATTAAAATAAACTCATTAACATATCTAGATGTAAATACGTTTTTCTTATTGATATAGTTTACTTCAAACGTTTTTGTTATTAAATGATATTAGATAGGTAAATTGGTACGTGTTTTAAATTTCTTTTTACTATAAATAAACAATTGTTTTTAACATTACAGTTCCTATTATTCAATTGGAATGTAATAGAGATACCACCCCCTGCCCACACACATCAGCCTCATAAACTCGTTTTAAATTAGCATATGCAACAGGTTTTTGTTTTATATATACAACTGCGAACACACTTTTAACGTGTGTGTCTGTGGAATAGTTGGTTTAGCGACAGGTATCTCTCTGAGTAAGTTGTGTGGTTGGGGGTTCAAATCTAATTTCTGGCGAATGCTTTTCTTTCAAAAATCATATTTCAAATTAAAATCAAAATTTCAAATTACCCGCTCAATATATCTTCCTCATATATGTATGTGTGTGTGACTAAACCGAATGACTGTGTCCAACAGATGTCTCCCATCGAGCTAGAGAATATTCTCTACACTCTACAACTTTACAAATAGAATATTCTCTAGCTCGATGAGTCATATCTCTGGACACAACAGACAAATTTTCAAACAAATTCAAATTTCCCGCCAAAAAACGAAATACCCTAACAAACTTCAATACACCTTAACAACAACAACACAATAAACAAACCAAACAGCTGTGTTTACGAACATAACCTTAATAAACAAAATACATAACCTTAATAAACAAACAGATGCATGGTAATCAACACACATGACATAACCTTAATAAACAAATACAAACATAACCTTAATAAACAAACAGATGACTGGGGTAATCAACACGTGTGCGAACATAACCTTAATAAACAAATACATAACCTTAATAAACAATCAGACAAACACACATGGAGAGCTGACCTGACTTGTAGATATCTATGGACACACAGGCCAGACATCTTGGAACGCTTGTGACGACATCTCAGGTTAGTTCCATAGAGAGAACCCCGGAGTTGCAGCTGTCTCTTACAGGTCAGCCATCTTGGAATGCTTGTGACGTCATCTCAGGTTAGTTCCATAGAGAGAACCCGGGTTGCAACTGTCTATGACAGGTCAGCCATCTTGGAATGCTTGTGACGTCATCTGACAGGTCAGGTGACATTTGACGTTGACACATGTCAGGTCAGGTGACAGCTGACGTTGACAGCTGTCAGGTTAGCTGACAGCTGACAGCTGACAGCTGTCAGGTCAGTGACATTTGACACCTGTCAAATCTGACAGGTCAGCTGTCAACTGTCACAGGTCTGCGCAGGTCAGCGCATGCGCATGACGTCATCGCGCATGCGCAGTAAAAAGTGGAGGGGATGAGCCCAGGTGCCGCCCTATCTACTATCGCTCCAATTCCCATTTATCTTTATCCCAATCTGACAACGTTCTTCTTCTTTTTATTCCTCTTCTTCTTCTTTGTTTATGGCGTCTCTATCTGGTACCTAAATTTCCAATTTAATATTGACAATTGACAAATGACAGCTAAGTTCCAGCACGAACATGAACTCAGTCTAACAACGTTCGTGCATTCGTGCTGGAGCTCAGATCTAATTTGTCAATTGTCAATAGGCAATTAGAAATTTAGGTTAGTAGAAACAAACGCCATATACAAAGAAGAAGAATCAATTGGAAATTTAGACACAAATTTAGGTTTTAGACATGATACAGTTACTCAATGGTCTTATAATAGTTTATATTACTGTATCGTTGCAATTACTAGAAATATATGATAATGCGGCTACCTATTTTTGCACTGTCACGCGAGATAAATAGAGCCACAACAACAGGCTATTGTGCAACAATGTATCCTGGCCTCCTTAGAAACCGCAGTGTCATCATAATCATGAAGTGGCGCCTGTAGGAATGCAGGCGTAAAACCAGCAAGTGCGAACGGAATATCTCCGGTGACATTCAGCATTAGCAGATCCAGGTCACCTCCAGAGACAATAGTGCCACGCCTGGAGAGGAAGACTATAAATAGGATAAGCACCGAGATAGGAGCGTTCATTGCTTGTTTCCTAGTTAGTCTGGCACATGGCGTGTCAAGTATTTTAATATCACTTATATATATATATTTTTTGTCTCATTATTGTATTAAGTAATCATTGTGTTTAAGTAATAATAAATTGTTTAAAAAAAGTTAATTGTCTTAACGCTAAAGTTAAGTGGCGCAGTCGTTAGTATTGGTTAAGAAACCGAAATAATATCGATTTCTAAGCGTATCGACGCCCAATAACCAATTAGAACCAAGTTACGCAGAAGTCATAGCCAAGCAGCCAAATGGGAGCAGAAACCATCATAGTATTGTAAGTTGTTTACTGCTATCCAATTTCACATTTTCCTGCCATATTTTTCAATTGTATGTGTGTGTATTGATATAATTATATGTCAGACTCAGAAGACGAGTCACAAAGCTTAGGGAATATTGAGTACAGATTGAGATCGATAAGTATAAGCGATAATATCGCAACAGTAACTAATTCAAATAGTAGTAATAGTAGTAGCAACATGACTGACCAGTTCAAAGAATTTTTCTTAAAAGCTATTCCCGAATTTGACGGGCAACCAGCTAATGTAGGTAATTTTTTAAAGTCATGCGACCTCGTAATGAACCAATTTTATATGCCAAACGAGAATTTATATATGAATCATTTCTTATTAAATTACATTCAAACAAAACTAACGGGAACAGCGAGGCTTATAATTAACACTAAGATAATAAACACATGGACCGACTTGAGAAGCGCTATTGTGGATAATTTTTGCGATCAGCGCGATTCTAGTAGCCTACTAGCAGAACTATTCACCTTGAAACAAAGGAATGCGGAAGATGCCCTTGCATTCGCTAACAGATGCAGGCATATCGAACAATTACTCATATCTAATCTAATAGCTAACGAACAGAACGAAGGCGTTAAAGTAATAAAAATGAACATTTACCAGGAACAAACATTAAAAGCATTTTTAGGCGGAATTAGGAACCCGTTAGGTCTAGCTCTTAGAAGTAGGTCACCAGGAAGCATAGAAGACGCCCTAAAGTTTGTATTCGCAGAAGAAAATTTCGATTATAGGGACAAAACAGTACAAAAAATTTTTAATCAGAATAGGTCAGACGGACAAAAATTCTTTCCAAGACAAAATAACGCACCGGTTAACAATGTGCAGTTTCAACGACCGTTTCAACCTAATTTCAGACCTTTTCAACAACACAATAACCAACAACATAACCCAACAAACTTTCAACCTAATTTTAGACCATCTCAGCAACAAAATAGACCGCAATATAATCAAACGAATTTTCAAAATAGACAAAATCCGCAATTTATGAATAGAACTAATTTTTCAAACAATTTTAGACGACAGAATTTTAATAACCCACAGGGACAAAACCCTATAATTAACAATAGGAACTATCACGAGCCAATGGAAGTAGACAGCTCGAATACGAGGTTGTCACAAAGACGAGCAGCCCCATTACATAATACAGAGTTTAGCGATTACAACGTAACCAACGGGGGTTACGAATCAAATAGCATAGAATACGATACAAATTACGCAAATTATGAGGCAAGCCAGGGAAATTCACCTGCTGACGAATACGATAACCAACACGGAAATTTTCCCATCGCGAGCACCTCCCAACACGACACGTAGTCGATGTACTTAATATTAATGATTTAAATAGGTTACCATATATAGAAATTAAAGGAATTAGAGGAAAATTATTGATAGACAGCGGATCGTCGAAAAATTTATTAAACCCAATAATAGCCCATCAAGATTTCGCAAACAAAATAAGGACACAACCATTCATTATTCGGACCCCGCACGGAACTTCGACGCACTCAGAACGCATAAATATCACCCTTAAATCAATTTCGAACAAGGCACAAGAATTCTGCCTTTTCGACTTTAACCCTTTATATTCAGGTCTCATTGGGATCCAATTCTTAAGGGACAATGAAGCCAGAATAGATTTTAAAAATGAAGTCATGCATCTAGGTAAGCAAATCATTAAAATTCAATACCCTCAATTAAACAATGTCAATCAACCGGCAAGAATAAAAGCCAAAGCAGATGGTTCACAAGACCCAGATACTACAGCCACTGTAAACAGTATCATAACAAAAGAGTACTTCAATTGTAATGGAGAACTTGAACTCGTAAATTACATGTTAGCGCACAAGGACGAAAATTATGAAACACCGCAGAACCTACAGACTAGCCGATTACATAACCAATATAAGTATCACGTTACAGATGAACGTAAACGCAGCTCAAGGACGCCTACTATAACACAAGATAATGTTATATCGACAATTCAACCATATAATACGAATACTCGACATACAGGGAGCGAGCAAAAACAGATTAACTGCGAAAACATTATAATGGAACAAATAGACGTAGATTATTTAAACGATGAGGAAAAACAGTTGTTATTTAATTTGTTATCAGAATATAAGGACATATTTTTAAACAATGACGAACCATTGACGCACACAAATGCTATAAAACATAGAATAAGGACCACTGACGACATACCAGTCCATTCTAAATTATATAGATATCCATACATACATAAACCGGAAGTAGATCGACAAATAAATGACATGCTAAGGCAAAAAATAATCAGGAAAAGTCACAGCCCATACAGTTCACCCATTTGGGTCATATCAAAAAAACTAGACAAGTCAAATAAACAAAAATGGAGGATTGCAGTGGACTATAGGAAACTAAACGAGAAAACAATACCGGACAGACACCCAATTCCCAAAATAGATGAAATACGGGACAAAATTGGACGAGCTCAATATTTCTCGACAATCGATTTGATTTCTGGATATCACCAAATTGAAATGGACCCCCGGGACATAGAAAAAACGGCATTTACCACCGATACGGGACACTGGGAGTACACTAGGATGCCGTTTGGGTTATCAGGGGCTCCAGCGACCTTTTCCAGGCTCATGCAAAACGTGTTAGAGGGTCTAATTGGCCAAACATGCCTGGTATACATGGATGACGTCATAATTTTCTCCACGTCATTACAAGAACACATAGAGAAACTAAAACTGGTATTCGAACGTTTCAGACAAAGCAACTTAAAGATCCAGCTAGACAAAAGTGATTTCCTAAAGAAGGAAGCCGAGTTTCTGGGACACGTTGTAAACCCAGACGGGATGCGTCCGAATCCGAGGAAACTAGACGCAATAAGGAAATTCCCGATACCAAAAACCCAAAAAGAAATTAAATCATTTTTAGGACTAGTCGGATATTACAGAAAATTTATTGAAAATTTCGCACACGTCACGAAACCACTAACCAAGTGTTTAAAAAAGAATTCTAAAATAGACGTTAATAACGAGGAATACATTGGTGCCTTTAACTCATGTAAAGACATTTTAATGAATTCACCCGTGCTTATACCACCCGATTTCTCTAAGGATTTTATACTAACAACCGACGCTTCAAACGTGGCGATAGCGGGCATATTAAGCCAAGGGGAACCCAATTCAGACCACCCGATAGCCTATGCCAGTCGTACCTTAAACGAAACCGAATCTAGGTATAGCACCATAGAGAAGGAATTGCTAGCCATCGTGTGGGCAACTAATTATTTCCGTCCATACTTATACGGACGCAAATTCACTATATATACGGACCATAAACCATTAAAATGGCTATTTTCGTTAAAACAACCAAATTCAAAATTACTCCGTTGGAGATTAAAATTAGAAGAATACGAATTCAAAATTGAATACAAGAAAGGAAAGCTGAATTGCGCAGCGGACGCCCTTTCTCGAGTAGAGATCCACCCCATAGATATAGACAACCAATCAATGGCCAATAATGTCGACGAGGAAGAAGAAATAATAGAAATAGAGGACGACGAAGGTGTAATAGAAATAAACGAGGACGAAACAGCTAATTCAAATGCGGATTCTTACTCAGCACCCGGTATACCAATATTAGAGGAAGAAATTATTAACAGTAAAACAAATTAAATAGTCTTTAAAAACACAGACAAACCAGAAATATTCTCAGTAAGGAAAGACAAACGAAACTTTATTTATGCAAACTTTAATTTAAATGACCCCAATCAAATAGAAAAATTTATAAAGGAATACTGTTTACCACAAAGAAAATATTATTGCCTTTTCGTAAATGAACAAGATTACGAACTAGTCAGTTCGGCAATCAACCAAAACTTTAATAATGTAGTCACCAAAATTTTATAGATGTTTAGAAATGAGGGAAGAAATCCAGGAAGACGAGCTAACGGATATGATAGTCAAATATCATCAGGGTAAGTCCAACCATCGCGGGGCTGAGGAGACTTACTTAAGAATAAAGAGAAAATACTATTACCCCAATTTAAAGAAACACATAGAAGAATATGTAAAAACGTGTGAGCTGTGTAAAACGTGCAAATATAACAGGAACCCGGTACAGATAGCATTAGAACACACTCCAACAGCATCCAAACCTTTAGAAACACTCCACGTAGATACGTTCCAAATTGAACGAGCAATATTTTTAACCATATTGGATCAATTCAGTAAATTCGGTCAAGCATTTCCCATCAAAAGCAAAAACGCTACAGAAATTGTAAAAAACTTAATTAAATACTTTTCACAGTACGGAGCGTGTAAAACCCTAATTGCGGACCCAGGAACGGAGTTCTCGAATTTAGTAGTAAAAGAACTACTAGAGACATACCAAATAGAATTGCACACCACAACACCCCAAAACCCCGACTCAAACGGACCCATAGAACGATTTCACAGCACCATCATTGAACATTATCGATTATTTAAGGAGAAATTCAAAAATATGAAACCCATAGAATTAATACCCTACTGTATATTCGCCTATAATTCCACGATACACTCACAAACACTAAAACCACCATTCGACTTAATATTCGGCTATATACCGGAAATGTTTAACTACGACCCGGAAGTAATAATTACGCAAGAGTATAACGTACAACACAAAGAAATTATGAAAATCATCTACGAAATTGTTAGAAGTCGCATAGAAACGTCAAAACAAAAAACCTTACAACGAACTAATAAAAACACGAACCAGCCGTTCAAGGAAGGCGACGTGGTATACAAACAGATACCACCGGGATTTCATAAAAAACATAAAAACCCCTTTTCAGGACCCTATTCAATAATATCCTTATTAGAACATAACAAAGCTATTCTAATAAACCATAAAAATGACGAACAGACAATAGCACATCTAAGAAATTTACGTCTTGCAGGTTCCTTGCCACAGGAATAACAGCCCAAATACAAGACTTGACGGACAATCCAGGTATGCTGCCAAAGAAATTAGGTACAGCATACACAGAGACTAGCAGCTGGAACTTGATACATATACATGACCTGACACAACTACACGAAGACTATAACCAAATAAAAAGACATTACATAAACACAGTTACGTCTATGACAAAAGATTACCACGACGAATACCATAATTTTATACTAACATTAAATTTTACTATAGATAATATAGACGATACATTTTATAGGATATTCTTAGAGAGAGATAACATCAATGAGAGACAGAGACGGGGCATAATCAATGGGCTAGGATCGATATTTAAATCAATAACTGGCAATCTCGATTCACAAGATGGCGAACGTATATATCAGGCAATAGAAATATTAAGTACAGACCAAAACAAAATTCATGATCTTTTTAAATCACAAAATTCGGTAATGCTAGAAGCAATCGGAGAGTTCAATAAAACGATCGTAGGGTTGAGTCACAATCAGGGCACGATAATAAATAGAATAAACGAGTTAGGTAACACAGTTGATAGCCTTAGGAGCGAACAACTAACGCACTATCATCGCATCAAAATCCTAGAGCTGCTGACCCAGCTTGGACATTTATTGAATAATATTCAAGAATTAGCACTCACAACTGAGAATGCAATCACTTTTTCAAAATTAGGAATTTTTCACACATCCATATTAAAACCAAAATTTATAATAAAAGAAATCAATAGAATACAAAAATACGTAACAAATGCTAAACTAATAACAACCACTGATCTGAATCTGTATGAAAAAATATTCAAAATAAAAGCAGTACAAAATAAATTCCAAATTATATTTCAAATAGAAATACCTCTAGTTGAAGAGTCAGAATATGATTACTATCAGTTATACACATTACCTGTCCCAAAAAATCCACACACCTTTACCATGATAATCCCTAGAACCAAATACTTGATCCTAAGCAGTAAACAATATGCCTTTCGAAATGAAGAATGTCAAAATTTAAAGAACAAATTATATTTCTGCCAAGACGACAATCCAACAGCCATGAATGATCAGAACCCATGTGAAATAAAACTAATAAAATTTCAAAAGCCGATCGATAATTGTAACCAAGAATTAGTCAAAATTAAACAAACCACAGTTTCGAGATATGGAACCAGTCAATACATCATCTTAGCGCCAGAAGAGACAAACGCCAAAATAACTTGCCAGGAACAAGAGTGGACCAATATCATCAAAGGTACCAAATTGGTCAACCTCCAACCAAATTGCCAATTGAAAGTAGGAAACAAAATTTATAAAACCGGCCACTACAGCAGAAACACAACAACTATTCAATCTCCCCAAATTAGAAACCACCACTACGAAGGAAGAAACAAATTACGAAAAGGTACCCGAACTCAAATTAGACAACGTACAGCTGCATAACATCGAGCAGATCCAACACCAACTCCAAAACATTAAGAAAAATATACCAGGCCGAATGGAACTACCATTACATCACCTGAGTATATGGACCATATTATTGTACGTGGCTATTTTAACCGCCATCATAATGATAGCCGTCAAATGGGGAGTCATAAGAAGAAGAACCACTAGAAGAACTACGAAGATCAACCCAAGAACCGACAAGGGAGAATTGAAGATCAACCCAGGAACCACCGAAGCCGGATTTCCCTTGAAAATCCGGAACGAACCGTAGCTTCGTTCTTCAAAGGGGGGAGGAGATAAATAGAGCCACAACAACAGGCTATTGTGCAACAATGTATCCTGGCCTCCTTAGAAACCGCAGTGTCATCATAATCATGAAGTGGCGACTGTAGGAATGCAGGCGTAAAACCAGCAAGTGCGAACGGAATATCTCCGGTGACATTCAGCATTAGCAGATCCAGGTCACCTCCAGAGACAATAGTGCCACGCCTGGAGAGGAAGACTATAAATAGGATAAGCACCGAGATAGGAGCGTTCATTGCTTGTTTCCTAGTTAGTCTGGCACATGGCGTGTCAAGTATTTTAATATCACTTATATATATATATATTTTTTGTCTCATTATTGTATTAAGTAATCATTGTGTTTAAGTAATAATAAATTGTTTAAAAAAAGTTAATTGTCTTAACGCTAAAGTTAAGTCGCGTATGCGACATGGGGTGAGTACTGTAGTAATATATTTTTGGAAATACACTATACATCGTATTATACATAAGAGCAAGGCATGTGCATGCACATAATGCAATTTTAAATACAAACGACAAGATAAAAATAGTATAGTCGCAACATAATAATATTATACTAATGCTGCGGTACAATAAGTTTGACGTTTCATCACATCTGAAAACCTCTTAACAAATTACTAACCTGTTGTTTTTATTAGATTTAGTAAATGTATTTTACTAATTTTTGTGTGCATACAGTCAGATGTAGTTTTTTATGTTCAGAATACTACTGTGACATTATGATGAAATCAAGTTTATGAATGTTAACGCGCTCTAAATAACTCCTCTACTTTTCAGTTGTTGCCACAATGTTAATTTCGCCCCCTCCCTTAATTATACTTATCTGGTGTTTATATATGCAGTATAAGAAAATTTAACCTATTTAAATTATTGCTGTATTCTATATTATCTGAAAAAGACATAGGCAACGAAGTGGAATGTAGTTGCGGTAAATTTGCCGTTTACTGCACGGAAGGTTTTTAGAATTTTTTTTCAGGAAACATGCTTAGAACCACCCTTGAATGCACAAGCCACAATACAAATTTGTTGCAAACAACCCCCAAGGAAGTTAAGGAACCAAGAATGAATACGGGTGCTGGGCAGGGAGGAAATGTGAGGCGAAAATGCTAAAAAAAAAACACTTACTCGAACTTTGAAAAGATGCGTTTTTTACATTTTGCATCAATACCCCCTTTAAAGCCTATCTACCCCGCACAACACCCATATTCGCCCAGGGTCGCGTAACTTTCTTGGGGGTTGTTCCCAAGAAATTTTTCTTGTGCTTTATGCTTTGAAGGTGGTTGTATGCATGCACAGGGGGAAAGACAACCCCCCGTGTTTTTGGATGCGTGGGCGGAAATTATCTTCGTCCTGTGGGTTCTTTTCCCCTCCTGCATGCATACAACCACCCTCAATGCATGAACGAGAGGATTTTTGTTTGTTCATCAATTTCTTTGTTTGAGTTTTGTATCCGAATGACTGTATAAATATTTATACTGGAGATCATGTTTTGGCTTGCTCTTCTTTACCTTGTTTTTTACTGTTTCTAATTAAATAAAGTATTATTTTATAAGTTTTAAAATAAGGCTAAATCACTAACATATTATGTATTATTCTTATGAAAATTCACTACCATAACGCACTTGCTGCGTCTCTAACTTTTTTATATATATTATATATTATATATATATATATATATATATATATATATATATATATATATATATATATATATATATATATATATATATATATATATATATATATATATATATATTACCACAACACATCTTTTTAAAGACCTGACGATCGTTTCACTAATAAAGTTAGCGTCATCAGAGGATGATAATTTTTAACTACTTTACTACTAACATCGTCTTTTATACTGAATCTAATAGGCAAAGCACGCTACCGAGAGGGAGACTAAATCGCAGGCAAATTCTTCAGTGTATTGTATTTTAAGTGCTGGACGAGGTTTTTGAACTTCCTTTATCACTTTACCTGACAGGTTTCGGAATGTTTATCTTCATCAAAGACAGAGCGGAAACAGAGGACTCTAAACCAGTGGCGGGGCTCGGTTTAAGAAACTTTTGTTCTTTATTGCCACGCATGACTTATCCACACTACCGTATATCAGCTGTCCCAGATGTCCACGAAATATAGTCTCAATGGTTCTCTTAGTCTGCCCAACGTATCTAAGATTACAATCTTTACAACACACATTAACTAATCCGTATATCCGTTATATATCGGATTGCTTAGTGAAACATTAATTCATAGACACAGAACAAAGAAAATTTTAGCGAAATGCACGACATTCAGAAAAGATAAAATAGAAAAAAAATTGTTAGCCTAAATTTTTAAATACTTCCATACGCATCCAACTCCGCTGGCCATCTAACATTTTTGATAAGTTTCACATTTTTTTATCAATGTGGTGGTTATTATTCCAAATATGTCGCGCCACGCATGACTTATCCACACTACCGTATATTAGCTGTCCCAGATGTCCACGAAATCTAGTCTCAATGGTTCTCTTAGTCTGCCCAACGTATCTAAGATTACAATCTTTACAACACACATTATCTAATCCGTATATCCGTTATATATCGGATTGCTTAGTGAAAAAATAATTCATAGACACAGAACAAAGAAAATTTTAGCGGAATGCACGACATTCAGAAAAGATAAAATAGAAAAAAAATTGTTAGCCTACATTTTGAACTGCATAACAAAACTTGAGAGCATTTTAAGCTAACTTTTTCTCGACAAAAAATAATTTAAGAAATTATGCGTACGAGAGTATTTATGTTTCTAGTGCAATAATGATGCAGATAAACATTCGGAAACCTGTCAGGTAAAATGATAAAGGAAGTTCATAAACCTCGTCCGGCAAATAAAACACAATACGCTGAAGAATTTGCCTGCGATTTAGTCTCCCGCTCGGTATCGTTCTTTACCTAAGATTCAGTATAACAGGTGGTGTTAGTAGTAAAGTAGTTCGAATTTTTCATCCTCTGACGACGCTGACTTTGTTGGTGAAACGATCGCCAATATGTGTTGTGGTGATTTGGGTTCTCTAAGTGTACTTATCAGTGCTCATCACAGGTTCCAATCTTCACTTAGTGAACGGTTTCTTGGCCATTAAATACACGAATATCAAGGATATATTAGGTTGGCTCCAAATTAATAACAAATCTGTTAACAATGTGTACTAGTAAATTAGTAAAGAAACAGTTTACTTCCTCTAAGCATCAAGTTCAGTAACTGACTTCATTTTATATTACACATTTCTAATCTTTTTTTGTGTACTCGTATATAATTCAGTAGAAGTTTTGGTATTATATCGCTGTCTGCTGTAAACAATTTTGATACTCATATATTTAAAAGTTTTAAATTTATATTGGATGCTTTTTACCGTTTTAGTGAATTTTGTTTAAAAAAATTCACTAACGAGGAGATCCTGACTTTAAATTTATATTTTTTGCTTTTTACCGTTTTTTAGTGAAATTTCTTTAAAAAAAATCACTATTGAGGATATCCCGACTTTTGAATTTTGAAAAAATTTCTTCAAATGACCGCGAACTAGGCCCCCTAAAGCCCATATCCATGGTCAAATATCTTCCTTTTGCAAGTGGCTTGGATAAGTTCGTTAGTCAGGAAAATCGGCTCAGGCGTTCCCGGAAAATTTTGTGTTTCTTTCGAAAAAAAATAATTATATCTCCGGAAATAACAAAGTAATGGCAACCAAAGAAATGACTAACAAACTCCTACATATGTGTCCAAGTCGTGATTTTCCTTGATTTCGTTAAAATATGAGCAAAAATCCATTGTATATCAAAATGGGATATATCCGCTAGTAAATGCATGTAGTGCGTAGCTCAGTGGGCTAGGTCCCTGTACATCGTGTAATCGACTCCCACATGACGAGTTCTAATCCTAGTTAATGAATTCACTTTTTTTTACTTTTTAACGCCAGTTGATCAGATTGTGTAATTCCAATATTTTTAGCGACTTATTGTTCAAAATTAAAGATAAGCCCTTTAAAGACTTTTAATGTAAGTTCAATAGCAGCTGTTGTTGCTCTTAGTTGGTAAAACCGTTCCACAGTTAATATAGACTTAGAGATTTGTGACATCAGAAGAGGTTGTTTTCTTTTCTACAACCGGATTCAATTTTTACAGCATCCACACGCAAAAGAATTTTCTCTGTGAAGCCACAGCGAACTTTCTTGTACAAAATGTTCTTTTAAAGGCGATTTTTTTATAAATGAATTTAATGAATTATCTTTGAAGAAACATTTGTTGCGAATTTTTGTATGAAAAATTATTCAATTGATGGAATATTTTTTAAACTAAGTTCGTCGGAAATGAGGTTTTAATGGATTTTCGTGCAAACAAATTATTTTGTTTTTAATTTGAATTACAGATTGGCTATATAATTTGAATTTTATGTATTCTTTTGGCAAAATTTTGTGTAAAAGATATTTAGCCCGTTTTCGCAGAAATTTTTTGTGCTTCGTGGAAATCATTTTTAGATACTTCTGTGAAATTTTGGTAACTAATGATAAATGTTTAATGAGTTATTATAAAAAAAATGCTTACGGATTTTCTTGAAAAATTGTTTCCAAATTTTCACCAAATTATTGTTGTGACGTCGAAAAAGCTTTTGTGGAAAATTATATTTTTTTAGGTGCTAAATAACTTCTTTGGCCAGGAAAATCGGACCAGGTTTTTTTAAATTTATGTAATTTATCTTTATTAGCCAATTTTCTCGTACAAAATGTTCTTTTATAATAGCGAATTTTCCTATAAATTAATTTAATGATTTTTCTTTGAAGAAACATTTGTTGAAAATATTTGTATAAAAAATTATTCACTTGATGGAACATTTTTTAACCGAAATTCGTCGAAAAGAAGGTTTCTATCGATCCTCGATTTTATTTTCTGTTTTTATTACAGATTAGGTATATAATTTCAATTTTATGTATTCTTTGATCAAAATTTTGTGTCAAAAATATTTAGCCTAATTTGATGCCTGTTTTCATTAAAAAATACATATTTGCATTAAAAACATTTGTATGAAAATTCAATACCAATCGCACTTGCTGAGTCCAGACTTTTTTTAGACGCTCTAACTTTTTAAATTATTAGTTAGTAGCTTTTTCAAGGCGGACTGCGCAAAAAAATACTTAACATTTTTTCAATTTTACGGGAATGCACTGCAAACTGTATGTAACAGTAAACAAATCGTCAAGAAACAAAGCCTTAAGCAAGTCACTAATATAGAGTAGTAAAGTAAACATTGAAAAGATAGTTATAAAAGTTTATTGATTTTAACGAAACCCATCGTTTTTTGTAACTAAAACACGCAGCCACAATAGACGGACAATGCACGGAGCGTGCAATGTTGCAATATTTCTGAGGCGTATTAGTATGTAAAACATTGGGAGGAAAAGCCTACTGGGCCATCTCACGAAGTGTATACGTATATTAAACGGTGACGCCACCTGTTAGAGGTACCGTGAACTGGTTTGTGTAACTGTATATGTGTGCATTGCCAAACGGCTTCCGATTTTGGAGGCGTATAAGACATATATATATATATATATATATATATATATATATATATATATATATATATATATATATATATATATATATATATATAAGTAAATATGCATATATATATATATATAAATTGAAACTGACCCCGGATATGGGTTCTAGGGGTCCTAGTTCGCGCTCATTTGAATTTTTTTTTGCAAAGTCTCACCGTCGATACCTCTCTATTAGTGATTTGTTTAAATAAATATTCACTAAAAAGTTATAGGTAAGCTTCTGATTAAAAAAAGTTGAAACTTAAATATAAATAGTTCCGGTAGTCGTACTAATACGCTTTATGAGTGCGTATACGGAACGAAATGACTAACAAGCTCCCATATTTGTGTCTCAGCCGTTATTTTCCTTCATTTTGTTGAAATATGAGAAAAACATCAATTTTAAATAAAAATTGTTTAGTATAAATAGACTTTAGATAATTAACATACTAGGGTATATATGTGTCATGTCGACGGCAGTCGAGCGGTTGATGCGTGTGAATCAGATGTAAACGGGTTCTATCCTAATTAGTAAACTTACTTTTTTTTAAATTTTTACAAAAATATTTTTAGAAGATTGATAGCAAATACACCTCTCACTGATGCTTTGGTACTAGTTTTAGTTACAGAGCCTACCGTTTAATCGACTATAATTTGTAGCAAGTTTTCGTAAAAAATCAATAAGCTCAATATATCCGTTATTATGCATCTATAAGATGCATAATTTTATAAAAATTATTTTTCCAATCACAGTTGTTGTTGATACAAATTTTCTTTTTTCTTTATCAAACACGCCCTATATTATTACATTTTTGCATTTTCCATCAAAATATAATCCTTGTTTATAAGAAATTCGGGACACAGCAAGTGCGTTATGGTAGCGAATTTTCATTAAATGATTCAAATTTGAGTAGCTCAATTGATATTAACCTATAAGGTTCGTTGACCAGGAAACCAGTTTTTCGGTAATATTTTAAGTTTATTTTCGGAAATGTACATTTTCAAAAAATAAACTTATCTTCGTGAAAAATGGTAATTACACTGTTCCTACTGGTTATACTGGTAACCAAATGCTTTCTTTAAAACAAGGCATATTTGCTATTAAAAACATGTTTATGAAAATTCATTACTATAACGCACTTGCTGCGTCCTGACCTTTTTAAGTACTTCTAACGGGCCGCTACCAACAAAGTTTCCTAGCGACGCTCACAAAGAAAATATAAGTAATTTTAAGACTTATGGATGCCGCAAGTAGCGTTCTCTATCCGTTAGAGTCCAATTAGGAAAGAATTATTGTTTACCACTATAAAAAACTCGTCTGCATCAACTTTAAGACAAGACGTCGAATACTTTTCTATATATCAAGGAACATAAAAATAAAAATAAAAACACCACGCATCTTTTATAGTTATATAAGTAGATAGTGCGACACCTGGGACCATCCCCTCCACTTTTTTCTGCGCATGCGCGATGACGTCATGCGCATGCGCTGACCTGTGACAGTTGACAGCTGACCTGTCAGTTTTGACAGGTGTCAAATGTTACTGACCTGACAGCTGTCAACGTCAAATGTCACTGACCTGACAGCTGTCAACGTCAGCTGTCACCTGACCTGACAGTGTTGACAGATGTCAAATGTCACTTAACCTGTCATATGTCACATCTGTCAAACGCGTTCCAAGATGGCTGACCTGTAATAGACAGCTGCAACCCCTGGTTCTCTATGGAACTGCCCTGAGATGACGTCACAAGCGTTCCAAGATGTCTGACCTGTGTCCATAGATATCTACAAGTCAGGTTAGGTATTAACTGTCTTATGTCTGACCTGTGATGACGTCAGATGTTCCAAGATGGCAACCCTGTTCATAGATAGCCACAAGTCAGGTTAGGTATTAACTGTCTTATGTCTGACCTGTGATGACGTAAGATGTTCCGTCTGACCTGTACAGAGAGACATCTACAAGTCATGTTAGGTATTAACTGTCTTGTGATGACGTCACAAACGTTCCAAGATGTCTGACCTGTGTCCATAGATATCTACAAGTCAGGTCTCCATGTGTGTTTGTCGAATACCAGTCATATGATTGTTTGTTGAGGTTATGTTTGTATTTGTTATTTGAATGCAAACAGAGATAATACAAGAGTGTACTTACATACAACAAGAGACGTCATCCTTCTTTCACAGCTTAATACACACACTACTGAACAGGTGTCTTCTGTGTTGAGGAAACAGACAGACAGACAACTGATTGCCATTGTTGGAGCTTGTACATGCTGTTTGAAAGGATATAACACACGTCATGACAGTTCAAAGTCTTTGCTTAGACTGACAGATGCATGTGTATTTGAAAGAAAAGCATTCGCCTGAACTTAGATTTGAACCCACGAACCTCGAATCGGCCATAGACAGCTTTCTCAGATATACTATTGCTAAACCAATAGCCCCACAGACGCACACGTTAAAAGTTTGTTCACAGTTGTATATATAAAACAAAGCCAGTTGTTGTTTACATATGAGGTTAGGTGTTCGTATACATGTTGATTACCAATCATCTGATTGTTTAGTAAGGTTATGTTTGTATTTGTTATTTGAATACAAACAGACATAATAATAAGAGTGTACTTACATACAGCAAGAGACGTCATCCTTGTTTCACAGCTAAACACATACTGAACAAGTGTCTCTCTTGTATTGAGGAAACAAACTGATGTAAGAGAGAGAGAGAGAGGCCTTACAAAGGATAAACAACGTTTTACAGTTGTTAACCTTGATCCTGTTTGAGCTTGCCTGTGTATCTGTTTAATATACGCAAGAGAGAGGCCCTCTTAAAGGTAAACAACGTGTCAGTTGATGACCTTGTGTTATATCTGTTGAATCATTCCATTATACGTGTTTGAGCTTGTCTAGAATACAGTCGTTAGAAGTATGACATCATCCATGTAAAAAACAAATACAGTTTAAAACGGTTACTGTGGGTAATATGTATAAATTGGCTACACACAGACACTCTTAAACATATTCACAAGTCAGTTGTTGTTGAGAAAAGACGTGCTTCAGTTTGTTCTAACCCCAAATCTGTTTCAAAATGGCTACATTAAGTGATGTGTGTTACCAGCAAATTAAAGACAGCTTCTGGTATGGTTTATTTGGAGACTTTCAACTTATTATCGATAAGAACACCGGCTATTTTAATGCAACTAAACTGTGTAAGATTGGTGAGAAAAGATTCAGACATTGGTTGGAAAATAAGAAAACTAAAGAGTTGATTGCCTATTACAACAATCGACTGAAGGAACAGTTGGGGTTTCAGCATAACGACATGACAAGTGTTTCAACCGAGGGAGCCCACTTAGAGTTATCGCCAAGGAGTCGAAATACCCTAAAAACGAACGCAACAGCTCAAGTAACACCAACAACTGTTGCCTACTTGGTGGACTTTGGTGGAACAAATACTGAAAGCAATTTGGTATCTGGTACATATGTGTGTAAAGATTTGATATTAAATTTGGCTTGCTGGATATCCATTCAGTTCTATGATAAGTGCAAGCGAATTATTTTTGATTTTTTCCTAAAAGAGTTTAATCAGAAATCAAAGGACAAGCCGGAGGTTAGTAAAGTGAAATTAACGGGTATAAATGAAGAAGTACAACTTGTGCGAGAAACAAATGCTAAAGTCACAGAACATCTTGAAGATACAGCCCCAAAACCAAGTAAACGGAGAAAAATAAGTGTGTTTGGTTTACTTGCAAGAAACGAGACAGGCGCCACCTATCCATATCATGCCGTACGAACGCAAAAGAAAAGTTTCCCAAGAGCTGTGAGGAATTTTAAAAATAAACACCCAAATGCCAAAGTGATTCTAAACATACTGTACGATCCAAATGCAGTAAATCTCTTTAACAGAATAAAGACTGAAGTGAAATACCTTACAGCACATAGAAACAACCTACATATAGCCGATGTACCACAAGATAAGTTTATTCAGGATGTTGTTGCTTTAAGACATACTTTTTAATTGTATTACAAAATAAAAACACATTAATTTTAACAAAATACTTTTATTTGATTCCAAGTATGTAAACACCTCCCGTTTGTTAGTCCCCCAGTAGACTTGTTCGGACTTGTCTAGAATACAGTCGTTAGAAGTATGACCTCATCTATCTGTTATTCCAAGTATGTAAACATCACCCCGTTTGTTAGCTTCCCCATTATTCGTGTTTGAGCTTGTCTAGAATACAGACATCAGTACAGTATTTATGTTTGACACGTTTTCCCATAAGAAACAACGTATTTGCAGACACACACACATGAAACTGACAGACAGACCTAGGATTGATATATCGATATCTGTTGCTTATAACACGTACACGATATGTTTTTTATATGTTATAGTTGATGAAATAAGAGATATACCAAGTAAAAACAGAAGCTACAGCAAAGGAATCGAAACAAATTTTGTTCATAACTGTCTAAACACTCCCTGTATACGGAACGCCAAAGCAACTAGAAATATTTGTAAATATAAAACGCTAGTAAAAACGGTTTCATCGGTGACTAATATTCTATCTGTTTCCAGTTGCCTCAGGCTTCTTAATGAGTTATTTTAATTTATAATCGTAAAACATGTTCTCATTAATAATACAACACTAATAGGTATTGCATTAATACATATAACGTAGTATACCGTTCTAGATTACGTTTTTTATGTTTGTTTTTGTAAAGATGTGTTTACCTTTCACATTTATAGGTTTTATTTTAAAAACACAAGTTCAACTATGAATGGGGTTTATTTAATAATATACTTTGATATATTGTTACAGAGTTTTTCACTATACTGTGGAGTTTATATTGGTTGTTACAATTATTTTTACACAAAAGTATAGTTTATACAAAAAATACAATATTACTTAGTATAAACATCAGTTTAATAAACACTAGACTAAAATACAAGTTTTACTATAAACACAACCGAAAAATAATACTCTAGATTTGGCGAGCTAACAAGCCCATACATAATGATTGCAAGGTTTGCGGTTTATAAGATCGCCAAAAATTGAAAACACTGACTGGGTTTTCAACAAGAAGAAGTTTTTTAGTCTTTTCTGCTTTATAAAAAACAAAACGATTATCTAAATTATATTTATAGTATTGAAATATTTTGAGTATAAAAAGTTCTTTATGAATAAGCAGCTCAGACAAAAACCTACAACTATACCACACTTTCTTCTCATCTAGAAAAATACGGTAAAACATAAAACCATTCGAAATCCTATGATAGCCCTGCATATTAGGTAAATTACAAGAGTCATACTTATCTCCAGATATTATTAAACGAATTATAAGATAATGTTGTTCGGTACCGTATAGTGTTGAAGCATAGCCTCCTAGCACACAACAAAATTTGTTTTCGGTTTCAAACCACTCCATATCAGCCAACACGCTGTCCAGGATTAGTTGATCAATTGGTGTTTTTAACTGTGGTTTTAATTCCTTGCTGATAAAAGTGATATGCTTTAACTCCTCCATTATAAAAACACTTCATACCATGGTTCATACTTGTTACTGTTACTGCTGCTGTTGTTGTTGTTTTCTAAAGTACATATGGTTGGTAGTTTACGCTGAAAACCCCCTCATAGGCTGCTGTTGATAGTTTATCACCTTAACTACTCTGTATACGTTTGATTGGTCTGGTATATTACAATTCGGCTATGTTGTTGGTTCGTTTGTCTTGAAATTGGAATGTACTAGTATACATACCATTTTTTAATTTCTTTTCTCCTTTACATATCGCTTGAGCATTCCCAGACTCAAAAAAGACAACTCGAGCGTCGGTTGGCAGCATACGTCTCGGTAGAAACACCACCCCGTTTTCCAATTTCATCAACATTCGGTAACCATAGCGGGTTTTCACTTTTTCACCCCCTAATATGTTATATGGGGTGTTTAACAACAAGTCTGACGCTTTAATTACAGGTGACGCTTCGCAAAGGCCCTCGCGATTTAACTCAGCTAGTACTGATGCTGATGATAAAGCCATGGTTGTTGTTGTTGTTTCTGATTTTATACTGTGGGGTAGAGCTTTGATAAGAACGTATATATATAAGGGTTCAACCAATCAGGTTTGAAAGCGTAGGTTGAAAGACCCCTGGTCTTAAAAAACCCGCTTTTCCTGAGTTTTCATCTACCTACATACATTCTGTTATCAGACAAACACCACCGATAACTCAAGGTTGATTTTAGGTAATGAATCATAAAAAAAACCCGACACCTATAAAATTCAGATACACTTTTTAATTGGTGATAAAACAGCATCGCTGTCTTCAAATTCCTTAGCGTGTTTTTCAAACCAGGTAATAAACAATTATATATATAACCTTTTTCTATCACCTGTAATCCAGATACACTTTTTAATTTGGTAATAAAACAGACTCGTTGTCTTCAAGTCCTTAGCGTGTTTTTTTTTAAACCAGGCAATAAACAATTATATATATATAACATTTTTCGAGGGTTAACTTGTGTTTATAGTCGAAGACCAAGACATTTTTATCGGTTTGCAGTTTTTTTTGACATACCATGAGTGAGGCTCTACTTTAAAAGCTTCTCTGCAGGTTTCGACTTTCAGTTAGCAAAAAGCAAACATAATGGAAGGTATGTCCAGTCTCTGTGTTTAGAGTGAAATTATTAATAAAGTTTTTGTTTGTTCTAGCTGAAATATTTAATATTGTTAATGGCTTGTTTGTGGGAAACGCAGTAAGTAATTTTAAAATGGTTCTTTTACTTTATAAAGATTTGTTTTTATTTTTAGCCAATAATAGCAATATATATTGCTGGTGAGGGGGAGCTGCCCTCTCCGCAACAGTACTCCACCCTGGTGTGGGTGGGGTATATATCCCCCTGGGGTGTGGGGTTAATTTTTCAAGCCCCACCCCAACCTGTAGGGGGTGCAATTCTCGAGATCTACGTCTTGTAGATCTCGAGAAAAGAAAGGTAATATCCATTGTCCCTCGATTTGGATACAGGAATTTATGTTTCATTTCTTTTGTTTCAGTCTGCGACATCACAACCCTCAACAACATAAATATATATATATATAAATATAGTTAAATAAACGTTTTAAAAAATAATTGTGTTTGATTTTATTGTAATATTTTTCAGTGTAAACCCAAAACGTTTGACACACACATATAATCTGCTCAAAACACCCCTTACAGATTAGTACAGTATTGGAGGGTAATGAAGGTATCTTCACTGTAAGGTAATATTTGTATTTGTTTTACTACTTGATGGTTATATTATTTTAGCATGTATTTAATTATGGTGTATGTGTTATTGTTTGTATTAATAGTAAAATAGATTTTTGTTGTGAAACCTTTTTGTTATATAATTTGTAAGGGGGGTTTGTTTTTTTTAACCGCATGTTTGTAACCTGTTTCAGCTCTACCTCGGTTTTAGATATAGAAATCTGCTTTTTGTATACTTGTTTTTCTTAGCATCAAATATTTTTGACAGGTTTCTTTTCTGTTACTGTTTTGCATTTTTTCTGGCTTACAGCATGAAAGGTCATATGGCAGCATAATATCAAGTAGTTTCATCTTTGTCTTTACACAGTCAACAGAATTTTTTTTGTTCTCGTTTCAATGGTTATAGACTAAAACTTGTTTCATTTTTCAGAGAAACAGCTTGTTAAAGCCCTCAACACAATCAAGGAGATCAGTAAAGAAAACCGTATTATTTTTTAAATTTCTATTGACATGTATAGGACCGTTTCATGTAATAAATGTTTTTAAATTACTTTCGATTTCGTTTAATCATTCCAACGTCAGGGTCAGTAAAACATTTGTTTATGTGTTTACAAACAACTACCATATACAAGGAGTTATATTTAAATAAAGACAAAATTCAATATAAAAAGCATTTTTATTTGGTACTGATATTCTTGTGAAAAAAAGCTTAATCAAACATTTTTTAAAATAGTAAACTCTCTCTTTAAAATACAAAATTACAATACTTATTTCCAAGAGAGTCTTAATCTGTTATACAAAAATATGTCTTTTGAACTGAAAATTCAGCTAACAAGAATAACCCTAATAAGCTATTTGAGATAATAACAATAATACTATATTATAAAAATATATCTTGTAGACAGACAGCTACAAAAATACACACTATCTGTTAAACATAGCCAGAAAAGCCGAAATAGAAAATAGTAATACTTAGTTTTCAAGACAGTTTTAATCTAAACAAAAATATGTCTTTTGAACTGAAAATTCAGCTAACAAGAATAACCCTAATAAGCTATTTGAGATAATAACAATAATACTATATTATAAAAATATATCTTGTAGACAGACAGCTACAAAAAATACACACTGTTTGCTAAACATAGCCAGAAAAGCCGAAATAGAAAATAGTAATACTTAGTTTTAACGATAGTTTTAATCTAAACAAAAATATGTCTTTTTGAACTGAAAATTCAGCTAACAAGAATAACCCTAATAAGCTATTTTGAGCAAATTACAATACTTATTTTCAAGACAGTTTTAATCTAAACAAAGAAAAATACTCAAACATATATCTTGTAGACAGAAAGCTACAAAACAAAAAAATACACCCCTCTTACTAAAATTAGCTAGGAAAAACTTAAAAACTAACATATTTAGATACCCCAAACCATTTTAACCTAAAATACAGTAACCTATGGAAATATTACGAAACACACTCAACGTGTATGTCTTGTATAAAACTGATATAAAAGCTAAAAATAATCACACACACACACACACACACACACACCAATTCATTAACCTAAAGCTATAGATATACAAGAAAAAACTATATACAAGATTTAACCTAACCTACACACACTTAGTCACTCTGTTTTGTGTCTTTTAAAGCCAAAAGGAGTAGAGTCGAAACTGCCATCGTTGTTGAACTTACGCTTCGTCAAACACGGTTTGTACACTTTGGTTTCCGATCTGGTTACCAGTTCGTGTTTTATGTCCTCCGTATCTGATCAAAGTGAACAACGACCGGTTCCGCACTAGAGTTCTCAACCATCTGTTTCATAACCCCGGTATTAATGTGTTGTGATGCTTTATAGTTGAGAGCAAACCCTTTTACTTTGCACACTTTCTGTGTCTCTCCGGTTGTGGGAGAGTACACGGTAAAACTATAATTTTTAGGCCCCGCCGACACAAATTCCATAATATAGCTACCAGCTCCATAAGCAGCCAACTCATCAGTCATTTCACCCAAGCTGGAACCTGTTGGAATGTCCCATTCGCCCTCTCTGGACACGTAAATGACAGAGTCAGTGTCATAATACAGCACTCTGTCACCCAACTTTTCCAAATATGAATATAACTTCAAACGGGCTTGGGCTGTGACGTAGGCAGCAATGGCTACATTAACGGTGGCTGTGCTGTCGGCGGCTTCATCCTTGTACTCCCAACTAACTAGCAACACATCTTCATTAATGATTGTTACGTGCTTTACGTTGACGGCCGGGTTGTTTTCTAGTTTATAAAATTCAGATGGTTGTCTCACTATATACATTCTGGTCTGGTTCTCTCGCTGTCCGAATTTGCCCCTGAAACAATAGAGAGAAAAACAATAAAAACACATGCACACACACATGAAACAAACATATAAACGTACCAAAAACTGTTCAGAATCAGTTTAGCTAGTGACCTCAAACCGGGGTTGTTGGTGATGGCTGCAAACTCCAACTGGACACCTTCATTCTCAAGAAAAGCCTCGACGTAGGTCTCTTTGGTCTCGTTGGTGGAACAGTCTGAAGGCCAACCTGATGCTTCCTGCTTTATTTTAATAAATTTATTCATCATTTCAGCAAAAAGACCACCAGTGTTTAAAGACCTATCATATTGGGTTATGGTGTACTCCCAAACTTCTTGTATTTCCATCAACTTGTAACCCTTGTCGAGAGCTTTTCGAACCTCGTCAACCACCCAAGTACCAGTGAAGGCCCGTTCTTCTTCTGAATGACAACACTCACCCTTGTTCATATCTTTGGCACACGTTCTGCACAAGGCAAACATCAATTTATTATGCATTTTTACCGGCAACACAGGGTGATATAAGTCTTGCGGTGGTAAGATGGTGCATTTAATGAGTCCATTCACATCATCTATATTAGAACAGGTTGTGTGTACTGTGGGGTGTCCCATGGGAAACTTCCCATATTTACAAACCCAAGGGTAGAGACTGCAAACATGAACATAGCGTATTTTCTCTCCTGGTTTCACCTTGTAATAACTCTTTACACAACCTGTTCTACCACCGAAGAAGGCGTCCCGAGGATTAAGTGGCAGGTATGTTAACAGAGGATGGCTATTCAGTCTGTGTTCGAGCACTTGGTCGTTTTCCAACAGCTGTCTAAACTCGTGTTCCCACATTTCATGGACTGTGTAACCTCGCTGTCGAAGCCGTTCTGTTTTCCTCACAGTACGTTCGTAGCGAGCGTTCAAGGTGTCTGTTGGATCTTCGTGTAGGGGGTCCTCTCTGTTGGTGGTGGTGAAACACTTGGGACAGCCGTGGAAATAGCAACCGTGAAACTCGAACACTTCTCCAGTTTGCTCGCAATAGCCATCAACTTTAACACCATCAACGACTGCTTCCCGTTGTTTGGCAGAGTGTCTGATGTCTACACCTCTTCTTTCTTCCTCGTGGATGAGCCATTGTGTGGCTATCTTTGATTGTCTGTCTCTGTTCCTATAGCCGTTCTTCGGAATAATGCCAATGGTTTGAGGTTTTAGGAAATTTCGACGGAACAGTTTGTTACAAGCCCCAGGTATGGTTATGGCTTCGGTAAACGGTGACACGTTACCCTGTTCCATAACCATCTTGTGAAATGTAAGGCAGGCCTGGGTTAATATTTCCACGTCACTAATACAATATTCAACCATTTCCTTCTGCATGTCGAACTCCTTATGTTTATTCTCCTCGTACCACTTGAGGAACGCTGTTCGGTCGGCTTCTTTCATAGCATCCGGATTGTAAAACCTCATGTGGGGCAACGGACCAACATAATTACGATTTGCAAGAGTGTTGAACAGATGCGGAAAATACCCCTTCTTCAACTCACTCAGGCCGAAAGCTTTAGGAAGGGAGGCTAATTTCAAAGAAAAATAGCTTATGCTGTCAATGAATTTCAACCGAGCAAGGAGGAGCATCAGTATCTTGCTCCCTCGCATAATAACCTCAGGCTTAAGACCGGTCATTTGTTCCAGTGCATGACGTAGAATAAACTGGTGATCATAAGCCTGGCCGTTGTGAGCTAAGACAATGACACTTTTTAATTTCTTGCTGCTGATGAATAGCTGTTGCAGAAACGGTTGAATGACGTCATCAGCTGTTATAACCTGCCTTCTCACTCCACACTTCGGGCATGTAGGCACCTCACTGCCCAGCTCAAAACAGTCACTGCATCGTTGCTGGTAAACACACAGAACAGGCTTGTGTACGTGTTCACCACGGGCATTCTCTTCATCTTGCCTGGTCTCAAAATCGTAAAAGACAAACAAGGTGTTATCTATCTTTGGCTTACCAGTGTCCACTTGGATGTAGCATTGGTGTGTTGAAGGTTGGTGCTTTTTACAGATATTACAAAAGATCTCCCCACATATGTGTGTTCTGTCTGCTTTAATTGTTTTTAAGCAATCACTGCATCTTCGGACACGCTCGCACAAGGTCTTTCCCTGCGTCGAAGATGAGGCCTTGTGTTGGTCAAAGCAGCTCTGACCCCTGAACTTACGATTGCAATCTGAGCACAAAATTTCATTAACAACCTTCTCACATGGTGGTTCTTGCCGGCAACATGGACACTGGCCTAAACACCTATGATCGTCTTTATGATCGTATGGTACGTGGCAACGCTGACAAAAATATCCGGAAGAGAAAGCTGATGTAAGGCTGGTGATGACATTAAAATGATTCCTATGGTGCAGCAAATTCAGCTTGTACTTGGCATCGGGTCCTTCATACAGTACATCTCTTCCTCTAGACCCGTACTCGTACACGGTAATTTTGCAGTCTTTAAGATGCTGTTGAAACTGCTGAATTTGCTCGACACCAGCACCATTAGCAGGAATATCAACACCAGCCTTTTGCATTAACTCCATAGCTTCCTGATCCTGCCTTTTCCCTATATTTCTCCTGACTTGAACCAAATACGGGGCATTCATAACATATGCCAGGGCAACAACGAGAGCTCTAACAAGGCAGAGGTTGTCCTTGTTTTTGATTGCAATAACCCCCCTTTTCTTAGCACACTCCTCTTGGAAGGTCATGTAGGGCGAGTGTTGTCGACCAGACCCTCTGTACGGCCGGAAGCTTGTGGTAATAATTTTAAATGTATCACCAGCTACAGCTTCCTTTTTGCTCTGATACAGAGAGTCCAACAGCTTCCACAAGTCGTCAAATTTCAAACTTGGCACCGGTTTGAAGGGTATGTGGAAGTCTGTGTCTAGCCCATCAGCCGTAAACGTTAACCCTACCTTGCTTTCGGCATCCAAACTCTCGACTATATGCTCGTAAATGCCCCGTAAGCCCTGTTTAAGCCACTGTTCAGGCTCTTGAACAGCAGCATCAAGGGGGTTTAGCCTGAATTCGATGCAGTGCTGTTGCATTCTATACTTTTGGTTAGATTTGCTAAAGTCCCGTACAATGGTAAAAGCCATTATTATTCTTCAAACACAAAGCCGGGAAATAGTTTTAAAAAGTTTTGTTACACGTACACACACACCAGCACAAGCACAAAAATGTTTACTAAGTACACACACACACACACACAAGTTTTAACTATATAAAATATTAAGCCGAAAAACTATATATATATACGCACAAAAAATGTTTACTAAGTAGACACACACACACACAAGTTTTAACTATATAAAATATTAAGTCCGCTAACTATATATAAGCACAAAAATATTTAAAAGCACACAAACACATACACAAGTTTAACTATACACTTAATTATACGAAAAATGTTTAATAATCTAAATATGGTTTAATTTTTAACACAAAAACATAAATACCTGTATAAACAACTGCTTGACGTAAGTGGTGAAGATCGGTTTCGAGAGTTCTTTTATAGAGCTACAAGTATGTGTGTGTGTGTGGGCAGTACCTGTTGTATAACTGTGATCCTTTCTAATATTTACCGTTAATTTTCTATAAATATTCATGATAACACCTACGTTACTAAAAAGAGCGAAAAGCTGAACATGTTGACCTTGCTTTCTCCATAAACTTTAATCATCTCTAAGCTGTAACGTCTATTTCTATTTATATTTACTAGATAACACATATATGTCTGTTTGTTTACAAGAGCATGTGAAAACAAAAAATAAAGTCACTGAATAATAATCACTCGTATCTCAGCTTATTGTAATAGTAATTTTTGAGCGGGGAACCAAAGCATCATTTGTTGTTATGAATCAACGAGGTTGGACCGCCTCGGGCTTCAGTGAATCTGTCGCTATTTGCTTCCTTTAACATATATACAAGGAGTGTTTAGACAGTTATGAACAAAATTTGTTTTGAATCCTTTTGCTGTAGCCTTCTGTTTTTCACTTGTTGCGTGTCTTTCTCTTATTTCATCACTCTATATTAGGCAAAAATACATGTAATCTTATGGAAAATAAAAACGATTTAAGGTGTGAGCCGGGGGCCTTTTCTACAAACACAAATAATGTGATGATGTCATACTTCCCGTTATGATAACTTCTAACGACTATGTTCTAGACAAGCTCAAACACGAATAATGGGGTGATTGAACAGATATAACACAAGATAACATTCGCCAGGGTCATCAACCGACACGTTGTTTACCCCTAAGCGAGCCTCTCTCTTACGTATATTAAACAGATACACAGACAAGCTCAAACAGAATCAAGGTTAACAACTGTAAAACGTTGTTTATCCTTTTGTAGGCCCCCACTCTCTTACGTCTGTTTGTTAAACACCGTGTACAGACTCAAACAAGATTATCTATGATACTTGTTGGACAATCAATTGTCTGTCTGTTTCCTTAACACAGGAGACACTTGGACCAAAGAACATGGCTATTTGCTACGTTTTAGCAGTGTTACACGCTCTAACTGTTGTTAACCAACTGTCTGTCTGTCTGTCTGTCTGTTATTACACAGCTCTGTCAGTCTAAGCAAAGACAACAACAAGTTGTCATGACACGCTTGTTACATGGCTGTATAAGCTCAAACAAGGTTCTATATGATACTTGTTGGGCAATCATTGGTCTGTCTGTGTGTTATTACATACCTCTGTCTTGTCAGTCTAACCAAAGACTTCGAACTGTCATGACGTGTGTTATATCCTTTCAAACAACGTGTACAAGCTTCAACAATGGCTATTAATTTGTCTGTCTGTCTGTTTCCTCAACACAGGAGACACTTGAACCAAAGAACATGACTGTTTTGCTGTGTTTTACCTGTGTTACTGGCTCTAGTTGTTGTTAAACTGCTGTCTGTCTGTCTGTATGTCTGTTATTACATACATCTGTTTGCCTCTAGGTAAAGATATCAAACTGTCATGACGTGTTTGTTAAACAGCATGTACAAGCTTCAACAAGGGCAATCAGTTGTTTGTTTGTCTGTTTCCTCAGCACAGGAGACACTTGGACCAAAGAATATGACTGTTTTGCTGTGTTTACCTGTGTTACTCGCTCTAGTTGTTGTTAAACTGCTGTTTGTCTGTCTGTATGTTATTACAAACACATCTGTCTGTCAGTCTAAGTAAAGACATCAAGCTGTCATGACGTGTTTGTTAAACAGCTGTACAAGCTTCAACAAGGTTCTATATGATACTTATTAGGCAATCAATTGTCTGTCTGTCTGTTTCCTCAACACAGGAGACACTTGGCTATTTTGATACGTTTTACACTGTGTGTTACTCGCTCTAACTGTTGTTAAACAGCTGTTTGTCTGTCTGTTTGTTATTACAAACGCATCTGTCGGTATAAGTAAAGACATCAAGCTGTCCTGTGTATATCCTTTCAAACACCCTGTACAAGCTTCAGCAAGGTTCTATATGATACTTGTTGGCAATCAATTGTCTGTTTGTCTGTCTGTTTTCCTTTAACACAGGAGATACTTGAACCAAAGAACATGGCTATTTGCTACGTTTTAGCAGTGTTACACGCTCTAGTTGTTAAACTGCTGTCTGTCTGTCTGTCAGTCTAAGTAAAGACATCAAGCTGTCCTGTGTATATCCTTTCAAACACCCTGTACAAGTTCTAACAATGGCAATCAGTTGTTTGTCTGTCTGTTTCCTCAACACAGGAGACACTTGGCTATTTTTTTTTTTTGGATACGTTTTAGCAGTGTTACACGCTCTAACTGTTGTTAAACAGCTGTCTGTCTGTTTGTTATTACAAACACATCTGTCTGTCAGTCTAAGTAAAGACATCAAGCTGTCCTGTGTGTATATCCTTTCAAACACCTTGTACAAGCTCTAACAATGGTATTCAATTGTCTGTCTGTCTGTCTGTTTCCTCAACACAGGAGACACTTGAACCAAAGAATATGACTATTTTTGTCACGTTTTACCTATGTTACTAGCTCTAACTGTCGTTAAACGGCTGCTTGTCTGTCTGTCTGTTTGTTATTACACAGCTCTGTCACTCCAAGCAAAGACAACAAGTTGTTATGACGACGTTTGTTACACGACTGTACAAGCTCAAACAAGATTATCCAAGATACTTGTTGACAATCAATTGTCTGTCTGTCTGTCTGTTATTACACAGCTCTGTCACTCCAACCAAAAGACAACGTTTGTTAAACAGCTGTTTCCTCAACACAGAAGACACTTGAACCAAAGAACATGACTGTTTTGCTGTGTTTTACCTGTGTTACTGGCTCTAGTTGTTGTTAAACTGCTGTCTGTCTGTCTGTATGTCTGTTATTACAGCTCTGTTTGCCTAGGCAAAGACATCGAGATGTCATGACACGTTTGTTACACGGCTGTATAAGCTCAAACAAGATTATCTATGATACTTGTGGGGGCAATCTATTGTCTGTATGTCTGTTGTTACACACATCCATTAGTCTAAGCCGAGCATTCGTGCTGTCATGACGTGTGTTATATCCTTTCAAACAACATGTACAAGCTCCAACAAGGGTATTCAATTGTTTGTCTGTCTGTCTGTCTGTTATTACACAGCTCTGTCACTCCAAGCAAAGACAACAAGTTGTTATGACACGTTTGTTACATGGCTGTATAAGCTCAAACAAGATTATCTATGATACTTGTGGGGGCAATCTATTGTCTGTATGTCTGTTGTTACACACATCCATTAGTCTAAGCCAAGCATTCGTGCTGTCATGACGTGTGTTATATCCTTTCAAACAACATGTACAAGCTCCAACAATGACCATTAGTTGTCTGTCTGTTTCCTCAACACAGGAGACACTTGGCTATTTTTTGATACGTTTTAGCAGTG
Organism: Tillus elongatus; assembly: GCA_964006375.1. NCBI lineage: Eukaryota > Metazoa > Arthropoda > Insecta > Coleoptera > Cleridae > Tillus > Tillus elongatus. The sequence goes on from OZ023263.1 coordinate 133,646,460, forward strand.
TTACACGCTCTAACTGTTGTTAAACAGCTGTTTGTCTCTCTGTTTGTTATTACAAACACATCTGTCTGTCAGTCTAAGCAAAGACTTCGAGCTGTCATGACGTGTTTGTTAAACAGCTGTACAAGCTCAAACAAGATTATCTAAGATACTTGTTGGGCAATCAATTGTCTGTCTGTCTGTCTGTTTCCCAGTTTACCTGTGTTACACACTCTAACTGTTGTTAAACAGCTGTCTGTCTTTTATTACACAGCTCTGTCAGTCTAAGCAAAGACTTCGAGCTGTCATGACGTGTGTGTGTGTGTGTGTGTGTGTGTGTATGTGTGTGTGTGTGTGTGTTAACAATCAACAACAGCGTCTATATGTTTTGTTTGGTTCAAGTGGATGTCATTAAACAACTGTGTTATTTCTATAAGGGCCCCCATTCAAGACCTCAACAGACGTCAGTGTGTGTTAAGCCGTGAAACATGTATGACGTCTCTTGCTGTATGTAAGTATACTATTATATTATTTATGTTTGCATACAAACAATACTTATCAAACAATCCTCGTATATCAAAGTTTAGTTTGATGTTTTAAATCGAGTTTTGTTACTTGTGTTTTATATCACTCCCTATATAAATTCAGATTCACTGTGATATAAAACACTAACATAAACAAACCTCCATAAAACCAGGTCTCCAGTTTTATTACCCCATTAAACAAATTCATTAACATATCTAGATGTAAATACGTTTTGTTATTGATAGTTTGCTTCAAACGTTTTTGTTTTTAGAATTTGATATTAGATATGTAAATTGGACCGTCTTTAAATATCTTTTACTATAAAATATCTTTTACTATAATATATAAATATACAATTGTTTTTAAAAAATTACCGTACCTATTATATATTCAAATTGGAATGTAATAGAGATACCACCCCTGCCCACACACACACACTCATCAGCCAGATAAACTCGTTTTATGTAACAGGTTTTATTTTATATATACCACTGCGAACAAACTTTCATCGTATGTCTGAATAGCATGATCGGTTTAGGGACGTTTGCATATCTTAGTAAGCTGTATGGTTGAGGTTCGAATCTAATTCAAATCTAATTTCAGGCGAATGCTTTTCTTTCAAATATCATATTTCAAATTAAAATCAAATTTCAAATTACCCGCTCAATATCTTCCTAATATATGTAAGTGTGTGCTAAACCGAATGACTGTGTCCAACAGATGTCTCCCCTCGAGCTAGGGAATATTCTCCCACTCTACAACTTTACAAATAGAATATTCTCTAGCTCGATGAGTCAGATCTCTGGACACAACAGACACAAATTTTCAAACAAATTCAAATTTCCCGCCAAAAACGAAATACCCTAACAAACTTCAATACACCTTACCACACACAATAAACAACAGACAGCTGTCCTTAATAAACAAATACATAACCTTAATAAACAAACAGATGATTGGTAATCAACACGTGTGCGAAACATAACCTTAATAAACAAATACATACATAACCTTAATAAACAAATACATACATAACCTTAATAAACAAACAGATAGCACGTTGACGACATAACAAATACAAACATAACCTTAATAAACAAACAGATGAATGGTAATCAACACGTGTGTGTGTGAACATAACCTCAATAAACAACAGACAGCTGGTATTCGACAAACACACATGGAGACCTGACTTGTAGATATCTATGGACACACAGGTCAGACATCTTGGAACGCTTGTGACGTCATCACAGGTCAGACATAAGACAGTTAATACCTAACCTGACTTGTAGATATCTATGGACACACAGGTCAGACATCTTGGAACGCTTGTGACGTCATCTCAGGTCAGTTAATACCTAACCTGGGGCTGTAGCTATCTCTCTCTCTCTCTCTCTCTCTGGACAGGTCAGACGGAACATCTTACGTCAGCACAGGTCAGTTCCATAGAGAACCCGGGTTGCTGCTGTCTATGACAGGTCAGCCATCTTGGAATGCTTGTGACGTCATCTGACAGGTCAGGTGACAACTGACGTTGACACCTGTCAGGTCAGGTGACAGCTGACGTTGACAGCTGTCAGGTCAGGTGACATTGACACCTGTCAAAACTGACAGGTCAGCTGTCAACTGTCACAGGTCAGCGCATGCGCATGACGTCATCGCGCATGCGCAGAAAAAAGTGGAGGGGATGGTCCCAGGTGTCGCACTATCTACTTATATACTTTGGCTAAATCGTAACATTTTAAAGCCAACAGTACATTGCTGCCCTGCATGCAATCACATTCAGATTAATTGTATAAACGGTCGTTCATAGATATTACAAAAACAACAAACTTTTTTTTTGTCGGTCAAATTAACAAGGTCGGCTAATTTTGTTGGAATCGTTTGATGGGGTCATCGTGAAAATAATTAAGAGAATGATAGCCCAGACAGTCGTTAGTTTTTTTAATGGACACCTATAATTTAATGATGTCGATCGATTTTGCTTCTAAATTAGGTACATTTTATGAAGTGATCATGTAGCTGAAATTGACGAGTGTTCGCAAAAATTTGGTTAACTTCTTTATCTTTGATCCTAGACGGTCGGTCAACTGAGAAAAATGACTTATTTCCCTTGAAGCTTTTTATTGCGTCATCGTAAAACAATTGCACATCGATGTTCTTATATAGTAATTTGTTTTTATTTAAAAAGAACACTTATAATATTCTGAGGCCCATTAAATTGCCTCTTAAATGAAAGTACTTATTACTGACAATATGGTGAAAATCAAAAGTCAGTGGGATATTTGTTGTTATTTTACGAGTGTTCGATAGTGGTTACAATAGCTAACATCTTTATGTAGGGTTTAAGAGAAACGATTAAATAAACAAATTGGCTTCATTTCTTTATAGCTTTTATACAATTTGAAAACCATAGGCATTACAGATAATAATCTACTTTTTTTTTCACATAACACTCATAATAATATTATGAACCAACTTATTTATAAAATGACCATGTAACGAAAGTCAAAGGTAACTGGAATATGCGTTATTGTTTAAAATGTGCTTACGATTATTTGTTATCAAAGAAAACGTTTGTGTTTGGTTATAAATTAGCACATTTGAATCTCTATTAAAATTTGCTACCATAACCTACTTCTAACGTCGTATAACTATGTTTGCTTAGCACTTGTTTATATAAAATTTATGCAATGCAATTATCTTTATTCAGACATTTTTATACTTACTCTCAAAATGTTGCATTAGACAATTGCAGCACATTTAATTTAGTACTGTAAGAAATCTGATATCTTGATATCAAAATAAGTATGCCGTAAAAACATGAATGGCAGAGATATATATGATACGCAGCCAAGACGTCTTGTCAATATATTATTTTATTTCTTTATTTTATTTCTAACACCTAAGTTCCATACACTCAGATTTAAAAATGACTTATCCGTAATAGGATAGGAAATGCACGCTAAAATGTATTCCATTTCCACGTTGCTTGCCGTGTGACATTTTCTCACGTCTTAAAGATATGATATTCAGTATACCGTACAATGGAATGCATAATGCATTAGAAACTAGGTTGTCAAGCGCAGTCCCAACTTCTATATTATATTCTATACCACTCACCAAGTAAATGCTAATTTATCACATGAGCCTACCTACCGAATAGATCCAGGCTGTACCAAAAACCTTGTATGAGTTATCTATAAAATTTAATGCTAATTTAAATCCGTATATAAAATACGTCGTGCTATATAGATTTAATTCTAAGTCTAATTTGCAACATTGTAAGAGAATTTGAAAATAAACAAATCGTTCAGTGCCGTAAATATTTTCCGGAAAAGTTGGCTAAACATAAAAATTCCATAAAAATAACTTTTACATATTGACTTTTCGACAACCTTATCCAAAGTATAATATATTCAATTTGTATATTTAATTGTTTGAAGCGGTCAGTGTTTGTGTGTGTGTATAAACATAAAAATTGAAACTGACCCCGGATATGGATTTTAGGGTTCCTAGGTCGCGCTAATTTGAAAAAATTGTTGCAGTCTCACCATCGATACCCTCTATTAGTGATTTTTTTAAATAAAAAATCAGTAAAAAGCTGATGGTTAGCTTATGCGCAAAACAACTCTGTTAGTTTTTGGTTTCGACCCTATGTGTGGCGTAACTCGTCTTGATGAATATAGCAACTGACGCATGCACAAACCAACTTTGTTAGTTGTTGGTTTAGAGTTCAAATATGGAGGAAATGATAAAAGTAAAAAATTTGACGCATCGTGACCTGACCTAACGTGACCTGACCGGAAGTGAAAAATCTTTCTGAGCATAATCTCATTCCTATTAGAATCTGCATTTGACAGGCTTATAAGTTCTTACAGTTTATTAGCCAAAAAGTTTGTCATTTCATGTTAAAGATATGGTTTAAGGTAAGAAATAAAACAGCTACTGTAAATCCAATTAATTTTTATAAGGACTAATTCACAAGACGTACATACTAAATTATTACATAATAGCTCTTACCATACCAGTTAGATGTTTCTATTCAATACACGATTATGAATAACTTAACAGTAAACTCTGGTTTAATTTGAAAAATTGTCTTCACTCATAAACTCCACTTTGATATCCACCATTGTTCAAGGAACAATAGCTTACCAAACATGCATTCTTAAAGTTATATATATATATATATATATATATATATATATATATATATATATATATATATATATATATATATATAAGTATTCGCTCCTTTGCGAGGACTTTTGCGTTTTTCAAGGACCGTCCTGACAAATTATGCACTTATAAGCATCATTATGAGTACTGTCCCCGACTATTCAACTATGCGGCTTTTATAAGACTACAAGGTTGTGTATCAGAGCCTGCTGCTTTTGTTCGTGTGTTGCTGTAGCACCAACAAGTTAAGTTTGAAGTAGCTCTTCCAAGTGTGTTATCTCATAGGCACCAGTGGGTATCGTGATGGTCCGCCAACCAGTTCCTTCTTTGACATGAAATTTGTTTTTACCTTCATAGATGTTGGGTATGTTGTTGTAGGTGTGAAAGCCTATCAAAGCAACAGCATAACTATCTTTCAACACGAAGGTGTGCGTCATGACTGATACACGCAAGCTACTGTTTGAGTCTTTTATTGCAAAAATTTTAAACACAAGTGACCACAATTAAAAGTTTTATATGTTTGATACACATCATGATTATACAAGATGGAATAGTCTTTAAGGTAACGTTGCAGCTCCACAGGAGGCTTCAAGTTTCCATACGAGTCAAAGTACTCGACGATGTCGCAACGTTTTCTCACAGCAACCCAATGACTGCCTGGCTGCTCGTGTGTTTGCAAATTCATAATGAACGATTCGTTTTTACGTGGTCCATTGTGAGGTAGCTCATCTCGCATGTATACACCTCTAAAATATGGGATTTTCATTTTATCAGCAAACTTGACAAGATCTACATTTGTTAGAGGTCTTGCTGGTAAACACTTTAGTTTTTTTGGTTTTTGCAACCCATAACCGGAGCGCTGTTTCTTGAGATACATGCCTTTGCCCAGTCTCTTGCATTTTGGCTTAAATTTCAAACCACTGCCTCTCCTGCCCATAGCGATGGCTTCCATTGTTTTGTTGTGACGTTCTTCTTCTTCCAGTTTCTCTGACACCTAATCCGAATACCATCAAATGTAAACTAAAGTGTTATACAAGTGTCAGTTTTGAATTTGATGGTTCGATTGGGCGAGTTTTCAAAACAAGTTCTTCAACCGGACATCTTTTATGAATCTGATTTACCTGTTGAAATAGTGGATGTTAGACAGATTCGCATCGAAACTAATATTGTGTCTGGTTCCTATTATCACGGACAACCCTCACATACGCTGTATGAGTTTGCTCCGATGGTTGATCTGGGCTACGCAATCGACATAGAACCTAAAAATTTAATTTACCTGCCGGTGAAAAAGCAAGAGATTTCGAATATAAGCATCGACATCGTCGATCAAGATTCAGTTCCTCTCAACTTTCAAGGTGAAGAGGTGTCTGTTCGCTTGAAACTTATAAAGGTAGCTTAGCATGTTGGTCTTTAAAGATATAAAAGCAAGTGCACCCACCAAAACAACTTCAGTTGAGGCAGACAGTTCAAAGGGTACACTTCGTCCCGATAATATTGAGTTCCTGAAAAGCCTGGGCTATCAAGTCGTCAAAACTAGAAATATTCTAAGACCCCCTGTTTGATGATGCCATCGATCGCGAAGAACTGCGCTCTTACTATTCACCAACTAAATCGTTTGGTAACAGCGATGAAATTGAAATAACCATCAATCAGCAAGATGCGTTCGTATGTCTCGCCGAGTCAGCTCTAATAATCGAAGGTGCTCTGGAACCTTTAGCAGTCCAAAATGCCAATGGTGAGTGTTATCTGTCAAATAATGGAGGAGCTGCTCTGTTTGAATCCATGACTTATGAGTTAAATAACAAGGGGGTGGAACGAGTGCGAGACCCATACACCACAACAACCATCAAAAGTCTGCTATCCTTCAGTAAGAACGAAGCCAAATCTCTTAGCAATGCGCAATGCCGGACTGAATGTGTCGTCGGAGCACATCACCTTAAACGATAACAAGTTTCACATGCTCATACCTATTTGGTTCCTCTTCAGTTTCTTCCATCATTTCAAAGGAGTTCTCTGTGGCAAACATACTTTTCTATTTACAAGAGCTCGAAATGATTCCAACGGCTATTACAGCACAGGTACGGCACGAGCAAAAATTACAGTAACCAATATGTTTTTAAAGGCAAAACATGTATTTCCCAATGATAAAATGAAATTGGAGCTGATGGATAATAAAATAGCAAAAGACACCTCTATATTTCTCGCATACCGCAAATGGGACATATATGAGCTACCATCACTCAGAGATATAAACAGAGATGTGTGGGCTGTTAAAACTGCAACCAACTTGGAAAGACCTCGATATGTGATTATAGCCTTTCAAACAGATCGCAAGGACAACGTAAGCAAGAAGGCTGACTTTTTCGATAACATTGGTATGGTGGATCTCCGAGTGTTTCTAAATTCAGAATGCTACCCTTATGAATCTATGCATATGGATTTCGAGAAATCCAAGTATGCCGAAGCCTATCAGATGTATACAGATTTTCAAAAAAGCTTCTGTTATAAAAACATGTCGGAGCCTATCTTGAATTATGACGAGTTTAAAGACCGAGCTCTATTTGTGATCGACTGTCAACACCAGAACGAGTCGATCAAGTCGTCAACGGTGGACATTAAAGTGGAGTTCATGAGCCGAGCGAACTTCCCCAACAACACACGTGCTTACTGTTTGGTTATTCATGACAGTGTATTGGAATATAAACCTCTAACGGGCATCGTTAGAGCCATTATGTAATAATAGTAACTATGTCACTTATGTATCAATATGTACAGCCACTATGTAATAATATAATTTACTATGTCACTTATGTATCAATATGTACAGCCACTATGTAATAATATAATTTACTATGTCACTTATGTATCAATATGTGCAGCCTAGGGTTGTACCCCAAATAAATTCTTTATTATATGTAAATCACTTGCTTTATTTTTCTTACTTGCATTTTGATAAACCCTCGTATATTTCACTAGTGAAATCGACGCATGTGAGAACCAACACGTGATACACAACAAACGAGCGTGTGTGTGTGTATGTGTGTGTATTTTAAATATTAATTCTTGATGGGTAACACACACACACACACACACACACACACACACACACATATATATATATATATATATATATATATATATATATATATATATATATATATATATATATATATATATATATATATATATATATATATATATATATATATATATATATATATATATATATATATATATATATATATATATATATATATATATATATATATATATATATATATTGTTTTAAACCAATGTTATTATTGAATGCCCCCTCGTATACATGTTTAAATTCCATTCTTATATGCAGTGAAGACCCCGTCGTTTATATATTTTTTGTTTTAAATCTATATTATTATTGAACACTCCTGGTACACTGTTTCTTGTAAATGTTTTCCTGAATTAAATATGTACATTTTTGTTAATTTAATATATAACGCCAACCTTCAACAGAAATAATTAACTGTTTTCGGGCCATCTGTGTTTTAGCCGCACAAACTCATCTCAAGAAGCATGTATCTGTTATAGTCTAGTCAACGAATATCCCTTTCAAGTATAGAGTTCGTTGATTTTAGTTATCGACATTTACATACTGGACGGTTCTTAAATACCTAACTTTTACGGCGTCACGTTGCAGCGAAACTATAATTTATTACAAACTGAGTTCCCTCTCATAACGTTTTCTAGATGTTATTCAAATTCGGTAAACAACTGCATAATAAATCGACCGTGTTATATTAATACTTGAATATATGAATGAATATGTATGTCGTTTGTTAAAAGTAATCTCTGATATTAATTGAAAAAAGATCGTTGTATATATAGCTGCTTTAACAGTACATATGTTATATATCTCAATGGCCTAGTTGGTTAAAGCGTCTCGTCTGTTCTTCGAAAGACCAGGTTCAATTCTCAGCCTCTCCTTCAGTACGCTTTTCTATAAAACAAATTAGTTGTCCATTTCAAGTACCCGCTAGCTAGCCTTCTCTCTCTCTCTGTGTGTGTGTATGAGTGTGTGTGTGTGTGTGTTTGTGCCAGTATAATTATGAGGACAAACCACATGCATGGACGTGACTTGTCGGGTCTTCCCAACTTGTCGGGCCATACACGCGTCCCGACAATTTAGAGACGTGGTTTTTCGGATTCTCCACCTCTTAAATAGTATAAATAACTAATTTTCTGACGATGTCCTGATATACATACTATATGCATGTGTGTATTTTTGAGTTCGTGTTACTCAAAGAGGTTGTATATATTAGAGGGAACAAAGCCGAGTTTGCAGCCTGTCGATTTCCCACTCCTGTCACCGTCCAATCACAAACAAAATTTTGAATAACGCGCTAATGTGTTTTGTTTTGATTCGTTCCCCCAACCGCTCTTGAAGTTATTGTCAGCTGTCAACAAGTATTTGAAGTGTTTGTTGATTTGCGATTAGAGGTTATCTTGTGTGTTTTGCCGTTTTTTAGCAGTGTTTTAAGAGTGTAAAAGTTAAAAAATGCCAAGGTGTATTGTGAAGAACTGTATGTACAATAAAAGTGCCAATTATGAAAAGGATAAAGCAACTGTGCATTTATTTCGGTAAGTTGTTTACATGTCTTCTGTTTCCTTGTTTGGCGCCAAATGTTTATTGGTTTTCACAGGTCCGTATTTACACATTGTATTGCTTTTGTTAAATCTTTAGCATTTATTATTGTCAATTGTGCTTTTTCAAGAAATAAAATCTTAATAATGCATTATTTATTGAATATTTTTAATGAAATTAAGCATTTTGTTTGGCAATTATTATTTGAATTAGATGTATTTACCTATGTAGTTCCAGTAGAAGCAGAAAAAAAGTAGAATAGTTTCGTTTTATCTATTACTGCATCTTTCTAGAGGTTCAGTCACTGATAAAGTAGATAATTCGAGATATTATTTTCAGATTTCCCAAAGCTGGTTAAAGATACGAGGCTTGGAAACGAGCATTAAATTTAAGCGATGAAGATATTTTTATGAACTCAAATGTGTGCAATTTACATTTTACCGAGGAATCTTATGATTTAGAAAAATACCCTTTTGCAGTATACTTTAAAAAAAGTTCTATACCTGTATTGGTAAGTACTGAATCAAGGTTATTAATTTATGTAACTATTAGTGATATATATATATATATATATATATATATATATATATATATATATATATATATATATATATATATATATATATATATATATATATATATAGCCAAACAGCGGTTTTTCAATGGCACTGCTATCAGTAATGGTTATTTTTAAATAACAGGGACTTTAAACAGCTACTGCGATTGTGGTTTAGCCATTTACAATGCTGCATGTGCGTATGCTATTATTTTAAACACTTACAAGGTGTTAGTGTTAACCGCTTAATTGAAACCACAATATGATCTTCAGATAGCTTTTAAATTATAATAATTTTAAAACTACTCAGATTTTTACTATTAATAGAAGTTCTATAAAATTAGCATATTACAAGAATATACGATGAGAGAAATCTACATATTATTTTTATTTTAATATAATGAAAAAGTTGGAAGGCATATATATGCTACAGTTCGGTGCTGCTTTAATTTTAGATTCAGCAGGTTTTTCCATGATATAATGACTTACAAGATATATGATATTGCGCATATGCCCCGTCCCCTCCTATGACATCACATGGTGAGTAACGTTATAGAAGGCCAACTACACACTTAACACAAAGTCATTCGCAATCAGAAAGTTTCTATACGTCAGTTTAATGTGGTTGAAGTTACATTCCATTCCATTTTTATATTACATATATATATATATATATATATATATATATATATATATATATATATATATATATATATATATATATATATATATATATATATGCACAAGTGAAGTATAATAATTAAGGGGAGCCCTGAATTAGCATTGGTGATACACAAACTTAAAAAGTAGAGAAGACGTTCGTAGACATTTACAGGGGGCGTTAACATTCATAAACTTGATTTGATCATCATGTCACATAATCATAGTATAGTATTCTGATCTTAAAAAATTAATTCCAACTGTATGCACTCAAATATCAGTAAAATACCTAATTTGTTAAGGGGTTGTGATGAACCGTCAAACTCCACTGTACGACAGCATATTATTATTGCATTGGACTCACCACATGACGCCATGCGCGTGACGGTTCTAAAAATAGATAGTCTCATTATCATATCTCGCGTTATTTGTATCATGAGTTTTTCGTTTTCTACCTATAAGAAAAGGAGAAATGTTGTATTCTAATACTGGCGAGAAGGAAAGTATACAGATACTTCTACTCGCTCGCACAAACTGCGATTGCGTGTATTATGAATACAGCAATTGCTGTTTGTCATGGAGTTTTTAGTATAAGATGAATTTCATAGAAATAATTACTCTAATGATTTGTGTAAATCTCGGTTTTCACAATCGCTGTTGTTTTGTGTTTTAATAACAGCTGCTAACAGCGATCTTTTAATAGAAGCGATTAAATCACCGGTAGCTATATATCGCTCATCTCTAGTAACTATGCTACTAGTTACATTCACGTAATATATTGTTATGATATTTATCGTAATTTAATTAGCCCTGCAAATTTACATTAATGGTATTCGTTTCAAATTTATTTATGCAGGTAACAAACAAGCCATCAACACAAGTCGTTTTTGGCGAGCAGCCAATGACTGATATAACTGCTATCAATGTGCCATTTGCAGCTGCCCCGTCAACTAGTACTTGGTCTGGTAGCAATGTACCTGTAATGGATTATTCTCGGCCATCAACAAGTGCTGGTTTTTATGAAGAGAAAACTGTTGTAGAGGTACCGCAAAGATCGTTTAGTAGTTTAGGATTTGCTGAAATGAAAACACCTTCAATGCCACCCACTTTGAAGGACATGGTGAGTTAAATTCAGTTTTTGCCGTTTATGAAATCAGTATAATTTTAAAAAACCTAATATGTTATTCCATCACATTTTATATGGTGTTTAAGTTTGTATAGTCCATGATTAAATAAGTTAGAAACAACTGTTTGCAATTTATCTCAACCACTATTAACCAAAATGTGTTGTTGGAAATTTTGTTTATATATTCATTTTACTTGAGAAAATAAATGGTTTATCATTGAACATTTTTTATAGGTTGTTACACCGCGCAAACGTAAACTGAAGAAGCAGTTATTCGATGCATGAAAAAAAATTAAACGGCTCAGCAGTAGTGTTCATCATTATAAGAAGAGAACAGCAACCCTTGCGAATATAATCAAACTAAAAGGTAAAGTAACCGACGAAACATTAGAAACATTAATGCAAATAGAACCTAATGAAGAATTTTTACAAAGACAATTAGGTCGTAAACATAAGTATGAAAATCAACTTAAAGCTTTTTCTGCTACGCTGCATTATTACTCTCCCAAAGCTTACAGTTTTGTCAGAAACACATTTAACTCGGCTCTTCCTCATCCAAAAACTATATCTAGATGGTATCAAAGCGTTAATGGGGAAGCTGGTTTTACGTCAGAGGTGTTCAACTTATTAAAGTCAAAATCAGAAAGCACAAATGGAAAACTTATATGTTCTTTAGTCATAGATGAGATGGCAATTCGCCAACATATAGAATGGGATGGGGTAAAATATTATGGGTTTGTAGATTTTGGTATAAATCTTGAGACCGATTGTAACCCTGTAGCCAAAGAAGCTCTTGTTTTTATGCTTGTTAGCATTAATCAATCATGGAAGCTTCCTCTTGGATATTTTTTAATCGACTCTTTAAGGGGTACACAAAAACAAAATGGTATTACAGTGTTTAACGCTACTAAATGAGTCGGGCATATACGTGGTCTCAATAACTTTTGATGGGGCAACAAATAACCTAACGTTAGCAAAAGAACTTGGCTGCGATTTGAATTGGAGGAACATTAACTCTACGTTTGTTGATCCTAGTTCAGGTAGGAAAATTGCAGTCTTTTTTGATCCATGTCATATGATCAAACTGATAAGAAACACATTAGGCGATAAAAAATTAATAATTGATGAGAATGGGGAAAATATAAAGTGGGATTATTTAGTAAAATTAAATGAGTTACAGGATCAGGAGGGCGTTCATTTGGCAAATAAATTAAGAAAATCGCATATATTTTATACAAACCAAAAAATGAAGGTTAAATTAGCCACACAACTTTTTAGCCACTCAGTGGCACAATCTTTGGAATATTGCAATGAAGTTTTACATAAACTACCATTAACTATCTTCTGTTTTTAAATTCTTATAATATGAACACTTTGTTTGTAGTGTAGTTGCCATAGTATAAACTATAAACCTAGTGCACCTGGTGACTCTAAAAAACAATATTGGAATTGGATCTGGATTCTGCAGCTCTTATCTTTTGAACGTTATAAACGTTATAAGTGTGTTTTATAAGTATCTTTATTTTGTATTATTTAAGGAAAAATTTTCCTTAATTGTTATGCTTATTGTGTGTGCCATTGTCGTTCTTATTGTTAATTTTTTGACGTACATGAACATCCCTGTGTCATTCAGGTGACATTGGCCTGTTTCATTCTTAATATATACATTATACATTATACATTATACATTATACATTATACATTATACATTATACATTATACATTATACATTATACATTATACATTATACATTATACATTATACATTATACATTATACATCTTGAGGAGTTCAAAGAATGTGAGGGAACTGTGAAATTTATCCGACTTATAAACAATTTATTTGACATTCTTAATTCTAGAAATTTAAACAATTCAGATTTTAAGAAAGCAATAAACGCAGAAAATTTTGAAAACATTAATGTATTTTTAAGAGAGCTATCACAATATTTAACGTCACTTAGGATAATTGATGGACCGCTTCTGTGTGAGAGTGGTAGAAAAATGGGTATAATTGGCTTTTTATTTTGCATACAAAGTTTGCAATTTGTTTATAAAACTTTAATTGCCGACAATAATTTTTTGCTGTATTTTCCCACTTACAAAATCAGTCAGGATCATATTGAGCTTTTTTTTGGGCAAATTAGATCCATGGGAGGCTATAACAATAACCCATCAGCAAAGCAATTTAAAAGTGCATATAAAAGGATGATGGTGCATCTTGAATTAAAAGATTCATTTAAAGGAAATTGTATCCCTTTAGAAGCAATTCCTATTCTGTCACCCATTGAGGTAATAAATAAAACTTGTGGGCGAGAACGAATATCTGAAGAACCAGATGAAGACATGAGTCAAATAGATAATTTTGACGACGACACAGTTCTTCAAATATTAGATATGAATATATCAGAGTTTAAGAAAGAAGTCGTGACATATATATCTGGCTATGTAGTAAGGAAAATAACAAAAGCTCTGAGATGCGAAGAATGCGCGGGTGAACTTGTTGGGGAGAGGTCTGCGTTATTAACATCGTTTATAGATCAGAAAGACAAAGGTCAACTCCTCACATACCCATCTGACGATGTAATATCTATTTGCACTATTGCAGAAAAAGTTCTTCAAACATACTTAAATGAATCTGCGGTGATTATAAATGTAAAGGAAATAAACATGCGAATATTAAAAACTATAATAAACCAAAACAGCATATTTAAAAAACTTTGAAGTTCACTTTCGAGAACAAAATCTTTTGACTTGCCATTATGGCCATCTAATTAAACTAATATCATCTATGTATGTTTCTATTAGAATACATCATTATAACAAAAATCTATTTGATAAAAGTAGAAGTTTAAGGGCTGTTTATAACAAACTTCTCTTATTTAAGGGCCAATAATTCAGTGTACATTTCAAGTACTCGTATGTCCTTCAAATAATGTTATCGGGAAGTTATTATGTCTTATAATATGGCCAATAAATTTTAGCTTCCTCTCGATTTCTTTGAGCAAGCCTCTTTATTCTTTCACCTCTCCTAGCACACTTTGAAGCGTCTTTCTATCAACCTGCACTGTCTTTGACATTTTTCTTGTCTACATTTCAAAAGCTTATATTCTCTTCATATCCTGCTTAACTACAGCCCAAGTTTCCGCCCCATACATTACCATACTCCATACACGTACGACTTGCATTTGTTCCTCATGTACAGGTTAAAATGTTTATTAGTGAGAACAGTACTTTGGTTATTGAATGCTTGTTTTGCCATCGCGATCCTCTTCAGACCTTTCCTACACTTACCATCATCTGTGATAATACTTCCAATCAATTATTTGAAATAATCTAATAAATCAAGCGTCATGTTATAAGATTTAAAAGCTACTTCTGTATTTGTATAGGTATTCAAAATTTGTGAAATGCACACGTAACGCAATCTACATCGATCAAACTTCTAGAAATTTTAACACCCGATACAAAGAACATATTTTTGCATTTAGAAATAACCATGCTGACAAATCTACATTTGCAAAACATATTATTGATACCCAACATAGACCCACAGTAAATAACGGCATAAAACCACAACATTTTTGTCATGACAAGTGTAAACTAGACTTGTTTTAAGCTTTAGAAGTAAAAAAGCATATACACGACAATATTTAGGATTTCTGAGATATTCTTCTTCCTAATTAAATAAATCAGACAACATAAATCTAACTATTTTTTCCAAAAAGTTGTTATAAGACATGATGTGTGTCGATATTTTCATTGTATAGTCTGCTTTATTAATGTGTTTGTTTAGTTATTTTATTGTTGTAATTGTTATTATAGTTATTACTGTTATAGGTTTCTTCTATCTTTATGTTAAATATTGATATACATCACGTAGACATTTTAAAGGCGTCATCCGTCATATTTGTTTTATTTTATTTTCACTTTTAAAGATTTTTTTGATTATAACATCATAAAATAGCAACAGATCTTTATTTGTAATTGTCATGATTTCGTATTAATTCAAATTTTTTCTGTCTGAGGATACTATCAAGCAGCAAAACCAGTAACAGAGACGTTGAAGAACATCTAGAATTCAGAAGGGCCACTTGCTCCAGTTAGCTTACGCGCTGGCTACGTCCTTCACCTACAAAAACGAAAACCAACAGTGAAACCAGAGAAATAGTCTCCAAGTCTGTATGAAGTATGGACCAGTTTCACGAAGTAAGGGCAACAGCAATCAATGAAATTAATCTCTATTTCTTTAAAAAAGACAACGAATGTTAACATTAATTTGTAAACAGTACAATGTACTTTATGTTGTATTTTCTTCTGTTGTTGAAATAAAAACTATTATTATTTATCTAACCTTTTGAATATAAAACTTTATCCAATATATTCATCCAACAATTTATCCAACCAATAACCCAAAAAATATTTGACTAATTTGGAGAAAATTTTGGAATTACGCTTATTTTGCTAATGGCTTGGATGAGTTCGTTCATCAGATCTTAACACATAGTTTTTCCTAACAAAAAATTAAATATATTTTTGTAAACACAATAGCTTTCAAATTGTTTAAGTGATTGGAACGAAAATTTACAACTTAAAAGAACATACAGAGATGTGGTTGTGTACCAATTTTCAAGTCTTTTGATCAAAGAAAAATGAAGTTATTCGAAATTAATAATAAAATAATCCTCGACATCACTTCAAATTCTGTAATGCAATATCTACAATGTTGGACAAAGGCAGAGCAATACAGCTACCTGTACTGTTATGCTATTTAAATAAATTGTAGATAAAATCTAAATAATGGAAGTCACAACCATTGCCAGATGTCAAGATGTTGCTGACCGGGGTTGCCCGATCTTCAGGAATTTCATGTAGTTAAACCTTTCATGTATAAACATATGAAATTTTTACAACTTCTGATAATAAAGAAAACATTTTATAAAATTTAATTTTATCAGTCAGTTAAAAAATACTGTATTTAATACCTGCAAATTTCGAATTACCCATTTCTCATGATTTTTAACTTAGGTATCCCTCCGATCATAATTTACTCTATCCGACAACTTTGTTAGACTGCGTCTGTGCTGAAGCTCAGCTGTCATTTGTCATTGTGTGGTAGTGTTATTTATTGACAATATTAAATTGGAAATTTAGGACAGTAGAAACAGACACCATAAACAAAGAAGAAATTGGAAATTTAGCCTCTAGTGTAGGTTTTTGACATGATACCATAACTAGAGAGATATGATAATGTGGCAGCATAATAATATTATGCTAATGCTGTGGTACAGTCAGTTTGGCGTTTCATCACATCTCGTAACACACCAGCTGTTGTGTGCATACAGTTAGATGTAATTTTTTATTATCAGAATACTACTGTAACATGATGAAATCAAGTTTATAACTGTTAACATACTGTAAATAATTTCTCCACTTTTCAAGTTTGTGTTGCTGCAATGTTAATTAAGGGTTCCCTTAATTATACGCATATTGTGCTTATAAATGTAATAAAAAAATAAATGAAAATGCAAGTGAACCTATTTAATTTAGCTCTGTATTCTACATTATCTGAAAAAGACATTATAGGCGACGAAGTAGAATGTAATTTCGGTAAATATGCAGTTGACTGCATGAGGGTTTTAGATATTTTTTTCCAGCAACATGCTTAAAACCTTCCTCGGCCACAAGGCAAATTTTCTGGCAAACAATAACCCCCAAGAAAATTAAGGGACTTTGAAAACATGCGTTTTTCACATTTTACAGCAATACCTCCTTTAAACCCTGTCTACCCCATATTCGCCCAGGTCCAGCAACCTTCTTGGGGGTTGCTCACAAGAAATTTTTCTTGTGCTTTATGCTTTGAAGGTAGTTGTATGCATGCACAAGGGGAAGGAGAACCCCCCGAATTTTTGGGTGAGGAGCAGAAACCCTCTTCCTCCTGGGGTTCTTCTCCTGCATGCATACAATCACCCTCAATGCATCAACCAAAGGATTTTTTTTTCCAGCTTTCTAGTGTATTTTTCTAGAGTATATTTCCTGTTTATCAATTGCTTTGTTTGAGTTTTGTATCCAAATTACTCTATAAATATATGTCATAGATCATGTTTTTGCTTGTCCTTCTTTACCTTGTTTTACTGTTCCTAATTAAATAAATTAATTTTCATAACCTTTAATATAAGGCTAAATCTTACAGCTTAGATAAATATATTATTTAATATTGTTATGAAAATTCACTATCATAACGCACTTGCTGCGTTCCGAACCTTTTTAGGTTACCTATTTATACAAAAGCTTAAGAAATTCATGAATAAGCATTACATTTCAATGATTGAATAATTTCAGTTTTATTTCTAACCAAACTAAAAATTCCTAAATACGTCCCTGACGTTTCTCCCACTCAAGTCACCGAACTCCGCCCAGTTAGGAAAAGTGTACAGGCTTCTTGTATTGCAAAACTGCACCTTTGTTACCTCTATCCCTTACAACCTCTTTGCTTTACCCTTTTCATAATTGGCACTTTTATTGTACATACAGTTCTTCACAATTTACCTTGGCATTTTTTAACTTTTACACTCTTAAAACACTGCTAAAAAACGGCAAAACACACAATATAACCTCTAATCGCAAATCAACAAACACTTCAAACATTTGTTGACAGCTAACAACAACTTCAAGAGCGGCTGGGGGAACGAATCAAAGCAAAACACATTAGCGCGTTATTCAAAATTTTGTTTGTGATTGGACGGTGACAAGAGTGGGAAATCGACAGGCTGCAAACTCGGCTTTGTTCCCTCTAACATATACAACCTCTTTGGGGTAAAGCAACTGTGCATTTATTTCCGTAAGTTGTTTACATGTCTTCTGTTTCCTTGTTTGGCGCCAAATGTTTATTGGTTTTCACAGGTCCGTATTTACACATTGTATTGCTTTTGTTAAATCTTTAGCATTTATTGTCAATTGTTTTTTTTTAAAGAAATAAAATCTTAATAATGCATTATTTATTGAATATTTGTAATGAAATTAAGCATTTTGTTTGGCAATTATTACTTGATTTAGATGTATTTACATATGTAGTTCAATTAGAAGCAGAAAAAAAGCAGAATAGTTTTATTTTATCTATTACTGCATCTTTTTGGAGGTTCAGTCACTGATAAAGTAGATAATTCGAGATATTATTTTCAGATTTCCCAAAGCTGGTGAAAGATACGAGGCTTGGAAATGAGCATTAAATTTAATATAAATGTAATATAAAAATAAAAAAGAAATGAAAATGCAAGTGAACCTATTTAATTTAGCGCTGTATTCTATATTATCTGAAAAAGACATTATAGGCGACGAAGTAGAATGTAATTTCGGTAAATTTGCATTTGACTGCACGAGGGTTTTAGATATTTTTTTTCAGCAACATGATTAGAACCTGTCTCGGGTATACAGGTCACAAGACAAATTTGTTGCAAACAACCCCCAAGAAAATTAAGAGGCTTTGAAAACATGCGTTTTTCACATTTTGCAGCAATATCTCCTTTAAACCCTGTCTACCCCGTACAACACCCATATTCGACCAGGTCCAGCAACCTTCTTGGGGGTTGCCCCAAGAAATTTTTCTTGTGCTTTATGCTTTGAAGGTAGTTGTATGCGCATCCACAAGGGGAAGGAGAATCCCCCGTATTTTTGGGTGAGGAGCAGAAACCCTCTTCCTCCTGGGGGTTCTTCTTCTCCTTCTGCATGCATACAATCACCCCCAATGCATCAACCACAGGATTTTTTTGTTCAGCTTTCTAGTGTATTTTTCTAGAGTGTATTTCCTGTTTATCAATTGCTTTGTTTGAGTTTTGTATTCAAATTACTCTATATATATATATATATATATATATATATATATATATATATATATATATATATATATATATATATATATATATATATATATATATATATATGTTATAGATCATGTTTTTGCTTGCCCTTTTTTACCTTGTTTTACTGTTCCTAATTAAATAAAGTAATTTTCATAACTTTTAATATAAGGCTAAATCTTATAGCTTATATAAATATACTATATAATATTGTTATGAAAATTCACTACCATAACGCACTTGCTGCGTTCCGAACCTTTTTAGGTTACCTATTTATACAAAAGCTTAAGAAATTCATGAATAAGCATTACATTTCAATGATTTAATAATTTTAGTTTTATTTCTAACCAAACAAAAAATTCCTAAATACGTCCCTGCCGTTTCTCCCACTTAAGTCACCGAACTCCGCCCAGCCAGGAAAAGTGTACAGGCTTCTTGCATTGCAAAACTGTACCTTTGTTACCTCTATCCCTTACAACCTCTTTGGTGTTACTAAAACTGTCGGGCCCTATAAAAGTGACTGATAAAAGCGACCTCCGTGGTCAATTTTTGAAACAGACGTAATTGTGTGTAAGGCCCGACAACTGTTTGGTAAAATTTGTGTAAGTCCTGATAAATATATTTTTTTTTACCTCGTGCAGGTAGTAAATGATCTGTTTTCAAGTGACTTGTCCCTGGTTTTATAAATAGCGTCTTTGTTGTTATTTTTTACGGCTTCATCTGCAAGGGTTGTTGACGGGGAATAACGGTACATCATTTTTCCTTGGGCCCTAAAGCAGATAGCGGTGGGTTTTATGTAGTATGTTATATTTCAAAGAATATTGAGATATTGTTAAATTTATTTATTAGGGAAATTTCATAGAAAACATTTACTCCATTCTTCAAACGAAACAGAACTCATATTTGGGATGGAAACATTAGTTTATATATTATTTTACATACACATATTTATGTATTTATATATATATATATATATATATATATATATATATATATATATATATATATATATATATATATATATATATACTTATAGGGTTAGTATAGGATGGATTTGTATTTACAGAAATATTCCTTATTCAAAAAAAAAACTTAAAAGCTTTTCGACATATTTTTTGCTACAAAGTGACGATCTTCAATTTATCATAGCTTAAACAATTTCGTTGCTATGGCAACTAAAACTTTCTTTTTAAATAGCGAGATATGATTTTTTCGCGAAATAGCGTCTAGTTCTTGATACGCCACTATAAAAATGTAATTAGGTTCAATTAGAAAAAAATGGAGAAAAAACTAATGTAATTATGCAGATGATCGCAAAAATGTTTTTTTTTAACAGAAGCACGCTTAAAACCAACCCTGTACGCATAAGCAACATAACAAATGCTGTAAAATCACTCACTGCAGATGATAGGCAAACTAGCTTTAATTATTAACTTTAATTCTAAAAGAGACTGACAAAACAAAACTAAAATAAAACAGCAATAATATTTGTCAACTTACTCAATGTTCAAAATGCTGTCCATTATCAATACATAATTGAACTAGCGTTTCAAAGAAATTTATTAAACTAATTAACCTGGAATACACAATCCATCTTGTTTGGCCAACAATTATAGCTTTCAGGTCTTCCAGATTTAATGGTCTGTCTCTGTAGAGAACATTCCCCAAGTGACCCTAAGAAAACAACCACATGGCGTCAAGTCAAGAGGGCGAGCAGTTCATTTAAGTGCATCACAGCGCCTGATTCAATTTTCTCTAAAAACTTCATCCAATTTTGCCGCACGCGTCTGCCAAAATGATTGTGAGCTCCATATTTATCAAACCAAACTTCATTGACTGGGCTCACTGCAACCACTGTGGTATAATTTCTTCTCTTAAAAAAATTTAATACTTTTCAGATGTTAAATTTCTCTCAATAAATAACCGCCCAATATTACTACTGTCTAGTATACCCGTCCATACATAATTTTTTTGTGGTCGTTGGGTTTGAGCCTCCAGCATCCAATGTGGATTCTGCTGAGACAAATAACGATAATTTCTACTAACGTCCGGCTTCTCATTAAATTTGCCATAATATAACAAAATTCAACACGCCTCTAAAAATCGCCAACTACAAGTTCCTGTACTAGCTGTACCTTATATGGGTGAAATTCTTCCTTTTCCATTTTAGCAAAGTTACCACAGATTTTTCTGAAAGGCTGTGTAATGTAGTAACTTAATTTGTAGACACATGGTAAGTTTAATAAAAAGACAACAATATATCTAATGCGTTATTACCAGCTATAGCCGTTTTTGGTCTTCCTATTCTTGGCTTATCATTGACAATACCAGTTTCGTTAATTTTTTTTCAGTGTTCTGGAAACATACACTTCATTAGTTTGTGGCCAGACTCATGAAAAAACATGCACATTTCTTTACAAAGCTTTCTGTCACCGTAGCCCAACATCACTAATATATCAATTCTTAGCTTTTTGCTCAATTCTGCCATAATAATAATAATAATAATTCATTTCTATAAATTCTCTATTTTCCAATATGAAGCTCTCTAAAGTATTACAAACTACATATAACTGACAGAAAACAATGCTTAAAATTGGCAGCTGCAAATACTATCACAATTTTTCAATTGGCAACTTGATAAGAAATTGATTAATGAAATTCAACCGAAGGTAATTTTTAAGAAACCTTTTTTTGCGATTTTTTCTTATTAATCCCGATTACATTTTCATAGTGTCGTTGCTAAGAAGGAGATGTGCTTTCAGTGAGTGCAAAAAAATCATATCTTGCTATTTAAAAAAAGATCTAGATTATCTATTTTTATGAAATTTGGTGTGTCTAAATTAGGGCTATATACACATATTTGAGGAGGAAAAAAACATTTTATCATTTAACCAGCCGCACCCACATAAATATGATCTTGGCGTACTATTTGAAATGAAAATACAATACACTGCTGCTTTTTTCAAAAGCAAAAATTATTCCTAGAATAGTACTATACTTTATATTAAAAAAGTCTAAACGCAGCAAGTGCGTTATGGAAGTGAATTTTCATTAAAATGTTTTTAATAGCAAATGCGAGCAGGCATCAATCTGATTACTGGTATAGCCTATGCAGTAGAAACAATCTACCATATTTTATCAAAACTACTTATTGTTTAAAAATGTTCAAAAATTTTCCGAAAATAAACTTAAAGTTGGTTTCCTAGCCAACAAACCTTAGGTTAATAGCAAATTGAGTTATTGAAATTTAAAGGATTTCGTTAAAGTTCGCTACCAAAACGCGCTTACTGCGTCCAGATTTTTTTCTTACAAACATGCATCTTCTTCTTCTTCTATTGCTTATCCATTAATGGATATTCGCGATCACATGTGCCCATTCTTCCCTATTTCTGATGGAGCTGAATAGGTCTCCTACAGTTTTTAGTCCTGTCCATTCTCTCACTTTTGTGAGCCATGACATCCTCTTCCTGCCGACTCCTCTCTTCCCCTCGATCTTTTCTTCGATTACTAATTGTAGGAATTGGTATCTTTCATTCCGTATTACGTGGCCCATAGTGCTTTTCTGCGCTTGATGGTGTTCAACAGTTCACGTTCTCTTTCAACCGTTCTTAGGATCGCCTCGTTTGTTTTTCTGGCCGTCCATGGGACTTTTAGTATACGTCTGTATGTCCACATTTCAAAGGTTTCAAGTCTATTCATGGTATTCACCTTCAGCGTCCAGCCCTCCACACCATATAGTAACACTGACCACACGTAACATTTTACTAATTCTTAGCCTAGTCCCCTTCTAAATCCAAATTGTGTGGACCCTACCTCTCTTTCGCATTTTATGGAAATTGTGTAGTGAATAATCTTGAGGAATATATTTAACGTGTGGCTTACTAGACTGATCACCCTATGGTCCTCGCACTTCGTTGCGTTACTCTTTTTTGACAGGGGGATAAAATGTGATGTAATCCACTTGGCAGGGAACTCCCCCATGTTATATATCTTGTTAAATATTCTGTGCAGTACGGAAATTCCCCTGTCGTCTAGTATTTTTAGTAGTTTGACAATTATGCAGTTCGGGCCAACTGCCTTTCTGGCCTTTGACGTATTTATTGTTCTTACAATTTCTTCTTTAGTGATAGGGGGTCCAGACAGGTCTACGTCCTCCGCAACCTCTATGTCAGGTCTATTATCGTCGAAAAGGTTGTTAATATGTTCCTCCCAAATAACTCTTCGCTGCCGATCGTCTTGTGCAATTTCCCCATGTTCTTTTCTACATTAGAAAAGTATCTCTTCCGGTAAACTCCGGACACCTCTTTTATCTTCTGTGTATGTTAAATTCATCGTGCAGCTCTTGTAGTTGTTCTATATCCTCGCATTGCTTCTTTAACCAGTCATTCTTTGCCGCTCTTATTTTCCACCTAATAAGTCTTTGGATGTGTTTATAGCTCTCTGGATATCCTTGACTTATGCATCTTCTCCTTTCTTCGAAAAGCGCCATGATTTCTGCTGTCATCCAACTGTGTTTCTGTGTTTTCCTCTTATGACCTAGTTCACCTTCTGCGACCCTTATCAAGGCTTCCTCCATTTCTCCCCATATGACATCTATTCTTGCACTCTCTTCCAACTTCGGTTCTATGCATCATATTTCGATAAAAAATGCAAAAATGCATTAACGAATTTGTTCTACGAAAATTAGCCAAAAATTATAGACCGTTAAACCATAAACTTAACTAAACGTACAGCGAAAGCATCAACTTAACTAAACCGACGGCCAAAGCATCAGAGAGAGGGTCTATTTGAAATGAATTTTCTGTAAATATTTTAGTAAAATGAAGGGCAATGACTTAAGGGTTCGCAGAACACATGTTTTGAGGAAAACTCCAAATTTTTTTTAACTGCCCATAACTTTTATCTCTTTAAATTTAGAAATGCAAATTATGGTACATGGTTCACTCTTTATATTACCAACACGCGTACCGAATTTCGTTGCCCTTACTCTGTTATTTCCGGAGATATTATTTTTTTTAGAAAGAAAACACAAAATTTTCCAGCAAAACCTGGGCCGATTTTCTTGGGTACCGAACTTATCCAACGCACTTTCAAAAGGAAGGTACTCACCAAATTTGATCAAAATCGGCCCATTACTTTTTGAGTTATCGGTATGATACATACATATATTACTGTCAAAGCGATGTCATTCGGCATAGAATAGTTTATTATTTTTGAAAAAAATATGGGCTATTAAGGTTGACCCGTGGTTGAAAAATAAGTACAACAATGTCAAGAACTTTGGTAAATGGAGGTAACAATAGAACAATTGAGAGGAGGAAGTTAAAGTAAGAAATATTTTCCATTTAGAATGTCAAAATTTGAAGTATAGTGAACTTGGTCCACAATTGCCAATGATTTTTTGGATGAACCCGTTAAATTTTGTAAAAACACAGCACAAGTCGTAGACTTATTGTGTATTGCATATTGTATAATTTAATTGAATAAACGCAATAATAATAATAATAATAATATATATATATATATATATATATATATATATATATATATATATATATATATATAATTCAAATTGACCCCGTTATATAATCATGACGGCGACGCCTTTAAAAAAAAACTATCGAGAACTACAAAAACCTCAATATTTGTTGTCATTTGACTATTATTTATAAAAATTATGCCGGGGCGACTGAATTACAATCACAAAGATTATTAAAATTTATTTATTATTATGGTGAATGTAACCACGTTTTATCAAGAACGTGCCAAATATTTGTTGATATCGAGATAAACAAAAACCGTCGCGGAGGAGTGTTCGGCGAATAATAGAAACTTACAAAACTTTTGGCACCGTGAAGGCAAAAATTCATAAAAGAAATAACATCCTTAAGACAAGTAGCTCTGCAGAGAGGACTTTCGAAGAGCTTGATACACAGAATTCCGTTAAAGCACAACTTCCACCCTTATTCAATATATTTGGTTCAACATCTGAGAGAAATGGATACGCAGAAAAGAGTTTTGTAAATTCATTTGAACGATGATACAAGACGACTCTCGATTTTTTTGACAGCATAATTAGGACTGATGAAGCGAAATCTATGAAAAATGTTCTTTTTAACACACAAAATTCTTATTTTTGGAGTAATTCAAATCCTCATGCAGTAAGAACCCGGAATTTTCAAAATAGCTAGCTAGTCTTTTGTGCTGTAAAAACTGATATAATATAATATAATTTATTAAGAAAACTTGAATGGTAAGTCATTAACCATATATTGCAAATTATTTCCCCATTCTAAATTATGTATTAACTTTTTTAAGATATACATATTTAAATATTCTGGAAGAGATGAATCATCAATATTTGAGCAATTTACCTCTAGCGGAACACAAGCAAATTTTTTAACAACGCGATGGCGCCCTACCCCACAGAACGGTTTCGTTTACTAAGAACATTTGATGAAAAGTAAATTGCCAACTACTGGCCTTTTCTCTGGCCTTCTCGTTCTCCTTATTTGACTGTGTTGGATTACTTTACCTGGGGAACGATAATAAACATCGTTTTTTCAATCCAGTGAAAACGATGGGGGACTGTATGGCAAGGGTGAATGGCGCGTTCGAAAGCTTATCTCCAAATTCAATTAGAGCGGCCTTCCATGAAGAACTAACTCGAAGAGGAAAATAATGTTTGGAAGCTCAAAATGGAAATTTTGAACATTTATTAAAATAAGTTGTTACCCTGTGTAGGTATTGTTTTCTTTTAGTAGGATAAATTGGTTTTCTTCTATAGATTTTTGTCTTGGCGATGTCAAAAGTTTTGTAATTTTCCATTATTCGTTTAACACTATTCGGTTTCTGTTCTTGATCGAACTTTGTTGCATTCCGCCTAAATATTTACACCTCAAAAATAATCCTAGTGCGTATAATTTAATCGCACCGCCATGATTATTAGCAATAAGTATTTGTCAATTGACAATCAATAGTGATGCGTCTGTAGTGCTCTAAAGTTTTATTTTGAGCCGTCATGGCCAACTAACAACAAAACTTGAAAGCCGTATAACATTTTTACAATAATAAAATGTTAAATTGCCTATATTTCTAAAACCACAAATTTTTGACATAGCCAGCCATATACAAAGTTACCCTCTTTTTAATGCCAAATAAGATAGTATGATAAAAACAGGGGATTTCTATTTGAGAAAAAAGAGTTTCAACGATTTTTTCAATACAATTTTCAATATGAGTTTTTGATTTTCCTGTATTGATTTATTATCAAAATAACAAAGTAAATCAGCTTCTACAAGGAAACCAACCTATATTAAATGATAGAGGCTTTCATATAGGATAAACTGATAGTTATGTTTAGGCCTGCAAACGTCATTCTTGACATAAAATTTGATATATGTCAAAAACGGTTGGACTCCGGTATATGACATTATACATAGAATGTGTCTAAAATTTCACGGAGAAGTTAAAAATGTAACAATATATAGATTATCCTATTTAAAATAATAAATAAGTTAACATCAACACCGTGCATAATCGGAAGTGCCACAATCTTAAGAATACTTTAGCCGAGTTGCCCCCATCGACTTCAGTAAACTGCTTAATTTTCCAAATTTTCCAAAGGCTATTTTCTGAGAAATGGATCGCGGGAGTTCGTCGTGGGATACTCTGTATCTTCTACGTATAAAGTAGTGTGTTGTTTGGGAATTTAAATATACAAGTGCAAATTATTCTTTACGACTGTATTAGTGTTAGTGGGTGACTAAACAGTGTTTGTGATGCTTTTCGACCAGCTAAAAAGGGCCAAAGTTTTACAAAAAGAGCTGATATGCAACAGGTTAGTTATCTTAAAATTTATTTAACACTGTCACCTGTCTACAGAATTATTTAATTATTTTGTAGGGGGTTAAGTTTATTTATTATTCGCTTAAGTTGTATTTAAATCAAAACATATTTAGTGACGTGCTCTAATCTTTATCTATATTGCAAAGAATGGAATTTTGTAATCAAAATTACATAAATCGAAAGGCTTATTAGAACATATTTTATCTAAAATGGTGCTCATGATGAATAGAACCTACATTTTTGTTAGGTTTTTGTTTAGTGACGTTTTATTTCGTCTCGGTACCTATCTTGATTTTAAAACTCTTCATGTGGTATATAAATATGTGACATCACCGTAACAAAGTATTTGCGCTTATTTGTATAGTGAATTTTTCTACTTTCTTTATTCTTACAGGTTTGAACTTATATAAATTTTCTAAACATAGAGTTTACCAGGCGCCAAGATCTGAGTTAATTGCCCATCTGCTGACTATCGAGACATTTCAGCAGTTAGAGACTGATGAACGTACAGTTGACTCCAAGCACTATTGTGTAACTTGTGTCTGTCATTCCGTTTTGACAAATTGGCAACAGTTAAGTTCCAACAAAAGCTCAGCGGGGCTGATGAACGCATACGTTTACACACCTATTCAACTGTTGGCGCCTAGTGAACTCGACCAATTTAATCCCTGTACGTTTAGCTGATTTACTGCCGTAAACTTTAAACACTAACAAGTATTTTTACTCTATATACACCCTATATATATATATATATATATATATATATATATATATATATATATATATATATATATATATATATATATATAGGGTGTATATAGAGTAGAATATATATATATATATATATATATATATATATATATATATATATATATATATATATATATATTGAAATGACTTAAGAATGGGTTTTTCGTTTCTTTATACAAGTTTAAATAAATGAGAGGCGAAAATTGAAAATTGCATTTTTTCAGTTTTTTGACAATTTTTTTAACGACAGTTGCAAAACTTGGCTTTCTCTGCGAGATATTAAAGGGCACGAAATGTTGCAACTTTGCAGCATCTAAACCTATCGTCGATCTTTCATAATACGCGACATCCCCCTGGTGAGGCTCGAATTTGAATCACCCTGTATAATTATTAGGATTTTAAAATTTCCCTTTGCGGTCATTAACAAAACTATTTACTTAAAAAATGTTAAACTTTTCCTTTCCCAAATTATAAAATTTACTAAAAAGAAAAAAAGTTTTTCTAGTTTACCAGTTTCAACTACATAATATAATATAAGCATCCTTGGTGGTCCAGTAGGTAAACATTTCTATTTCTCCGTACATACTATAAATTAATATTAACCGAGGTTGTGGCATTGTGTTTGAAATTTGATGCCTGCACATTCCTCCCTTCCGAAGCGACGTAGAGCCGTCAATCCGATGTACCATCTGATGTCCGGCACGTTAAAGATCCCTACCCTCCTTACGGAAAGAAGACTTCGGCCAAAGTTCCAGGACACTGCAGATAAACTGTCCCCTGGCGTCAGTGATTTACCACAGTCGCAGAAATAATCCGACGTAAATCGAAAAAAGATAAATTATAATATAGGTATGTATACTGATGAAATATCGTGTGTTTAACTGAATTCACTAAAAACTAGTATAAACGCAAATAATTATATGTCGATAGTTATAAGCATTTTCTAATATGCAATTATACTTCAAATTAACATATTGCTTCAAATGAGCGAAAACTAGGCGCCTAGAACACATATCTGGGGTCTGTTTCTATTTATATATATATATATATATATATATATATATATATATATATATATATATATATATATATATATATATATATACATATATATCAACTCAAAAAATAATGGGACGATTTTGATCAAATTTTGTAAGCATTTTCCTTTTGCAAGGGGCATGGATAAGTTGCTTAGTCAGGAAATGCGGCCCGGTTTTCCCGGAATGGATTGTGATTTCTTTCGGGAATAAGAAAGTAGGGCCAACCAAATATGGTACGTATGTCTGTATTATAAAAAGTGAACGACGTACCAAAATTTTCATCTGTAAGTTAAAAGTCAAAAAAGTTATAGGCATTTGAAGAAAAAAAAGGGGTTTTCCTCAAAACGCCCAGGTTGCGATTTGAAACCTCAAAATTGGCAACATTTAGGCAAAGAACATGAAATAAATACGGGTTACGTAAAAAAAATTTTGCAAGAAGAGTGCTCTTAAGTTTCAACTTTAGCCTTCATCGACCTTTATTTTACTAAAATATTCCGGGTTTACTTTCAGTTTTTATCTGTTTACATATATACAGGCTGACGCATTCCTACGGTAAAGCTCAATATAATTGTTATTATGCAAGATACGAGAAAAATTGTATACGTTAATTATAAGGTCTTGAGCTGTATCTTATAAAATTATTTTGAAAATCACAGCGTGGCCCATAATTCGTTGGTGATAACTGCAATTTTTTTTTTCGAACATTCCTTATACTGTTGCATTTTTAATAGAAATATGATGCATGTTCGTAAAGAAAATCGAGACGCAGTAAGTGTGTTTTGGTAGCGTGTTTTCATTAAATGCTAGGAAACCAGTTTCCTCAGAAGTATTTAAAGTTAAAGTTAAAGTTATTTGCTGAAAATTTTTGTACATTTTGAAACAATACGGTATTTTAGTAAAATATGGTAAATTGTTTTTACTATATAGGTTATACCGGTAACTAAATTGATGCCTGCTTGAATTAAAAACATTTTATGGAAATTAACTTCCATAACGCACTCGCTGCGTCCAGACTTTTTATAACCTATAGCCACATACCCAATTTGGTGGCCCATTATTTTTTGAGTTACCGGGGTGATACACACACACAGAAATATATATATATATATATATATATATATATATATATATATATATATATATATATATATATATATATATATATATATATATATATATATATATATATATATATATATATATATATATATATATATATACGTATTCGCTCCTTTTCGAGGACCATTTTAGCGATCTAATCATCTTTGCGGGGACTTTTGCGCTTTTCAAGGACCGTCCTGACAAAAAATGCGTATATAAGCATCATTATGAGGACTGTCCCCGAATAATGCTCTATTCAACTATGCGGCTTTTAGGAGACTACAAAGTTGTGTATATAATAATCCTTTCGGGGACGTCAAGTGTAAACAGTTTTTATGCAGGGCGTGTCTTACTGCAATAGTGGCGCTAGTAGCGCATGCCAAGAAATTTGTTTATTAGCTACCGAATGCCTAGCGCTTGCAAAGTGCAGTATCTAAACTATTTCTAGATCATTTTTAGTAAATACCCTAAACTTTACAAACGTATTTTTATGAAGATACTTTGCAACCTTCATATTAGTAGGTACTCAGTTTTTAAAATTGGTATTTCACTACGTTCGCAGAGCTTCTTTTTTTTTCATATAATTTAAAGATGAATAAGTTACTGGAAATTAGTAAACTATTCGGTAAAAAAGTTCTAGCAAAAAAATCATATAAATACAGATGTATAGAAAGATTTTTCTGGTTTCACAAGTGCTTATTTTGGTATACAACTATACTTTCCGCATTCCTATAAAATTTTATATACAAGCGTGTTTTGGAGTGTAGATGGCGTAAATCACAAACAAAAATTAGGGCAAAAGCAAACTTTTGGAGTTATTTGGATTTTTTGTAAGAAAAGTCCTGACATTTTCGATATGTTTTGGTGCATATCTCGCTTCACATAACCAATATAAATATACTAACTAATTTAATGCTTTAGTACCTTATTTCACTGAACATATTCACTTTTCAAGGTTTTCAGGTTTCGTTAAAAAAATATATTACCAAATAACTTTTTGTAATTAAGTCAGATGTCAAAATGTATGACATGAAGTTGATTTTATATGTCCAATGACAACGTCAACTTAGGATTGATTATCGATGAAAAGAAGAGAAATCTACAGACACGTAAAAACTATAAGGCGTGCACTAACTATATGAAAATGAATTATAATAGAGGATCTTTTTTAGCTTGATATAAAACGAACGATCCCCGAAAATGTGTATGTATGTATGTATAGTCGAAATTGCTTAGCTGCGGCTAATTTAGCCATTCACACATTTTCAAGAAAATGTGTAAAATATGACAAAAACATGTCGCAAATGTGAGTAAAATACTTATGTTTTACAAAAACAAATCAAAATAACTCCAAAAGTTTGCTTCTGTCCTCATTTTGATTGTGATTTTCGTCATTTACATCACAAAACACATTTGGATACAAAATTTCATAAGAATCGAATACTCGGAAAGTAAACTTTTACCCTTATTTTCTTCTCTGTAACCAGTTTCGTCTTTTACGCGAATACAAATCTTTATCACAAACTCGTGTTCGTTCATTAGCTCCACATCGCCAATGCATGTGGAATTATGGCATCGGCGACAACAATTTTTAAAAAAATTTTACGTCGTAAAAAGTCTTAAAACATATGCAGGCTGAATAGCTCAGTTCGCGAGATGAGTAACCTCTAGAATCAGACTAGAGGGTCGCGGGTTCGAGTCTCGTATTCGGACAGTCGGTCTTTTTTATTCAAATGTGGAAAGGACGGCTTCTGAAAAGTTATGGGTGGTGTCCTTTGATTATATGTGTATGTAAGCTCCCCCCGCACAAGTCAAAGATTTCTGGGTGCAAAGTTTATCTACTGTTGTGTTATTATTATATAGAAAACATGATTTTGGAAACAAAATTTTTGGTGTCTGCCAGTCTGTCGGTCTGTATGCCTGTCTGTTTGTAATAGCCACAATAACTTTAGAACGAATTGAGATATTGTCTTCAAATTTAGTATATAGTTATCACCCGACAAACTAACGGTTCGGACTGTTTTTGGGTAAAATTACTCCAGGGAGTAGGGGATGAATGCATGATTATTTGGTGAAAATTGACATTTTTTCGTTAAAACTCGAGTAATATAATGTTTCAGAAGTTTATTCAGAGTTTTTTTTTAATTAGAAAACTTTCAGTTTCATCAAACATCTGGTAGTCTGTGCTGATATTAAATTGGGGGTTAAATGTGTGGTGGTGGAATATCGGTGACAGAAATTTCAAATATTTTTTAAAAATGAAAACAGCGTATAAAGTCTCAAAACATATAGAAAACTTGATTCCGGAACGAAAATGTTTAGTCTGTTGGTCGGTCGGTTTGTCCGCCTGCACGTCTCTCTCAAATTTGGTATCCAGGACGCTTCGAATTGTTTTTGGGTAAGCTCGCTTCAGGGGGGGGGGAGGGTATAAATAAGGGGTGATTTGCTGAAAATGGACATTTTTTTAACACTCGAGTAATATAACGTTTGAGAAGTTTATGAGTACAGGGATACGAATATTTTCTTCGTGGTCAAATCATGGACCCAAAATTAATTTCGTGAGAATGCCTTTTTGAAGAGAGTAGATTATCACAGCTATGTGGAAGTTATGATTCAATTTGCAGCACTATTTTAACCTGCTGTCAGAATTTTTCTGCTACCAAGATTTGTAAGATGGTTATACTGATTGTAGTTATAATAATTTCATGAAAGCATCCCATTCTAGAAGCAAAATTGTAGTAACTGTCCCCGCTTGTTTAAAGTTTTCATTTTAGAGTGCACCATTTGACAAATAGATTTTAAACTTGTTCTTGCCAAAGACGCTACTTGACAGCTTAGATCAAGCTATATAGATGCCATTTCCACGATGACATTGACAATTTGAAATTACTGAATTACTGTTTATTCATTCTATTTTCAACCGCAAACATTGCCTTTATTT
Source organism: Tillus elongatus (assembly GCA_964006375.1). Classification (NCBI taxonomy): domain Eukaryota; kingdom Metazoa; phylum Arthropoda; class Insecta; order Coleoptera; family Cleridae; genus Tillus; species Tillus elongatus. The sequence goes on from OZ023263.1 coordinate 133,679,640, forward strand.
TCTAAGAAACACACCACTTTGAAGTGTCACCTGAATTGAACCATTATTACTTCCACATCGTCAATACGTGTGGAAGTATGATATCGGCGACAAAAATTTCAATTTTTTTTTGCCTAAACATCGTAAAATGTCTCAATACATATAGAAAACACGATCTGGGAAGAAAATTTTTTTGTCTGTCGGTCTGTATGTCTGTCTGTTTGATGTATCGTCTTTAAATTTTGTATACAGTTAGCACCTGACAAACAAACGGTTCGGATTGTTTTGGGGTAAAATCGCTCTAGGGGATAGGGGATGAATGGGGGTTATTTGGTGAAAATTGACATTTTTTCGTTAAAACTCTAGTAATAACAGTTTGGGGTTTGTTTATTAGAAAACTTCCAGTTTCATCAAACATCTAGTATTCTGTTTAGAGGGAATATCGGTGACAGGAATCTGGAATTTTTTTTACTAAATCGGCGTATAAAATCTCAATACATAGAAAACTTGAGTTTGTACAATTTTTTTGGTCTGTGGTTCTGTCGGTCGGTCGGTCTGTGGGCCTGTACGTCTGTCTGTTAGTAGGCGCAATAACTGTCGAACGAATTGAGATATAAGCTCCAAATTTGATATCCAGTTAGCACCCTACAAAGGAACTCTTCGAATTGTTTTTGGGTAAGATCGCTTTAGGGGGCAGGGGATAAATGAGGGATGATTTGGTGAAAATTGGCATTTCCTTGTTAAAACTCGAGTAATATAACGTTTCAGAAGTTTATGAGTACACGAATATGAATATTTTCTTTGTGATGAAGTCATGGACCCTAAATTAATTTCATGAGAATGTTTTTCTGGGGAGAGTATATCATCACAGCTATGTAGAAGTTACGATTCAATTTACAGCACTATTTTTTGCAATCTTTAGGCAAATAAACGTATAGACTAAGAATTTTTAATATTAATCAAATTATTATTTATTGTTGCTAAAACAATCACTTTGACATTACCCAAATTATAATATATGTCCAGAAATGTCCGTAGGTACTCACTTTAAATAATATTCATGTATTTTACAAATCGTGAGTTGCCATCAAAATATGTTTAATACATAATACATATTTGAATCTGGACACAGACACAGCATCGTCCAAGAAAAAGGATAAATTTTATGTAAACTCAGATTATACTCTTTGGTTGCAAATAAGCGTGAGACAAGGAAATAGATTTTAACATATCTTTTATTTTGCGATACACACTTCATCTGCTTCATTGTTACGTCACATTGACTGTACAATTATTGTTTTATCAAATGGAAAAATTACTTGAAACTTTATCTTTACTAAAAAATTTTCTATAGTTGCTAGGTATATGTTGATAAATAAAACCTTCAATCAGAGTTTGCGTTCCGGACATGCAACCTCTTGTTTTTTCGAATTTACAGAAAATACATTTTTCGAAGGCAATTTTTTTTCTGAGAAAACTGATACGACTGGGGTGGCTAATGAACCATTTAAAGCTATTAACAAAAGAAAGACACGTAAAAAGTTACATCAGAAGTTATAGATTGGAAAGTTTTATTATCGATACATCTATAATATAATTTTCTCAATGAAAATTCGCTAAAGGGAAGCAATACCTACTATGAACTAGCGTTACCCAGTGCTAACAGGAATAGTTTAGTTCAACATTTAATCATTTTAATCAAACTGATAAATAGGAAAATATAACAGAATATAAATATGAGTTCTATCTTCCAATTAGAGAAAGGCATAATAAAAATCAATAATCATATGACGGTAAAACAGGTAACACATTATAGTTTCACACGTGGTTTATATAAAAAGTGTATACCTATTATTATAGGACAGGTTTACTGCTATGCCGATCTTCCTGGAACGGCCAGTATAACAGACTGTCGCTAATAAAAAAAATTCGTTTCACGTTCAACATTAATAATTGTGGGTTACATCGACCTTGCCGAATGTTATCTGGTTCACCTTTTTGAACTGATGTGAGACGATTATGCTCTAACACATATTTTTTTTAAATGGCCGTCCTTTTGAACTAAAACAACTGTAAAGTATAAAGATTGACAACCATATTTTGATCTTTTAGGATAAGCGTAATAGGTATTCCATATGGTGTTTAAATGAACAAATAAGAAAGGTAGATCTTTTTTTTTCAATTTTTTTGAAGAGGACAAATACTAGAAAAGCTTCTTTAAGTATCTTAATTTTGAAAATTTGTTTTACACCAGATTTGAGCGCATGAAAAATAAACTAATCTCGCATTTGAAAAATTATCATGCATACGAAAGCGCTATACAGAAAAACGAACTATATAAAGACCACAAATCTGACACTTATTTTGAAGCCTATTGTCAAATACTTTTTAACTCAAGATTAAGTCAATTAATAAAACATTAAAAATAATCTTTTTGAAAAAAATTGCCCCCATTTGGAAATAAATAGATCTACCGAAGGGTACTGGGTTTGATCACAGGGTTCTCCTTTCACTTTTTCAGTACAACTGTAACATTAACATCAACCGAGGTTCTGGCATTGTATTTGAGCAAGTTGAATGCCTGCACGTTCCGCCCTTCGGAGTGGGCGTAAAGCCGTCGGTCCCGTGTCCATGCGATGTTGGGCACGTTAAAGATCCCTACCATCCTTACATAAATGCAGGGGTTCGGCAAAATGTCCAGGATAGTGAGGTGAAACTGTTCCCTGGCGTCGGTGATTGGCCATAGTCGCGGAAATAGGCCGACGTTAAAGAAACAAAACACACACACACACACAAAGTTTAGCTAGAAAATTAATATATCACAAATTTGACATCTTTCAAGTCTACTCAAAAGTAGTTTTCGTCTTCAGATTCGACCAAATAATAGCAGTGTAAAAATATATTTTTTTGCGAAAAATGGCTGCCATTTTGAAATATGTTTATTTGGCAAAAAATCAAGCGAAGTTTTAAAGTATATATTATACTGTTTTTAAATTGATTGCAAAACACGTTCATTTTTAAAAGTAATAACAAAGACCATTTTGTTAAAAAAAAAAAACATCTCCATGTAAACCAATCCAATTGGGTTTGTAACGACTACATTTTTATGACTATGTACTACCGACAAGGATTGCATATGCCAAGATTAAAGTTCTTAAGCTTTAAGGCTTTTTGGACGATTAACTACATTTTACCACTACCTATACAATATGGATTATGAGTATATGCCAAGATTTAATAGTTATATTAGCACTAAACAGGCTTTTTGAAGTTCATCATTTTTACAAAATCGTTCTACTTACAAATACGTTGCAGGCTGTCATTTTGACCAGCTAGGGTTTAGCGAAAAACGAATAGAGACTATAAAATTAAGGTTTTCCATGTCAACTTGAAAATATTTTTTATCTTTAAATTATAAATATAATAAATTATAAATAAATAATAACACAAGTAATTTGATTCACAAAAAGAAATATGGTAACTAATAACAGAGCGATTTGTTTTTAATTTGAAAAAACAAAAAAGCATCTAGCACTATTCGGATCTGGTTGCATGGTTTTCAATAACTTTATTTTAGGTCTTGAAAATACACAATAATATAAATTATAACTGTTGACAGTTGTCACGGTCGAATATAACTGACTTGAATTTTCTCGAACCTGAAGATGCCGCACTGGCGAAACCGGTGGATGAGAAAGCTAAAAAAGTTACTAACAAGCATACCTTAGAAGAATTGTGTGGGATGTGGAGCCAGAGTAGAGATCTCTACGTATATACTTATATTAAATAATTTTGTTGTCACATCATAGAGGTTTCTCTAAATAAAACAAATATTTGTAAGCCAGCCTTCATCAACGCATTTAACACCCCTGTGGTATCTATACAGCTAATTTGGTGAAATATGTTAATGCAATGATTAAGTACCTACATATAATCAATTATTCTAGCACTATATGTTTTATAGAGTTAGTGAATCTTAATAAAACTCGCCCATTCTGTACGGCTAACCAAAGATATTCGCCAATCCCACTCAGTTCAGGATCGGCAAGTTTAAAACTAGATTTGATTGCTTCCCAGTTCCACCCGTACAATTTGTTTTCATGCTCTATAGAAAATAAAAATTACACAAAAATCAAGTTTTGATTTCAAAAATCGGATATGTATGTGTGTGTTTATTTTTAGTAGATTTATTGCGTTCCTTTGATTAAAAAAACTAGAAAACATCTCTACTGGTTTAAAGTACGGTTTAAAAAAACACCGTATTTCGAAGGTCATTTAGAGGCATAACCTTGACCGTCCGGTAACATCTAGAAGCGATCCATTTTCAGCAATAGGTGTTTTCGCCAGGCGCCTGCCAGCAGCCTCATTGTTCTCTAAGTGAAGATTGGAACCTAGGATAAACACTGGTAAGTACACTTGGAGAACCCAAATCACCACAACACATATTTTTAAAGACCTGACGATCGTTTCACTAACAAAGTTTCTGTGTATGGTGCTTTTAATGTCGGACGAGGTCTTTGAACCTCCTTTACCACTGCACCTGACAGGTTTTGAAATGTTTATCTGCATCAAAGACAGAGCGCAAACAGAGGACTGCAAACCAGTGGCAGGGCTCGATTTAAGGAACTTTTGTTTTTTATTGTCCTAGAAATATAAGTACTTTCCTACGCATCTAGCTTCGCTGGTTGTCTGACATTTTTGATAAGTTTCAGATTTTCTTTATCAATGTGGTGGTTATTATCCCAAATATGTTGTGTATAGCGAAGTGGCTGTCAAATGAGTTTAAAAGCTTACCTGTTAACCAAAAAAAGTTATTGAGTGTCTAATTGACTCGACTTCATTACTAAAATTAAAGATGTTAAATTGGTGAAAGGCGAGGTTTTGATATAATTCGATGTAAATGAATAGATGATGATAAACTTTCCCTTAAGTAAAAGTAGATCTAGTATAGAATAAGAGTACATCAAAAACCTGGCTAATTATAACGGACATTCGGATTGCTTAGCGGAAAATTAATTAATAGACACAGTACAAAGAAAATGTTAGCGGAAATCACAACATTTAGGAAAGATAAAATAGAGAAAAAAAATGTTTGCCTACCTTTTGAACCGCGTATCACAAGAGAGCATTTTTAAGAAAGCCGATTTGCGACTGACTTTTGCGAGAAAAAATAACTTAAGAAATTTGTTATGTCGAGTATCTATAAGATAGGTTGTAAAGATTGTAATATTAAATACGTTGGGCAGACTAGGAGACACATTGAGACTAGATTTAGTGAACATCTGGCACAGCTCAGATACGGTAATGTAGACAAGTCATGCGTGGCACAACATATTTGGGATAGTAACCACCCCATTGATAAGGGAAATCTGAAACTTATGTTAAGTGCAAAAATGTTAGACACACAGCGAAGCTAGATGCGTTCGAAAGTAATTATATTTCTAGGGCAATAAAAAACAAAAGTTCGTTAAATCGAGTTGCAGTCCTCTGTTTGCGCTCCGTCTTTGATGCAGATAAACATTCCAAAACCTGTCAGGTAGAGTGACAAAGGAGGTTCAAAGGCCTCGTCCGGCAATTAAAGCAGAATACACAGAAAATTTGTCTGCGATTTAATCTCGCTCGCGGTGTCGTTTTTTACCTAAAACTCAGTATAAAAGGTGATGTTTAGTAGTAAGTAGTTACAATTTTTCATCCTCTGATGACGCTACCTTTGTAAGGGAAACGATCGTCAGGACTTTAAAAATGTGTGTTATGGTGATTTGGGTTATCCAAGTGCACTCATTGTTCTGTCAAAAAATGTTGACAAATGACATAACAATGCAGCTGCTGGCAGCTACTGGCGCCCACTGTTTATTGTTTATGGCAATATACCCACCTTCGAATCTATTTTTGCGCGTGCGTGTGTGTGGAACGATATTGTAAACACAATAGCTTTTGAGAGCTTTGAGCTAATAACTGCGTTTTTGTTGTATACAATTTTTGGAAACGTAAAATAAAGTTATTAGAAAACCAGCCACGTAGGGTGCAAGATTTTTGTTTGTTTTATTTTACTTCTCGTGATTTTTGACAAAGCTACTCGTTTCAAACTGGCGTCCACTTTTTTTATATAAATATCTTACCCTCGATATTCTAATCAAATCTAAAGATGAAAAGCACTTGGTTGGCTTCAGAAATGTCAAAGTTTTGGTGTCTCCGTTATTCACTAAGCCAAATTATTTTTAAAAAACCAGTCACATCAAAATGTTGGCCTTTGGTTTTGGAAACGTCTTTCCTCATACCTAATTGTTGATTGACCAATTCTCAAGATAAAAATATTTTAGAAATCTACTTCAAAGTATCAAATGCTTAGCCTTCAATCATTCTTTACTCTAGTCAAGTATTATAAAATAGTGGCCAGCGTAACTATATACTGATTTTCTAAACATCATACATTTCAAAGGTCCTGATACAATAACTTCCTTTTTGGCACATACGATTATATCCTTATGTTTCGAGATATATATTGGCAAAAAAACCAATTACATTAAATTACTCCAAGATCTTTTTTGTTCAATACATTTTTAAAACTTTTGGAAAAAGCTCTTCGTTATTAAGGCGTAAGCGCAATGAAGGATAGGTTTTGCTTTAAAAAAAACTCAACTCTAACCTGTCCTGTGAAAGTTTGATTAACGTACGATTTTTAATGTGACGCCCATTTATTAAAAAATAGATAAATGAACGCACCCACAAGAAAAAACTTGAGTGAAACTTGATTTTAGTAAATTAGTAATATTGCTTAGAAACTCAAGTAGATAAGCACCATTCGGCAACGTTGAATGTAACCCCCATTTATTATTTTCACTTTATATGACTTCTTTTCACACAAAAAACTGTTGCAATAAATTGTCATTTGCCGCTTATCTTTTTTGTAAAAATATATTTTACTGAAACTTTTTTCAAACGCTTATGCTTGTTATAATTAGCTGTCTATTAATAATAATAATAGAGAAACTTTGTATCTCTATGAGAGACTATTTTATTATTATAATTTCCTACGGTATAAATTTATACCGTATAAATTTATACTGTAAAAGTTTATACACGCTCGGCTCAGAAGATGATTGGATTGTGCTTCAAGGTATCGCTTAGTATGGGTGTGATTTCGATGTAGCATGAAAGTGCGCATGTATGTTGAGTGTGTAATCAATTTTGTAAACAGGATAACTGACCAAAGCATTTTTTTGTTGTTGTATGCTAGTTTTGAAACAAGCGTAAAATAAGGTGATTAGAAAACGAGCCAGATCGGGATAGCGGCAAAGGCTTTGATTTTTAAAATAAAAATCTCTTTTTTGTGAGTTGAAAAAAGTGTTTATAGGAAGTCTTGAAATATAGCATCTCTTGTGATTTTTGTCTAAGCCCACTCGATCATTTCTACGTGGTGACTGCTTTTAATAAAAGAGAAATTCTGCTGTTATGATTCGATCAAATCTGAAGATATTCTTTCTAACAGACTTCAAAAAAAGGAGGAGGTTCTCAATTCGACTGTATTTTTTATGTGTGTTACCTCATAACTTTCTTCTAGGTGAACCAATTTTGATGATTCTTTTTTTATTTGAAAAATGGTGCTTCTCATGTAGTCCCGTATAAATTTGATCAAGATCTGAGCAGTAGTTTTTGAGTTATCCTTAATGAAGTCAGTTTTCTTTTTTTTCTTCTTTTAGCGTCGGTCTATTTCCGCGACTATGGCCAATCACTGGCGCCAGGGAGCATTTTCACCCCACTATCCCGGAAATGTTGTTGAACCCCTGCTTTTCTGTAAGGAGAGTAGGGATCTTTAACGTGCCCAACATCGCATGGACACTGGACCGACAGCTATTTACGCCCCCTCCGACGGGCGGAAGGTGAAGACGTTCAACTTGCTCAAATACAATGCCACAACCTCGGTTGATGTTAATTGTACAGTACGTACTGCAAAAGTGAAAGGGTAACCCTGGGAACCGAACCCGGTACCCCTTGGTTCAGAGGTACACGTCCTTACCACTAAACCACCGAGGCTCTAAATCTGAAGATAAATTGTGCTGCAAATTCAATCATAAATTCCACATAGCTGTGATAATTTATTCTCATGGAATGAATATAGGGTCCATGACTTAACCACAAAGAAAATATTTGTATTTATGTACCCATAAACTTTTGAAACGTTATGTTACGCGAGTTTTATTGAAAAAATGTTAATTTTCACCCAATTGCCCCTTACTTGTCCCCTACCCCCTGAAGAGGTCTTACCCAAAAACAATTCGAAGCGTTGCTTTGTCCGGTGCTAACTGGATACCAAATTTGAAGATGATATCTCAATTCGTTCGAAAGCTATTACGCTTATCAACAGACAGACGTACATACCGACAGACCAACCGACCGACAGACAAAAAAATCTTTCTTCTAGAATCAAGTTTCTATGTGTTTTGAGACTTTTTACGCGGTTTAGCAAAAAGAAATCTAAATTTTTGTCAACAATATTCCACCCCCACATTCAATTTCAGCACAGAATACCAGATGTTTGATGAGTTTAACATTATAATAAATACATTCTAATAAATAAACCCTAAAACGTTATATTACTCCAGTTTTAACGAAAAAATATCAGTTTTCACCAAATCATCCCCATTCATCCCCTATCCACTAAAGCGATTTTACCCAAAAACAATCCGAACTGTTGGTTTGTCGAGTAATTGTGTATACTTAATTTGAAGACGATATCTCAATTCGTTCCAAAGTTATCCTGGTTACAGACAGACATACATACCGACATACAAAAAAAATCGTTTCCAAATCATGTTTTATATATGTTTTGATACTTTTTACGACGTTTGAGCAAAAAAAATTTTGAAATTTTTGTCCCCGGTGCGATACTTCCACACGTTGTGGCGGTGTGGAAGTAAAATCGTGTTGCAAATAGTTTCATAACTTCCACATAGCTGCGATAATTTATTCACATCAGAAAAACATTCTCATGGAACGAATTTGGGGCTCATGACTTGCTAGGAAAGAAAATATTTGTATTCCGTACCCATAAACTTTCGAAACCTTATATCACTTGAGTTTTATTTTTTTTAAATGTCAATTATCACCAAATCACTCCTTATTTATCCCCTACCCCCTGAAGCAATCTTACCGAAAAACAATTCGAAGCGTTCCCTTGTCGGATGCTAACTGTATAACATATCTTAAGATGATATCTGAATTTGTTCGAAAATTATTGCACCAATTAACAGACAGTGGTATATGCCGACAGACCGACCGACCGACAGACAAAAAAATGTCGTTCCAGAATCAAGTTTTCTATGTGTTTTGAGACCTTTACGCCGTTTTAACAAAACAAAATTTCGTAATTTTTGTCAACAATATTCCACCCCCGACACATTCAACCTCTAATATAATTTTGGCACAGAATACCAGATGTTTGATGAAATTAAAAGTTTTCTAATAAATAAATCCTAAAACGTTATATTACTTGAGTCTTGACGACAAAATTTCAATTTTCACCAAATCTTCCCCGATTCATCCCCTACCCCCTAAAGCGATTTTACCCAAAAACAATCCGAACCGTCTTTTCTGCGTTTTGAAACTTTTTTACGCCGTTTTACCAACAGAAAAAAATTTACATTTTTGTGAACAATATTCCACTCCCACACATTCAACCCCTTATTTAATTTCAGCACAGAATACCAGATGTGTGATGAAATTAAAAGTTTTCTAATAAATAAACCCTAAAACGATATATTACTCGAGTATTGACGAAAAAAATTCAATTTTCACCAAATCACCCCCAATTAACCCCCACCCTCTAATGCGAATTTACCCAAAAACAATCCGAAACGTTAATTTGTCGAGAGCTAAGTCTATACCAAATTGGAAGACGATATCTCAATTCGTTCTAAAGTTATCTTGGCTACAGACAGACACACAAACCGACAGACAAAAAAAAATTTCGTTCCCAAATGATGTTTTCTATATGTTTTGACCCTTTTTACGGCCTTTAAGCGAGACAAATTTTTTGACATTTTTGTCGCCGATGCGACACTTCCGCACGCTGTGACGATGTGGAAGCAATTACATTAAGTAAACTTACATTTTTCAGATTTATGATTTTGGTTCATTTCTTCGCTAAACTCAAGCAATATAAAATTTTTGGAATTTTTCGTTAAATTTACTAATTTTAAAATGGCGGCCTTTTTTATAAAACGGTTTCTCGTACAATTATTGATTGGCCAAATTTCGAGTTAAAAGAACGTTGGAAATAAGTTTTAACAGTGTTAAGTTAGCCTTTATTGGTTTATTCACACGGCATATAGAATAGCTATTACTCTAAAAAAAAACATTAAATTATAATCTTTCTTGTGAATGTTTTCTTAACTCTGTCGTGGTAACGTTGAAGATTTAATAAAAATAAATAAACTTAGCCAAAACAACGTATTAGTTCACTTAATCACAGGGTATTTACAATTAGAATCATATTTACAATAATATATCTAGCTTGGCAGACTATTGAAAAACAGAAACCCTGATTACGTAGCAGGGGGGGTGAGCACACCACTAGTCTGTTCGCTGCTCTAACTCTAACCACAGCATAATTTGATGCTGCTCTAACTTTGAATGAATCCTTTACGCCCCGTCTTGTTGACTCGTTCGCGCTAGAACGACGCAATCGCATCAGCGTTTCACTTCACGCACTCATTTTATTTTAACGATTTTTTTAAAATTTGGCCTATTTACGCGACTATGGCCTATTTACGCGACTATGGCCAATCACCGACGCCAGTGAGCAGTGTCACCTCACTATCCTGAAAATTTTGCCGAACCCGTGCTTTCCGTAAGAAAGATAGGGATCTTTAACGTGCATGGACATGGGATCAACCCCCATCTGAAAGGCGGGACGTGCAGACCTTCAACTTGCTCAAATACAATGCCACAACGTCGGTTGATGTTAAATTTACAGTATGCACTAAATATGGGAATCCCGGGATTCGAACCCAATACCCCTCGGTTCAGAGGCACACCTTTATAATCATTTTTTTATTGATAAAAAAAGGCACACCTTCTTACCATTGGGTGACCGCAGCTCTTACGATTTTATTTAGTTTCAATACATAACGCACAAAATCTTGGAACCACTACAACTCGTTCATTTCAAAATGGCATTCATTTATCGAAACTATACATTAGAACACAATCACAATATGATCGTCGTATAAAATGGACCTTAATTTGGTTATAGTAACGTTGCACAGAAGGCCAAGAGAACATAAATGGCAAATTTAATATGAACTACTCCATAAAAAGTTAAGTAAAGTATCCTGTTCCAAAAAAGGTTACGCAAATTAAATAAACATATATAAAACTGCCACAGCCGTATTACTAATAAGTTAAGATAAAAACGGCATGTGCCAAACTGCAAAGAATCTATAAAATATTGCCTGCCTTAAATAATTTATTCGACAATTAATATTAAACCGTATAGCCCACAATAATGGTTAAGTGCCATTGGACAGCCTATTTTGCCACATTTTTTAACCTTATGATTGTTTCTTCAACTAGCTTAGCTTTTTATTAAAAAATAAAGGAAACTCCTACCAGGTTATATATATCTAGAGAACATTACCAACTAAAATACCCACCAAGCATTAAGCTGTTTAATATATCTGGCTGTTTTAAAATTTATTTTAACTAACATAAAACCCAAAAAAGTCTTCTAATTGATTTACTGGGTGTTGTTCTTTGTCGCAATCATCTTTTATGTTAGTTCATTAATATAGTTCTTAGAAGGCAACACACCTATAATAAATTGTAATAAATATAGATACGTTTATTCTCTGTTCTTGCGGCCAAATGTTGACAGGTATCTGTAAAGAATTGTTACATTTCTCTAGTCTATTTCATCATTTGATAAAACCAACTTTATTAGCGAAACGACCGTCAGTATTTTTACTCGGACGTGGTGGATTGCGTTTCATCACTGTACCTACTTATTAGCGCTCACCACAGGTACTTAATATCACATTGCTGTACTTATCTGAATAATCAACAGTTTTTCTACTAGCTTCTTTGCGAGAGCTACAGAAGTCTTGCGTTGACACTTAACAAAAGTTGGTGACAAAAATTGGTAGGATTGGTCGGGAGCAAAAGGCAAGAACGTTCAGAGATTTGGAGTATGCTTACTCGACGTTCTCTTGCCTTTTTTTAAAGCAAATCAGAATGTATGGATTTAAAGAATAAATGAAGGGCAACAACAATTGATGAATTCAAATGTAACATTGAACTGAAAGGGACCCGGCTGTGCTTTCAATACCGATTGTCTTAATTCTGAACCACATTTAGCATCAGTAAGATCGACAAAAATAGGGGTGATTATCTCGGTCGCACACACACAGAGATTATGCACATTTGTAATGAGTACAATTAAATATTGCCATAAGGTTAATGAATAAGAAAGAGACAACAATTCCTTTTATGCCCCATCTTTTTCTCTTGAACATTTGCCTCAACTGTCATTCATTCGGGTTCCCTTGCAGTTCAAGGTTATGTTTCAATGCGTTTAAGCAACAATAATTTATAATTATTTCTGCTTATATGAGACAAGTTAAAGTTTATAAAAACTTTTTATTTTAGATCATCCAGAGACTAAACGTTATACCCTTTTAAATTGTGGCTACATGCTAACACATGTGTGTAATTAATGAAATTTGTTATATTGACCTTTGATCAGATAAAATATATTGTAATGAGTCAGATAAAATATATTGTAATGAGTTTCATGACATTTGAATGCTTTAAAATTGTTCTAGTGGATAAGCTTAATTTTATAAAAACTGTTTATTTTAGATAATCCAATGACTTCTCCAAGAGTGTGTCTAAGTACTTATGTTCTTATTACAGTTTTTCAACATTTATTTTTACTTTATATGATTTTTCTTTACAAAAAGTTGTTGCAATAAATTTACGTACTTCTACCTAATTGTTTTGTAAACGTCACATCTCATTTTAACTTTTAACCTCTTTTAAAAGTTATGCTTATTATACTTGTTATTAATGAGCACCTTAATAATAAAAAAACTTTGTATCTCTATGAATTTATTTTGAAGACTTCAAAAAGCCTATTATACGATTTTCATTAGTATAAATTTATACGGTATAAATTTATATGGTACAAATTTATACGTCCTCAAAAGGGAGCGAATACTTACATATATATATATATATATATATATATATATATATATATATATATATATATATATATATATAAACATATCAAGATAGTAACTGACCACATACTGGGGTTCTAGAGGTACTAGTTCGCGAATTGTTTTAAAATTCAAAAGTATAGGAAAATTCACTAAAAGATTTATGTTATAATATATTTCAGAATAACTGCACAAGGTCAATGTGATCAACTATACAATGCCTCCACACAGCATTTAATAAACAAACCCTTCCCCTTATATTTGTCGGTCCTTACACGCACACAAGCCAGACAGTTTTTTTAAACTGGTTTTTTTGTTGCCATTGTAATTCAGAAACACAGTTATGTTTGCAGAAAAAAAACAGTATGGTTTATGGGGTCTTATACACACTTCAAACATAATCCATATTTAAGGGGTCTTCACACAACGTGTGCATTAAACATAATTGCGGGACCTCACTTTATTTGTAAATATTTTCTAAACGAGGGTGTGTATAGTATTTTGGCGCGAATTATCCACATCTGGAGATACATCTACATCCACGACTCATCTCAAACATTAAGATCCCACAAGTTGGTGTGTTTTCGTGTGTCCCTGCAAACATACGAGCACATGTATGTGTGTGTGTGTGTGTGTGTGTCTGTGCAGAGTCCAGAATAGCAATAATAAAGTCAACAAATATATGGACTCTGTACAGGCGCAAACCTTTTCGATAAAATTCAAACTTCGCGCCAAAACTTAACAGCACTTAACCTTAACAAACAAATAATCATAACCACAAATTTTCACATGGCAAGTTCACAACGAACAAACATATACAACACGTTGTGAGGCTGTTGCCTGGCAACCAATAACCTAAGAGCACAACAACACATACTTGATGTCAACAAAAATATAACCTATACAAGACTTAACATTCAGCATGGGGAATCGGGAGTTCTAACCCCACGTTTGGCTAGCGGGCCTGCTCAACACGTGTGTATAACCACATGGCGGCACGCGGGAACTTGGGATCTGACACGTTTCTGTCAACACATGCTCACATGGCTAATTATCAGGTTACCGTTACCCGCCATCTGTTAACGTATGCTCACATGGCGGCCGGCGGGAACTTGGAACCTATCAGTTGACTCCCGCCGTCGTGACGTCATCTGTTAACGCAAGCGCAGAAAAGTGGAGGAGGTTAGCCAGGGTGGCGCCCTATCTACTCAGGAAGCAGTGACCATGCCGTGGTCTGAGCGACCAAGGGGGGGGGGGACTGATATGTTATAGCATTTAGGTTTTGTAGTAAGAAGGAGATCCAAGGGATTTGAGCTGTGTGTTGGGATACGAGGAAAGTAAGTAGGTTGCTGAACCATATTGGCTAAAGAATTGCTGATTGCAAAGGCATCTGCTGCTCTCCCTTGTGGATCGGTTTTTGAAGATTCTAACCATTCCTTATTATGGACATTGAAGTCACCAAGAACAGTGACCTCGGAGGAAGGATATTCAGAAATCAGATAGTCGGTTTTTTTAGAAAGGTAGTCAAAGAGCTGGACAAAGTTGTTGTCAGAAGGTGACCCGTAAATGCAACAGATGAATTTAGTTGCAGCCCTGAGGGATAGTTTTATCCATAGTATGTATTTTCTTCCAGCTTCTAAATTGGGGAGTCTGGTGCAGGGTAGATTCCTACGGACGTATGCGCACACGCCTCCATGCAATCTAAAGGAAGTAAGGAGCTCATACCCCGAGAAATTAAGGTGATTAGTGGCTGTTTTGACACTGATTTGGGTTTCGGTGAGGAAGAGGAGTTGGGGCCTGTTAGCCTGGAGGAAATGGTGGACGGAGTTCAGGTTAGAATTTAGGCCACATATATTCGAATATTTTGTACAAGGAGGTGCCATCATCATTTTTGTTCATAAGGGAAACCGACTCATACACCAGAACCGGAAACGTCCGTTGTGTGTTGATGTATGGGGTGGTACCTCCTCGGGCGTGAAAATAATCCTTTACTATTACGTAAAGGAAAATTCCACTACCACCTGCTATGGATTGAATTGGATCAATGTCTACCCCTTTAAAAATAAGATTAATAAAGGGACTATCAATTGTCCAATAGTTATGCTTTTCGACATAGTAGGGGGATACAAAACATTATCATTTTGTATCCATGCCTATTGTCGGTAATTATTATTACGCAGAAATGAAATGACATGCCTTCAGTTCATGTTTCAGGCTTAAATTTGCATGATGTAGAGCTAGATATTTCTGGTTTCACGTTTCAGGTTTAATTCGCATTGCAAAGAGCTACATGTTTCTGGTTTCACAACTTACAGTTCTCAAGTGAAGACGAGATGTTCATTTACAAATACAAAAATAATTTCTTTATGTAATACACGAGATAATAAGATTTTCGATCTAAGGTTTCAGTTAAATATTGTTAAATGGGGACCAGCCGCCTATTTTCAAATGTAAAAATAATTTCATCGAGTAATACACCCGCAAGAATGCTCCTGATTTCAAGTTTCAGTTTAAATATTATTAAGTGGCGACAAGATTTCTGCGTTCAAATGCAAAGCAATCTTATTAAGTAATACACAAACAAAAATTCGAGGCTTCAAGTTTCAGTTTAAATATATCAAATTTGGCAAGGTTCTAAATGTAGAAATATATTCTTTAACATGCAAGGAATAACATTCCAGACTTCACGCTTCAGTTTACATATATTGAATTTGGCAGCATTTTGACGTGCAAATAATTTCTCCACAACAAATACTTTCTCTACACAGTATGCAAACAGCTAAAATTCCAGATTTCAAGTTTCAGTTCAAATGTTAAATTTGGCACCACTTAAACGCGCAAATAATTTCTCTACATAGCATGCAAACAGCTAAAATTCCAGATTTCAAGTTTCTGTTCAAATGCTAAATTTGGCAACATCTAAACGCGCAAATAATTTCTCTACATAGCACGCAAATAACTAAAATTCCAGATTTCAAGTTTCAGTTTAAATGTATTAAATTTGGCAACATTCAAACGCGCAAATAATTTCCCTACACAGTATGCAAACAGCCAAAATTCCAGATATCAAGTTTCAGTTCTAGTGTTAAATTTCTCTACCTAGTATGCAAACAGCTCAAATTACAGATTTCAAGTTTCAGTTCAAATGTTAATTTTGGCAACGCGCAAATGATTTCTCTACACAATATGCAAATTAACAAAACTCCGGCTTTCAAGCTCAGTTCAAATATGTCGCATTTGGCGACTTTTTAAATGCACAAGTGAATTCTGCTACTACTACTAATAATAATAATAATAATAATAATAATAATAATAATAATAATAATAATAATAATAATAATAATAATAATAATAATAATAATACACAAATAAATAAAATAGCAGGCTTCAAGTTTGGTTTAGATATATCGATCGGTAAGGAGTGCTAGTGATTAAACCCATATGGGGAATACCTATTGACAAAGTTTCTACATACCTAACTAGTGTTGAGATTCTTTTGTTTTACGGACTTTGCACTTGCTTAAATAAAAGGGTCCGGGCGATATAAGTTATTAGCAACTCACCGTTTTCAGCGTTGACCCCCATTTCGTCTGGTTTCTGCTGGTTCGAGCGAGTCTGCCGAACTATCAGCCGTCTTGAAGCAGCGCAGACTTTTATTATCTCTGACACAATTTACTGGATAGTTGGGGACCTGGGCTGTAGAGAGCGGATACAGTGAATGGCCATCGGGACTGTGCTTAGATGACTTCCATCATGTACGGGGCGGCAACGACTGCCAACGGTCAATACAAATGGGTCTTGCAGAGATGTATTAGCTAGTGCAGTCGACGCGTATTGAACTTGGCGCCAGTCACTTGCTCTAGAGTATTCCAAACTGATTGGGGCGACAGTGTCTTGCAAACAGAAAAAGACTAAATGGGGTTTACAGAGGAACACCCTATATGAGCTAGTGCAGTCGACACGTATTGAAATTGACGCCAGCCACTTGCGCTGGAGTATTCCAAACTGTTTGGGGGCGGCAGTGTCTTGCCAATAGAAAATACTAAATGGGTTTTACAGAGGAACACCTTGTATAAGCTAGTGCAGTCGACACGTATTGAAGTTGGCGCCAGCCACTTGCTCTAGAGTATTCCAAACTGGTTGGGGGCGGCAGTGTCTTGCCAATAGAAAAGACTAAATGGGTTTTACAGAGGAACACCCTGTATGAGCTAGTGCAGTCGATACATATTGAACTTGCCGACAGTCACTTGCTCTAGGATTTTCCAAACTGTATGAAGACGGAGGTAATGGGGTTAAGACTGTTCTGAGAGCCAACTACAGTCTAACTCCCCTGTACAAACACAGGTCCTTTTATATGAAATCCACTCCCCTGATTGTGTGGGAACTATGAAGAACAGACATAGTCATTACGGTTGAAAATATACCAGTTGCGTACACAATTATGGACTTTATCACTGCCTACGTGGTCTGCAGCACATTACTTGCTTGTTTTGAACAAATGACTTTAGAAAAAAACTGTGGGTTCTCCAATACACCGTAATACATTCTCTGTCAATTAAATCTTAATTTTACTAATCAATTACTCAATTTACGACAATTATTTTGCGAGTGTACCTGTACATTATTGTTTACGGGTGCCCCCTAATTTACCAGTGAACCTTATACATATGAAAACACATTACATTTTATGGCTAGTTGTAAACTACATAAAATTATGAAAATGCCAGGTACATCATTCACAAAGGAAATATGATACTCGCCTACGTCAAATATGTGACAATTGCATCATTTCGGACAGCCTCTTCCTGTTAAAAAATTACATAGTTTTATTTCATGGCTGATATTAAAACGCACAATATTATCTTATTATGACATTTCTTCAGCAATCGTGAAATATTCACGATATGAGCTTCACTGATTTGTGTGTTGCATAATATACCAGGTTTACGTGAAATTTAACAAGAGATTTTCAGGTGAGCAACCGTTTTAGCGATTATCTCTATTGCTTAGAAAATGATCGCTATAAATAAAAAATCGAAGGGTTGTGTTGTTAAATAACATCGCATATCAGCAAATACAATGTCTTCATGAAATATTTCCCAACAAGCTGTAAGTGCATTACTTTTCAACTTATCGCCTGCCTAATCAGGCTTTAGTAAAAATAGCAAGTTTTTCTGACTAATAACTTTTCGTTTCTCAGCTTGAGTGACCCAACAAAACACTTTTTAATTAATTGCTCGACTAACAAGTAAAATAAATAAATGCTCGAATTAACCCTTCGCTGAATAGACGAAAATATGCACTTTCAAATAATGACTGCGGAAAGGTTGCAGATAATTTACACATGTCCATTCCTAGTGCTAATGAGTCTTTTCAAAGAGAGAGAGAGATAGAGAGAGAAAATCCCATAATTTCACAAAGCTCAATTTGCATCAGCATAGTTGGCATATGGCGAGTTTACAACTAAACAATAAATACTGTGCTTGCAATGGCTATACCTATCTCTGTTTTATGTACAGACGCCCACTACAGACGGAATGAAATTCACACGTTATTTGGAGCTAATCTTTAACCTCTTACCACTTGATACGACACTAGACCACAGCATAGTAAACAGTCAGCAATGAAACTTCCCCTAAAATATGTTAAGCGCAATCCTTCGACACGCCCCATTTGAGAATAACCATTCTTTGTTTGAGACCTCTATTCTGGCGGTAATCTTGCCAGTAGCGGAGTATAGAGTAGGCGCGTACGAAACTGCTTTTTACAAAAGCAGTGACGGCGTACGCTTACTCTGTTTATATAGCAGCCACAAATACTAAACTTGTAACTTTCCTATGAGTGTTTGTTATAAATATTTTATGCGCTCCAATAGCACTACAAGATTCCATGATAATAATTATGTATTAAGGCTAGCGGTTATATTACTGGTTTGTGGAAAGGAGGTGCCCTTAGTCAGAATATAACTATTAATTATACCTAATCAGCCTTACAAATTTTAAATAATTTACTTAACCATGGTTTTTTGACAAAGCACTCTTGGTTTGAAAGTGCGTGCTTTAAAGACAGATATGGGGTCTAATAATTTGCAGCTTTCTACTTTACTCAATGTCACGCCAGAACATCCAAGTTTTGCTATAAAAAATCAGAATATGGTTTATGTTTTTGATATGCCTCATATATTAAAATCTATTAGAAATATGCTCTTAAAATATGATTTCTATATTGACAATGATATGATCTCCTGAAAATTCATAAAATTGTTTTATGAACACGACAGAAATTATTCAGTCAGAGCAGCTCCAAAATTATGTGATTCCCATATAGCCCCTTCAAATTTTGAAAAAATGAAAGTGAAATATGCAACTCAGGTATTTAGTGCTACTGTGAGTGCAGGGATCAACTTGTATATAAGATTCGGTTACCTTCCCTCTGCAGCCGCAAAAACTTCGGAATTTATTGACAAAATGGACAAACTGTTCGATCTTCTAAATTCATCAAACACATCTGCCTCCAAACAATTCAACCGGGCTTTTAAAGGATTGGATTACCAAATTACTTTTTTGCAGGAATGCTTACAATTTTTTAGCAGTCTCAAAGTAAGAAATAAAAACCTCATAGATGTTACAAACTCTTAAATTTACGATTAATAGTATTTTACGTCTATGGGGCAGCCTTAAGGAAGAGAATTTTGAGTATGTGTTTACTAGAAGATTGAATCAGGATTGTTTAGAGAATTTCTTTGGCACCATTAGACAACAAAACGGGAATTGTATCAATCCGACTCCCATTCAGTTCCAAAGGTCCTTTAAGAAACTATTGTGTTTGAAATTGTTTCACGTGGGAACTGAAAACTGTGAGGCAGATCATGACTCAATACTGTTGAGATTAAGTGATATTCCTCCAGAAGTGCATAGTGTTATGGAACATAAAGATCCATCTCCGCAGATTGATTTAAATTACCAAACAAACGACCTTTTGCAGAAAAACTTTATTCGATATGTTTGTGGTTATCTACTTTTAAAAAGTCTTGAGGTCCATAGTTGTGATACTTCAAATATTCAAAAGCACGCGAAGAGTTAGATGACTCGTCTCTCTTTTGCTTCTTCAAAGCATATGAGAATGCTTAAGGAGACACGTTTGGTAATTTAAACAACCCCCATGACGATTTTGTTAATTATATAACAAACATTGAAACAGTATTCCAACACAATTTTGAAACTTTTATCCTTGGGCCAAAGATTTGCCACAATTTCTTAGAAGTTTGCAAAAGACTGCCCTATAGTCATCCCTGCCCTGCTTTTCCTGCTCATTATGTAATTAAATTATACATAAGAGTCAGACTATATTACACTTTAAAAAACGTCAATAAAAACTTTAAAGATATCAATAGAAGTAAGTTAATTATATGGCGTCATTTATAGTGTAGTAATAATGGCAATAATTGTTGATTTAAATTTGACAAATACTTTCATTGCATTTAATTATCTACGTTATTTTATAATTAGCTTAATTCTATTTATTTATACGTTCTTTTACTCGTCTATTAATTTGTATATTTCAAATGTTTTGTTTAAAATAAGAACATGACAATATGTGATCATTGTCGTTTTATGCTGCACGAATCTTTTAAATTTTACTTTGTAACTTTAAATATTTTTTTGTGAGCACGCACTTTCTTCGCCCTGAAGTACACTTAGTATAG
This sequence comes from Tillus elongatus, assembly GCA_964006375.1. Lineage (NCBI taxonomy): Eukaryota > Metazoa > Arthropoda > Insecta > Coleoptera > Cleridae > Tillus > Tillus elongatus. The sequence goes on from OZ023263.1 coordinate 133,700,544, forward strand.
TTTGTTAAACGTAAAGACCTAGTAATATGTGATATTTGTTATTGTATGCTCAATTTTCGCATGCAATTTGAAACTATTTTATGCGCACATAACGCACTTGCTGCGTCCAGACTTTCTTATAGCGAGGTATATCAGAGGTCACTTTCAAATTTTTTTAAATTGAATTTTAAGATCGAATGAATTTTATAAAAATACGTCAGAATGCCGTACTTGACAGACGCGAATTTATTATAAATTTTGACTAAATAATTTAATATACTTTAAAATGTCTAAATGTGAGATGCTATTCACGAGGATCTAATCTATCCTAGTTATATTGCTTCTACTAACACTATATTTTAGACTATATTTAATTATCGTTGTTTTAATTACTTAATATTTTGCTGTATACAAATCAATAATAACATTGCTTTAAGAAAGATAATACGGTCCTGGCGATAAAATGAGCGAGAACGCCTGTGACTCGAGAATAGCATAACTGTATGCCGAGTCCCACCCTGGTCCGTTAAGCGGAGCGATGTGGGCAAGGTCAAATATTATATTCTCGCAACATCAAAGGGCCGACATAGAAGATTCAGTGCTGGGTCTTCTTATGCTGTGACTAGACCTTGTGGCAGACATGACTCAAACACTTGTGTGTGACCCATGATGTTTGTTTATCTTTAGAATATGCAGCTGATCTGCATTCAGGCGCATTAAGAAAGTTAAAAGAAAAAGTCTCACGTCTCTAGAAAACTATCGCCTTGACACCAGGACACCTAAGTATTTTATTCTACTTAGACTGTCATTGAACTAATTAAGGGCCGTCTGGATTTGGCATTCTTCAGTTTCCTTGCATTGCAATAATTTTATACAGGGTACACAAATACTAAGATACAATTATTTGTCGACGCCCGTAATCAATATTAGATGTCAATGTAGCGAAATGAGAATAATTAGCAAACTAATTATCGAAAGGTTTAAAATAGCTGTTCCCTGAAACAAATAAAGTGCCAATACACCGGTATGTCTCAATATATATATATATATATATATATATATATATATATATATATATATATATATATATATATATATATATATATATATATATATATATATATATATATATATATATATATATATATATATATATATATATATATATATATATATATATATATATATATATATATATATATATATATATGTGTGTGTGTGTGTGTGTGTCTGTGTGTGTGTGTAATTTGGGAATTACCTTTTTTCCTCAGGACTCGTCCGCAGCTCCACAGCTCTCTTTGAACTGGTTTCGTCAATTGTTGACTTCCCATGTCTGAGCCCTGAACAATCTGCCCAGTACACCTTGTGTTGGTTTCTGACCCAGGACTTAATGGCTCCCCTGGCAGTGCTCTTTTTCACGCCCAGAACCGGTTATGGTCCCATAAATGGTTCTGTTGACCATCTCTTCGGAGACTGTCAGCTTCTTCATTGCCTTTGACCCCCGAGTGACCCGGCACCCAGATGAGGGTCACTTCATTCTGCCCAGCCAGGTCGCTCGTCTCGTCTCGGCACTCACTCACCAGCCAGGAATTTACCTGTGGGCTACTTGGTGCCTTAAGGTCTGCCTGGCTGTCTGTGACTATGAGGATCCGCTTGTTGGTGTAGCCCCTCCTCTTGTTCTCCCGCACACAGTGCAGGATGGTGTAAATTTCGGCCTGAGACACCGTTGCATGCGCTCCGAGGGAAATACCATGACTTACCCTCGGTCCTTCCGAGTAAACATCTGCCCCCGTCCCACGCTCCCCGCCGGATCCATCCGTGAACAGACGAGCGCGTCCCGTGGTATGCACAGCGTCTCCTCCCGCCAAGCCTCGCGGTCGGGGATTTCCACTGTAAAGTTGTTTTCCCTGCAGATTCGCGGACCCGCGAAGTCTGACCTCATTTCAAGCATGGGCTCCTTCACAAACTCATTAATTTTGCAGTGGCCCCTGAAGCCTGGGTTGATCTTCAGTCTACCATTGCAGGCTAGTCTCCATAGTCCTAGCCTGGCCTCCCCCATAATAACTGTGATCGGGGCAGATCCAGCAACACCTCCATGGCGGCTGTTGGGGTTGAAGACATGGCCCCTGTGATGCGTAGGCAAGCAATCCTTTGGATCTTGCCTAGTTTGTGTTTGGCACTGGATTGTCTCACCTTATGCCACCAGACCAGTGTCGCGTATGTTAACGATGGTCTGACCACCCTTGTGCACAGCCAGTGGGCCATACAAGGTATTAGTCCCCACGTTTTTCCATATAGCCGCCTAGTGACGGCTAAGGTCATGACTGCCTTACGCAGTATTTTTCCAATGTGGCCATTCCAGGTTAGCTTAGAGTCCAATACAACCCCAAGATGTTTTACCTACCTGGTCATTGGAATGCTCCTACCGTATAGAGTTAGAGTTCTGTGGCTGTCGCACTTCCTCCACCTCGTAAACGGCACGACGGTTGCTTTCTCGGGGCTCACCCCGAGCCCTTTACCAACCGTCCACCCTTCCACCACTTTCAGTGCAGTCTGCATGCGCTCCCACACTGACTGTGTGACCTTTCGTCGGACTATAATGACAATGTCGTCCGCATAGCCCTGTACCTCATACCCGCCTCCCGAGAGCGTCCCCAGCAGGCCGTCCACGACTAGGCACTAGAGCAAGGGAGACAGAACGCTCCCCTGAGGACACCCCGCCGCGACCCCAGCAGAGTCCCTCCCGCCAGTCAGGTGAACACCGCCCTGTTCCTGAGCATGAAACTGATCCACCTGCAAGCAGGTGTCCTCTATTCCACGCTCCCGGACAGCTGCCAGAACCGATCCGAACGAGGTGTTGCTGAAGGCCCCCTATATGTCTAGTAAGGCCCCCAGCGCCACCTCCCTGTTTTCCAGCGTATTCTCCAGTTTCAGCACCAGTTGGTGCAGTGTTGTTTCTGTTGAGAATCCTGCTCTTTATGCATATTGCCCGCAGTGTAGGGGATATGCTTCCAGTACACAGCCCCTCATGTGCCGGTCGAGCAGTTTTTCCACTGTTTTTAGCAAGAAGGGCATGAGACTTATTGGCCTCAGGGACTTTGCCTGGTCTGTGGGACGTCCAGGTTTCGGAATGAATACAACCCTGGCCAGTCTCCATGCCCTCGGAATCTATCCCAGAGCCAGGCTGGCCTTCATAATGAGGGTAAGCACCGGCGCCAGTATGTCTATTCCCTGTTGGAGCATGATGGGCATTATTCCATCAAATCTTGGCGATTTGTATGGCTTAAAGCTGCTAATGGCCCATCCCATTTTGCTCCAGGTAACCACGTCTTTAGCGACTGTCCAGTCTACTCTAGATGCCCGCCTATAAGGCGCTTCTATTTCTGAGTGTTCCCAGTCCGAAGGTGATTGGTTTATTATGTTACAGCCGGGTAAGCGTCAGGAGTAAAATTTCCATAGTTTCCTCTCCCGAGCTTGTAAGGCCTCCCGTGGATGTTCTAAGGGAGTCTGTGTTGGCCTGAGTTCCCTAGTACAGGATCTTGTGTAGTCGAGCACTCTCGGACGCGTTTTCCACTTCCTTGCAGTGCTTCCTCGACGACTCCTTCTTGACGTCCCACAGTCTTTTGTTATAAGTCGTTAAAGCCTGTCTATATTCATCCCATGCTCCCGACCTTTTGGAGGCGTTAAACGGCTTACAAACCTGCGTCCTCCTTTGCCTGAGGTCCTCGTTCCACCACGGGATGTTCCTGGTGGACACCGTCGTTTTAGGGGGCAGTTGGCGTTATAGGCCAAGGTGATTGCATCTCGCAATTGGGCTGCTGCAATCTCGAGGTATATTCAATTGTCTATGGTACTCTTAACCCCCCGTAGTTCCACTGCAAGGTCTGGCTTCCCAGTCCGCCCTGCGGTGGTCCCGGTACCATACCGTTTGTCTTTCAGCTTTGGCGATTTCAAACCGGATGTATCTGTGGTCTGAGTTACTTACTTCCCCAGACACAGCCCAGCTCTTAACAAAGTTACCCAGAAACAGGGTGGAATCTGTTAGATCTAAACTTCCTCACGCCGTGTCGTGACAAAGGTCGGTTTATTACCTCTATTCAATATGTCTAAATTAAATTTCATAAAGAATTGTAAAAGTTCCTCACCCCTAGAATCTGTGTCCGAGCTACCCCACAACTCATGGTGCGCGTTCGCATCCATGCCGATGACGGTCTGCTGTCCACCTGCTCTGCTACCCACCATTAGTTGCTCCAATTCGTTGGGTGGATGAGGGTGCGTGCTGCCCCCTGGCAGATAGGCTGGCGCGACAGTAATGTCCCTCGGCCCATCCGCTCCTCCACATCGGATTTTGATCGTTGCCAGGTACCTGGAAGAGAAATTCATTAAAGGCTCTATCCCTTCTCTGACAAAAATGCAGGCCTTCGGGTTCTCGCTGGATCTGCTGTAGATGAGCTTTCCAGCAGCTCCGCCGAGTCCCTTGATCTCTCCTTTATAGGAGTACGGTTCCTGGATGAGGGCCACATCCGTGTTCCTCAGAGCCATCAGTAATCCGGCCGTGGCTGCCCTACTGTGTTGGAGGTTAACCTGAAGGAACCTAAGTCACATTAACCCGTAGTTGCTTTCCCAGTGGGAGGAAGCTAATCCTTCCTAGGCCCCAGAATGCCTTGAAGGAGGTTCCTTCAAGGGCTCTGTAAGACGCCTGGTCGATCGAGAAGGCAAGAGTCTGTCCTTTCTCCTCTGCCTTTCTGCTTAGAACCGACCAGTGTTGTATCCCTAGTTCAGGGTTCTGGATCTTAAGTCTACTGATCACCGTCTCCTGCGGGATGGTGTCAGGGATCCGTATGAGGACCTTTCGTCTCTTTGGGAGTTCCTTGGGCTCGACGGCTGTCAAATCCGCCCTCCCCTAAATCTGACCGAGGCCACCGATCGTTTTCCGCAGCCAGTCCCGCTACTGCGGGCCGGCACAGGTTATCCAGAGGATGCCCCACGCCAGACACGCCCGGTGGAACTGAGGCGGGCTCTCCCCTTCCTGAAGAGAGTCCACCGCAGCCTGGATCAGGTCCGCCTTCCCCTGGTCTAGCGTGACCTCAGGATGGCGTCTGTCAATCACCGCCATCCCGAGGCCCTCCGCAGCCTCCGTATACGAGCCGGTCTGCGCCGGTGTTTCGGCCTTGGTCCATTTGGGACGTCTGTCTGTAGTAGGCGTGCTAGAGCCAGAGCGCGACGTCTTCTGATTCGCACTGTTCTCTTGCGCCTTTACAGGTGCCCTGGCCCTTTTGGGACGTCTGTCTGTAGTAGGCGTGCTAGAGTCCGAGCGCGTCTTCTTCTGACTCGCACTCCCCTCTTGCGCCTTTACAGGTCTATCGACCGTTCACGTCCCGGTTGCCATTTTCTGCGCCCTTCGGTACTTCTCTCTTTGCGCCCGGAAAGACGCTTGGACTGCCGGAGCAGTCCCTCTACCCTTACAGTAGGGTCCTCACTGGTGGAGGGGCCCCTGGAGTCCGCGGAGCTCACCGCCCTCCGGTGGGACGCAGCCTCCAGCTTGGGTGTCGGGGACAGGTCTCTGGCCGAAGCTACCCCCTGATCTTCCGTATCTACGTCTGTCGTGAGACCTCCAGAGTCCGCTGCAGCCCCCTGGCTCGTCTCCGTTTCCGGAATAGACTCAAGGCACAAGTCTGTAGCCGGAGATACTCCTCAAGCCTCATTGGTTTTGGTTTTATATGTATTTATTATCTTCATGTTGTTCCTACGAGAATGGAGGAAATACTGTCCACAACCATGAGAACCCCCAGGATGGCGTCTGTCAATACCGCCATCTCGAGGCCCTCCGCAGCCTCCGTATACGAGCCAGTCTGCGCCGGTGTTCCGGCCTTGGTCCATTTGGGACGTTTGTCTGTAGTAGGCGTGCTAGAGCCAGAGCGCGTCGTCTTCTGATTCGCACTGTTCTCTTGCGCCTTTACAGGTGCCCTGGCCCTTTTGGGACGTCTGTCTGTAGTAGGCGTGCTAGAGTCCGAGCGCGTCTTCTTCTGACTCGCACTCCCCTCTTGCGCCTTTACAGGTTTATCGACCGTTCACGTCCTGGTTGCCATTAGTAAGTATAGAAGAGGGGTTCTGACTTTATTTCACATCTAATGGTGTTCGGATTAGGTCTTAGAATCAAAGCTAGTTGCTTTTGTTCATGTGTCGCTGCAGCACCAACAAGCTCATTTTGAAGCAAGTTTTCCAAATGTGTTATTTCATATGCACCAGTAGGTATCGTGATGGTTCTCCAAGCACCTCCTTCTTTTACATAAAATTTATTTTTACCTTTATATATGTTAGGTATGTTGTTGTATGTGTGAAAGCCTATCAAAGCAACGGCATAACTACCACCAGGATCCAATTCAATTGGTGGATCGTAGTCTGTTGACAGATGGGAGCTGCGGTCTTTCAACACAAAGGTTTGCGACATGACTGATACACGGAGCTTACTGTTTGAGTCTTTTATTTAAAAATTTTAAACATAAGTGACCACAATTATAAGTATTATATATTTGATACACATCATGATTATACATTAGAGTATAGTCTTTAAGGTACTGTTGCAACTCGACTGGAGGTTTTAAGTTTCCATAGGAGTCAAAGTACTCGACTATATCACCACGCTTCCTAACTGCAACCCAATGACTACCATTTCGAGGTAGCTCATCTCGCATGTATACACCTCTGAAATATGGGATTTTCATTTTACCAGCAAATTTTACAAGATCTTCATCTGTTAGAGGTCTTGCTGGTAAACGACCTATTCGTTTTTTGGCTTTTGTAGATACAAACCATAACCACCACGTTGTTTCTTCAGATACAGACCTTTGCCGAGTCTCTTGCATTTCGGTTTTAATTTCAAACCACTACCTCTCTTACCCATTGCGATAGCTTCCATTGTTTTGTTGTGACGTTCTTCTTCCTCCAGTTTGTGTTTAGCCGCTTTAGCATCGTTTACGGCTTTAGCAATACCAGCAGCGCCACCACCCAAAGCACCAAGAGCTGATAGACCACCAAATATAAGAGGTAACAGTGGGAGGAAGCCTCCGCTTTTAGGTGTTGGAATAACTCGAGGTTTCAACACATTTTTACGCCCACCAATCTGTTTAACAATTGCATGAGCAATATCAAACACGGCATTCTCTGATGGAATAAGGTTTCTGTCTTTTATAACTTCTCCAATCAGACTAAGAATGTTTTTAAAGGGAACTTTCTTCTTCGGTTTTGAGTTGGTTACATCCAGACCCATACCAAGCTTTCTTTTAAGTTTCATTGTGTTTGTAACACTCCAAGCGGCTAACTTTTCACCAAAACTTGCGTCCTTTGATTTAACTCTCTCCCAAGCTCGGTTCTCCAAAACTTCGTCGGATCGATGCCTATCACTCAACTCTTTTGATTGAGAGTAAGCGATGTCGTGGTCTCGATAAGCACGGTCTAGCAGATTGACACCTTGATCACCTCTAGCAAGACGTTCTTTAAGTTTAGTACCCGGACCACAAAATTGATAACCAGGTATGTGTAACTCAACAGGTAGCTTGTTAATAGCTGTGTTTACAAGACCTTCACCCTGTGACACCAACATTGATACTAACTATATGACTCACTTGCATCTGTCTATATATTTATACTCTCAGAAAATATAGTTTAGTTTAAGTCAAGATGAGTACCATTAAACACGCTTCTATCTTACCTATTACAAATATAGACCATGTTGTTGATACATCATCAGAACAACAACGAAAACATGGTCCTCTCTTGCCAAACACAGTTAGATGTATCATATGTGGTCCAAGCGGGTGTGGTAAAACAAATGTTATGCTAAGTTTATTGTTTGAACGGAATGGTTTAAAGTTTGACAACGTGTATATATATTCAAAGTCTTTGTATCAACCCAAATACAGGATGTTAAAGGATGTGTTGGATACAACAAAAGATGTTGGTTACTATCCATATAGTGAAAACGATGAAATATTAGATTCAGCAGAAGCCTTGGGTAACTCTGTGTTTATATTGTAGCTTGTGACAAACAGGATAAAATGAGAGCATACTTTAGTAGGGGAAGACATAAGAATATTGATTCGTTCTATCTCTGTCAAACATATACTCGAATACCGAAACATCTAATACGTGATAATGCTAATATGCTGATTCTCTTCAAACAAGACGAAACCAATTTAAAACACATCTACGACGATCATGTAACGACAGATATGGGCTTTAAACAATTTAAAAATATATGTTGCGAGTGTTGGAAAGACAATAAGTATGGTCTGTTGGTGATTGTAAAAGAAAACGAAGTCCACAGAGGGAGATATAGAAAAGGATTCGATAGCTACATATTAATCTAATGGACTACAACCAACAACAACAAAGAGATGTCTAACAGGACAACCAACTACCTAACAAGATAGACAACCTGCCTAAAACAACCTGTCTAAAACAACCTGTCTAAAACAACCTGTCTAAAACAACCTGTCTAAAACAACCTGTCTAAACCAACCTGTCTAAAACAACCTGTCTAAACCAACCTGTCTAAAATAACCTGTCTAAAACAACCTGTCTAAAACAACCTGTCTAAACCAACCTGTCTAAAACAACCTGTCTAAAACAACCTGTCTAAAAGAACCTGTCATAAAAAAACCTATCTAAAACAACCTGTCTAAACCAACCTGTCTAAAACAACCTGTCTAAACCAACCTCTAAAACAACCTGTCTAAACCAACCTGTCTAAAACAACCTGTCTAAAACAACCTGTCTAAACCAACCTGTCTAAAACAACCTGTCTAAAACAACCTGTCTAAAACAACCTGTCTAAAACAACCTGTCTAAAACAACCTGTCTAACAACCTGTCTAAAACAACCTGTCTAACAACCTGTCTAAAACAACCTGTCTAACACAACCTGTCTAAAACAACCTGTCTAAAACAACCTGTCTAACAACCTGTCTAAAACAACCTGTCTAACAACCTGTCTAACAACTAGATAGGAAGACATACAACCGATTCAAAGCTAGTACACCTTAAACCACCAAACTGTTTGCATCTCTTAACACGATCTGAAACAAATAACTTTAGCAAGATGGAGATGATGGGTAAACAAGAGAGAAAAATCAAGAAAAAGATTTTACAACTTGCCGAAAATATTCGAAAAAAACATTTAATGCTTAAGCTTGGTAGAGTTGAGAATGATGAGGTCCTGCAACGTTTATATAAACCAACTGTTGAACCACTAAGTGAAATATCTAAAAACACATCGGTACTTAAACTGCAACCAACGACTGAACAAATCAAAGAAGAAGCTTCTGCTGATGTACCAGAAAAGAAACCCAAAGTTGAGTTCCATAAAGATCATGAAGTTTTTGAAGCCGAACCAGAGGTAGAGACAAGTTCTGATGAGGATATCCCAACATTTGAAGAGCTTGAGGCAGATCTACAAACTGTCACAAGCAACCCAGCATATCAAGAATTTTTGGAGCAATATCCTGAACGAGTTCGGTATTATGTAGACAAGTATTTTACTGAACCACCGAGGCTTGCTACTATTGATCAAACGTATGGTGCTCGCTACGCTAAAGATACTGGTAGCTGGAGTATTGGCAACAAACATTTGGACTTTACTGATAATGACATTCGACTAGGTCAAAGGAGATATCTGCAAACACCAGGTCTGCTAGAATTGATATTTATGAAAACACCTAGAGGGTATACCTATGACGATCTTCAACACTATAGAGATATTCTAGAAGCAACTAGTGTTCATAAAATGAACTACGATCCCAACGCACGAACAAAGGGTTGTTCCTTGGAAAAGTATCTGACTGTAAAAAAACCAGTTATAAACCCACGAGGACGAAGATCCTCTACTCCTCAAGGTTTTGGTTAAGACACACAGCTTAACGAAGAACAAAAACCCGAACCTAGAGCTCAGAATGTAAGCAACAACACTAACAACTATATGATACAAAATAATAAACAAATAGAATATGTCTATTGGGATGACATAAATGAGTTGGTTGATAGACTTAGACTTTTAGTAGCTTCTCAAGTTGCTGGTAATAATGCTCATAACAACGAAATTCAATCAATCATTGAAGAATTAAAGGAAGTGAGTGTTATTGCTTAGTAAACCTACATATATGTCATACATACCTACCTATTGCTTAGTATAAAAATGTCTATCGATAAGTTCGGATGTTTCCAGTCCAAGAAACGCTTTAAGTTTAAAATCATTGAAAGAGAACTTTTCTCAAGAACTACAAGTGGTGACTTTGATTTGCAAAACCATAGATTGTGTAACGTTGGTGATCCACTCGATCCAACCGATGGTGTAACTAAAAAAATTGTAAATGCATGGATATATGACTATCAGAAAAACAAAGACGAAGTGACACAAAGAATAATTGCCATCTTACTTGAAGCTGTGCACAAACCAGAGTTGGTAGATTTAAAAAACGAATTTGAAAATAAATTGAAAAATTTAGCTAAGGACATAACTGCTCAAGTTTTAAAAGACAATGATCTATCAAAGAATAACAAGTTGAAGAAGAAGTTGGGTGAAATAGACAACAAACTAAAAGATTTACATAACAAGTGGATACTCTTAAATCCATCATCACCATGAAACGGAAAATAGTTGAACCATCTGATGCTAAGAAACAAGTAATAATACACCAGCACGAATCAACTTCAAACGTAGACGTACCATAATTAAAGGTTTAAATGACTTGTGGCAGATTGATTTGGCAGAGTTTCAAGACTATCATCGTGAAAACTCTGGTTACAAATACATTTTAGTGGTTATCAATTGTTTTTCAACGTATGTGTGGACTCGTCCACTTAAATCTAAAAATGCTGAAGAGGTGATATTTTAGCTAATAGTACAACAGCTTCTAACATTCAATCTGATCTCGATAAGGAGTTTTATAACTCCAAATTTAATGCCTTAATGAGAAAATATAACATCAATCACTATAGCACTTATAGTGTGAAAAGGCCGCAATAGTGAAAAGAGTTATACGTACCTTAAAAGAGAAGATCTACAAAAATTTCAACTTGTTTGGCTCCTACAAGTGGTTAAATACACTACCTGATGTCACTGCTAACTATAACTCAACCATTCATCGAACAACTGGTGTAAAACCTAAAGATGTTAACAAGAAAAATGAAGAAGCTATTCACAAACAAGTCTGCACAAATATTAAAGTGTTTGATCAGAATAAATTCAAAGTGGGTGATGTACGTCTATAAGTAAAGCAAAAGCTCAATTCGAAAAAGGTTATACACCTCGCTGGTCAACAGAGTTATTCAAGATTGTTAGTGTTCATTTCACAAATCCAGTAACATACTTTCTTGAAGACATGCAGGATAAGCCTATCAGTTGAGGGTTTTACGAGGAAGAACTACAAAAGACTAAACAAACAGACATCTATGTGGTTGAACGCATCTTGAGGAAGAAAGGCAAGAAACTCTATGTAAAATGGTTGGGCTTTGATAAATCTCATAATTCTTGGATAAATTCAGATGATGTTAAATAAGATTACTTATATATTTAATGTATTAATATACTTAGAATAAAATAAAAGTCGTTATTAAAATTAGTGTGTTTTATTTCTCCATATTGTTACATATATACAATTAAGTCAATTGAGCAATTAAAAATTATGACGTAAATCAATAATATCCTGAATAAACTTCTCTTGTGGTACATCAACTATCTGTAGATCGTTTCTATTCGTCTTGAGGTATTTTACTTCGGCCTTTATTCTATTAAAGAGATTTTTAGAATTTGGATCATACAACATGTTTAGAATCACTTCGGAATCGGGATGTTTATTTTTAAAACTCCTGACGGCTCTTCTAAAACTCTTCTTCTGGGTTCGTATAGCATGATACGGGTACTTAGCGTCTTTCTCATTTCTTGGAAGTACACCAAACATACTTATTTTTCCGGGATTGCTTGGTTTTGGAGATATATCTTCAAGATGTTCTGTGACTTTAGCATCTGCTTCCCGCATACGTTGCACTTCATCCTCTATCTCCATTAATTTCACTTCAATTTCTTTAAGGTTTTCCTTGTATTTTTGATTAAATTCGTTTACGAAAAAATCAAAAATAATTTGGTTGCACTTTTCATAGAAACGATGAGATTCCAACAAGCCAAATTTAATATTAAATCTTTACAGACATATGTACCAGATATCAAGTTATTTTCAGCTTGTCTTCCACCAAAATCCACCAAGTATGTAGCGGTTGTAGGTGTTAGTTGAGATGTTGCTTCCGGCACATCTAGGGGGCCAGTATTCCGGCTCCCTGGGGATGACTCTAAGTGGACCCCTTCGGTTGAAATATTTAGGGTATCGGTATTCTGGCTACCTAAATGTTTCTTCAGTTGACCGTTGTAATAGGCAATCAACTCTTTAGTTTTCTTATTTTCCAGCCAATGTCTGAATATTTTCTCACCATTTTTACTAAGTTTAGTTGCATTAAAATAACCAGTGTTCTTGTCAATAATTAATTGAAAGTCTCCAAATAAACCATACCAGAAGTTGTCTTTAATTTGCTGGTAGCACACATCACTTAATGTAGCCATTTTAAACACACTACTAAACACTTAGATACTCAAGAGCACGTCTTACTTCTAAGAAAACTAAATTTTGAATGAGCTTAATAGTATGTGTACAACAATTTATAGATGTTAACCCCACTCTACGGCATAAAACTGTGTTTATTAATGTTTATTTCCAACCACATTAGTCGCTCCAACATCGACCCACTTTCGGCTTCTGCAAACTCCAAAGCTTTTGTGTAAATCTCATCGACGAATTCACTAAATATATTTTCAAAGTTAGTTGACACTGTAACATTTTTGTTTTTAGTATTGAATGACTTAATTTCTTTTCTATTTCGGCTTTTGAGCATATACAAACCAAACAATTCCAAGTTCATTTTAATTTGACTATGTTTAGCTAAAGAAGCTTCAAATAGGTGATACACTTTATGTTTCACAGTATCCAAGGCAAGTCTTATGTCATTACCATCTATACTAATACGATAGGTGGCTACTCTATTTTTAAAAGCTTGAGCTAGCATATGCACTTGTTCAACTTGCCATGGCTCACATACTTTTGCCTTGTGAGCTTCACTACGTAAATGTCCAGAAAATTGACTCTTTTTCACTTCTAACGAGCATGACTCACAATATCTCATCTTAACTACAGATGCTTAACTAATGAATAAAACACATGTGTTTAGTTTATATAGATATATTAACAAACATGTTTACTATACATATCCTTAAATGTTGTACTATATTTAGCACAAAAGTAAATTAACATAAATATAGTTAGACACATAAGAACACCAGTTGATATAAACATGGAAATATGATTTGAGGTAATAAGAATCATTTAATACAAGAGTTCACCAATCAGATGTCTCACCACGTGTACCATTATCAAACAGAAACATAAGTTTGTAATACACCACTTCAGACTTGCTTTTTGAAAAGTTATACATTGAAAGTTGAATACGTTCATCATTGTGTAGATGTGTTGTTGGAAGACCAGACCATTTCGTACACTCATCGAAACATATTCTTACTTCTTTCACATTTGGTGGTTTGTATATATATAAAACATTTTGACATAGCGCTGTTAGGATGATGAAACTTGCTTTAAGATGACTCATTGTATATCGTGTGTATTTCTTTGAAACGATCAAGTACTTGCTTCTCTGTAAAGTGTAAGTACTCTAACATACTAATTTGGAATGATGATTCATAGTCTTTTAACATGGTTTTTATAAGCTTTATCACCTCCTCATCACGTGGTAGCTCCTTCTTATTAACACACTTGAGAACATGAGCAACACAATAGAGGAAATCACTAAGTCGAATATCAAAGTTCAAATCGGTTAGATATTTCAGCTTTTCGTTGATGATTTCGACCAAATCTAGTAGCCGGTGAACTGCGTCTTCGGTTAAATAAAAAGTAATAGACTCATCTGAGATTGATATATCTTTACTGTCTAATACTTTAATAGGTTTGATGGTACATATTCCAATATTTTCAGGTTCGATCTTATTAGCTTTGGTAAAGTACTCTTCAGCTGTGTTTTTCAATGTTGAAATAAAATACTCCCATTCCCATGAGCCAGATGAGATTGTTATATTTTGGCTTGGTGGATATAGGCTTGTATTTACAATTTTAATTATTGAAATCAATCCGGCCGCTTTTGATATACCAATTGCTGCAACACTTAGAGCTGGAGTAATGGTATACCTTGTTTCCAGTAGCATTCTACTTTCTTGCTTAATATCACTAATATTCTGCCGTAGAGCTGCATCAATTTGGCCCCAATAACAATCACAAACATTGTTATTAATAGGTTCGTCGTTAACATCCATACCATACATGTTGAGCAGAACAAATACACTAATATATCTACTGGGCGCAGACTACAGACAACAACTGATGTACTTGCTTGCCACCTAATGTTTGTATATACTTATACCTTCCAGTTTTGACTTGTTATTGAAACTCATTTAACCGTCATCGTTGTTGTTCGCATTTTGTAGAAGGTCACATACATTTGTAGGAGGTCACATACATTTGTAGGAGGCCGCCAACATTTGTAGAAGGTCACGTACATTTGTATTTGAAAACACATTATTCATTTCCTGTTACATGACTCATTTCCTGCTATGTTGTAGTCGAGATCACAGTTTGCAGGCTTTAGCATGTCTGATCTTAACATTCTGTATTTAAATCAGTTGTTTTATTTTCAACCTTAAAGTGCTAACATCTTGCTTTCTTAAAATGACAGCATCTGACTGAGATGGTAAACATATGACTCATTTCCTGTTACCATGTTGCCATCTCTGGTCTTAACATTCTTAGGATTTTTGTTTGCTGCTATGTTGCCATGTCTGATCTTAACATTCTTAGGATTTTTGTTTGCTGTTATGTCTGGCATGCCCGGCATTTTTAAAATCTGCTCCCCAAACCGAGTAAAATGACTCCAAACACCTAAGACCTAGGCGAAAAACTCCAAATTTGGGTTTGCGCATGCGTAAATACCATTTTTGAATTCTGCTTGCCAAGCCGAGTAAAATGACACCCTACACTTATGGTTTAAACAAAGAATTAAAAAGTTGAGTTTCCACCTGCGTCAAAAGCCATATTTGTTACGTCACTTTTTGCAACAATAAAAATGGCGACGCTCCTTACGTTGATTAGTGGCGCCACCTACCGGCTAAAGTTTTAAATTCCCCGGGTTTTTCACTTCCGGTCAGCCATCTTGGCCGCCATCTTGGATTACGTCATCTCAGGTTAGAGCTTACGTCATCCTCAATACAGCCGCCATAGTTGTTTCGTCACGCGCATGCTCAGTAGCGGGTGGTGAGCGGTGGACGGTGGGCGGTGGGCTCAGAACCCCTCTTTTATACCTACTGCCATTTTTTGCGCCCTCCGGAACTTCTCTCTTTACGCCCCGGAAAGACGCTTGCAGTGGCGATTTCTCCTAGTGAGCTAGGTGTGCGCCGCACACCCTAAAACATAATCAAAATGTGCACAGTTAAATATGTTTTATTTCTTTTTCCCTTAGTCTTAATACACTACATATTTTAGGACAATCGATTTAATTTACTTATTTGGTTTCTTAAATAGTCGGTTAATAGTGACTTCGAATGAAGTAGATACCACGTCTTCTAACATATTCAGAGAATATGAGTAGGTCAATAGCAACGGGGAATGAATGCGGGTTAGGTGTGCGTTAATATTTCCGAACAACTTCAGTCGATGGAGGGTTATTGATATACAATGCAGTCCCCCACCCACGTGTTTAAAATACTGAGGAAAATACCATTGATTTTAACATTGCAGTGAGCTATAAAAATATCGCTCAAGATAAATGAAGGGAACGTCGGTCTAACCAACGTTGTGATAGCATTATTTGCAAACATTACGACTGCGCTTGCAGAGACCACAGTATTCTAGCATCAAAGACTATAATACATTTTAGTGAATTTTCGTAGAAAAAAAAATCAGTAATGGGGAGACCTCGACTTTTGAATTTTGAAAAAATTTTTGCAAATGAGCGCGAACTAGGATCCCTAGAACCCATATCCGGGGTCAGTTTCAATTTTTATATGTATATATATATATATATATATATATATATATATATATATATATATATATATATATATATATATATATATATATATATATATATATATATATATATATTTAGTGTTACAAAGCACTTCAATAGACATAGGTGCGGTGTTGCCACATCTCCAGAATTTCCCCAACATCTGGGAATTTTTGCACAGTCTGGCAACACCGCCTCCCCGCCCCCTGAGGGTGCCTGGGGTGACCCCCTCAGGCGAAGTCTCAACCCTCTAGGACCAGAAATAACGAAGTTACCAACTTGTACCCCGTCGGAACGGATAACTGAGGTCTGCACATTCCGAACACCATGTATATACACCCTGTATACGCAGAGAACCCTTACACCCTGTATACGCAGAGAGATCTTATAGTTCGAGAAACACCTCTTGTGTAACATAGGAGTGGTGACCACATTTGGATCATCCTGTATATACATCCCCCTGTATACACACGGGACCGATCTGTATTCACAGAACCTTCTAGTAAAAGAAGGTCCTGGAACGTTCTGGAATGGAACGCTCTAGAAAGGAGGGGAAGGTACGGCGAGTATATAAAAGCGAAAGCAAGCCAGCCCAAGTTAGTTCAGTTCAGTAAGAGAATGTTGGAGTGACTAGAAGAAGCAGTAACTAGTGTGAAGTAGAGACCGTAGTTTCAGTATAGTGACTTGTGTGCAGATTAGTAACCAGTGTAAGGCCAGATAAACTAAGTGTTTTGTGAGAGAGACGTTCTAGATCTTTATTGTATCCATATTTAGACAGTAAATTAAGTGTTTTGTGAGAGAGACATTCTAGAACATTTATTGTATCCATATTTAGATAGTAAATAAAGTTGTTTTGTTCAAATTTAAAGTCTCACTTATCCAGAACCCGGAGAAAACGCAACAATTTGGTGTCAGAAGTGTGGGATAAGTGAGTGAAGAAGTGAACAATTAATCTAGTTGTAAATGGTAAACACCAGATCGACTGACTACGACAAGATGGCTGAAATCAAAGAGTTGATGGACTTACTGAAAAGACAACGCGAAGAAGACGAGAGAAGACGACAAGAAGATAAAGAAGACCTCAAGAAGCAACGCGAAGAAGACGAGAGAAGACGACAAGAGGAGGAACAGAGGCGTCTTGAAGATAAAGAAGAACTCAAGAAGCAACGCGAAGAAGACAAAGAAGACCTCCGAAGTATGTTCCACAATATGAGAGTTGATGTAAAAGAAGAAATTGAACAGATCAACGAACAAATAGAAAATGTGGACAAGAAAGTAGAAAATGTGGACAAGAAAGTAGAAAATGTGGACAAGAAAGTAGAAGATGTGGAAAATACAATAGGAGTGGTAAACAGGAAAGTAGAAAATGTAACAGAGGATTTGAACAAACGATGGGAAGAAGTGGAGGGGTTGAAAGAACAAATGAAGATGATGATGAAAGGCACAGAAGTCAGACATAAAGAACTGACAGAGCAGATGATGGGCCAGACTGACAGAACTCAACCAAGAGGAGTTACTGGAATGTCCCCAGTTCAAAATCTTCCGGAAGAAGATATGCCAATCGTGCAGCAGCCTCATGGAACCTTGAAGCCTACGACTTTTGACGGAGAAACATCGTGGCCCATGTACAGGAGGCAGTTTGAGTCGGCAGCTCTCAGCAATGGGTGGAGCGAACAACAGGCAGCAACTGCTCTAATTCTCTCGCTTCGAGGTAAAGCCCTAGAAATCCTCCAGAACATCCCGGAGTCGAAACAGCAAAACTACTTAACAGTGATACAGGCCCTAGATTTGAGATATGGTAACAAGTACATGAGCCAGGTCTACCAGACACAACTAAAGTCAAGGGTCCAGAAGCCAAATGAGACGCTGCAAGAATTTAGTGCCGAAGTGGAGAAACTTGTGCGACTGGCATATCCCCAAGCCCCAGAAGAATTTGTCAACCAGATAACCGTCCAGACCTTCATCTACTACTTGATAATGAAATGCAACAAGCTTTAAGGCTCGGAAGGTTCAAAACACTTACGGACTGCGTAATTTATGGCTTGGAATTTGAAGCATCGAAGAATGCATCTCAACCTCGCCGCAACAGGCTGCGCGAAGTGAAGGAGATAGAGGACTTTGCAGACACGACAGCGGAACTAAGGCAAGAAATGAAAATGATAAAAGAAGCCATAAGCAAGCTCACTGTACCGGTTGGGGCACGTAGGACGAAAGCAGATTGGTCAGACATAGAATGCTACAAGTGTGGTAGGAAAGGGCACATAAGTAGGCAGTGCTCACAAACCCAACAGGTGGCTCGCAGGGGACAGGAATACACCAACAGGGAGCGCCATCAGGGAAAACGACCTGACGCCAGTGTAGGTGGGCGACACGTGGCATGCGAGACCCAAGGCCCCAAGGTCAGGGTCTCCACTATCCGACGCTACCGCGAGAGCCTCGTTATACCTGGCAGCATAGACGGAAGACAATGCAGTTTCACCATCGATACTGGTGCCACTAGATCCGTTGTACGTCCAGACATGTTGCCAAACAGGTCGGCACTCACGACCAACAAACAGCCTGTGTTGGAGACGGCAAAAGGAGATAGGATACCTGTGCATGGAGAGGCCACTGTTTACATTAGGCTGGGCAGTACTGAGCTACAGGTAAGGGCTGTCGTCGCAGAAATCGTCGACGAATTTATTCTGGGCCTGGATTTATTGGAAGAGTTTGATGTCTTTTCAGTGGACTTCCAAAATAAGATTTTGAGAATCGGCAACGAAGAGTTGTATTTATCTCCAACAGCAGGCGAAGCTAATCTCAGGGTGAGACTTATTGTCGACGAGGATACACGGATTCCTGGTAACAGTGAGAAGATTGTCAGAGCCAGGCTAGAGAAGTATCTTGATGGTATGTCTGCTCTCATAGCGGAGCCCCTAAAAGATAGACATGATGGTGCCCTCGTCGCACGATGCTTAGTAGACCCGAAGAAGACAATACCCATAAGAGTGGCTAACGTGCAAACTAACAGAGTCACATTGAAGAAAGGTGAGGTTATCGCCACTTGCGAGCCCATTGACCGAGTGACGTTGTCAAGAAACGTGACACCCACTGCATTAGACAGAAGACTGCCAGTAGAAATAGTAGAGCGGTTCAAGAATTCATGGGGCCAATTGAACAACATGGAGATGGAAATGGCCCTGAAGTTCATATTGGAGGAGGCCGATATTTTCGCTCAAGATAAAATAACAGGTCGTACGAGTCTAGTGCAACACAGAATTAATACTGGCGACGCAAGACCAATTAGACAGCCGCCGAGAAGACTGCCTTTTGCCAAGCAATCAGAAATCAAGGCGATGGTTAACGAAATGCCGGATCGACGACACTTTGAACACTTTGGCCGGATCTAAGTGGTTCTCTACATTAGACCTGAAAAGTGGCTACTGGCAAGTAGAACTCCATAAAGACGATAAGGAGAAGACTGCTTTTTCAACAGGGAATGGGTTGTACCAATTCAAGGTCATGCCATTCGGCTTATGTAATGCTCCTGCCACCTTCGAGCGACTAATGGAGTTAGTGCTGAGAGGACTGGAATGGGAAACATGCCTGGTGTATCTCGACGATGTCATGGTGATTGGAAGGACTTTCGATGAACACCTGGCGAATCTGAAGCAAGTTTTCTCCAGGCTGAGAGGTGCCAATCTGCAACTCAATCCCAAGAAATGCGTCCTCTTCCAGAAGAAAGTGAGTTTCCTCGGACATGTCGTTTCTGAGAAAGGGATAGAAACTGATCCAGAGAAAATAAAGACAGTAAGAGACTGGCCTGTGCCGAAGAACAAACATGAGGTCAGAAGTTTTCTGGGACTTTGCAGCTACTACCGACGCTTTGTGAAGTACTTCAGCAGCATTGCGAAACCTCTGCATAGCCTGACTGAAAATAATGTCGAGTTCATCTGGTCACCAGATTGCCAAGAGTCTTTTAGAGAACTCAAACATCGTCTTCTCACTGCTCCTATACTGGCTTATCCTCAGGACGAAGGACAGTTCATACTGGACACCGATGCTTCCCAGTATGGCATTGGGGCAGTACTCTCGCAGCTCCAAGCCGGAGAAGAAGTTGTGATAGGCTACTTCAGCAAAACGTTCGGAAAAGCAGAAAGAAATTACTGTGTAACCCGGAAAGAACTGCTGGCAGTTGTAAGATCCATCGAACATTTCCACAGCTTCCTGTATGGAAGAACATTCCGCGTGAGGTCGGATCACTCTGCTCTGCAATGGCTTCTGAACTTTAGAAATCCCGAAGGACAGATAGCCCGATGGATAGAGAAACTGCAGAGCTACGACTTCCGGATTGAACATCGAAAAGGAAGAAGTCACGCCAATGCAGACAGCCTGTCAAGAAGACCATGCTCAGTGCATGAATGTAAATTTTGCGAGCGACAAGAGAACAAAGAGATCGACAAAGTAACTCATCAGATCAAACAACTGGTGGCCGGACAGGAGAATAACACCGATGTAGACGTAAATCTTGAATACATCAGAGACGCACAGAAGACAGATCCAGACTTGAAAAATATTAGAGAATGGCTACAAAAGGGGAAAAGACCTGAGTGGCACGATGTGTCCCGGTTTGGGGCGGAGGTTAAAGGCTACTGGCTACAATGGGACTCATTGTGTCTAAAGAATGACATGATCACTCGAAAATAGGAAACTGCCGATGGTAGAGACTGTATATACCAGACCGTTGTGCCAAGTGAGTGCATAGACAGTGTTCTTCAAGAGTTACACAATAGTAGAAGTGGAGGCCACTTTGGGGTCAACAGGACTCTTGCCAGAGTGAGAGACCGCTTCTATTGGATAAACTGCCGAAGAAGCGTGGAAGAATGGTGCAAAAGGTGTGACCAATGTGCTTCAAAGAAAGGACCAAAGACCCGATCCAGAGGAAAAATGATGCAGTACATCTCAGGTACACCGTGGGAGAGAGTTGCCGTAGACATCGCAGGACCTTTTCCCATCACAGAGTCTGGGAACAGATACATAATGGTGGCGATGGACTACTTCTCGAAATGGCCTGAAGTTGCGCCGATCCCCAACCAAGAGGCAACGACCGTGGCAGAAGCCCTGATGGAAAATGTCCTATCACGGCATGGCGTACCCTTGGAGATTCACACCGACCAGGGCCGGAATTTCGAATCAGAGGTCTGGAAGAGCCTAATGGACTTGCTAGGCATAAAGAAAACGAGAACAACGCCACTCCACCCTCAATCAGACGGCATGGTAGAACGGCATAACAGGACCATCAATCAGTATCTTGCTATGTTTGTTGACGAGAATCAGAGCACCTGGGACAAGCTGATACCTCTGTTCCTCCTAGCTTACAGAAGCTCTCAGCATGAATCTACCGGCTACACTCCATCCATGATGTTGACCGGCAGAGAGATGCGGCTACCAATCGACATGACGAGACCACCACCGAACGAGGACATAGCGGACCTAGCTACGTTACCTGAGTATGTCGCGGACCTAGAAGGAAAACTGCGCACTATACACAGATGTGTCAGAGATAGGCTCCTCTTAAGCAGTGACCGGATGAAGATGCGCTTGGATCGCAGAGCAACACCCCATACATTTAAGGAAGGTGATGCAGTGTGGCTGTACCAACCAACAAGGAGAAAGGGCCTCAGTCCCAAACTTCAGAAACCATGGGAAGGGCCATACTTGGTGACTAAGAAAATTAACGACCTAGTCTACAGAATCCAGCTGTCTCCAAGAACTAAACCCAAAGTTATTCACATAGAGAGGTTGAGTCCCTATCGGGGCAACGAACCCCCAAGTTGGCGGCCGGTAAATACTGTTCGGGACGAACAGTCTTAAGGAGGGGGGCAGTGTTACAAAGCACTTCAATAGACATAGGTGCGGTGTTGCCACATCTCCAGAATTTCCCCAACATCTGGGAATTTTTGCACAGTCTGGCAACACCGCCTCCCCACCCCCTGAGGGTGCCTGGGGTGACCCCCTCAGGCGAAGTCTCAACCCTCTAGGACCAGAAATAACGAAGTTACCAACTTGTACCCCGTCGGAACGGATAACTGAGGTCTGCACATTCCGAACACCATGTATATACACCCTGTATACGCAGAGAACCCTTACACCCTGTATACGGAGAGAGATCTTATAGTTCGAGAAACACCTCTTGTGTAACATAGGAGTGGTGACCACATTTGGATCATCCTGTATATACATCCCCCTGTATACACACGGGACCGATCTGTATTCACAGAACCTTCTAGTAAAAGAAGGTCCTGGAACGTTCTGGAATGGAACGCTCTAGAAAGGAGGGGAAGGTACGGCGAGTATATAAAAGCGAAAGCAAGCCAGCCCAAGTTAGTTCAGTTCAGTAAGAGAATGTTGGAGTGACTAGAAGAAGCAGTAATTAGTGTGAAGTAGAGACCGTAGTTTCAGTATAGTGACTTGTGTGCAGATTAGTAACCAGTGTAAGGCCAGATAAACTAAGTGTTTTGTGAGAGAGACGTTCTAGATCTTTATTGTATCCATATTTAGACAGTAAATTAAGTGTTTTGTGAGAGAGACATTCTAGAACATTTATTGTATCCATATTTAGATAGTAAATAAAGTTGTTTTGTTCAAATTTAAAGTCTCACTTATCCAGAACCCGGAGAAAACGCAACTATATATATATATATATATATATATATATATATATATATATATATATATATATATATATATATATATATATATATATATATATATATATATATTGGTATCACACCGATAACTCAAAATATAATCGGCCGATTTTGATAAAATTTGGCATGTACCTTCCTTTTGTAAATGGCTTGGATAAGTTCGTTAGTCAGGAAAAACGGACGAGGTTTTCCGGGAGAATTTTAAGTTTTCATTCGAAAAAAAATTGTATTTCAAAAAATAAAAAAGATATGATAACCAAATTTGGTAGGTAGGTTTACGATATAAAAATTAAACTATACACCAAAATTTAGATTTATATCTTACAAGAAAAAAAAGTTATAATAAAATATTTTGTGCCAGATAATTTCTATGAAAATTCACTACCATAACGCACTTGCTGCATCCAGGCTTTATTCGGCTGTATCACACCGATAATTCAAAAAATGATGGACCGATTTTGATAAAATTTAGCATGTGCCTTGCTTTTGTAAGTGGCTTGTATAAGTTCGAGAGCCAGGAAAATCGGACCAAGTTTTCCAGGAAAATTTTGGGTTTTCTTTCGAAAAAAAAATTTTCTCAAAAACTAGGAAAGCTATGGTAACCAAATTTGGTACGTAAGTTTACGACATTAAAAGGAAACTATATACCAAAATCTCAATTTCTATGTTAAAAGAAAAAAGTTATAAAAAAATATTTCGTGCCAGATCATTGCTATGAAAATTCACTACCATAACGTACTTGCTGCGTCTTGACTTTTATTATTTAGTACCATATTAATATTAAACTACTTTTAATGTTTTCGGTTTTCACCCCGTTCCGGACAGTGCTAACGCTAACACAAATTTGTGTGAAGAGAAGAGGTTGTATAATAATTCCATGTTCTTTTCGTGTTTTACAGTTTTAAGTGACTTTTTAATTTGTTAGTGTTGCGGTGGAAGATTAATTTATTTATCTACGTATTATTCCCATATAGGTACAATATATATATATATATATATATATATATATATATATATATATATATATATATATATATATATATATATATACATTTAGTGTTAATAATTTTTAAAACCACCACTAACAGCAACGCGTTACCGCACACCCCAACTTTTTGGTCAGGAGACGCCACTGGACGCTTGGACTGCCGGAGCAGTCCCTCTACCCTTACAGTAGAGTCCTCACTGGTGGAGGGGCCCTCGGAGTCCGCGGAGCTCGCCGCCCTCCGGTGGGACGCAGCCTCCAGCTTGGGTGTCGGGGACAGGTCTCTGGCCGAAGCTACCCCCTGATATTCCGTATATACGTCTGTCGTGAGACCTCCAGAGTCCGCTGCAGCCCCCCGGCTCGTCTCCGTTTCCGGAATAGACTCAAGGCACAAGTCTGTAGCCGGAGACACTCCTCGAGCCTCATTGGTTTTGGTTTTATATGTATTTATTATCTTCATGTTGTTCCTACGAGAATGGAGGAAATACTGTCCACACCATGAGAACCCCCTGTGTGGTGCAAGGCGAGTTACTCTGGTGGGTTGCCCGATACTCCAGAGGTTCCGTTCACGACACCATCGCCCTGGTGCCATCCATCCCTAAGCACGGGTCACGTGACACCATAGATTGGAGGAGTTTAGTTCGACCTCCTTGTCTACATCCGTCATGTTTAGTTATTAGCAGGGTCACCTCGTGGAGGATGCGGTTTTTCTCCGCGCATGACGGGGGAAAGCTTCATCGAAAGTTTATGTTGTTGTTTCCACTTCCTCAGCTTGCCCCCTGGAGTCCTTTTGCTTGCGACTCCTTAACCCCTGGGAATTACCTTGATTGTGTTTTTAACAAAGTTTTAAACAACGCATTTGAATATGTCAAGAACAGCCAGCTAGGCGATAAGAATTGCAGCACGCCAATGTGAGCCATCCTATTTTTTTTCTTCCTGTCTTCTTTCTTCACCATCGCATAAAATACGTTTGATGATGTGTCTCGTCACACCTTGGAACCACCATCTTGGAAGCACTAAGAAGGTTTGAAGAGGTCCCACGTAGTTTTAACGGTCCAGGCAATCGTGAGTCGCCCCCATAATTTTCTGAGAGGTTTCCATGGCACCGAATAACACCAAGCCTTCTCTGATGAATCTTCACCAACAAGATCAAAGCTAAGTACATTATTTATCAGCCATCATTGTTAAAATTCTAGTAATTTCTTTTGAACTGCTTCAATTCACCACGAAACGTATAGTAATGTTGCTTTATATAATTTCATTATGTTTTAACTGCTTCAATTCACCACGAAACGTATAGTAATGTTGCTTTATATAATTTCATTATGTTTTAATAAATTCACAGTTATAAATTCATCATTTTCAATAAACAAATTTAACCGAACTTTGATTTTCATTTGTACATCTCACAGCATGCAAATTATGAGTGCACGATTCTGCGTATTTCTTGTTGAACATACATTAAAGCTCATGCCCTCGACTGAACAGTCGTATTAAAATTTAGTAATTCATTTATATAAGATTTTATTTATTAGCATGATAAGTTAAGTCACACATACATGAGTGCGTCTAATTTGAAAAATATGTATTGTGGTGATTTCGGTTTTCCAAGTGTACTTATCAGTGCTCACCACACGTAGTATAAATGTGATGTTCAGTAGTTTATAAATTTATAATTTTTTTGACACACGAACACAAACACACACCTACGCGCGCGCACACACACCCACACGCGCACACACACACACACACACCTGCATTGAGTATTATGATATTTTAAATACATTTCCTAATGTGGGCTTCAAAGTGACCGTTCCGTATGTGTAAATATACCTAACGTGCCGTTCGAAGCCCTGGGCGACAAACTGCCTGGTGGGTGCTCAATGGCAGTTCAACGCCGGGCGTCGAACGGGATAAGTGGCGCCAAACTACCCGTTCGGTATACAAAAAGGCGCCGAACTTCCCGTTAGACATATATATATATATATATATATATATATATATATATATATATATATATATATATATATATATATATATATATATATATATATATATATATATATATTACCTGTGCCAGGTTAATGACAGTGGAATTTTGTAATTTGTCTTATTTCATACTACTAAACTTTAGTTGAAAGTTGTTGTCAAAATATATACATTCCGGATGTTGGATGTGAAAACGATAAAAGTTTATAAATAAGCGGTTTTCTTGGCCAAAGTTTGTAACCACACTTACAGCAATTCAATAAAGTTCAACGCTATTGCAAAAGTATGGTAATAAAAAAAAAGTTGAAGTTATTTTGTTGTCCCTTAATGTGGTATGTGGAATGGTAGCATTTATAGCATAATAGTACTCCATAATCTTGAACAGCAGACTATAAATATTAATAGACACACATACACAGGCATTATATATATATATATATATATATATATATATATATATATATATATATATATATATATATATATATATAAGACAAATTACAAAATTCCACTGTCAGCAACCTGACACAGGTAAAAGAAAGTGAATAAGGCGAATGTCAGGAGCTCTGGTTAAAGGTGTTGGTGTATAATAACAGAAAATGGGCCTATACTTATGAACACAAGCCGTGTCGGCACGGGTCAGCGCTTGGCCTAACCGGACATTCGTCTACTTCGGCCCTTCCAGCCCCAATCGAATAGTTACTCTGATTTTTAGCAGTGTTAAATTGTCTGCAACCGGCAATATACAATCACTTCCACAAGTGGAAATGTTACGCTTCACATAAAACGTCAGTCAGGGTTGCCACATATAGGATTTTAAGGGACAGCCAGCGCTTAAAGTGGAAAATATTTGACCCGAAACTGAAACTGAAAATTGCATTTAACTTTCTGACACTTATACAAGCCTCAGAAGCAAACAAAAACCAATTATCCAATACCGAGACCATAAAACTTATTAGGACAACACCACCGCATGTGCTGTCACGGCAATAAAACACAATAATTTACCAACCAAATTAATTCAACCTTACAAACTTTTATAAGTGAGGTAATTGGGACTATTAAGCCATTTATTCTTTTGGGTCACCGAACCTAAAAATGATTATATAATAAGAACGTTATTTATTAAACAGCAGAAACTGGACGACGTTTAAGTTTTACATCTTTTAGTGAATTTTCGTAGAGAACATTCACTAATGAGGAGATCGCGACTTTTGAATCCCTAGACCCATTATCGGGGTCACTTTCAATTTTATATTTTTAGTCTATACGGTTGTAAAAAAATATTTAAATTTTAAGGAACAATACTTAAATGTTTCGGTATTTCAAAACCTGACGTTTCATTGGTATATATATATATATATATATATATATATATATATATATATATATATATATATATATATATATATATATATATATAAATGTAATAAAAAGTCAATGTAACTTGGCTCTTGACAAAATTTGTTATTTTGGCAAAAATATGGAACAGAAAAAAAAGTTGCTTGTTATGAGGTATTGTAATGTGGAAAGGAATACGAGGCAGTAAAGGTTTTGGGTGAAATTTTAGATGGAGAAAGAAAGAGGCAGAACTCAATTTGAAAATTAGTATGTCAAAATTTGAAGTATGTTATTCATGTCAAATATTTTTGGAATGAAGTTGGTAAAATTATGTCGAAATACTTCACAAGTCAACGACTTATATGTATTGACATGCTGTATAATTATGACCAATAAAGCATATTATATTATATTATATATACGTGCACAGCTATCTTTGTCACCTCCACCCACCGAAAAGGCACCCAGGCCTCCATGATATATCATTAGGTTTTTATGTTCATTTTGCAGACTTAGCTTGTAACAATAAGTATCTTTAAAGGCAACGTGAGAGGGGTAAGGATTAATTAGATTAATTTTATACTTTTTTTTGACATATTGTTAAATGTAAATCGTTGAAAACAACACCTTTTGTGTTTGCTCCCGTACACGTATCATACGTATACGGCACCAACAATGTTGACAAATCTACATAATAGGTTTTTGCTTACTACTAAGAGATGCCCTTGGCCTTGTTAGGTTTTCTATTTCAGATCTTATTATTTGACTGGACCGGTAAAAATCTCGTCTTACTGCAGTTTATTTATATTTACTCTTTACTTGTATAGCTTCAAAAGGTTACAAAAAAAGACGAATGCCTGGAACTAATAAAAATTAGAATAAAAACTGGGTTCGCGTAAAAACTTTCATTTACAATACTTACCGAAAAAATAATTACGTGAGAAGAATAATTAGATTTTGTTTAATCTTTTGTTCTCAGTAAAAACGGTTAGTTTTATTTTAAAGCTTATACTTAAATAAAGACTTTTTTATTTACTTATTATGCTTTTAAGTTTATTCATATACTATTTGCCTACTGTGGTATTATAATAATAATTTGTATAAATGAATTTATTATTAAAACAAATTATTTCATCACTATCACTTGTTTAAGTTTTAGGTTTGATTTTGTATACTCACATTCAACCCCTACTTCAATTTCATCATAGAATACCAGATGAGTAATGAAAGTGACAGATTTCTAATAACAAAACCTGAAACGTTATACAGTTATACCCTACGGCCTGGAGCGATTTTACTCAAAAACAATCGCGACCATTCGTTTGTCAGGTTCTAACTGTATACCAAATTTGAAGACGATTTTTCAATTCGTTCGTAAGTTATCGTGCCTATTAACAGACCGACATACAGGCCGACAGACAAAAAAATCTTCGTTTCCAAATCATGTCTTCTATGTCTTTTGACACTTTTTACGTCGTTGCAACGAAAAAAAAAACAATTTCTGGCACCGTTAACATCCTTTCACACATATTGACGATGTGGAAATAAAAATAAGGTGTTGTGCGTAATAATGTCGTCAAGACGAGTTTTGTCTTTTTCTTGTTCTTAGAAAATTGTTAATTACCCAACTAGTACATTAACCTTTACGTAGCTAACGAAATTTTTTTCTTTTTTTTTAATTCTTTATTTCAACAACACCACGAGGGCTCACAGCCTAAATAATATCGTACCGTGGGTGTTAATTCTGGACTTAAAGGTTTGGAGGTTCGGAGGAGAAGGAAAAGCATGTGCCACAACTTAGAAGTCCTTCGGACAAAAGAGCGGGCATAACAAGATGTTCTATGTCTGGTGACCTGGACAGTAAAAGGGTGCATTGGCTCTGTTCCCCTGGTAGATCTGTTGGGGGCAGCAGTGGAGGAAATATATGGAAGAAAGCTTCTCTGAGCAGCGCCCGTGCATATATCTATAAAAGAGAGAGAGACATGGAGAGAGGTCACCAACAGCACGTCGTTAGGCAAGGGATGGCAGCGTTTGGGTGGGGGCAGGGCCACCGATGAGACGTATAGCTCTCTTTTCAATGAAGTCCAGGATAGCGAGTGTAGAAGCGGCAGCGGCACTTCAGATGTGGGAGCAGTATTCGAGGTTTGGCCTTATTTGTGAAGTATATAATGTATAGAGATTAGCTGGTGAAAAGTATTTGCGAACCCGGAAGAGGAAACCTAATTTCTTAGCAGCCGCTTCGGCAAATTGATGTGACATGTTGGTGCCAATTGAGATTTAGATCCACAGAAATCTCAGCAAGTGAAAAGCACTCATTACTGTGAACAACTTGGTTGTTCATTGTGATGAGCGAGGGCTGGTGTATCTCTTATGAGATAGAAAGCAAGACTGAGATTTGGTGGAGTTGAATTGTACAAGATTTCTACTTCTCCAGTCTAATATTTTTTGGAGATCCACAGCACAGAATCCCCAATGAGTCTGCGTTTTGTGTATAAATATTCTCTTTTTGATTAATATTTCAAGTTATCTTATCTAAAAGGATTATTAGTGAATAATCGGTACACATATCAAATTTTAACTGTACAATGTAGTAAATCAGCAGTCACAAAAGTTATGACAGTAAAAATGCTATTAAAACAAATGCCATAAGTCTCAACATGCAATTGACTTTTGATTGAACCCAATAATTCTTAGTTTTTCGACGTGAACAAAGGGTGCTTGGCAGTTATTTCCAAAACATTTTATATTTCCAAAGCGGCAGTATATATGTATATATGCTCATATTATTACTATGTAATGCAATCTTTATCATTATGGTCTTTAGACGATGCTCCTTGTTCCTTGCTACTATCACTATTTGTTTTCCGTAGCTCTTTTAATTTCACTATAGCTTCTACACTTTACCAATTGATCTAAGGTTTCCAACTTTCCGCTACATACATCAGAGCAATGAAACTTTAGACTCTACAAACACTTTCTTTAGGTTTAAGTTAAATAACTATTTAATAGTTTGTTTGCCACCTCCATTTTATGTGTAGTCACATTTACCATCATCGGTTAAAACACCCTTAAGGTACGTAAACATTTTTACTTGTTTGTCCTTTAGTTTTAAATGCATTGTTGCACTTCTATCCATTCTTATCTGTACTGATTTTATTTTTATGATTTCAGTTTTAGTTTAATTCTTTTTAGCGCACGATCCGGAACATTGAACATTATTTGTATTTCTTTTTGCGTTTTCTCTATCAGCGCTGTGTCATTTTGGATGGAACTGTAGTAAATTTATTTTGACTTCTGCTCTCTTTTTCTTTAGTCTACTTATAATGTCTTTTGCGAATAAATTGAATATGGCGATAATTGACGTCCTTGATAAACACCGCTTCTTATTTTACCTTCAAATTCATATCTTCTGTGGTACTTTGATTATTGTATAGATTGAGAATGTTTCGGCTATCTTTCCAATCTAATGTAGGCTCTTCATTATATGACATAATATTTTCCAATCCACATTATGGAAGGGTTTTTACAGGTCTACAAAAGCAATAAACACATATAGGCATCGTTTCTCCAGCTCGTCGGTTTGCTCTAAATCCGAACTAATCTTTATTAGGACAGCTCTTAATTTTACTTCTTATTCCACTTTTAGTGAATTTTCACAATGGTTAGAGAATATTTGCCACGTGACGGTACATGTATAGTGATCTATTGCATTATTATTTTAATAAAGAAATAACTGCAACATCTTCAAGATGTTTTCTGTTAGTTCAATTTCTTGTAATAAAATTAAATAAGGTCATCTATAACTTATTTTGTGTTAGACACAGACACCTTAAATGTCAACTACAATTTTTAAAAACGTTTCTTTCTACAGTTATCAGTTCACAAAATCTCAAACCAAAAAGGGTTAGAATATTGGCTCAAAAGTGTAAAATGCGTATCTAGTTACTATTTGCTAAGTCTCTAAAATACTTTCTATTATTACTTTTTCAAATTTTTGAAATTATTTGAAAAATTAATGTATCTTCATTCTAAATTATTCAAATGCCATATACGTAGAACACGTTTGGAATTAAGAACGTTGAATGTACGTATCTCAAACACATTTGTTTAATTCATTCATTTCAGATTGGTAGCCATTAAAACGTGTTTTTTAAGCATTGTTTTAAATGTGAAAAGGTACCTATTTAGCATTCAGCATCGCTGAATAGACCTCTCATCTTGTTACTGAATACTAAACGTGTGGTAAAGTTTCACAAACTTAATATTTATAGTTTTTAGAATGAAATGAGAAAAACTCTGGACGCAGCAAGTGCGTTATGGTAGTGAATTTTCATAAGATTAAGATGTTTGATTTATGAAAAGAAAGGTACTACCAAAGGGACAAATAAAATACAAGATCTCTAGATAAATCTTTATAGTGGGTTAATTTAATAAAATTAGTGACAATCAGGAATTTAATTTGTCTAAACAGCACAAAATGAAATATATATATATATATATATATATATATATATATATATATATATATATATATATATATATATATAAAATAAATTTGGTAAATTAGTAGTTTTCCTTATGGAGGGTTTTGAGAATTGTTTTCCGAAACATGCTTAGGATTCTCCTAGGTGCATAACCCACAACAAACATTTCTTATAAACAACCTCTAAAAAAGTAACAGGACCAGGAGTTAATAAGGGTGTAGGGCAGGCAAAACGAACTGTAAATATGAGTGGAAAAGCGAAAAAATAGCTTAGTCGGATCTCTAACAGCTGCCTTTTTCAGATTTTGCAGTCGTACCTCCTTTAAATCTTTTTTAACTTATAGTAACCAATCATGAAGAAGTTCACATGTAAATAACTCAGTAAAGACAAGGAATGCAAAGGGAAAGAGTAGTGTCGACGTGCATTAGTGATGTCAAATTATATTTATCAGCAGTTGATTTATCTAAAAGTGTCAAGGTAAACTGCGAACCGACGTTTTATTATAATTATTATTAATCGCCCATATTAAATACAATAAAAACAAGAAATCGCTACAAATGAATTAAAATTCTCAATTTAAACTAATTTAAGATGAAACCTCATGGCGAAGTCTAGCCCTTGGCTAATTTACTCAACAATAAAGTTCCCTCATGCAATAGTGCAACGTGAACAGGTATATGATCCACTACAATACAATATAACTAACCACACTCACATCTCAAGCAGTAGCCTTTAAAAAAGAAGAATCTATTACTAGTCATACTAACATTATTCACATTGTTTGTCTCACTAATATTTTTTGGAGGGTAAATAACACTTGACGAGAATTATTCCTTCAGAGAAGATGGTGATGAACGACAACCAATCACGGTCAAAACAAATTTTCCAACATGTAGTTTTCCTCTATCAATCATTCTTAACCAACCCAACTCCGTATAAGTATGTGACACATGATCCCTACCATGCAATCCAAATACTACCTGTATGCGAATCCTATCTCTCACGTTAATGGAATGTCCGTAAGCTAGATCACAATAATCAAAACTAGACAGCACAAGTGTCTCAAAATGGTTGTTATGTAAGTCTGTGCTTAACATATGCCTGTTACTATACAATAATATCAATAAAATCAAGCTCCTCTGAAGCACTATTTTCACATGATGCTTAAATGAAAGGCACGTACCGAGAGTAATGCCCACGTTCACGGCGGATTGCACAAAATCAAGATATGTACCATCAATCATAATATTCAACATGTTGGAAGAGATGCTCACACCTTTGATGCTATCAAATATTACTTTCGATTTAAGAAAATTAAGTCTCAAGCCATGCCTCCTCGAAAGGTCTTTCAACCGCAGCAGTTCGGAGTTAATGATCACCGACGCACGAAGTTAATCTATGCTATCAAAATCAAACTGTAGCTGTGTATCGTCAGCAAAGCCTTGAAATCGACTGTGCTCAAGAGACTATGCATATTTCGAAGTTATTTCCCCTGTAAATTTTCAGCCGTATTTAGATTTATTTAAATAAATATCGCAAAAAGAAGAACGAATCAAGATGCACGATTGTTTCAAATTGTTTGTATTTTTTTTTTGTGTGAGTAGACATTTACTAAATTCCGAAATTTACTAGTAGAAGAAAATTTATAATTTGTTTTATGACAAAACTCTAGAAATTAATGTCTTTTTGAAAATCATGGTTATAATATTTAGATACTTGTCAAAATTGTATCTTGGACAAGCACTTTGAAACTTATTGGTCATGATGCCATGTATAAATATCAATAAGTATTTTTATTAGTAGGTAGACTAACTTAGAACTGTATATTATATTAACGAAATTCAAGTAAAAAATTCACAAAAAATATTCACTTACCATGTTTACATTGCAAGTCAGTAAAATAAGACGATCCTCTATTATTATTCATAATAACCCGTTGACATTTGCCGTTTGGTGACTAACAATGAGACTGTTAGTTACTATAATGCGAATGCGAATACAAATGCCATCAGCACATTGTCAGATGGTATAATAGTAAAATTAAATATACTATTTTAAACAATACTATGACAAATTATTAGTTCAAGAAGTATGGGTATTAACCGCAGTTATTGGATGGATTTATTTTTTCAACTACCATTTATTTGTAAATAATTATGAATATGCCCGACCATGTTTTACATTCTAACATTCAAATGTTATTTTATTACATTTGACAACTTGGCTAATCTATAATCTCTGATTGTTTTGCGATTGACGCTTTAAAAATCTCTTCTTCAAAGTGGAAGATATTCGTGCTTTTATTATCCTTATTAATGTTGAATTTGCGAAATGCTTTATTGAAGTTGAATTGATGTCGTAGATTAATTTAATTTTTTACAATTTTAGTGAATTTTTATATTATTTTCGAATAATTTATGTTCTCTGACTAGTTTACTAGACTAATTTACAATTTGGTTACCAGCAATATTGTGACGCCTTTACCCATGCACAATATTTCATTAGAATTCACGTTAATATTTCAAGAAATATTGTAGTTTTACAATTTTCTCTACTTTTTTTTTTTTTGAGAAAAATTAGAGCTAGTGTTCATCTACGAACTCATCCAAGCTATTAACATAGTCAAGGCAATTTACAAATTTGATCAAAATCGGGCAAGTTTATTTTGAGTTATTGGTTGGATACGTATACACACACACACACACACACACACACACACACACACACACACACACACACACATATATATATATATATATATATATATATATATATATATATATATATATATATATATATATATATATATATATATATATATATATATATATATATATATGTGTGTGTGTGTGTGTAAACAAATAAAAATTGAA
This sequence comes from Tillus elongatus, assembly GCA_964006375.1. Taxonomy (NCBI): domain Eukaryota; kingdom Metazoa; phylum Arthropoda; class Insecta; order Coleoptera; family Cleridae; genus Tillus; species Tillus elongatus. Next base: position 133,735,056 of record OZ023263.1, read on the forward strand.
ATGAACCTTGGATGTGGGAAATTCCCTAATAGTTCTCACAGAAAATAAACAATAAGTTAAAATAAAGGAAGTTTAATACAATTTTAAAAGTGGAATTAACAAAAATCAATACAAGGTATATTTAAGTAAGGGACAAAATTCGCTAATTGTGACAATACAATCAAAGGCTGTTAATGAAAATCGTGTAAAATAATATATTTACTAGCAGGTGTAAGATTTACATTTTATTATTATAATTACGTGGCAGCTGTTTCCCTCCGATATGGATAAATTATCTAAAAAAGACACATCGTTGGGAAAGAGCTGTCATGTAAAATCAATATAATATATAGGTCATATTAATAGTTTTAATATACATTTGAAAGTGAATTTAGTTCTAGTGTTATCTACTATCGACTAATTAAAGAAGACTATGTATCACAATTCCAACAGTTTAGTAAATTTAAAATTACATGTAATATAATTCTTCAACAAAAAAAAGAAGCAAAACAATACGCCTAGTTAGTTTTAATTTAAACGTTTTTAATTAAATCAATTCTGATAGTGGTTTGAGATGGACAAATGAACTATTTTAATTTATAATTAATTGTTTTCTACAAAAAAATATTGGTTTGTTTAAAAATACAGACGATACAATGTTTTTATATCTTGAAGCTTAAGGTTTCTCTGGTTGGCGTTTCAAGGAATTGTTACACATGTTGATTTCCTAGCAGTCCAATGTGACACCGTACATATCTCTTCTTGAACTCATTGTGACACTCAAGTAAATTATTGAGTCCTCGCGACTGTACGTTGCTTATAAAAGTCTATACACTAATAAACGGATTTGCGGCCCACTCATTGTTGTTTGATGATGTATCGCTACTTTACTTAAAACACATTCAAAGCAATCTCCTCGGATTTACTGCCTGGTTGGTCAAATTGACATATTATCAAAAAAAATTGGAATCTTCTGCCTGAGGTTCCAGGAGTGCACAGTCCATTTTTGTTACAATTTGTGCATTGTGTTGCTTGGAGTTTATGCAGTTACGTCAAAAACTTTTGTAGTTTCAAAGTTTCCATTTATTTTGATTGTCCAAATAACTAATACTGTCCCATACACAAATATAAAAAGCATGATTTGGAAACAATTTCTTTGGTCTGTAACGAACGGTTCAGATTATTTTAAAATTGCTCCAGGGGATAGGTGATAAATGATTTTGAGAAAATTGAATGTTTTTTTAAACCTTCAGTAATATAATGTTTTAGGGTTTGTTTATTAAAAAACTTTAAATTTCATCAAACATCTGGTATTCTATGCTGAAATCAAATTTGAGGTTAAATGTGTAAGGGTGGAATATTGGTGCCAAAAATTTCAATTCTACCTTTCAGAAGTTTATCGGTAGAGGAATACGAATATTTTCTTTTTGTTCAAGTCATGGATCCTGAAATCATTTCATGAGACAGTATTTCTAACAAGAGTAGATTATCACAGCTATTTGGATGTAGTGATTTAATTTGCAATACTTTCTCGTTAGAAACGATTCTGACAATTGTAGTGGGGTTACTTTCCACTGCATTGAGAACTGACTCTTCAATTTGAGGAGATCATTGGTATCTTTTGCATATAGAATTAGATTTTACAGATTTTAAGGCATCTATTTCCCTAAAACATCTGCAGATATGTTCAAAAATATTTCCGGGAAAACCTGTCATAATAATTTCTCACTGCTTCTTTTCCATTTTGTTTCGCTTCACCACAGTGTAATAACAAATTAGCTAATTCACCCAAGGTATAATTGAAAAGTGCATTTTAATAGCATATACAGCATCTATTACAAGGCTTGTTCAATTAAAACCCATCTTTGGTCAGGTTAGCCTTGAAAACAGTTGTAATCACTCAAATGACGTTTTGTAATGTTAGTTTTGTTTGTAAACATCACACTTATGAGTTCCTGTCATTTGTATTTAACAGCGATTTTAAGTATTGTGACTTTAAAATTGAGTTTGTTGTTAACAATCCGTCTAAATATAATCAGTGTGCGGTCATTCATTTTTTGTGTGATAAAGGTTTGCAACCATTGCAAATTCAAACACGAATGCAAGCAGTGTATGGAAACACATGTTTTGCATATCCAACTGTCAAGGAATGGTTTCGAAAATTTAAGTGTGAAAGAGAGAAGATGAATGATAAGCCGCAACTAGGTGCATTGAGTACTGCATCAACAGACAGGAATGTGGCATGTGTAGAAGACCTGATTAGAGGAAATCGTCTATTGTCATTCAAAGCAATTTCAGAAGATGTTTGTGTGATTATAGAATCTATCCGTAGTATCGTATACAAACTGGCTTCCAGCAAAAGGTGTTAAAAGGTAATCGTTTTCAGTCGGATGAAGAAGTACTAAATGCCTTAAAAGAATTTTTCGGGCATTAGCCACAAGAATTCTTTAAGCAGGGTATACATCAGTAGGTGAAACAATGGGATATGTGCCCTAATAATAATAGTAATTATTTGTAAATATATTTGCCAATAAATTTGTTCTGAACCAAAAATGGGTTTCAATTGAACAAGCCTATTATTACCTTGATAAAGAAATGACAATAACAGCCTAATTTTTTCATTCTTTCCAAAACACATTCGATACACAACATAAGACAACATAATTGCATTTATCTCATAAAAGAGATGAAAATCGACAAAATATCAACAAAAAAAATTATCAGCACTAAATGACCTACATAACTGCTAAGAAAGAAACGTCAGTGACAGATTTTTTTTCTTAGAAAATTATTAGTAATGGCACCAATGTACCGCCCTTTAAAGGTAACCACACTCTTTTAGCAATAAAATATGTACCAGTCTGAATATCTATCACCTTCCAAATTTCATGCAGGTTGCTGGTCATGATCTTCATTTTGATATTTTTGACACATCGATCCTTACCAGATACCAAGTTTGTTTTTTCAAATGAAACCTCCGGTATATATATATATATATATATATATATATATATATATATATATATATATATATATATCGGGATAAGGTTATCTTTCCCTAATATGGGGAGGTTTCCACGGGATAACCTGATCAATACGGCTTTATTACGGGATTTGCTCAGGCGCCAGCAGCGTGGGTTTAAAGGAAGACTCTGCGCTCCCTCGGAACTATATCTCTGTCCTCGGTTGTTATTTACAGCTACACGGACCCAGGGTAGACCCTAGTGGAGACAGGGTTCGCCTAAGTCCACAGGCAAAGTCCCTCAGGACTCCTTAATAATGGCCTGTATATTAGAGATCAGAATGCTGCGTATTAGGTTGGGGTGGATTGGTTGGGAAGCGTTGAATGATACACCGTATAAAACAAAGCATCTATTTACAAAAGTATTGGTGGGGAAATATTTACAAAAATATGTACAAAGAAATATTTACACAAGGGGTGTTCCAGGAATACCACACGTTTAAACTAACTTATTGGATAACAAATCAATTTATTAGAGACCAGAGGCAGAAACAGAAATATTCGCGAGTTACACGGTCGGTATCACGAATAAGGGTTGTAAACTCCCGGCCCTTTAGGCGGGCAGAAGCGTCCCGGGATCGCCAAAGCAAAGCACCGGTGGTCGGTTTAAGCAGGCATGCAATATGGGAGTTGAAAGCCAACTCTAGGTGCAATATCAAGATCAGCTAACGGCTTGTTCTACTTTCTACTATCACTAAATTAATTACGGACCCTCAAGCATGCGTTGCAGTCATACAGACTCTCTACGAGCTGAGGAAGTGTCTCACTAGGGAGATGGAAATTTCCCCCTCGACAAAATAAAGGAAGTCCTCACTATCAAGTTAAAAGAAAACACAGCCTCCAAACGGTGCCTTCAGGACGATCGGGATAACGGGTATCGCCAGACTGTTTCGATCGCCAGGAATGGTGGAGACCTACTGCAGCCCGAAATATCCCAGCTGTCGTCCAGATCCAGGAGCACGAGAGCTGCGCCACGGGAGACCACTTTGGGTGACTTGATCGTGACTAGACCGCCACCGGGTTCAAATCAACTTGTAGTCAGCCGCTTTGCTAGTGCCCTCGAGCACTCGGGAAGAGTCCAGCTCAGGAACGCAACCCTTTGCACCTCTCGACGGAAACAAAGAAAAGCCCTCCTACAACGATTGAAAACGGCAAGGTTTTCCCAATGATCTCGCTCGGACGGTTGGGACACCGGGTATTGCCAGACTGTTTCGATCGCCAGGGATGGTGGAGACCTACTGCAGTCCGAAATATCCCAGCTGTCGTCCAGATCCTGGAGCACGAGAGCTGCGCCACGGGAGACCGCCTTGGGCGACTTGATCGTGACTAGACCGCCACCGGGTTCAAATTAACGTGCAGTCCGCCGCTTTGCTAGTGCTCTCGCGCTCTCGGGAAGACTCCAGCTCAGGAACGCAACCCTTTACGCCCCCCGACGGAAACAAAGAAAGCTTTTCCCACAAAGACTGAAAACGACAAGATTTTCCCAATAATGTCGGTCGGACGGTCGGGACACCGGGTATTGCCAGACTGTTTCGATCGCCAGGGATGGTGGAGACCTACAGCAGCCCGAAATATCCCAGCTGTCGTCCAGATCCAGGACCACGAGAGCTGCGCCACGGGAGACCGCCTTGGGTGACTTGATCGTGACTAGACCGCCACCGAGTTCAAATCAACGTGCAGTCAGCCGCTTTGCTAGTGCTCTCGCGTTCTCGGGAAGACTCCAGCTCAGGAACGCAACCCTTTGCGCCTCCCGACGGAAACAAAGAAAACTTTCCCACGAAGACCGAAAACGACACCCCCTCCGAACGTCCAGGAGGTCGAGTCTCGCCGGGCTGTTTCGATTACCAACACAGTTGGGAATCTATGGCAGCCCGAAGTACCCTTACTGCAGTCAGTCACTGAAACCGAAGAGGCTGCTCCACGGGAGACCACTTTGGGTGACTTGATCGTGACTAGACCGCCACCGGGTTCAAATCAACTTGTAGTCAGCCGTTTTGCTAGTGCCTCCACGCTTCCGGGAAGACCACAGCTTTGGAAAGCGAGCCCCGGCTCCCCCAGGTCGCTCCGCTGATACAGACAGAAGCGAACGATGGACCTATTTATGCGAAGCACCTTTGCGGCCGCCTCCCTGAAATAAAACCACTGACAAACACAACAACCTTCAATATATTTTCCACACCTGGACTTTTAACGTCACCTCTGGCGAAGGCTACCAAGCGCGCCTAGGTGTTCGCCGCCAGAGAGAGACGCCGATCCGTGGAAAACCCCTTTCATACAGGCCCTGCACCGTACAGCTATAGAGACAGCGACCTATCAAAAACGAAGCGGAAATGAGCGGCCTGCTGAAGACGGCGTTCTCCACTTGCCACAGCTGCAAACTCTACTAAGCTGGTGCACCTAACGAATCGCTGCTTACTCCTCTCACGGCCGGCCTGAAATACACAATAAAACCAAACACCAAGAATCGAGACCCGGACGGTGGCTACTTCCTCTCCGTGACTGCTCCTGCGATCGCTGAAAGAGAACTAAACTCCCACGACCGGCCTGCTGAATTCGCTACTGAAATACACAATAAAACCAAACACCAAGAATCAAGATGCGGACGGTGGCTGCTTACTCTCCGTGACGGCCCCTGCGACTGCTGAAAAAGAACTCAATTGTTCAACGGGTCACAGCCGACCTGCCGGCTCTCGCACGGTTCACAGTTTCTGCGCCGCGAGGTGCGCGTAGGTTGATGCAGTGGACCAGCCCATCTGTCCCTGTTTTCATCTCTTCGCATACCGAAGGATCCGCTTGGGCGATAACACACCGGTACCATGCCTGCCCCGCTCTCGAAACTATATTTTATCAAACATTTACGAATGTTTTAATAACAAAAATAAATTAAATTAATTACAGATGGTACGGATCTATTCCCCTGTTAACTAATTAGATTATCTAATGGCAATTACGTCACTTCGTGACAATATATATATATATATATATATATATATATATATATATATATATATATATATATATATATATATATATATATATATATATATATATATATATGTTTTAATATTAACTAATAAACCAGATTTTTTTTTCAGCTTTATTTGATAATATGACAGGTTGTTGAGCAATGATTGGTATTACTCCACGGAGTTTCGAAATTTTACTTGTAATATTTTGGTTTTTTGCTAATAAGTCGAAAACCTCTAAGAATAGGAAGAACATTATATAGTACTTTAAGAAAGAAAATCAATTGATCTTGCTATTCCTATATAATACAGGATGCTCCATTTGAAAATCTCACATTACCTGCCATTATATGTTCTACCTAAAGACCATTTTTATTGTAGACGGTCTATATACAATAATTGGATTTTCATGACTATATCAACCTATTAGCAAACAGCAACAAAAAACTCAAACCTCTATCCATGCTGGTTATGGAAAGACTCTTTGGTTGTTGTTAATGAATGGAGGTTGCGAACTTTCCTAACTAATAACTTTTATTTTCTTAACGTCTTGACATAGGTTAACAGATATATAAACAAACAAACACACACACACACACACACACACATATATATATATATATATATATATATATATATATATATATATATATATATATATATATATATATATATATATATATATATATATATATATATATATATATATATATATATATATATATATATATATATATATATATATATATATATATATATATATATATATATGTTTATTTATGAAACAGTCACTTTGTATGTGGTCTGGAAGGTCTTAGCAGCGAGGATTGGTCCTTTCACTATTACTGAAGTTTTTACCCTTCGAAATCAATTTATTAGGAGTGCCCTTTTTCTCCTATGTCACTCTTTGACATACGGTCAAAAGAATGTTAAACCAATCAATTCTTTCTTTAAAAAATTTTTTATACGCAAAAATTCCAATCTGTTTCTTCTTAATATCCAAAAATTCAATCAATTAATTTTAAATAATAATTTAAATCTGCTTTTTCACTCTTAAAAATTACAATCTGTTTCTTCTTAATATCCAAAAATTCAATCAATTAATTTTTAATAATAATTTCACTCTGCTTTTTCACTCTCAAAAAATTCCAATCTGTTTCATCTTAATATCCAAAAATTCAATCAATTAATTTTTAATAATAATTTCAATCTGCTGTTTCACTCTCAAAAAATTCCAATCTGTTTCTTTTTAATATCCAAAAATTCAATCAATTAATTTTTAATAATAATTTCAATCTGCTTTTTCACTCTCAAAAAAATCCAATCTGTTTATTCTCTTCTCATGACGACCGTCTCCAAGTGAAAAATTTCTTGTTTGTTTGTAGCAGTAGACAGGGGGCCACCCTGGCTGACCCCATCCACTTTTTCTGCGCATGCGTTGACCAATGACGTCACGACGGCGGGAGTCAACTGATAGGTTCCAAGTTCCCGCCCGCCGCTATGTGAGCATGAGTTAACAGATGGCGGGTAACGGCAACCTGATAATTAGCCATGTGAGCAGGTGTTGACAGAAACGTGTCAGGTCCCAAGTTCCCGCGTGCCGCCATGTGGTTATACACACGTGTTGAGCAGGGGGTTAGAACTCCCGATTCCCCATGCTGAATCTTAAGTCTTGTATAGGTTATGTTTTTGTTGACATCAAGTATGTGTTGTTGTGCTCTTAGGTTATTGGTTGCCAGGCAACAACGTGTATGTTTGTATACAGGCTTGTTTGTTATGAGACTGCCATGTGAAAATTTGTGGTTATGATTGTTTGTTAAGGTTAATGTTTGATGGCGTGTTTTAGGGTTGCCATGGTACTAAGTTTTTGGCGGGAAATTTGAATTTTATCGAAAAGGTGTGCGCCTGTGCAGAGCCCATATATTTGTTGAATTTATTATTGGTATTCTGGACTCTGCACAGACACACACTTATACATACACACACGCACACACAGAGAGAGAGAGAGAGAAGGCTAGCTAGCGGGTACTTGAAATGGACAAAGATAGATAACTAATTTGTTTATAGAAAATGGTGTTGAAGAAGTGGCTAAGAATTGAACGCGTTACCTTTAGAATAGCAGGCAGAGACGCAAACCGTTAGACCAAGGAGATCTAAGTGAAAGTAATACTTTAACGTGTAATATATACAACCATCTTTTGAATGAATGAATATCAGTGACCTAGATAGAGTATATTAGTACTAAAGTGGCTGTTTTAACTTTTTTAAATTATTTCTGTTGAATGTTAGCGTTATACCTACATGAATTGCTTAAAACAAAAACGACATATTACATAATTTAAGTATTAAATAACATAGCCAGTTATTATGCATTTTCTTGTGCGAGACAAATGTATCTTCAGTTGAAAGTAACTCGTTTACGAAGCTGGTTACATTAATTAACAAAGACCTAGAGGACGATATTTTGATATGTATATTTAAACGTAGCTTTTATTGCAAATAATGCTTCGATGAACGTAAATACACTATAATTCTTAGCTGCAGTTGCACTTAATATAAAAGAGAGAGTCTATCGCGGAAACCTAGATTGCCTAAGGCAGATTATTCATACAGTTATTTATTCAACAACATATTATGTAAATGTAAACACACGTATTAAGATTTAAGGAGAATGTGATGCATATATATACCAGGACTGTTCAATAAAATTAAGAATGGAAGTTAAACACACATATATGCGCGGGTTTTTCAATAATAACAAACTCAATTTAATACAAAAAAATTAAATATGAGATATATATACGAGGGTACTCATTAAGAATTGAGATTTTAGTAATACACACACACACACACACACACACACACACACGTTTGTTGTGTAGCACGTGTTGGTTCTCACATGTGTCCATTTTACGAGGGTTTATCAAAATGCAAGTAAGAAAAATAAAGCAAATGATTTACATACAATAAAGAATTTATTTGGGGTACAACCCGGCTGCACATATTAATACATAAGTGACATAGTAAATTATATTATTACATAGTGGCTGTACATATTGATACATAAGTGACATAGTTACTATTATTACATAATGGCTCTAACGATGCCCGTTAGAGGTTTATATTCCAATACACTCTCATGAATAACCAAACAGTAAGCACGTGTGTTGTTAGGGAAGTTCGCTCGGCTCATAAACTCCACTTTAATGTCCACCGTTGACGACTTGATCGACTCGTTCTGGTGTTGACAGTCGATCACAAATAGAGCTCGGTCTTTAAACTCGTCATAATTCAAGATAGGCTCCGACATGTTTTTATAACAGAATCTTTTTTGAAAATCTGTATACATCTGATAGGCTTCGGCATACTTGGATTTCTCGAAATCCATATGCATAGATTCATAAGGGTAGCATCTGAATTTAGAAACATTCGGAGATCAACCATACCAATGTTATCGAAAAAGTCTGCCTTCTTGCTTACGTTGTCCTTGCGATCTGTTTGAAAGGCTATAATCTCATATCGAGGTCTTTCCAAGTTGGTTGCAGTTTTAACAGCCCACACATCTCTGTTTATATCTCTGAGTGATGGTAGCTCATATATGTCCCATTTGCGGTATGCGAGAAATATGGATGTGTCTTTTGCTATTTTATCCATCAGCTCCAATTTCATTTTATCATTGGGAAAGACATGTTTTGCCTTTAAAAACATATTGGTTACGGTAATTTTTGCTCGTGCCGTACCTGTGCTGTAATAGCCGTTGGAATTATTTCGAGCTCTTGTAAATCGGAAAGTATGTTTGCCACAGAGAACTCCTTTGAAATGATGGAAGAAACTGAAGAGGAACCAAATAGGTATGAGCATGTGAAACTTGTTATCGTTTAAGGTGATGTGCTCCGACGACACATTCAGTCCGGCATTGCTAAGAGATTTGGCTTCGTTCTTACTGAAGGATAGCAGACTTTTGATGGTTGTTGTGGTGTATGGGTCTCGCACTCGTTCCACCTCCTTGTTATTTAACTCATAGGTCATGGATTCAAACAGAGCAGCTCCTCCATTATTTGACAGATAACACTCACCATTGGCGTTTTGTACTGCTAAAGGTTCCAGAGCACCTTCGATTATTAGAGCTGACTCGGCCAGACATACGAACGCATCTTGCTGATTGATGGTTATTTCAATTTCATCGCTGTTACCAAACGATTTAGTTGGTGAATAGTAAGAGCGCAGTTCCTCGCGATCGATGGCATCATCAAACACGGGGTCTTTGAATATTTCTAGTTTTGACGACATGATAGCCCAGGCTTTTCAGGAATTCAATATTATCGGGACGAAGTGTACCCTTTGAACTGCCTGCCTCAACTGAAGTTGTTTTGGTGGGTGCACTTGCTTTTATATCTTTAAAGACCAACATGCTAAGCAACCTTTATAAGTTTCTAGCGAACAGACACCTCTTCACCTTGAAAGTTGACATCAACTGAATCTTGATCGATGATGTCGATGCTTATATTCGAAATCTCTTGCTTGTTCACCGGCAGGTAAATTAAATTTTTAGGTTCGATGTCGATTGCGTAGCCCGGATCAACCATCGGAGCAAACTCATACAGCGTATGTGAGGGTTGTCCGTTATAATAGGAACCAGACACAATATTAGTTTCGATGCGAATCTGTCTAACATCCACTATTTCAACAGGTAAATCAGATTCATAAAAGATGTCCGGTTGAAGAACTTGTTTTGAAAACCCCAACATTCGCCCAATCGAACCATCAAATTCAAAACTGACACTTGTATAACACTTTAGTTTACATTTGATGGTGTTCGGATTAGGTGTCAGAATCAGAGCCTGCTGCTTTTGTTTGTGTGTTGCTGTAGCACCAACAAGTTCATTTTGAAGTAACTCTTCCAAGTGTGTTATCTCATAGGCACCAGTGGGTATCGTGATGGTCCGCCAACCAATTCCTTCTTTTACATGAAATTTGTTTTTACCTTCATAGATGTTGGGTATGTTGTTGCATGTGTGAAAGCCTATCAAAGCAACAGCATAACTACCATCCAAAGCAATTGGTGGATGGTAGTCTGACGACAGATGGGAGCTGCGATCTTTCAACACAGGCTACTGTTTGAGTCTTTTATTGCAAAAATTTTAAACACATGTGACCACAATTAAAAGTATTATATGTTTGATACACATGAAGATTATACAAGATGGAATAGTCTTTAAGGTAACGTTGCAGCTCCACAGGAGGCTTCAAGTTTCCATACGAGTCAAAGTACTCGACGATGTCGCAACGTTTTCTCACAGCAACCCAATGACTGCCTGGCTGCTCGTGTGTTTGCAAATTCATAATGAACGATTCGTTTTTACGTGGTCCATTGTGAGGTAGCTCATCTCGCATGTATACACCTCTAAAATATGGGATTTTCATTTTACCAGCAAACTTGACAAAATCTACTTTTGTTAGAGGTTTTGCTGGTAAACACTTTAGTTTTTTGGCTTTTGCAGATACAACCCATAACCGGAGCGTTGTTTCTTGAGATAAAGGCCTTTGCCCAGTCTCTTACATTTTGGCTTAAATTTCAAACCACTGCCTCTCCTGCCCATCGCGATGGTTTCCATTGTTTTGTTGTGACGTTCTTCCTCTTCCAGTTTCTGTTTCGCAGACTTGGCATCATTCAAGGCTTTAGCAATACCAGCAGCACCGCCACCCAGAGCTCCTAGTGCCGACAGACCACCAAATATCAGAGGCAACAGGGGAAGGAAGCCTCCGCTTTTTGGTATTGGAATAACTCGAGGTTTCTGCACCTTATTACGTCCACCAATGTTTCTAACGATTGCATGAGCTATATCAAACACAGCGTTCTCTGTTGGAATAAGGTTTCTATATTTTATAACTTCCCCAATCAGACTTATTATGTTTTTAGAGGAAACTTTCTTCTTTGGCTTCGAGCTGATTACATCAAGACTCTCACCAAGTTATCTGTTAACTTTCATAGTGTTTATAACGCTCCAACTTTTCAGCAAAACTTGCGTCCTTCTTTGTTAATAACGACCCTCACTCTGTGACACCAACATTAATACTGACTGTGCGTCCCACTTGCATCTATATTTATATACACACACACACACACCAAAAATATAGTTTAGTTCAAGTCAAGATGCGTACCATCAAACACGCTTCTGCCTTACCTATTACAAATATAGACGATGCTGGTACAGATATAGCAGAACAACTGAGGCATGGTCCTCTCTTTCCAAACACCGTTCGATGTATCATATCCTAGTGGATGTGGTAAAACAAATGTCATGCTGAGTTTATTGTTTGAAGCAAACGGTTTAAAGTTTGATAACGTGTATGTGTATTCAAAGTCGTTGTATCAACCGAAATACAAGATGTTAAAGAGGTGTTGGATGCATCAAAAGGTGTTGGTTACTATCCATATAGTGAAAACGATGAAATCTTAGATCCAAAAGATGCTTTGGACAACTCTGTGTTTATATTTGATGATGTGGCGTGTGACAAACAAGATAAAATAAGAGCATACTTTAGTATGGGCAGACACAAGAATATTGATACATTCTATCTCTGTCAAACATATACTCGAATACCCAAACATCTGGTACGTGACAACGCAAACGTTGTTGTGTTATTCAAGCAAGATGAAACCAATTTAAAACACCTGTACGATGATCATGTGACCACTGATATGGACTTTAAACAATTAAAAAATATATGCTGCCAATGCCGGAAAGATAATAAGTATGGTGTGTTGGTGATTGTAAAAGAAAACGATGTTCACAAAGGCAGATATAGAAAAGGATTCGATAGATATATATTAATCTAAGTGGTTGCAACCAATGATAGACAGGACAGACAGCTGTCTAACAGTTGTCATACAGCTGTCTAACACAGCTGTCTAGCTGTCTAATACAGCTGTCTAACACAGCTGTCTAACACAGCTGTCTAACACAGCTGTCTATCAAACCTGTCTAACACAGCTGTCTAACACAGCTGTCTAACACAGCTGTCTAACACAGCAGTCTAACACAGCTGTCTAACACAGCTGTCTAACACAGCTGTATAACACAGCTGTCTAACACAGCTGTCTAACACAGCTGTCTAAGACAGCTGTATAACACAGCTGTCATACAGCTGTCTAACATGACAGACAGACATCGTGATAAATAAGAAGAAGACATGCACCATGGCGGAGTCAGTATACCTTAAACCACCACACAGCTTGTATCGCTCTAACAAGTGATTAGACCAGCAGGTAGCACCAACTAACTTTAGCACGATGGAGGTGATGGGTAAGCAAGAGCGAAAAGTTAAGAAAAGGATTTTACAACTTGCTGAAAATATTCGAAAAAAACATTTAATGCTTAAGCTTAACAGAGCTGAAAATGATGATGCTCTGCAACGTTTATATAAACCAATTGTTGAACCGCTAAGTGAAATATCTAGACACATCAGCACTGCAGCAGCAGCTGCTGCCACCAGTGGCTGAACAACTCAAAGAAGAAGTTGATATACCAGAAACGAAACCAAAAGTTGAGTTCCTTAAAGATCATGAAGTTTTTGAAGCTGAACCAGGGATGGAGACAAGTTCCGATGAGGATATCACAACATTTGAAGAGCTTGAGGCAGACCTACAAACTGTCACCACCAACCCAGCATATCACGAATTTTTGGAGCAATATCCTGAACGAGTTCGATATTATATAGACAAGTTTTTTACTGAACCACCGAGACTTGCCACCATTGATCAAACGTATGGTGCTCGCTACGCTAAAGATACTGGTAGCTGGAGTGTTGGCAACAAACGCTTAGACTTTACTGATGATGACATTCGACTCGGTCAAAGGAGATATCCGCAAACACAAGGTCTGCTAGAATTGATATTTATGAAAACACCTAGGGGGTATACTTATGACGATCTTCAACACTATAGAGATATTCTAGAAGCAACTAGTGTGCATAAAATGAGCTACGATCCCAACGCACGAACCAAGGGTTGTTCTTCGGAAAAGTATCTGACTCTAATAAAACCAGTGATAAACCCACGAGGGCGAAGATCCTCAACGCCTCAAGGTTTTGGTTACGCCTATGACGACGACGGCCACCACGACAACGACCACATCACACATCTTAACAAAAAACAAAAGATTGAATCTAAAGCTCAGAGTGATGAGAGCAGTGGTAGCAGCAGCAACAGCAGCAGCATCAGCAGCATCAGCACTAACAGCTATATGATACAAAATAACAAAGCAATAGCATATATGTATTGGGATGACATAAACGCGTTGGTTGATAGACTTAGACTTTTAGTGGCTTCCCAAGTTGTTGCTGGCAATAATGCTCATAACAACGAAATTCAGTCAATCTTAGAAGAACTAAAGGAAGTTAGTGTTATCGCCGCCTAGTAAATCTACATAAGGTCATATATGCCTATCTATTGCTTAGTATAAAAATGTCTATCGATAAGTTCGGACGTTCCCCGCCCAATAAACGTGTAAAGTTTAAAATTATCGAAAGAGAGACTTTCCCAAGAACAGCAAGTGGTGATTTAGATGTGCAACGCCGTAGATTGTGTAACGTCGCCGACCCTATTGATTCCACAGATGGCGTACCTAAAACATTTGTTAATGCGTGGACGACTATCAGAAACATAAAGCTGAGTATCTGAAGAATAAAGATGAAGTGACACAAAGACTAATAGCCATACTGCTAGAGGCTGTGCACAAGCCCGAGTTGGAAGATTTGAAAAACGAATTTGAACAGAAATTGAAAATTTTAACCAAGACCATAACAGCTCAAGTTTTAAAAGATATCGATCTGTCAAAGAGCCACAAGCTAAAGAAGAAGTTGAGTGAAATAGACAAAAATCTGAAAGATTTGCACAAGTGAATACTTTTAAATCCTACATCACCATGAAGCGTCGCCGACGACAACAGTACCAACGTAACGATGAACCATCTGATGTTGAGAATTCTATAAATGAATTCCAACAACTGGCAAGAACCGTAAAACGTAAGCGTACCATACTTAAAGGATGGAATGGCTTGCGGCAGAGTGATTTGACTTAGTTTGTACACTTGTACTTTGTATCAAATAAAAGTCTTTGTTAAAATTAATGTGTTTTTATTTTATAATAGGTAACCGGTAAGAAACGAGGTCACTCGCAACCGCTAACGTTCGCTTGTCACGGTTTAACTCTGAAAGTAGGTCACCGGTAGGAAACTAGGTCACTGCGACACCTTTCACTTGTCGCTGTTTAACTCTGAAACTAGGTCACCGGTAGGAAACGAGGTCACTCGCAACCTGATACCTTTCACTTGTCGCTGTTTAACTCTGAAAGTAGGTCACCGGTAGGAAACAAGGTCACTCGCAACCTGTCTCGGATAGCGCAAAGCAGATTGCTTATATGTCAGACTTAACATCAAATTAACACATACGTGGCTTAACCTTACATTCTCTGCAGCGGGTAGCAGCCATCTGTTCAACACGTGTGTTTCTGTCAACACATGCTCACATGGCTAATTATCAGGTTGCCGTTACCCGCCATCTGTTAACGCATGCTCACATAGCGGCGGGCGGGAACTTGGAACCTATCAGTTGACTCCCTCCGTCGTGACGTCATTGGTGAACGCATGCGCAGAAAAAGTGGAGGGGGTCAGCCAGGGTGGCCCCCTGTCTACTTGTAGCCTCATTTCCTGTGTTACCTTGTTACATCTTTCAATGCCTTACTCCATACTTTATATTTATATACACTATTTTTGGCAGCATTCCCTAACCTATATTACAATTTTATTGTCAGTTTTGACATTTGTGGTAACTGAACAGCTGACATATTTAGGTTACATGAAATTTTGACAAACTTGATCCTAATAAATATTAACACCATAAATTTCACAATTCTACTAAACATGAACATCTTAACCTACCTAAAAACTACTTACACATTTCTTATTGTCCAATATTTACATTAAATTAAAAAAAAGGTTTTAGAGTCTTTCTAATCTATTCGCACTGTCATATCATTTTTATGCAGTCCTTTCTGTCTTTGATATCACTTTCATTTCGTCTACACCTTTCACTCTTATAGACTAGTTAACAATTCTTTTCTTGTCTTACCTCCTTTTTATACATACATCTGTCATTATTTTGGGAATCAATTCTGAGCTTTCAAATTCTATATTAGGTCTTACGATATGCCTGTAAAATTTAGTTTTTTCCTTGCCATGTTGGTTATATGCTGCATTAGCATTGCATACCCCAAAAGTAAGCAAAATATGTTTGTTTCAGGCTATGTATGGGTGATTTTAAGAGTGTGTTGTGTGGATGTTTACCTTCCCATTATAGAAACCATATCAAATTCCCCAATAACAAATTTAGAATACTTCAGAAGCTTCCCTTCTGAAGCTAGAAAACAAATTTTATTCTCGCTTTACGTTACAAACAAATTAGTTTCAAAAAATTTTTGACAATTTTTTGGTCATTTTCAGAATTTTGGATTCATAGTTATACATATATTTATTTTTCGCCCCTGTTTGCTTTTATAATTTAGGGCCTCGTATTTGCCTTTATTCATTACCGAGTAATTCTAATTTCCAATATCGTGTGCTCGTATGCATACATTCAAACAATTTTTATTACATGTTCGTAATCACCCCAATATTTAAACCTTTTTTTAATAGTAGCTGCCATTTTGAGTTCCTATACGTTTCATTAGATATTAGGTCTTTTTCTTTATCATTCGCTTGATTATTCTGATACCCAACTTTTTTATTTTTATTATTAGTCTGAAACTACTATTTATCAGTCGATATATGCTCATATTACTGGACTTTTCATCTCAATCCCCTATATTTCCGCTTATTTTTAATTGTTTACCGCATTTCGCTTCTTTTCAGCTTCAACATCTATATTTTCTTGCAACTACTGTGCACATAATCATCTATATTACTCTTTATTATCTCAATATGCCCTCTATGGGTGTACATATTCACTGGTTAGCTTCTTCATCTATTAAATTCATTTCACTGTTTGTACATATATATTTTTGACTTTTCCCGTTACTCCTTGTTCCAGACGTCTTTATTCAGTTGTTCATCATACTGAATGTGCCATAATTTTCTCCAAATTTCACTTAATTGACCTTAATATCTATTTACTTCATATTTTTGTTTCTTTTTCCTCGTTCGTTGACAGCTCTGGTCCTCTTATCTTGGGTTTAACCTTGTCCCCACTACTTCTTTTGTATCCGATTGCATTTCTTGTTTGGCGTACAATTCTAATGCTAGTTTGTTGTACGATCCTTCTCCACGCTTGGCTGATTACTAACCTTATCTACCTCGGTTTCGAATTTGCCTATACTCTTTTTTCATGCTTGACATTTGCTTTAAATTTTGACGTGTTATTTGGTCGAACTAGTTGTGGTTCAGTTTATAGACTTAATCCATGTCTGTAATTTTGAATTTTGATTTCCTACTATTGTTCAAACTTGTACACGTCTGTAATGTTGAAAACACCTCAGATCTGTCCCGTTTGGAGGTCTGTCAGTAGACAGCTGTTCACTGGTTTATCATTTTCTATTTTATAACGTCCTTCGAATATAGGTTGAAGCTTGGCACATTTCACTAACTCTCGATTTCCAACTCTGTGTGCTCTCACAATCACAATATCTCCTTTTTTGAATTTTACCCCTTTTTTTATTTTCTTACGCTGTCGGCTCAAGTATTTCTGTGCCTTTCTCCTGATTCTCTTCCTCACATTCTCAACCACTCTCTCATATGTCAATTTCTCTTCTATTATCCATTTTCTCTCAGGCCTCCTTCCAGTCATCACATACATAGGTGTCTCTTCTGTGTTCAAGTTATGAGATTCATTCAGAATTCTTTCAACATTCACCAATTGACTTTCCCATTCTCTCTGGTCATCATTTATCAACATTCTCAAATATATTTGATTACCTCCTGTATATAGCGCTCTGCTGGGTTCTACTAGAGTGTCTTATGCTTGTGTATTGCATTTGAATGCCTTTGCTTTCACAGAACTGTTGTATTGCCTCATTCTGGAAGTATGTGGCGTTATCCAGCAAAATTATTTTCGGTGTACCTACTTGTCGTGTATATAACCTTAGCAGTTTCATTGCGACCTGTTTGTTTGTACGTTTCGTGGGATATAATTTGATGTATTTGAAAAATACATCGACCATTACCATTATATGCTTGTTTTGTTGTCTACTGGGTATCAATTCACTAATGAAATCTATGGCTACTATTTATAAACACTGATTTGCTGTTATAGTTTTTGGTACTCCCACATTGTGTCGATTTTTGTGTTTATATATTTGGCATGTTTTACAAACTCTCAGTGTTTCCTTTATTAACGTTTGGTCTCGTTTTGTAATGTAATGTTCTCGGAATACCATCCATACCTTTCGTGCTCCTATATGTCCATTCTCTTCATGTATACTTTTGCTGATTTCTCTCGCCAATTCATTCGTTATCACATATACTTCATGTCAATTCACTGTTTTGACAAGCACATTCTCCTCTTCAGATCCAAGTTTTTCTTTCTCACTTAACATTCTCTGGTCTCTTTCAATCACCTCTTTCGAAAACAAACCCTGATTTTCTCTTAATACCTGATCTGATTCGTCTATATTCATTCACATTCTTTCCATCATCCCTCGTCAAAGCACCTGCCACTACATTCAAACTTCCCTTCATATGCCTTATGTCATAGGTGTATTCTTGAATAATTAACACCCATCTATGTATCCGATTGCTTAAGAATTTATTCTTGAGGATGCTTATCAAAGCATGGTGGTCTGTTTCGATCACAAATTTATTCCCCAATAAATAAAATCACAGCTTCTCCACACAAAATACCACACTCACCAATTCTAATTCAGTCACACTATACTTCTTCTCATGCACTTTTGTCACTCTCGACACAAAACATATAGGCACTTCCACTCCCTCTTGCATTTGTACTAACACTCCAGCCAATTTGTTAATTGACGCATCCGTTCTCAATGTGAATTCTGATTCATATCTGGGATGGTACACCTTTAACCCCTTGCAAAACTCCTACTTTATCGAGTTAAATGCTATTTCTTTTTCGTTGTCCCACTTCCATTTTTGGTTTTTCTTGAGCATGTTTATAAATGGGTACAACTTCTCGCTCAAGTTTGACACCAATCTCTTGAAATAATTTGTCATGCCAATGAATCCTCTGAGTGTTTTTAAATTTGTAGGGCGTTTAAACTCCCTGATGACCTCTACACGTTATTCGTCCATCCTTATACCATCTTTGTCTAGCGTCCTTACTACGTCTCTTGACTACTGTTCGTCGTACATTACTCGCCCTCTCCGCACTACCAACCTGTGGACGTACCGCGTCACCATACACAGCCGCTCCCGGGTGGATATAACACACACACACACACACACACACACACACACACACACACACACACACACACACACTTATATATATATATATATATATATATATATATATATATATATATATATATATATATATAAACACAGATCTCCTCATTAGCGATTTTTTTTTAATACGCTAAAAAACCTAGTTATTGGGAGATACGATGCTGCTAAAGCAAAGATAAATTTATGCAATTGATAGTTCATCCATTAAATGGGGAAACCATGTACATGGACGTATATGTGTATATATGTAATGCACTCAGGTGATATAAATATAAAAAGGAAATTCATATAGATTCAGGAGGTAGTTTTCCTTTAAAAGCTAAATAAAAATTTAAAATGTAGATCATAAATTAGAAAATACAAGATTAAATAAAACTCACAAGTGTACTGATGGATAAATGAATAAATAAAGGGACCTAGTATTCAGGCAGTAAGAAAATATATTGCCAAAGAATGTATGTAATAGCAATAAGACCTAAAAGTGAAACGTTACCAAAAGAAAAACAAAACATGAAAGATCCAACGAAATGTGTATACGACAGTTAGCAAGTGCGTATAAACAGTGTGAAGTGATAAAGAAAGCAGATACGGATAACATTAAAAATGGAGTTCAATTAGTTTTAAGTTATTATCTAACAGTGTTCCTAGATATAAGACGTTGAAATACAATTAAGATGAATTTAGGTTAGGTAGTTGTCAGTAATGACAGAAAATCATGTTTTTGAATAAATAGTTACTGTCATAACAAAAAGAATGCAAATGATAAAATGCTATAAAAGTGACTTAGCAATGAGCAATACAAACATAAATAGGGCTGATGATGTAAATTAATAGAATTCAGAAAAAGTTGAGTAGCAACGGTCATTATAGAAAAAATAATTACAACCAGAACTTTTTGAGAATTTTTGAAAGCAGTAGGAGCGAACGAGGGATTGAAGAAATAATTAGTTAATATTGGCGGTTTGAAAGGCAGCACGATCATGAAAACCTAGTGGAAGACATATAAATGGGTCCGACAGACGTGAAACAACCCAGACAGCACAGAAACATTCTGAGAATATACCAGGAATGTTTGGAAAGAATATTCAAACATCCCCAGAACATTCTCACAAGGTACAATATATATTCATAGAACATTCTATGAACATGAGAATTGGACAGATTCTGTCATACTAATAAGGTTCTTAGAATGTTATTTATAATATTCTTAGGAGCTCCCAGTATCTTCTGAAAATGTTCCACGAACATTTAATGAATCTTCTCAAAATGTTCATACATATGCTCATGGGAACATTCTGTTTTAAAAAAATATATACAGGTGTTTGGCATAAGAAACGGCACAGAGCAGGGGCATGTAGGGGAACCTAAAAAATGGTGATTTAACGCAACTTACTCATATAACAAGGTGCATGCCTAAAAAGTTATAGGCCTTCAAAGTAGGGGTTTAAATTTCGAAAAAAAAGCAATATCTCAGTAATACTTCAACTTAGAAAAACCAAATTTGGTACACGTTTTGGGTGTACCAATAGCAGTATTCGTTGGTGTGTAGAGTTCAATTGAAGCATTTCAAAGGGTTGATTAGTGGTGATGCACCCATAAAATGTGACAGAATTTTTTAACCTATTGGCTGATCTAAAAAAATATTTCATTTTATGGGGAAGTAAATTATAAAACTTTTTTACCCATGTTATTTAAAAAAAAAAAAAACGTTTGTCGTTTTCAAGAAAAACCCGAATAACTAAAGAGACATATATTATTAATGTTACTTAAAATCATCAAAAATTCAATAGATGCCTGTGAAATTTAATTATATTTAATTAAAGATTGATAAAATATGTTTCTTTACTTATTCGTGTTTTTCGTGAAAACAACAAAGTTTTTTGAAAATAACAGGAGTAACAAAGATTTAGAGTAAAATTCCTCATAAAATGAAATATGTTCTTAAATCCACCAATCTGTTAAAAAATTGTGACATTTTAAGGGTGCATCACCCCTAATAAACCCTTTCAAATGCCTTAATTGAACTGTACTTACCATTGATTAATGCTCTTGGTACACTCAAAACGGGTACTAAACTTGGTTTTTCTAAGTAAAAGTATTACAGAGATATTGATTTTTTTCGAAATTTGAAACCCCACTGAAGGCCTATAACTTCTCAGGGGTGCAACTTAATATAGGGGTAAGTTGCGTTAAATCACCATATTACGTTTACCTACATGCCCCTGCTCTGTGTCGGTTCTTATGCGAAACACCCTGTATACATTTTTAGCGAACTTTTTTTTATGGGGAGATCTGTGTTATATATATATATATATATATATATATATATATATATATATATATATATATATATATATATATATATATATATATATATATATAGTAATATCTCTAACGCTTAATTAAATTTTTACAAACAAAAGGCAACAAAGCAACTAATATGGCAACATGGCATGACATTGCGCAATACATAATTTGAACACTCTGTATTTTGAAGAAAAGTATTTAAGTCTGTTTTGCAATGTTGACTAATACGCAGTTAAATCCCTGACTACATTGAATTATTACAGGTGACCTGAAATGTACTCACTTACCTTACTTTAAAGGCTTCTACTTTTGCTTACCAAGAATGTATAACTTCTTGGGTAATCGGGATTAATATATTGAGGCGTGAAAGTCTAGGGCAGGAATAGGTTGTGTAGGTTCTGACTAGGCGTTAGGATATTGTGAACAAAAACGCAAACATTCGCAAACACTTAGTCTATTTAACAAAGCTTCTCATTTGACAAGTACAGTGGAACAGACAGACATTCTGCACAGACATCCAGACACCTTTCGCTACGCGGCCTGGGTTAATCTTACACATATGGGGCATACACTGGCATAAAGAATTTTGATCGCTTGGAGGGTTGATGGCCTGATGAGCGTCGAGGTCTCCGATGTCACCCTCAGCCTCCACAGTGGCGTAGAACTAAGGATTGATATTCGCATTTTGATTTCCATTATTTAGGTCTTATAGTTTTAATCGTTCATCTTTAATTTCATCTTATTACTGTGGGACTGATTGAGCAACACCGCAGAAGAGGACACCACACTCGGGCATTCATTTGAGGTTCACCGGCTCCTCCCTCTACATCCCTTATACGACCATTAACGATTGGGTAATGACGCATTGCGCATTTGGATTGCCTCTTCCACATTCCATTATGCTAAATAGATTTAATTACCGTGTCCTTCTTGGATTATGCCTCTCTGGCGAGGTCTCTAATTTTCGGATGCGAGCAAGTCAAGAAGTAGAAGGTTCACCCAAATACCACTTGCAAGTTTTCTTGTTTTGGACGTGTGATTGTATGAGACGCAGGGGAAAGGCATTGTTGTAATTCAGGCCAAATCACTGCTCACTGACTAAACGGCGAAGATGACAAATCTACTATTACCTCACCCAATATTATGACGTGCTTTACAAGGCTTTCAACTAACTACTGACCTTCAGGTTGCCCTTTCGCCCTATTCATACCTAGGTTGTAAATGCGCGAAGTCTTTCATGGACTATAGCGTATTTTATGAGGTCTTTGATATTCGGATGTTGGCACTTCGTAAAGCGAAGCTTCACCTGAAGGTCTTTCGAGATTCAGAGAGAACAGTTACATAACTTGGTCAAAACACCGGGGAAGGTACTTCACTTAATTTAAATCCCTTTACTTTCCTTGTCCGCGCCGTCCAGTGCACGCCACATACATTCAATCTAAAGCCTCAAGTTTAAATACACAAAGGAGAGCCTAGATGTCTGTTTCAGGTACATAATAACTTCATCGGGAAATGTGCAAAACAATCAGGTAAGTAGCTTCAAGTTTCAGTTTCAAAGTGCATTAAAATAGCGCCACATGGTTGACTTCAAGTTTCAATTTCAATCTTACACAGAAATGAAATGGCATGCCTTTAGTTCAAGTTTCAGGCTTCAATTTACATCATGTAGAGCTAGATATTTCTGGTTTTCCGATTCAGATTTAAGTTTTAGTATGAAGAGGTACATAGTTCTGGCCTCATGATTCGGATTCAATTATATAATAAAGAGCTGCCTGCATAATTCTTATTTCATGCTTCAGATTCAATTTTAATTGCAACGAGCTAAAAACTCCTGGTTACATAATTCAGACTTAAATTATATTGTAAAGAGCTACATGTCTCTGGTTTCACAATTCAGATTTAAATTATCCTATAAAAAAACTGCATAATTCTGGCTTCATGATTTAGATTTCAATTATATTATAAAGAGCTACATAATTCTGGTCTCACGAAAATGATATTACAAAGAGTTACATAATTCTGGTTTCACCATTCAGATTTAAATCATATTATAATAAGCTCCATACCCCTGGTTTTACAATTTAGAATTCTCAGGTAAAGACAAGATGTTAACTTCCCAAATACAAAATAATTTCTTTAGGTGGTGCACGAGCAAATAGCATTTTCAATCTAAAGTTTTCAGTTAAATATCGTTAAATGCGGACAAGCCGCCTATTTTCAAATGCAAAAAATAATTTCATCAAGTAATACACCAGCAAGTAAAGTTACTGATTTCAAGTTTCAGCTTAAATATTAGATTTGGCAATATCTAAATGCACAAACAATTTCTCTATATGATATGTAAACAGCTAAAATTCCAGATTTCAATTTTCAGTTTAAATATTAAATTTGGCAACATATAAACCCGCAAATAATTTCTCTACACAGTATGTAAACAGTTAATATTCCAGATTTCAAGTTTCAGTTTAAATATTAAATTTGGCAACATCTAAACGCGCAAATAATTTTTCTACACAGTATGTAAACAGCCAAAATTCCAGATTTCAAGTTTCAGTTTCAATATTATCGCATTTGGCGACCTTTTAAATGCACAAGTGAATTCTGCTACTAACACAAAAATAAATAAGACTACAGGCTTCAAGTCTAGTTTAGATCTATCGATCGGGAAGGAGTGCTAATGATTAAACCCATATGAGGAATACCCATTGAGAAAGTTTCTACATATCTACCTAGTATTGAGATTTTTCGTTTTACGGACTTTGCGCGTGCTTGAATAAAAGGGGGGCGGGCGATATAAGTTATTTGCAAAGGTACACTCACCGTCTTCAACGCTGACCCCTTATTTCGTCTGGTTTCTGCTGTCTCCAGCTAGTCTGCCGACCTATCAGATGCCTGAAGCAGCCCTGCGAGGCTTCTTATTTCTGGTGCAACTTACGGAACAATTCCAAGCCAGGGCCAAAAGGAGCGGATACGGCGGGCGGCCTCTAGTAGTACGGTCTGGTGTTTAAATGGTGTCACACTGGCCGCAATAATCGTTGACGTGGGCCGGGGAGTTGTGACAAAGGCTTGAATGAATCAGGAATCAACCCTGCGAGATGTCTGTGTGGCAAGATTCCTTGTTAGTGCAAATCAGCTCGCGCTTTGCTAATAAACAAGACTAAATGGGTTTTACAGAGGAACACCCTGTATGAGCCAGTAGAGTCGACACTGATTGACACTTGGCGCCAGCCACTTGCTCTAGGATATTCCAAACTGTTCGGGGCGATAGACTTTTGTCAATAAACAAGACTAAATGGGTTTTACAGAGAAACACCCTGTATGAGGCAGTGGAGTCGACACGGATTGACACTTGGCGCCAGCCACTTGCCCTACGATATTCCAAACTGTTCGGGGCGACAGAATGACAGAATTTTGTCAATAAACAAGACTAAATGGGTTTTACAGAGGAACACCCTGTATGAGCCAGTAGAGTCGATACGGATTGACACTTGGCATCAGCCACTTGCTCTAGGATATTCCAAACTGTTCGGAGACGGCGATGCTGAGGTAAGACCGTTCTGAAAGCTAGAAACAGTCTGCCCCACTGTACAAACACAGGTCCTTTTATATGAAATCCACTCCCCTGTATGTGTGAGAACTATGAAGAACAGACATAGTCATTACGGTTGAAACTATACCAATTGCATACACAATTATCGACTTTATTACAGCCTACGTGATCTGCAGCATGTCATTCAAGTCTTTTATAAAAACTGTCTTGAAACTCACGTATATCCTTATGCGTCTTCTTCTAGTTAAAACTAAATTTTAATGCACATATTCTATGTACAGTAACCAGTTCTCAAGTGTACCTAGTTGCGAATGCCCCACTGGTTCTCCTAGTTATTAACAAAAAACCCATTATTCGTCTCCTTCCCTCTAATTACTAATTGCGTAAGAAGAATGACAGGCTTATACAGCCAAATTACAATAATATACCCGCTTGCCACAAGTGTGTATGCACATATGCTTGGCAGTCTAACATTCGCAAATTCTTAATAAATGATTAACTAGCTACTCCTGAAAGATTACCTTATTGTAGAAATTTCATGAAAA
The DNA here is from genome assembly GCA_964006375.1 of Tillus elongatus. Classification (NCBI taxonomy): domain Eukaryota; kingdom Metazoa; phylum Arthropoda; class Insecta; order Coleoptera; family Cleridae; genus Tillus; species Tillus elongatus. The sequence goes on from OZ023263.1 coordinate 133,760,885, forward strand.
TATGCATAAAGTGTCACAGAACTAAACATGTTCAATGTTGCAGAAATATGTGTTTTATAATAACGGGGTATCTGAACAATCGCAAGGGATGCCGCTTCGGTTCGCATAATTATAACAAACGGCTAACCTTTCTCTAAATGACATGTGTTTTTTTTTCTTAAATTATTAGTGTCTCTTTCCTCTTTTCTTCTTAAAACTTCATAATACATTTTAAGTGAGCAGTTACAATATCTCATCTCAATAATAGTGCGAAAATTACAAGGGTAAATGGCAAAGTTTACTAGACGTGAAAGCAAGTGGGAGGCTATTTATTTCACAAAGAGACACATATAATTAAAATACGTAGCTCATAAGCTGCATATTTCCAAACATCAACATAAAGATTTGCGGTTAATACAAAATCCGCAAGCATTGTTCTATTTTCATTGTTTGTAAGATTGTTCAGGCCATATGGCCCTTCGTGTTTCTCACGGTATCTCTAGCTTCGACCAACTATAATGACTTCTAATTGCCTTCCAGATACTCGACATCACACTTAACATTCCTTATGCAGAGATCTCAGAGTTTTCAAGATGCAGACACATTAAGTGACAACTTTATATTCCAGCTGGTGTCAACAAAAATTAACCTTTTATCAAAGAGCATGAGGAATGCCTGTATTAACTGTGATGTTATTGAATTACACAAATACGTCTGTACATTTATCTTGGGACTGAATACAGAACTATCAAAGTATTAATATCTTATTGCGAGATAATTTTAACTTGTCGAGTTTTTCAATAGGAAGCTAATTATTAGAGGGCCTAAATAAATGTTGACTGAACAAAATCAAATGTAAATAAGCAGAACGTCTCAATATATATATAAATATATATATATATATATATATATATATATATATATATATATATATATATATATATATATATATATATATATATATATATATATATATATACAAAGTAAGGGCAACCATGTTTGGTACGCGTATTTGTATTATTATTAGTGAACTCGGTACTAAAATTTAGGTCCCTAGCTCTAAAGACAAAGAAGTTATGGCAGTTAAAGCAACAAATTTTGGAGTTTTCCTCAGAAAGTCAAACTTGCAATTTTAAACGTCAAAATTGGCAATGTTTAAAGAATATGAAACAAATACCGTTTGTGAAAAGAAAATGTTGCAAGAAAAGTGTGAATATTTATTTGTAGGTTTAGTGAAGTTTATGGTTTAACGGTCTATATTTTTTTAGCCAATTATCGTAGAACAAATTTGTTAATGCTTTTTTGCATTTTTTATCGAAATATGATGCGTTTATAAAAAAACTGGACGCAGTAAGTGCGTTTTGGTAGCGAATTTTCGGTAAATTTGCAGATTAGCTCCCGAACGCTTTTCAAAAAACTGTTTTCAGAAACCTGCCTAGGGCCCCCTGGATCCACAAAACCCAAGAAAAATTTCTTGTTCACACCCCCCAAGGAAGTTACGGGACCAGGAGTGTGAATAGGGGTGCTGGGCGAGGTGGGTAGTAAAAAGGAAATATGAGCAGAAAATGCGAATAAAACGGGCTTGAAAGTTGTATTTTTCACATCTTGAAGCCATATCCCCCTTAAACACTGCCTACGATGCGTTTGTAAGAAAAAAAAACTGGACGCAGTAAGTGCGTTTTGGTAGCGAATTTTCGGTAAATTTGCAGTTTAGCTCCCGAACGCTTAAAAAAATTGTTTTCAGAAAGCTGCCTAGGCCCCCACCCCCCTGGATCCACAAATCCCAACGAAAATTTCTTGTTCACACTCCCCAAAGAAGTTACGGGACCAGAAGTGAGTAGGGGTGTATATTTTTTTTAGCTAATTTTCGTAGAACAAATTCGTTAATGCATTTTTGCATTTTTTATCGAAATATGATGCGTTTGTAAGAAAAATATCTAGGCGCAGTAAGTGCGTTTTGGTAGCGAATTTTCGGTAAATTTGCAGTTTAGCTCCCCGAACGTTTTTCAAAAAACTGTTTTCAGAAACATGACCCCCCTACCCCCTACCCCTCCAATGGATCCACAAACCCCAAGAACAATTTCTTGCTCATACCCCCCTCTATGCCTAAAGAATGGATTGCCTAAATATACAATTTCGGATGTGTTTACCATGGACAGGTAACAAAATCAAGCATGCAAGATAGTTACAATTATAATTCTCACCACTATACCGTAATCATCATCTATCTTTTTCATTAAATTTTAAAGTTATATAATATTATAAGGACATATCAAGCACATTCTGAGCGAATATTCGGTATAATAATCTATTCAAATATTCTCAGTATATTGATGAAGAATTTTCTTAGGATGTGATTGAATGAATGTACTCAGAATATTCAAGATTGAAGTTTGTAATTCCATAAATGTTATTAGAACATTCCGAAACAAATATTCTGAAAAAATAATGTTCTCACATTGTGAGAATATCTAGTGCTGTATGGGAAAGTCAGTTTTTAGTGAATTTTCTTAAAAAAAATTCACTAATGAGGAGATCTCGACTTTTGAATTTTGAAAAAATTTCTTCAAATGAGCGCTATTTAGGACCCCTGGAACCCAAATCCGAGGTCGGTTTCAGACTTTATATGTTTATATATATATATATATATATATATATATATATATATATATATATATATATATATATATATATATATATATATATATATATATATATATATATATATATGTTTATATATTTATGTGTCACACCTATAACTAAAAAAATAATGGACCGATTTTGATAAAATTTGGTGAGTACCTTCCTTTCGCGAGTGGCTTGGATAAGTTCGTTAGCCAGGAAAATCCGCCGAGGTTTTCCCGGAAAATTTTGTGTTTTCTTTCGAAAAAAATCGAAAAAATTTTTTTTCTCCGGAATTAACAAAGTAAGGGCAACGAAATTTGGTACACGGGTTTACATCGTTATATGTAACGTACCTACGAAAATTTAGCGCTGTCGGTTAAAGAACAAAAAAGTTACAGGCATTTAAAGAAAAATAAATTTGGGTTTTCCTCAAAACGTCAAAGTCGCGATTTTAAACGTCAAAATTGTTAATATTTAGGCAATGAACCTGAAATTAATATGATTTATGGAAGGAAAATGTCTCAAGAATAATGTTTTACAAAGCCTGAGCTCTTAGTTTCAATCGTCATTGTCCTTCATTTTACTAAAATATTCCCAGAAAATTCATTTCAAATAGACCCTTTCTCTGATACTTGCAGTAGTGTTGGCTATAGAGTTTATCGTTTAATGGTCAATATCATTTTTGTCGAATTATCGTAAAAAATCATTAAAGCGCAATATTTCCGTTATTATGCAAGTTACGAAAAAAAGTTGTATACATTAATTGTAGGGTGTCTTAAGCTACATCTTAAAAAATATTTCCACAATTACAGGGTGGCCCATAAGTCGTTGGTGATTCAAATTTTCTTTTTTTTTTAGTGAATTTTTTTAATCGAACGCGCCCTATGTTATTGCATTTTTGTATTTTCCATCGAAATATAATACATCTTTGTAAGAAAAGAAATTTGGGATGCAGCAAGTGCGTTATGGTAGCGAATTTTCATTAAATGCTTCAAATTTTGAATCAATTTGCTATTAACCTATAAGGTTGACCAGAAAACCAGTTTTGTCGGGAACAATTTAAGTTTACTTTCGGAAATTTTTGTACATTTTCAAACAATAAAGTTGTTTTGATGACACATGGTACATTGTTTTTACTATATAGGTTATACTGGTAACTAAATTTGATGCCTGCTTTCTTTAAAAAACACACATATTTGCTATTTAAAAATATTTTTATGAAAATTCACTGCCATAACGCACTTGCTGCGTCCAGAGGTTTTTATTTATCAAAATAGCTACTTACATTTTTGAGTAGAGACACTCCAGTAATGTCTTGGAAGTAGAACTGCATAGAATATTTTTCTTCCAAAGAAGTCGATCTATCAAATCAAAGAAATCTAAAATATTATCATTTTTCAGAAAGTAAATAAGTCAGCGTCCATATTGCTTGCAAACGACATAAAACTAGTTCAAAAGTACTTCCCATGGCGCGCAGTAACAAATTTTTAACAAAGCAGCAAGTTGGTGGGTATGTGACCCGTATAGCATCAGGCAGGAGGTGAAATTGCCTACTGGCTAAGCATTTTGCTATTACAATATAAGAATAATCAAATCCCAAATTTAAAAATAAGAAATCATTCAATAACAAAGATTTGAAACAAATAGTGGCCAAAAATAGCATTAACTAAATAAATTTCAAATTATAAGATCCATATAAAAAGTAAAATATAATTTGTGATTTTTTGATATATATATAATTAGAATAAAGTCAGATTTGTTATTGTATTAAAATGTTTGTTTAATTATCTCTTTATCAGTATATTTGTGGCTATATTCAATAAAAGGAATCAAAGCTTTAGAAGCTTTAGTCTCAAAACATAATTAAAAAAAAGAGGTTTACGACTTCGACTTCAATAGTTACCCTGAGGTTAAGAGAGCCGATGCATTAAACATAAGACAATCAAGGTAAGAGAAAGTTTACTGATACATATATATGTACATTTGGGGGGTGTGGTCCCTTAGCCTGGTCATGCGATGGTCGTTCTCTCGACTGATCTACGCGTGACTTAGCTACTGGACTCCTAGAGGCTGGCTCCACGTACCACCCCTGGAGCGACTGTCGGCAATGGGAATAACGCCCAGGGCTGATGGTCTACTAAAGTCTCAATCCTTCTCACACACGCCTCACACACGCATACGAGCGCAGACACGACACACATAGATCGGGTTGGGGGCTTCTCGGGCTTCGGCGTGGACTCCGGTGGAGCGCCTAATGTGTCCCCACTCCTGCGATGGGGGGGAGGATGCCGCGACCACGGCCGCTGGGACGGGCCCTGGCCCCTCGGGAACGTCAGTTCCGGCGGGTAGGAGGGATCTGCAGGTAGTCATCACCTCCAACCGGGGGATGGCGTAGTCCTGGCGGAAGAGGCGGTGCCAATAAGGAGGAGTCTGGTGGTGGGGATGTTGGACGCCATGTCAGTATCCGACAGGGAATTGCAGCTCCGCTTCCGTAACTCGGGGATAGTTGATCCAGGGTGGTTCTTGGGTTCTTGGTGACCGCCGAGGATGACGAGTCCCTGAGTTGGCTTCTCAACGGCTGGTCCGAGGCGGCGGTGGGGAAGATTGCCTTCAGCGCCTTAAGGGCAGGGGGCGCCCCATGGCCGGTCCGGATCGGCTTTTGACTCAGAAGTCAAAAGGTGGACCTAGAGGGTTTTGTCAGGATGCTTGCGCTCCAGAACCGCTCGCTCAATGTTGGGCAATGGTAGTACTTGGAGACGGCAGGAGGACCTGGGGCTTGGCGTCTGGAGTAGGTATAGATGAGGAATTCTAACTCCGCCACCCGCCACCGGGCGGAGTGGCGGAACTGACCGGACCCGACCACCCCCGAGCTAACCCGAGCACAGGGTGGCGGAGCCACTGACCAGACCCGAATATCTCCGCCACCTGACGTCGTATTTAACCCGAACAAGTAGCGAACTAACCTGAGATGACGTAATCAAATTCAAAAGCCAACTAACCTGTATTAGGCAAACGAGGAACATGGCGGCTAGCGCATGCGTACAAGCAATTTTTTATTTGTTGGTTAAAGTCCTACATGTTTGGTGTCATATCACTCGTCTAGGTGAGCAGAATCCAAATTTAACATATGTACATGTGTGCAATAAAATATTTATATTCTTACGTCTTATTGAAATCGGTTCGATTTAAAGAATCTGTTGAAAGTAGAGCTGGCAACAAGGTATACATCTAGTGGTAGCCGCGATATCGCTTCCAACTATGGTTATATTTAGCATTTCCCGAAATTAACCTTGTTAGCCAACATATTTTCCTCGCAGCTGTTGAAATAACCTTGTGAGCAATTCATATTTCCTGTTTGTGGTTTTATTTCCGTTGAATGACCTTAAAGTCATATGAAATAGATAAAACTCCAGAATTTTTTGTATAAAAGGTTGAGAATTTCAAACAAATATTTATTTGTTAACTATGGCGTATAACTACGAGCAGTGGTATGGACGTAAAATAGAATAAGCGATGAAGTGTGTGAATTAAAACAGTTGGTGTTGGAAATACAAAACGAGGCTTTTACAGATGAAAGTGACTCTGAAGGTGAAGACTATGAGAGTGGTCATATAGTTGAATTATGTGGTATATATTTAGCTGGATACTGCTCCACACAGTTCTTCGCTCTAGCGCTCATTCGATACCGTCCAGGTACGCATTTAAGCAAACCATTTTTCAAATATTTACCTGGAGAAGCTCAAGATCAATATAAAAGTTATTATGATGTAGAAACCATTAGAAATATTTAGTTTACACAGAAAGCTGTGATATTGTTTTTAGTGTCTGTATATTTTCGAGTCGATTTCTCACGTCTGTCAGTTTGTTAATTGCCGTTTTCATTCTCGATCAGGAAGCCGACCTTACGTCAGGTCATTTTGGCCCACTCCGGACCTGTCCTTCGTTTTTAGCGTCTTTGTTTTCCGTGGTCGATACGTCACTTCTGCCAAGTGTCAAATGTCACTTGTCATTTCCCTGTTTCAGTTTAAGTATCGACCTTGCGCTGAGATGTTCTGCCGGCTTTTGTTCTCCATCACGTGTTATGCACGTTATATCTCACTTTTTAAATTTTTAAAACAAAAATTCTTTCTTAATTTCCAAGAGTTGTTATTTTCCAATTTGTTGGCACTTATGATACCAAATAGATCAATCCTATAACAACAGATGAAGCATGTTCCTTGGGCATTCAACTGTATAGTTTTTTAGTCCTGTTTAGCAAGACAAGTAAGTAAGTTCGCCATCTTGGCGCTTTTTTCATTTTTCATGTTTAAAACAACGGTAAAAACTCGCGTTTGTTTCAATTCCCATTCACTTGATAGGTTTTGTTTTCTCAGAAAGTTTCTTCTCGGCTGCATGGCTTGCTGATGTTTGTGCTGTCTGCTCTTACTCCTGTTGTTGTCTTCAGCTTAAACTTAAATTTTGGAGAATTTTTAAGCTTTTTAATATTAGACATATTGTAATTTTTGAAGATCTAGAGACAGATTATCCTTTTATTGTAGTTTAATTTTTGACCTGTAGTTGTTTTTCAATTTTATTGCATGTAGTAATTAGTGACCATATACTTGTGTTCTTATAGCTTTTGTAGCTTGACATGTTAACTATTAACCTTTTTTGACTTAGTGTTGGGGTTAGCTGTTGTTAACTCATTTTATCTTATATATTCCTGCGTTGTACCCTCGCAGAAGTAGCCTACCGGAAAACTCAGTTTTTCTGACAAGCCTTTTATAAATTATAGATTCCCCTGAGGATGACCTGTTAGGTAAGATCGAAACGCGTCGGGACAAGGAATAAAGTATTTGTTTGGAAAGAAAAAGCCTTTTATTCATCACCCAAAGATGTCAACCCCAAACATTTTGACGTTTAGGAACAGTATATTTTCAAAGTTAGTTGAAACTGTAACATTTTTAGTTTTAGTATTGAAGGACTTAATTTCTTTTCTATTTTGGCTTTGGAGCATATACAAACCAAACAATTCCAAGTTCATTTTAATTTGGTTATGTTTAGCTAAAGAAGCTTCAATTAGATAAAACACTTTATGTTTCACAGTATCCAAGGCAAGTCTTATGTCATTACCATCTATGCTAATACGATAGGTGGCTACTCTATTTTTTAGAAGCTTGAGCTAGCATATGCACTTGTTCAACTTACCATGGCTCACATACTTTTGCCTTGTGAGCTTCACTACGTAAATGTCCAGAAAATTGATTTTCTTTCACTTGTAACGAGCATGACTCACAATATCTCATCTTAACTACAGATGCTTAACTAATGAATAAAACACATGTGTTTAATTTATATAGATTGTGGCGGTGGTTCCGACCGCAGTGTTTCCGTCAACACTACTCTGTGTTTCTCTTGACAGCTAAACGTTGCGTTACGTTATTCGACAGCAAGCTGTCAAGAACTACTATATAAGAGACACCAGGGATCTCTCTCTCTCTCTCCTCGCTACCAACCGATACAGTGAAGATACGTCTCTCCACGCTCGGTCAGTTATCTGTTATGTACTGTTGGATTGTTTTATATAGTTTATTCAGTTAGTGAAATAATAAAGTATATTAAATGTTTACGTATGGATTTAATATCAACAAGTGCAATTAACATCCATATTGGTGACCCCGACTAACATCCATATAGATATATTAACAAACATGTTTACGATACATATCCTTAAGTGTTGTACTATATTTAGCACAAAAGTAAATTAACATAAATATAGTTAGGCACATAAGAACACCAGTTGATATAAACATGGAAATATAATTTGAGGTAAACAGGTAAGAATCATTTAATACAAGAGTTCTCCAATCAGATGTCTCACCACGTGTACCATTATCAAACAGAAACATAAGTTTGTAATACACCATTTCAGACTTGCTTTTTGAAAAGTTATGCATTGAAAGTTGAATACGTTCATCATTGTGTAGATGTGTTGTTGGAAGACCAGACCATTTCGTACACTCATCGAAACAGATTCTTACTTCTTTCACATTTGGTGGTTTGTATATATAAAAAACATTTTGACATAGTGCTGTTAGGATGATGAAACTTGCTTTAAGATGACTCATTGTATATCGTGTGTATTTCTTTGAAACGATCAAGTACTTGCTTCTCTGTAAAGTGTAAGCACTCTAACATACTAACTCGGAATGGTGATTCATAGTCTTTTAACATGGTTTTTATAAGCTTTATCACATCCTCATCACGTGGTAGCTCCTTCTTATTAACACACTTGAGAACATCAGCAACACAATAGAGGAAATCACTAAGTCGAATATCAAAGTTCAAAGCGGTTAGAAACTTCAGCTTTTCGTGATGATTTCGACCAAATCTAGTAGCCGTTGAACTGCATCTTCGGTTAAATAAAAAGTAATAGAATCATCTGAGATTGATATACCTTTACTGTCTAATACTTTAATAGGTTTGATGGTACATATTCCAATATTTTCAGGTTCGATCTTATTAGCTTTGGTAAAGTACTCTTCAGCTGTGTTTTTCAATGTTGAAATAAAATACTCCCATTCCCATGAGCCAGATGAGATTGTTATATTTGTATTTGGTGGATATAAAAGCTTGTATTTATAATTTGAATTATTGGAATCCATCCGGCCGCTTTTGATATACCAATTGCAACACTTAGAGCTGGAGTAATGGCATACCTTGTTTCCAGTAGCATTCTACTTTCTTGCTTAATATCACTAATATTCTGACGTAGAGCTGCATTAATTTGACCCCAATAACAATCACAAACATTGTTATTAATAGGTTCGTCGTTAACATCCATACCATACATGTTGAACAGAACAAATACACTAATATATAACTACTGGGAGCAGACTACAGACAACGACTGATGTGCTTGCTTGCCACCTAATGTTTATATATACTTATACCTCCCACTTTTCACTTGTTATTGAAACTCATTTAACCGTCATCGTTGTTGTTTGCATTTTGTAGGTCACATACATTTGTAGTAGGTCACATACATTTGTAGGAGGCCGCCAACATTTTTAGAGGGTCAAGTACATTTGTATTTGAAAACACATTATTCATTTCCTGTTACATGACTCATTTCCTGTTATATATTGTAGTCGAGATCATAGTTTGCAGGTTTTAGCATGTCTGGTCTTAACATTCTTAGGATTTTTAGCTGTTGCCATGCTTGATCTTAACATTCTTAGAATTTTTGCAGTTGTTACCATGTTATGAATTTAGCATGCTTGATCTTAACATTCTTAGGATTTTTAGCTGTTGCCATATCTGGTCTTAACATTCTTAGAATTTTTGTTTGCTGTTATGTCTGGCATGCCTGGCATTTTTAAAATCTGCTCCCCAAGCCGAGTAAAATGACTCCAAACACCTAAGGTTTAGGCTAAAACTCCAAATATTGGAACTGCGCATGCGCAAATACCAAATTTGAATTCTGCTTACTGCGCCGACTAAAATGACACCTCACACTAAGGGCTTTAACCAAGAATTAAAAGTTGAGTTTGCGCTTGCGTCAACCGCCGTATTTGTTGCGTCACTTTTTGTAAAAATCAAAATGGCGGAGCTTCTTGCTTTGATTAGTGGCGCCACCTACCGGCTAAAGTTTGAAATTTCTCGGGTTTTTCATTTCCGGTCGGCCATCTTGGCCGCGATCTTGGATTATGTCATCTCATTGTGTAGATTACGTCATCCTCAATACAACCGCCATATTTGTTACGTCACACGCATGCTCAGTAGCGGGAGGTGGGAGGTGGAAGCTGGGAGGTGGTCCCAGAACATACCATCTATACCTACTGCCAAGAAGACTAACGTTACCGCCACCATCCAATAGGGGAGGGATTTGTTTACCCGCAATTGTGACAGGTACCTAAGGGTGGTAGGCAAATGTAATAAAAGGGGCTGTGCAGAGACCCTAGCGACGTCAGGCCGTAACGAAGTTTTAGAAGAGGATAAGCAAGTTTGCATGAATGTTTACAGACGGTCAATCCACCTAAGCCATTCAGATGACGTTGTGGAGAAATTTACTTTGTAGCCTTTACGGGAATTCCTGGAGTTTACTTTCCTTTTTCGTTGTCAACTTGGCCTTGGCCTTGTGAAGTCCCTGGAGTTGGTGTAGGAGGCTCAGGCCGAACGGAGTTTTTTTAACATAGAGGACATTTACGACTTGTATTGCTTTTCCAACCACAGGAATGGCAGAACAGTGTCTGCTAAATACTTCAGCAATTTTTTATATAGTATTTGTCCGCATATATATGTCGATATATGTATTCTGTTTTTGTTGTTTCTTGCACATAATACATCAAACAATGCAGGTTCCTGGTTCTGAAACGATTTTGTAGTATAAATTAATGAGTAAGCTATAATATGCTTTTATTTCTATTTAATTAACGTTCTTTTTAATTTTACCCGTGCCCTTCAACACTCTAGGATCTACTTTTCTTTTTCTGACCAATAGTAGCAATATTTACGTCTCTTAGTAAATATAATTTATAGTTTATATTTAAATACAACCTATATATATATTGACTTTAATTATTTAATTTTATTTTCACAATGAATGAATTTCTTTTTCAAATATTATATCCTTTACTATCGACTTTACTAATAGCATTTAAATTATTAAAATAATTAAATAATAGGAGTCAAAAATGTGTCATGTCAGCGAACCTACAGGTTGTCACAAAGTGTTTGGTCATGTTTCCGTCTTTGATTGTTTTATTGTGAAGCATCAGCCTTCACTGGCGCCCCCTATCTGTTCCCTCTATGTCAGGAGTGTGTGATTTTTAATTATTGTGGATAATATTTTATCTCAGGCTAGATTTTTTGCGTATAAGAATTTTATTAAATATTGAAAACAGGAATCCTTTGGACAAGAAAGCCGACAAACTTTGCTGGTCAACTAAATGAAAGTCACACATTCACAGCAGCAGAGTACTCGTATACTTGGTTTTCTTGGAGTGCACAGGGGTGTTGATCGGCACTGTATATTTTCATTGACTAATGAAAGTAACAAATCTCATCGACTGACAACATAATGCGATCATTGAGTATATAATATAATCATGCACTAACGAACGTTATAATAATATGGACATAGGTTGTAAAACGTTACACATCCCGATGGCCCGGAGGAAAATTTGGAACAAATTTTTTCAACACACACAAGAAAATAAAGCTGAGGTTGAAATGTAGATGGTAGAAGGCTTTATCTCAACAAGAGTATGACCAGTTTGTCAGAAAGCTAAGACAATAAGATGCAATGTGAAGCAAAGAAAAAAAAACGCTGCTCGAAAGTAAACCAAAAGGCGAAAGACAGGCTTCAGACATAATTATTCTGTAAGTTACTGAAAGTTACAAGTTACCAATATGGTTATTGCATTACTAAAAGAACATAGCTGGACCAAGTGGTTTAGATTAATTAAACTTAATCCTTCTTAAGAGTTAACAACGAAATTTGAACTCGGCAACACTGCTTCCCAAATGGAAGTGTAAGAATTATTAAAATTGTTGAGCTTAAAATTATTTAAAAACTGGAAATTATTAAAACGCTACCAGTATGAATAGTGAGCCAGGAAAATGTAACAATGAACTCTGAAGGATAATCATAACTAGAAATTATTTTCTGTTGAGATTGCTAAATACAACATTTTAAAACCATTTTAGAAAAAAAACATGATAAAAACCAAGCGAAGAGTCGGCAAGCACGTTTGGTAAGCTTCAGTGGCAACAACTGATCACGACAACCAAGAGATTTACACTACTCGTCCTGGACAGTGAATACACCGCCGAATTTTCAACACAGGTACACCAAAAAATTTTGAAAAAATTAAAATTGAATCTAATTTGTAATAATAGACAAATTTAATTTAAATTTAATTAACAATGGAAAACGTTTTAGCGAAAATCTGTACTAATAAGACTGAAATTTAATTAATAATAAAAATAAATGAAACTTAAATTTAAAAATACATTGGTGTAGGGTCACTTTGCTGCGTACGATCGCATTTATTCTACGTAATAGCGAGTATTTATATTGACTTCTTAAATACAAAGAAAAACGAAAGGGGGTCTTTAAGTCGAGAAACAAAACGTAAAGCTCAGTATCTGTATAGACCGGCTGAGTTATTGACAATAATTTATTATTCTGCCAGGCAAATCAGGAATCTTTAGCTGGTCAAACGGAAAGTGAAAATGAAGGGCTGTAAATTAAAGGTGCCGCATGATTCAATGAAGTTTTGTTCTTAATCGACCTAGATATATAATAATACTTTCTAAGGCATCAAGCATAGTTTGATGTTTACATTTTTGACAAGTTTCAAATTTTCTTTGTCAATGTGGTGATTATTATCCCATACATGTTGTGCCACACATGATTTATCCACCATACCACATCGTAAATGTGCGAGATGTTCACGAAGTCTGGTGGCTATGTTTCTCTTGGTATTTAAGATTTTTTCACATAGATCATTTTATCGTTTGCAAATACATGTTTTGTTTTTAAAAACATATTTCTTACAGTAATTTGCTTTGCCAGTACCGTAATACCTGTTGGAATCATTTCTAGCTTTTGTAAATAGGAAAGTATGTTTACCACAGACAACTCCTTTAAAGTATTGGAAGAAACTGAAGAGGAACCAAATAAGTATGAGCATGTGAAAGTTGTTGTCGTTTAAGGTGATGTGATCTGACGATACATTCAGTCCAGCATTGCTAAAAGATTTGGCTTCATTCTTACTAAAGAAAGCAGGCTTTTGATGGTTGTTGTGATGTATAGGTCTTGTATTCTTTTCACTTCCTTGTTATACATAGGTCATTGCTTTAAACAGAGCTGCTCCTCCATTGTTTGACATATAACACGCACCTTTATTATTAGAGCTGACTCTGCCAGACATAAAAATGCATCTTGCTAATTGATGGTTATTTCGACTTCATCACTGTTACCAAATGATCTAGTTGGTAGTTGGTAGTAAGACCGAAGTTCTTCTCGATCGATGAAATCGTCAAACTCGGGATCTTTGAATATTTCTAGTTTTAATCACATGATAGCCAAGACTTTTCGAGAACTCAATATTTTTGGAACGAAGTGTACGCTTCAAAGTGGTTGACTGTACTAAAATTGTTATGGTTTATTTGCTTTTATATCATTAAAGACTAGCATTCTAACCAAGGTTCAGACAAACAGACACCTCGTCACCGTGACAGTTTAGAGGAACTGAATCTTGGTTCACGATGTCGATGCTTATATTTGAAATCTCTAGTTTGTTCACAGGTAGATAATTTAGATTCTTAGGTTCTATGTCGATTGCATAGCCCGGATCAACACATCGGTACAAACTCATAACGCCTGTGAAGGTTTTCCGTTAGTGTAGGAACCAGACACAATATTAGTTCGGTACGATGCAGATACAGGCAACTTGAGTCTTGGTAACAAACACTTTGACTTCACTAATTATGACATTCAACTGGATAAAAGGACATATCCACAAACACAAGGTCTGCTAGATGATATCTATGAAAAGACCTAGGGCATATTCTTATGAAGCTCTTCAACACTATAGAGATTCTAGAATCAACCAGTGTTCATAAAGCAAATACGATCCTAATGGACGTTCGCCAACCTTTAGTTCTAAAGGTTATACAACGGAAAAGTATCTGACTATAATAAATCCAATGATAAATCCACGAGCGCGAACATCCTCCACTCCTCACGGTTTTAGTTAGGACACACATCTTAACGAAAAACAAAAGACTGAACCTAAAGTTTAGAATGTAAGTGATAGAAAAAGCAGCACTAACAATTATATGATGCAAAACAACAAACAAATGGAATGACATAAATGAGTTGGTTGATAGACTTAGACTTTTAGTGGCTTCTCAAGTTACTGGTAATACTACTCATAACAACGAAATTCAGTCAATCATTGAAGAACTTAAGGAAGTTGATGTTATCCGCTGGTAAACCTATATATATATATATATATATATATATATATATATATATATATATATATATATATATATATATATATATATATATATATACCATACATATCTGCCTATTGCTTAGAATAGAAATGTCTGGCGATAAGTTCGGACGTTCCCAGTCCAATACACGTTTTAAGCTTAACATCATTGAAAGAAATATTTTTCCAAGAACTACAAGTGGTGATTTTGATTTGCAAAACCACAGATTATGCAACGTCGCTGCTCCAGTCGATTCAACAGATGATGTAAATAGAAAATTTGTTGATGTATGAATAGATGACTATCCGAAGAACAAAGATGATGTAACACAAAGAAAAATTGCGTTAATGTTTGAAGCTGTACACAAATCCGAGTTAGAAGATTTAAAAAACGAATTTGAAAATAAACTGCAAAATTTTAACCGAGAAAATAACTGCTCAAGTTTTAAAAGACATTGACGTGTCAAAGAATAACAAATTGAAGAAGCTGGGTGAAATAGATAAAAACCTAAAACATTTACGGGGCAAGTGAACACCCAATTTAAGTTCTTACTTACACAATATAAGGTTCCGAACGCAATAAATACCCTCATCTCATCTAGTTCTGCAGGGCCGGATGAGGTGTCAAGTCTATTGCTAAAGCATTGCAAGTTTGTTGTTATATATATATATATATATATATATATATATATATATATATATATATATATATATATATATATCTGGCAAGTAACATGTTATATAGAACATGTTACTTGCCAGAGGTATTGTTCCATCGAAAATGAACGAAGCAGATATAAAACCGACATATAAAAAAGGTGATCCACAAATTATTCAAGCTACAGATAAATGAGTCCAACACCCACTTTCGCAAAAGCCTTCGAAAAAATAGTCAATAACAAGCTGATAACTTATATTGCCGATAATAAACTTCTTTCGACATATCAACATAGATTTCGGCAAGCATGAAGCACCGAAATTGCAATTGCTGAATTTGGGAAGCAAATTTTTGAACACATTGACAAAAAAAGTAGCTTTGTGAGTTTTGGTGGACTTCTCCAAAGCCCTTGACTGTGTATGGAGTTACAGGCACTGCATAGGACTGGTTTAGAAGCTATCGTACAAACAGAACATAAATAGTTGTAATATCTAACACTACCACTACCTACCCTCCTAGTGCTTTCGAAGTGACGGTTGTGATGCCACAAGGAACAGTTCTTGGAACTACGCTGTACATTTTTATATTTATGCCAACAGCCAACTTCAGTACATAGCGTATCAATTTGGAAATAACATCAATCCAGACAACAAAAGAACGGTCACCTCCTATGCTGATGATACAAACTTTCTGATGTGTGGACATAATGTTCAGAACATTGTGGCTGATGCTGACAAAACATTCAAAAGGGTTACCAACTGGGTCGATAAATTTTTACATATAAACTACCACAAAACTATCTTTTATTTTTATTCTTTTTAGTAATATGCACTTTTAATAGAATATGGTTACCATTGTACAAACTTTGTACGTCTGGTATTTCTAAAAAATAGTATTGGTTTAAGATCTACATTCTGCAACTTTTGTTTTGAACGTTCTTGTGTGTTTTATAGTTATTTTTTCACTTTTCTGAGGCATGATTAAATTTTGGGATGTCAGTAATCTAGGTGAATTATTCTAAGTTGGATGCTCCTATTTATATTTTTGTTTCTTTTTATGACATCTATATAACTACTTAAAGAAAGAAGAAAAACTAATTGTGAAATACGAATTTGGTATGTCCTTAGGAGCAGTGGAGGTGTCTTACCTGGTCAGGCGAAATCAATTCAAAACGTTAAATAGCATAGTTAACCTATGGATGCACGTGGCTTATCCAGACTAATCTACATCATAAGAACAGTGAAACAGTATAAAACCCATCAAGCTGCCAGGATTGCTTATTTTGAACATTGTCACAGTATCCTATCTTATGGAACACACATATCTGGTAACTCGTGAGCAGCGGAACATGTGTTTATTATGCAAAACAAGAGCAATAAGGACATTGTGTGACCTAGGCCCAAGAAAAATCTTCCGGGATGTGTTCGAGGCCAATGGGATACTTACTCTTCCAGCAATATTCATTCTTCAATGTATGTATTCAAAATATCAAGTGAATGGGGAAGCTCACAATATCAATAACAGGGACAGGCATGAATTAAAAATACCCTTGCACAAAAAGAACGAAACAAAGCAAATTTTTTTATATATCCGTCCCCTGTGGGTCCGGGGACTAACTAAAAGAATATATACATGGTAACTCTTGTCTGTCGTACCAGGCGACTAATCGGAGTCAAGCAGATGGTAGTGTAATTCTCCTTTACGTGATAGTAAAGGATTTTTTCACGCCCGAGGAGGTACCACCCCATACATCAAGTGAAGTCCCAACGGACGTTTTCGGTTCTGGTGTATGAGTCGGTTTCCCTTATAAGCAAAAATGATGATGGCTCCTCCTTGTACAAAAGATTCCGGAGGTAAAATAACACTCCATTCGGATCTCCGGGAGAGGGGTGTACAGGGGGCGCCAACATCAAGATTTAACATATCCTTCTCGAATATATGTGGCCTAAATTCAAACCTGAACTCTGTCCACCATTTCCTCCAGCCCAATAGGCCCCAGCTCCTCTTCCTCACCGAAACCCAAATCAGTGCTAAAACAGCCACTAATCACCTTAACTTCCCGGGGTATGAGCTCCTTACTTCCTCCTTTAGATTGCATGGAGGCGTGTGCGCATACGTTCGTAGCAATCTTCCCTGCACCAGACTCCTCCGAGGTCACTATTCTTGGTAACTTCACTGTCCATAATAAGGAATGGCTAGGATCTTCAAAAACCGATCCACAAGGGAGAGCAGCGGAGGCCTTTGCAGCCAGCAATTATTTAGCCGATATGCCCCAGAAACCTACTTACTTTCATCGCATCCCAACACACAGCTCAAATCTTTTGGATCTCCTTCTTACTACAAAACCTGAATGCTATAAGATATCAGTCACCGCCCCCCTTGGACGCTCAGACCACGGCATGATCATTGCTTCCTGTGCAATGCAATCCGACGTCACATAGTCATCACACCCACGTATCGTATCGCACTGCAACTCCTCGAATTGGGACGAAATGGGGGATTACTTTCCTCATTTCCATGGGCCTCTGTCTGCTTCTCCCATCCTGACCCCTCTGATATCTCACAAAACGTCACCGAAATTATCCAAGCTGCCATGGAATTATTTATCCACGTACACCGAAAACCTCTTTAGCCACTCAAAATCCCTGGTTCTCTAAATCCCGTGAAAAGGCCAGACTTGAAAAGGTCAAAGCTCACAAAACGCTTCTACACAATCCCAGTCAAGGAAACCGTCAAGCATTTAACAACGCAAGAAACCGCTATGTCCTCATTATTTCTGAGGCAAAAGACTCGTTTAATAACCACATCAAAAACAAAGTCCTCTTAAGCTCCAATGGCAGCAAACCCTTCTGGACTCTTGCTAAATCTATTGGGAATAAATTCTGCAAGAGCACGTTCCCACCTCTTGTTTCAGGGGATGAAATTGTTTCTACCGCCCTGGGCAAGGCTCAACTTTTTGCCTCGTTGTTCTCCGGCAATTCTGCTCTCAACCCACCTCCAAATGATCAACCACCAACAGTCCCCAATGTCGCGCATAAAATGACGGATATCATTTGCAAAACTAAAATGGTACGAAAGATGCTCTCTTCTCTTAATACCAGGAAAGCCTCTGGCCTTGACGAGATCCCAGAAATTGTTCTCAAAAAATGCGCACAAGAACTTGTTCCTGTCCTGACTCGTCTGTTTCAGATATCTTACAATAAAGGCACATTCCCTAATAACTGGAAAACTGCTCGAGTACAACCCGTCCCCAAGAAAGGATCCAAAGCGCTTTCTAGCAACTACAGGCCAATTTCTCTCCTTCCAGTCTTCTATAAAAAGATGGAAAAGTATATAAACACCGAATTACTAAAATTTCTTGAAAAACACAGTTTAATCCACGACAGGCAGTATGGATTCCGTCAGCGCAGATCAACTGCCGACCTCCTTTCCTTTGTCACCCATTCTTAGAACAAGTCTATGGAAGTACACGGTGAATCCCAGATTGTCGCTCTAGACATATTCAAAGCATTCGACCAGGTCTGGCACGCAGCGCTGCTTAATAAACTTCCGGCCTATGGCCTACCACCAAAACTCTGTAACTGGACAGTAAATTTCCTCTCCAACCTGAGCATTTCTGTTGTCGTGGATGGCCATTCCTCTAAACTGTATCTAATTAATGCAGAAGTTCCTCAAGCTTCAGCTTTAGCCCCTACTTTGCTTCTTCTCCACATCAATGACCTCCTCTCTAGCACATCCAACCCAGTTTACAGTTACGGATGGCAGCACCTTCCACTCAAATATACAATATTCTAAGCATGTTTCTTTAGCCCAATTAGATGTGGATCGCAGACTCATGGAGGTTTCTGTCTCCGTGCCCTCCAAAAAATATTAGACTGCGGAAGACCCAAAGTCTGCTATCCATTGCCCACCGAGGTACCGTTGGTGACCTCTCTCTCTCTCTCTCTCTCTCTCTCTCTCTCTCTCTCTCTCTCTCTCTTTTATAGATATCTGCACGGGCATTGCTCATAGGAGCTTTCTTCCATAGTTACTCCACCTGCTGCCCCCAACAGATCTACCAGGGGAACAGAGCGAATGCACCCTTTTACTGTCTACAGACATAGAACATCTTGTTATGCCCGCGCTTTTTTCTCGACGACTTCCAAGTTGTGAAATTCCTTGCCGACACATGTTTTTCCTTCTCCTCCGATCCTCCAAACCTTCAAGTCCAGAATTAACAAGTTGCCTCTTTCCTTCTTGTCGACACCCACGGTACGATAGTATTTAGGATGTAAGGTCTCGTGGTGTGTTGTTGAAATAAAAAAATAAAAATAATTTTACACAACAATTTTAAGACAATAGTTGCTGCAGTGGTTTTTAAATTCTCCCGAATGTCTATATATATATATATATATATATATATATATATATATATATATATATATATATATATATATATATATATATATATATATATATATATATACACAAACGAACGATTGTGGTTTTGTTTGTACGTAATATCTATACATACGTGTTTTATACGGCTTAGATTATTGGCTCGCCACGGATTCGAAAAACTTGTAAGACTTCTAAGTCTGGTAAAGTTCCAACTGTTAAGTGATTGTAATACAGCGAAAATTACATACAAAATCAAACGCAATGAAAAAGAAACAACTTTGTTAAAATACTACACCCTGTAAGTAAAATTCAATACATTAAACTTTTCGAAACAAGTTTCAAAACAACATCTTTGAGCATCAAAAATTTCGACATTAGTTTTAGCAAAGGAGATGCGCGCAACATGAATTTTAATGTTTCGTTTCACTAAACATATTGTACCCTAATCCTAACGAACCTGTAGTTATCCCTGTTAGAACTGCAACCACCCTGAAATGCTTTGATAAGTAATTGTCTTTGATTTCAGTAGAAATTACAGAAATTCAACACTTCACGCCTTCAATATTTATTATTGTTGTTCTGATTTCAGATATTATATTCTACTTCCACTCGCGAATTAGTTTCAAGAAACTTTACTAATAATAATAATTCTTCAAGAGTTAATATCTTTCCATTTATTGTTGCCTGTGATACATAAATATACACCCACAACAATCCCCAACCCCCAACATTATACGTCCGCTTGGAAAAGAAAGCAAAAAGTTTCACGAACAGAAAACAGTTTTATGAGATCGTCATATCAGTGTTCTAATTTGTAGCCCCTGATTTATTTCTGTGGACATATAATGCCCCGCGTGCAATTTAAAAGAAAAATTCTTGATAATGTTTGTCTTACTTCTGAAATTGTTAAGGTCAGTTAGAATACTAAGGTAAGAGTATAGCAAACTTTTTTTTAAAATTACATTGAGTGACAAATCTAATTAAAGGCAATAAATAATACAAAAAATTTCAAGTTCAATGTTTGCAAAATTCAGACTTAATTCTATATGTAAAAATATACAGAATTCCAAAAACATTTTAAAAGAATTATATTTTCTTTGTACAAAGTTTTTAAAAATTAAGGAGAAAACTCAGTTTATAATAAATAGTGTGAACACAAGCTAGATCCTTAAATAATTCCGTGAAATGCTGAATGTGCATATGCATATATTTACTAATTTTAAGCCTTTTGCAAGACATAACGATAGACTAACAACAATTTGTGTAGCCACCAACGATTAGAAAATAATATTTCTGAGGACATTAGTGTAACTTTTCCTCAAGACTGTATATTTAAACCTATAGTAACCTTTTTTAAATGTCCAAGTTGTATAGTAGCATTTGAGGTCTAATGACATTTCTCTTAATTAAAGAAGAAAACAACACTTTGGTTTACCAAGGGCAACATAAATAACGTGTTCTTGCAAACCCCCTGTGCTTCCACTAGCAACGACAATGAAATTTGTGGCCGTATCATTTTGGATGGAGGTAGCCAATTGACATTAAGTTAGGAGTGTAATTCAAGGCAGTTACATATTACAATGATGGCTTTAACAAAAGGTAAATAACCTTCATGCTTGTGCATTCACGTGGAATTCAAGGGGATAGTAATAGTAATCATAAAATTAAAATTACCACCCCATACATCAAGTGAAGTCCCAACGGACGTTTTCGGTTCTGGTGTATGAGTCGGTTTCCCTTATAAGCAAAAATGATGATGGCTCCTCCTTGTACAAAAGATTCCGGAGGTAAAATACCACTCCATTCGGATCTCCGGGAGAGGGGTGTACAGGGGGCGCCAACATCAAGATTTAACATATCCTTCTCGAATATATGTGGCCTAAATTCAAACCTGAACTCTGTCCACCATTTCCTCCAGCCCAATAGGCCCCAGCTCCTCTTCCTCACCGAAACCCAAATCAGTGCTAAAACAGCCACTAATCACCTTAACTTCCCGGGGTATGAGCTCCTTACTTCCTCCTTTAGATTGCATGGAGGCGTGTGCGCATACGTTCGTAGCAATCTACCCTGCACCAGACTCCTCAATTTAGAAGCTGGAAGAAAAGACATACTATGGATAAAACTCGCTCTCAGGGCTGCAACTAAATTCATCTGTTGCATTTACCGGTCACCTTCTGACAACAACTTTGTCCCAGCTCTTTAACTACCTTTCTGAAAAAACCGACCATCTGATTGCTGAATATCCTTCCTTCGAGGTCACTATTCTTGGTAACTTCACTGTCCATAATAAGGAATGGCTAGGATCTTCAAAAACCGATCCACAAGGGAGAGCAGCGGAGGTCTTTGCAGCCAGCAATTATTTAGCCGATATGCCCCAGAAACCTACTTACTTTCCAGGCCAGACTTGAAAAGGTCAAAGCTCACAAAACGCTTCTACACAATCCCAGTCAAGGAAACCATCAAGCATTTAACAACGCAAGAAACCGCTATGTCCTCATTATTTCTGAGGCAAAAGACTCGTTTAATAACCACATCAAAAACAAAGTCCTCTTAAGCTCCAATGGCAGCAAACCCTTCTGGACTCTTGCTAAATCTATTGGGAATAAATTCTGCAAGAGCACGTTCCCACCTCTTGTTTCAGGGGATGAAATTGTTTCTACCGCCCTGGGCAAGGCTCAACTTTTTGCCTCGTTGTTCTCCGGCAATTCTGCTCTCATCCCACCTCCAAATGATCAACCACCAACAGTCCCCAATGTCGCGCATAAAATGACGGATATCATTTGCAAAACTAAAATGGTACGAAAGATGCTCTCTTCTCTTAATACCAGGAAAGCCTCTGGCCTTGACGAGATCCCAGAAATTGTTCTCAAAAAATGCGCACAAGAACTTGTTCCTGTCCTGACTCGTCTGTTTCAGATATCTTACAATAAAGGCACATTCCCTAATAACTGGAAAACTGCTCGAGTACAACCCGTCCCCAAGAAAGGATCCAAAGCGCTTTCTAGCAACTACAGGCCAATTTCTCTCCTTCCAGTCTTCTATAAAAAGATGGAAATATATATAAACACCGAATTACTAAAATTTCTTGAAAAACACAGTTTAATCCACGACAGGCAGTATGGATTCCGTCAGCGCAGATCAACTGCCGACCTCCTTTCCTTTGTCACCCATTCTTAGAACAAGTCTATGGAAGTACACGGTGAATCCCAGATTGTCGCTCTAGACATATTCAAAGCATTCGACCAGGTCTGGCACGCAGCGCTGCTTAATAAACTTCCGGCCTATGGCCTACCACCAAAACTCTGTACCTGGACAGTAAATTTCCTCTCCAACCTGAGCATTTCTGTTGTCGTGGATGGCCATTCCTCTAAACTGTATCTAATTAATGCAGAAGTTCCTCAAGCTTCAGCTTTAGCCCCTACTTTGCTTCTTCTCCACATCAATGACCTCCTCTCTAGCACATCCAACCCAGTTTACAGTTACGGATGGCAGCACCTTCCACTCAAATATACAATATTCTAAGCATGTTTCTTTAGCCCAATTAGATGTGGATCGCAGACTCATGGAGGTTTCTGTCTCCATGCCCTCCAAAAAATATTAGACTGCGGAAGACCCAAAGTCTGCTATCCATTGCCCACCGAGGTACCGTTGGTGACCTCTCTCTCTCTCTCTCTTTTATAGATATCTGCACGGGCATTGCTCATAGGAGCTTTCTTCCATAGTTACTCCACCTGCTGCCCCCAACAGATCTACCAGGGGAACAGAGCGAATGCACCCTTTTACTGTCTACAGACATAGAACATCTTGTTATGCCCGCGCTTTTTTCTCGACGACTTCCAAGTTGTGAAATTCCTTGCCGACACATGTTTTTCCTTCTCCTCCGATCCTCCAAACCTTCAAGTCCAGAATTAACAAGTTGCCTCTTTCCTTCTTGTCGACACCCACGGTACGATAGTATTTAGGATGTAAGGTCTCGTGGTGTGTTGTTGAAATAAAAAAATAAAAATAATTTTACACAACAATTTTAAGACAATAGTTGCTGCAGTGGTTTTTAAATTCTCCCGAATGTCTATATATATATATATATATATATATATATATATATATATATATATATATATATATATATATATATATATATATATATATATATATATATATATATATATATATATATATATATATATATATATACAAACGAACGATTGTGGTTTTGTTTGTACGTAATATCTATACATACGTGTTTTATACGGCTTAGATTATTGGCTCGCCACGGATTCGAAAAACTTGTAAGACTTCTAAGTCTGGTAAAGTTCCAACTGTTAAGTGATTGTAATACAGCGAAAATTACATACAAAATCAAACGCAATGAAAAAGAAACAACTTTGTTAAAATAAGTAAAATTCAATACATTAAACTTTTCGAAACAAGTTTCAAAACAACATCTTTGAGCATCAAAAATTTCGACATTAGTTTTAGCAAAGGAGATGCGCGCAACATGAATTTTAATGTTTCGTTTCACTAAACATATTGTACCCTAATCCTAACGAACCTGTAGTTATCCCTGTTAGAACTGCAACCACCCTGAAATGCTTTGATAAGTAATTGTCTTTGATTTCAGTAGAAATTACAGAAATTCAACACTTCACGCCTTCAATATTTATTATTGTTGTTCTGATTTCAGATATTATATTCTACTTCCACTCGCGAATTAGTTTCAAGAAACTTTACTAATAATAATAATTCTTCAAGAGTTAATATCTTTCCATTTATTGTTGCCTGTGATACATAAATATACACCCACAACAACCCCCAACCCCCAACATTATACGTCCGCTTGGAAAAGAAAGCAAAAAGTTTCACGAACAGAAAACAGTTTTATGAGATCGTCATATCAGTGTTCTAATTTGTAGCCCCTGATTTATTTCTGTGGACATATAATGCCCCGCGTGCAATTTAAAAGAAAAATTCTTGATAATGTTTGTCTTACTTCTGAAATTGTTAAGGTCAGTTAGAATACTAAGGTAAGAGTATAGCAAACTTTTTTTTAAAATTACATTGAGTGACAAATCTAATTAAAGGCAATAAATAATACAAAAAATTTCAAGTTCAATGTTTGCAAAATTCAGACTTAATTCTATATGTAAAAATATACAGAATTCCAAAAACATTTTAAAAGAATTATATTTTCTTTGTACAAAGTTTTTAAAAATTAAGGAGAAAACTCAGTTTATAATAAATAGTGTGAACACAAGCTAGATCCTTAAATAATTCCGTGAAATGCTGAATGTGCATATGCATATATTTACTAATTTTAAGCCTTTTGCAAGACATAACGATAGACTAACAACAATTTGTGTAGCCACCAACGATTAGAAAATAATATTTCTGAGGACATTAGTGTAACTTTTCCTCAAGACTGTATATTTAAACCTATAGTAACCTTTTTTAAATGTCCAAGTTGTATAGTAGCATTTGAGGTCTAATGACATTTCTCTTAATTAAAGAAGAAAACAACACTTTGGTTTACCAAGGGCAACATAAATAACGTGTTCTTGCAAACCCCCTGTGCTTCCACTAGCAACGACAATGAAATTTGTGGCCGTATCATTTTGGATGGAGGTAGCCAATTGACATTAAGTTAGGAGTGTAATTCAAGGCAGTTACATATTACAATGATGGCTTTAACAAAAGGTAAATAACCTTCATGCTTGTGCATTCACGTGGAATTCAAGGGGATAGTAATAGTAATCATAAAATTAAAATTACCACCCCATACATCAAGTGAAGTCCCAACGGACGTTTTCGGTTCTGGTGTATGAGTCGGTTTCCCTTATAAGCAAAAATGATGATGGCTCCTCCTTGTACAAAAGATTCCGGAGGTAAAATACCACTCCATTCGGATCTCCGGGAGAGGGGTGTACAGGGGGCGCCAACATCAAGATTTAACATATCCTTCTCGAATATATGTGGCCTAAATTCAAACCTGAACTCTGTCCACCATTTCCTCCAGCCCAATAGGCCCCAGCTCCTCTTCCTCACCGAAACCCAAATCAGTGCTAAAACAGCCACTAATCACCTTAACTTCCCGGGGTATGAGCTCCTTACTTCCTCCTTTAGATTGCATGGAGGCGTGTGCGCATACGTTCTTAGCAATCTACCCTGCACCAGACTCCTCAATTTAGAAGCTGGAAGAAAAGACATACTATGGATAAAACTCGCTCTCAGGGCTGCAACTAAATTCATCTGTTGCATTTACCGGTCACCTTCTGACAACAACTTTGTCCCAGCTCTTTAACTACCTTTCTGAAAAAACCGACCATCTGATTGCTGAATATCCTTCCTTCGAGGTCACTATTCTTGGTAACTTCACTGTCCATAATAAGGAATGGCTAGGATCTTCAAAAACCGATCCACAAGGGAGAGCAGCGGAGGTCTTTGCAGCCAGCAATTATTTAGCCGATATGCCCCAGAAACCTACTTACTTTCCAGGCCAGACTTGAAAAGGTCAAAGCTCACAAAACGCTTCTACACAATCCCAGTCAAGGAAACCATCAAGCATTTAACAACGCAAGAAACCGCTATGTCCTCATTATTTCTGAGGCAAAAGACTCGTTTAATAACCACATCAAAAACAAAGTCCTCTTAAGCTCCAATGGCAGCAAACCCTTCTGGACTCTTGCTAAATCTATTGGGAATAAATTCTGCAAGAGCACGTTCCCACCTCTTGTTTCAGGGGATGAAATTGTTTCTACCGCCCTGGGCAAGGCTCAACTTTTTGCCTCGTTGTTCTCCGGCAATTCTGCTCTCATCCCACCTCCAAATGATCAACCACCAACAGTCCCCAATGTCGCGCATAAAATGACGGATATCATTTGCAAAACTAAAATGGTACGAAAGATGCTCTCTTCTCTTAATACCAGGAAAGCCTCTGGCCTTGACGAGATCCCAGAAATTGTTCTCAAAAAATGCGCACAAGAACTTGTTCCTGTCCTGACTCGTCTGTTTCAGATATCTTACAATAAAGGCACATTCCCTAATAACTGGAAAACTGCTCGAGTACAACCCGTCCCCAAGAAAGGATCCAAAGCGCTTTCTAGCAACTACAGGCCAATTTCTCTCCTTCCAGTCTTCTATAAAAAGATGGAAATATATATAAACACCGAATTACTAAAATTTCTTGAAAAACACAGTTTAATCCACGACAGGCAGTATGGATTCCGTCAGCGCAGATCAACTGCCGACCTCCTTTCCTTTGTCACCCATTCTTAGAACAAGTCTATGGAAGTACACGGTGAATCCCAGATTGTCGCTCTAGACATATTCAAAGCATTCGACCAGGTCTGGCACGCAGCGCTGCTTAATAAACTTCCGGCCTATGGCCTACCACCAAAACTCTGTACCTGGACAGTAAATTTCCTCTCCAACCTGAGCATTTCTGTTGTCGTGGATGGCCATTCCTCTAAACTGTATCTAATTAATGCAGAAGTTCCTCAAGCTTCAGCTTTAGCCCCTACTTTGCTTCTTCTCCACATCAATGACCTCCTCTCTAGCACATCCAACCCAGTTTACAGTTACGGATGGCAGCACCTTCCACTCAAATATACAATATTCTAAGCATGTTTCTTTAGCCCAATTAGATGTGGATCGCAGACTCATGGAGGTTTCTGTCTCCATGCCCTCCAAAAAATATTAGACTGCGGAAGACCCAAAGTCTGCTATCCATTGCCCACCGAGGTACCGTTGGTGACCTCTCTCTCTCTCTCTCTCTCTCTCTCTTTTATAGATATCTGCACGGGCATTGCTCATAGGAGCTTTCTTCCATAGTTACTCCACCTGCTGCCCCCAACAGATCTACCAGGGGAACAGAGCGAATGCACCCTTTTACTGTCTACAGACATAGAACATCTTGTTATGCCCGCGCTTTTTTCTCGACGACTTCCAAGTTGTGAAATTCCTTGCCGACACATGTTTTTCCTTCTCCTCCGATCCTCCAAACCTTCAAGTCCAGAATTAACAAGTTGCCTCTTTCCTTCTTGTCGACACCCACGGTACGATAGTATTTAGGATGTAAGGTCTCGTGGTGTGTTGTTGAAATAAAAAAATAAAAATAATTTTACACAACAATTTTAAGACAATAGTTGCTGCAGTGGTTTTTAAATTCTCCCGAATGTCTATATATATATATATATATATATATATATATATATATATATATATATATATATATATATATATATATACACAAACGAACGATTGTGGTTTTGTTTGTACGTAATATCTATACATACGTGTTTTATACGGCTTAGATTATTGGCTCGCCACGGATTCGAAAAACTTGTAAGACTTCTAAGTCTGGTAAAGTTCCAACTGTTAAGTGATTGTAATACAGCGAAAATTACATACAAAATCAAACGCAATGAAAAAGAAACAACTTTGTTAAAATACTACACCCTGTAAGTAAAATTCAATACATTAAACTTTTCGAAACAAGTTTCAAAACAACATCTTTGAGCATCAAAAATTTCGACATTAGTTTTAGCAAAGGAGATGCGCGCAACATGAATTTTAATGTTTCGTTTCACTAAACATATTGTACCCTAATCCTAACGAACCTGTAGTTATCCCTGTTAGAACTGCAACCACCCTGAAATGCGTTGATAAGTAATTGTCTTTGATTTCAGTAGAAATTACAGAAATTCAACACTTCACGCCTTCAATATTTATTATTGTTGTTCTGATTTCAGATATTATATTCTACTTCCACTCGCGAATTAGTTTCAAGAAACTTTACTAATAATAATAATTCTTCAAGAGTTAATATCTTTCCATTTATTGTTGCCTGTGATACATAAATATACACCCACAACAACCCCCAACCCCCAACATTATACGTCCGCTTGGAAAAGAAAGCAAAAAGTTTCACGAACAGAAAACAGTTTTATGAGATCGTCATATCAGTGTTCTAATTTGTAGCCCCTGATTTATTTCTGTGGACATATAATGCCCCGCCTGCAATTTAAAAGAAAAATTCTTGATAATGTTTGTCTTACTTCTGAAATTGTTAAGGTCAGTTAGAATACTAAGGTAAGAGTTTAGCAAACTTTTTTTTTTAAATTACATTGAGTGACAAATCTAATTAAAGGCAATAAATAATACAAAAAATTTCAAGTTCAATGTTTGCAAAATTCAGACTTAATTCTATATGTAAAAATATACAGAATTCCAAAAACATTTTAAAAGAATTATATTTTCTTTGTACAAAGTTTTTAAAAATTAAGGAGAAAACTCAGTTTATAATAAATAGTGTGAACACAAGCTAGATCCTTAAATAATTCCGTGAAATGCTGAATGTGCATATGCATATATTTACAAATTTTAAGCCTTTTGCAAGAAATAACGATAGACTAACATCAATTTGTGTAGCCAACAACGATTAGAAGATAATATTTCTGAGGACATTAGTGTAACTTTTCCTCAAGACTGTATATTTAAACCTATAGTAACCTTTTTTAAATGTCCAGGTTGTATAGTAGCATTTGAGGTCTAATGACATTTCTCTTAATTAAAGAAGAAAACAACACTTTGGTTTACCAAGGGCAACATAAATAACGTGTTCTTGCAAACCCCCTGTGCTTCCACTAGCAACGACAATGAAATTTGTGGCCGTATCATTTTGGATGGAGGTAGCCAATTGACATTAAGTTAGGAGTGTAATTCAAGGCAGTTACATATTACAATGATGGCTTTAACAAAAGGTAAATAACCTTCATGCTTGTGCATTCACGTGGAATTCAAGGGGATAGTAATAGTAATCATAAAATTAAAATTACCACCCCATACATCAAGTGAAGTCCCAACGGACGTTTTCGGTTCTGGTGTATGAGTCGGTTTCCCTTATAAGCAAAAATGATGATGGCTCCTCCTTGTACAAAAGATTCCGGAGGTAAAATACCACTCCATTCGGATCTCCGGGAGAGGGGTGTACAGGGGGCGCCAACATCAAGATTTAACATATCCTTCTCGAATATATGTGGCCTAAATTCAAACCTGAACTCTGTCCACCATTTCCTCCAGCCCAATAGGCCCCAGCTCCTCTTCCTCACCGAAACCCAAATCAGTGCTAAAACAGCCACTAATCACCTTAACTTCCCGGGGTATGAGCTCCTTACTTCCTCCTTTAGATTGCATGGAGGCGTGTGCGCATACGTTCGTAGCAATCTACCCTGCACCAGACTCCTCAATTTAGAAGCTGGAAGAAAAGACATACTATGGATAAAACTCGCTCTCAGGGCTGCAACTAAATTCATCTGTTGCATTTACCGGTCACCTTCTGACAACAACTTTGTCCCAGCTCTTTAACTACCTTTCTGAAAAAACCGACCATCTGATTGCTGAATATCCTTCCTTCGAGGTCACTATTCTTGGTAACTTCACTGTCCATAATAAGGAATGGCTAGGATCTTCAAAAACCGATCCACAAGGGAGAGCAGCGGAGGTCTTTGCAGCCAGCAATTATTTAGCCGATATGCCCCAGAAACCTACTTACTTTCCAGGCCAGACTTGAAAAGGTCAAAGCTCACAAAACGCTTCTACACAATCCCAGTCAAGGAAACCATCAAGCATTTAACAACGCAAGAAACCGCTATGTCCTCATTATTTCTGAGGCAAAAGACTCGTTTAATAACCACATCAAAAACAAAGTCCTCTTAAGCTCCAATGGCAGCAAACCCTTCTGGACTCTTGCTAAATCTATTGGGAATAAATTCTGCAAGAGCACGTTCCCACCTCTTGTTTCAGGGGATGAAATTGTTTCTACCGCCCTGGGCAAGGCTCAACTTTTTGCCTCGTTGTTCTCCGGCAATTCTGCTCTCATCCCACCTCCAAATGATCAACCACCAACAGTCCCCAATGTCGCGCATAAAATGACGGATATCATTTGCAAAACTAAAATGGTACGAAAGATGCTCTCTTCTCTTAATACCAGGAAAGCCTCTGGCCTTGACGAGATCCCAGAAATTGTTCTCAAAAAATGCGCACAAGAACTTGTTCCTGTCCTGACTCGTCTGTTTCAGATATCTTACAATAAAGGCACATTCCCTAATAACTGGAAAACTGCTCGAGTACAACCCGTCCCCAAGAAAGGATCCAAAGCGCTTTCTAGCAACTACAGGCCAATTTCTCTCCTTCCAGTCTTCTATAAAAAGATGGAAAAGTATATAAACACCGAATTACTAAAATTTCTTGAAGAACACAGTTTAATCCACGACAGGCAGTATGGATTCCGTCAGCGCAGATCAACTGCCGACCTCCTTTCCTTTGTCACCCATTCTTAGAACAAGTCTATGGAAGTACACGGTGAATCCCAGATTGTCGCTCTAGACATATTCAAAGCATTCGACCAGGTCTGGCACGCAGCGCTGCTTAATAAACTTCCGGCCTATGGCCTACCACCAAAACTCTGTACCTGGACAGTAAATTTCCTCTCCAACCTGAGCATTTCTGTTGTCGTGGATGGCCATTCCTCTAAACTGTATCTAATTAATGCAGAAGTTCCTCAAGCTTCAGCTTTAGCCCCTACTTTGCTTCTTCTCCACATCAATGACCTCCTCTCTAGCACATCCAACCCAGTTTACAGTTACGGATGGCAGCACCTTCCACTCAAATATACAATATTCTAAGCATGTTTCTTTAGCCCAATTAGATGTGGATCGCAGACTCATGGAGGTTTCTGTCTCCGTGCCCTCCAAAAAATATTAGACTGCGGAAGACCCAAAGTCTGCTATCCATTGCCCACCGAGGTGCCGTTGGTGACCTCTCTCTCTCTCTCTCTCTTTTATAGATATCTGCACGGGCATTGCTCATAGGAGCTTTCTTCCATAGTTACTCCACCTGCTGCCCCCAACAGATCTACCAGGGGAACAGAGCGAATGCACCCTTTTACTGTCTACAGACATAGAACATCTTGTTATGCCCGCGCTTTTTTCTCGACGACTTCCAAGTTGTGAAATTCCTTGCCGACACATGTTTTTCCTTCTCCTCCGATCCTCCAAACCTTCAAGTCCAGAATTAACAAGTTGCCTCTTTCCTTCTTGTCGACACCCACGGTACGATAGTATTTAGGATGTAAGGTCTCGTGGTGTGTTGTTGAAATAAAAAAATAAAAATAATTTTACACAACAATTTTAAGACAATAGTTGCTGCAGTGGTTTTTAAATTCTCCCGAATGTCTATATATATATATATATATATATATATATATATATATATATATATATATATATATATATATATATATATATATATATACACAAACGAACGATTGTGGTTTTGTTTGTACGTAATATCTATACATACGTGTTTTATACGGCTTAGATTATTGGCTCGCCACGGATTCGAAAAACTTGTAAGACTTCTAAGTCTGGTAAAGTTCCAACTGTTAAGTGATTGTAATACAGCGAAAATTACATACAAAATCAAACGCAATGAAAAAGAAACAACTTTGTTAAAATACTACACCCTGTAAGTAAAATTCAATACATTAAACTTTTCGAAACAAGTTTCAAAACAACATCTTTGAGCATCAAAAATTTCGACATTAGTTTTAGCAAAGGAGATGCGCGCAACATGAATTTTAATGTTTCGTTTCACTAAACATATTCTACCCTAATCCTAACGAACCTGTAGTTATCCCTGTTAGAACTGCAACCACCCTGAAATGCTTTGATAAGTAATTGTCTTTGATTTCAGTAGAAATTACAGAAATTCAACACTTCACGCCTTCAATATTTATTATTGTTGTTTTGATTTCAGATATTATATTCTACTTCCACTCGCGAATTAGTTTCAAGAAACTTTACTAATAATAATAATTCTTCAAGAGTTAATATCTTTCCATTTATTGTTGCCTGTGATACATAAATATACACCCACAACAACCCCCAACCCCCAACATTATACGTCCGCTTGGAAAAGAAAGCAAAAAGTTTCACGAACAGAAAACAGTTTTATGAGATCGTCATATCAGTGTTCTAATTTGTAGCCCCTGATTTATTTCTGTGGACATATAATGCACCGCCTGCAATTTAAAAGAAAAATTCTACTTCTGAAATTGTTAAGGTCAGTTAGAATACTAAGGTAAGAGTTTAGCAAACTTTTTTTTAAAATTACATTGAGTGACAAATCTAATTAAAGGCAATAAATAATACAAAAAATTTCAAGTTCAATGTTTGCAAAATTGAGACTTAATTCTATATGTAAAAATATACAGAATTCCAAAAACATTTTAAAAGAATTATATTTTCTTTGTACAAAGTTTTTAAAAATTAAGGAGAAAACTCAGTTTATAATAAATAGTGTGAACACAAGCTAGATCCTTAAATAATTCCGTGAAATGCTGAATGTGCATATGCATATATTTACAAATTTTAAGCCTTTTGCAAGAAATAACGATAGACTAACAACAATTTGTGTAGCCAACAACGATTAGAAAATAATAGTTCTGAGGACATTAGTGTAACTTTTCCTCAAGACTGTATATTTAAACCTATAGTAACCTTTTTTAAATGTCCAAGTTGTATAGTAGCATTTGAGGTCTAATGACATTTCTCTTAATTAAAGAAGAAAACAACACTTTGGTTTACCAAGGGCAACATAAATAACGTGTTCTTGCAAACCCCCTGTGCTTCCACTAGCAACGACAATGAAATTTGTGGCCGTATCATTTTGGATGGAGGTAGCCAATTGACATTAAGTTAGGAGTGTAATTCAAGGCAGTTACATATTACAATGATGGCTTTAACAACAGGTAAATAACCTTCATGCTTGTGCATTCACGTGGAATTCAAGGGGATAGTAATAGTAATCATAAAATTCAAATTACTGCAGTCGAGATTCCCAAATTTTATTTCAATTCAATAACACAACTTGTATTGATGACATAGAGAGAGAGAGACAGAATTTAATCATGTTCACGTTAATGCTTAAATATCTGTCTATATCGTTTAACTTTCATATCACCTCTTTTGGTGAGCTAGACTCTACGATCTTAAGATCAATACTAAAAACAAAACTATAACACCCTAAAAAATATTTGAAACTAACTCACTAAGTTGCCATTCTCTAACTCGTTAGGTGAAGAACGTTTCGCTAATAGTTGACTATCCATTTTTGAACATATTTCCTATCCAAATACAAAGTTTGAGAGCACACAGTAGCAGTTGTACTGGTCTTCGTAGAACGATCCCGTCGGGTAAAAATATTTAGCGCGAACCTATTTTTCAAACTCGACCTGGAAACCCTCTTTTCAGACCGGCCATTTTTCACATTAGCCGCGGAACCTGTGAGCCAGATAACACCACAATGTCATTGACAGTTAAACAGGACGATCTAGTAGGTTCATAATCATGCCACAAATGAAATTGCTAAAGATAATCGGTGCTCTCCAACTCATTGAACATTTTCTCACCAGTCTATATTTCTTCTTATAAAGCTAATGTTGATAATTTATTCCATCAGCGTTTAATTTTATATGACTTCCACTCTTTTCGCCTATTAAAATTTTGGATGATAATACCATTATCAGATCGTTTGGGTCGCCTCCAATATATGGGCCTAGAATTTACTCTAGCTTCAAATTCTGTAAGGTAAGAAGTTCATCTTCTTATTGCTTGCTCATCGTAACTCTTTCGATCAGCCGGTTTCACCAACTAGCCTACCAGGAAGCCTCACATGTTATGAATTGCTAAGGAATGCGATGCTCTTGAGCCATACCTTGAATTTTGGAAGCTCGTATGGTACCTACCACAGCCTGCAACTTTAATCCGGCCCTTTTAAACGCTATAGCATTATCTGAATAGATAACTATCTCTCGCCTCCCAAAATAACTAGTTTTGGAGCTGGTAAACAACATTCTGCCGTAATATTTGCCACAAGTTTTGAATTGACTGCTTTTGTAACAGCATAGGTAAGTAGCACCTTTCTCCTAGAGGTCTCGTTTAATTTTATGTATTTTGTAGGGTGTCATAGTGTAGTTTTTAGAATTGTTTCTGAGAGCCTAGAGTATAGTTCACCAAGAGGAGTGACAATGACCAGAGATATAGACAGCTATGTGAACTTAGGCGTGAAATTACCTCTTTTCTCTCTAAACTATGTTATGGTAATGGTGGTGTCAAAAGTTAACAGACAAATTATCAATAATTTGTACTACACTATCACGAATAGTGAACAAAGTTTGAGAGAGCATCTGAACATGTATATCAACGATCAATAAGTGAACGTAATTTTTAAAGATGGGGCAAGCTGAAAGGAAAGTATACCATGCCCCAATAACAAAACTCATTAAGTCAGCTAACTACTTATTGAACGCATTTGAAAGTGGTCGATAAACCGTAAAAATTTCAAGAATTAAGATCTATAAAGCAACAGAAAGCAGCGCATGTAGTCTCAGATTTTCGAGTGCTCACTCATGGTTTTTACACACGGGAATAACCTGACGTCAGAGGCAACCCATAGAACCTCCCACAAGTGTGTTAAACCTCCTAAACTAAGAAATTAAGCCTCAGAAATTAAATGGTCATTTAGCAATATGGACAGTTGGACATATGGCAGTTTAAGACAGCTGTCAATAAAAATAAAAATTGGAATGCATCAGTTAAACGTAATTGCTTGCAGTCTTTATTATCAGGCAGCTCCAGAAACAATACAGGGGTTGACATCTACTGCCACATGCTACAAAGTGCGATGGACATGCTGCGAAACGAATTTATGTAAACAGCAAACATTAAATGATGATAAAGACAGCAAAAAGAAGTAACAATGACTGAGCTGCCCTGCTAAGACAAAAGGTCCTATCGTTTTGGGATATTTAACATCTAGTAATAATTGCTCTCCTAACTTACTGGATTAGGATATAATGGCAATCACTTCCTTATAAGTTACAGTAAAGAACCTCGGTGGTTCAGGGGTAAGAACGTGTGCTTCTGAACCGAAGGGTACTGGGTTCGATCCCAGGTTACTCCTTTCACTTTTTCAATACAAACTGTAACATTAACATCAACCGAGGTTCTGGCATTGTATTTGAGCAAGCTGAATATCTGCACGTTCCGCCCTTCGGAGGGGGCGTAAAGCCGTCGGTCCCGTGCCCATGCGATGTTGGGCACGTTAAAGATACCTACCCCCCTTACAGGAAGACGGGGGTTTGGCAACATTTCCAGGATAGTGAGGTGAAACTGCTCCCTGGCGTCGGTGATTGGCCATAGTCGCGGAAATAGGCCGACGTTGAAGAAACAAAACACACACACACATAAGTTACAGTAAGAACGTGTAATTTCTTTGCTTACCTGAAGTAAACTTTTATTTTTTAGCTTACTAGATTTTTGCTAATTATATAGATAGAACAATTTCACTAGCTACAAGGAACCATGTTTGCTAAGTAAAAATGTCATAGTTAGGAAAAAACTATTTTTTTATCTTACAAAAAAGGAACTATTTTGAACTATGTCACATTATAAGGTAACTAGAATATAAGCAACATGGCAGATGCTAATCAATATCTTCATCAACATTTTTATTAGAATTAAACAGGAAAATTAACCTAAAATTGAAGTCTATTAGCATGGATATGGTTAGTTAACTTGGAAATCAAATTTGTTTTTCTTTCTAATGTTATTTCTCAACATGTAGTTCATTGTGAGGGCTTGTGCAAGGCAAATTTAAAATAGTTTTTATTTAAAATATCTTCTACACCCTCAAATTCATCATCAAAAGCCCTTTTAAAATAAAAAAACGCATGTCGCCTCTTTTAAAAGAAAGTTCAACAATGTCTTTAGATAAACACCCCGTGTAAACTTTTGTAGTTTATAGTTGGAAATGTAGTCGATCCAGTTAAAAAATGGCTTATGTCCATTTTAATCGCATTTACCTTTGCATAATTTGCTTCCTGAACGACAGAAGCAAAATCAGCAGTCATAAACTTTAGGTTTCTTTTTTCAAATATAAGTCCACCTGGTGGTGGAATGAATCAGCCGATATAAATGTGTAGTCTGGTTCCAAGTACTTGATATACAGGTTTTCCAGTGCCAGTTCTACAGAATTAACAGCATAAATAGTCTGGACGCAGCAAGTGGGTTATGGTAGTGATTTTTCATAGTTGTTTTAATAACAAATATCACTGTTTTTTAAATAAAGCAGGCAGGAAATTTGGTTACCAGTATAACCTATATAGTAGAAACAATGTACCATATTTCATCAAAATTAGTTATTGTTTGAAAATTTACACAAATTTTCCGAACATGTTCCCGAAAAATCTGCTTCCTGGCCAACGAACGTTAGGTTAATAGCAAGTTGAGCTATCGAAATTGAAACTTTAATGATAATTCGCTAAAATAACGCACTTGCTGCGTCCAGTAAAAATTGAAATCGGTTGCAGAAAAGAACAAGCACTTGTGAAGCCACGGGAAATTCTATTGCTATCCAGTATGGAACGGTTTCATTAACTTAGGGCAATAACAAACAACCAGATACGTGCTATTCAAATTGAATAAAGTCTTAAAAGTTTTCATCTCGTCCTAATTGAATTTTTCATACAAAAACACGCTAAAAATGCATTGGAATTACCCAATCTGATCAGATAACGGTAAAATGAAATAAAGGATTAAAAAATTTAAAGAAAAAAAGTGAAGCCACTAACTGAGATTAGAACGTGTGATATAGGAGTCCGTTGCGAAATATAACCTGCAATTCAATTTCAATTCTAAAGGTCTATATTACATTATAACACATTTACAAAAATTTACAATTTTTATATATACTACGACTTAATTATAAAGCTCCTGTTAAAATATAATAACTTATCTCTAATTTTTTATTTACAAAGGAAAAAAAAAGTAACTTCCTTATAGTAATTAATGTGTTTTCTGTTTAGTTATTATAATTATATTGTACAAGTTGTGCGGTTGTATATAGGAAAACTGTTTACAAAAACCCATTTAAAATCATTATTATTACTTTCTATGTTGCAAGTTTATTTTATTTGTATAACATACAGCTTTCTAACCATGGCTATAGTGAATTCTCGTGTCAAACGGTTATGGGCGTTTTAAATATTTTTAGATTTTGATACGGCAGTCTATGTTTGATTCTATAAGGACTGTTATTGTATCTTATGTCTGTTATTTGTCTTGTCAATGGATTTATTTTCAATTTGTTTTCGTAAAAATTTGTTAATATAGTCTTTGATTGTTAGGGTGTTGGTCATGTCATGTAAGTGTTTAATTCTTGTGTATCTGTTTCTGTTCGTCACTAGTCGTAGGCATTTGTTTTGGTATATTTGAATGGGTTTAATTGTCGTATCTGATACTGAGCACCACACTGGTGCGGCATCAGATACAACTGGTCTTATTATAGTCGCATAGATTAATTTTTTGTTTTCGCTGCTAAGTTTACTGTTTCTTGCCATTAGAGGGTACATGTACTTCATTGCAATATGAGCTTTGTTTAGAACAGTTTTAATATGGTGTTTGAAATTAAGTCTGCTGTCCAGGTGTACTCCTAGGTATTTTACTGTTAGCGAGGGCTTTATTTTTTTGTCTCCTACTTTTAGATGGTTAAATATTTTGGAATCATTGGTTTTTCTAGTAAATACTATTGTCTCCGTTTTTTCAGAGTTGAGTGATATTTTCCAAGTCTGTAGGTAATTTTGAAGTATATCAAGATGAATTTGTATCTGTTTATTTGCAACTTTTGCTGAAAAGGAATGGGCATATATGGCAGTATCATATGCATAGAGAGCCAGGTTGGTCTTAGGGAACGTAGGTATATCGTTAATAAAATAGTTGAACAGTTTTGGTCCAAGTATGGAACCTTGCGGCACTCCTGCTCGGATTTGTTTTTCAGTTGATGTGCTATTGTGAATTTTGACTTTAAAGCGCCTGTCTGATAAGTATGAGTGTATCAGTCTAATAAGATGGTAGGGAAATTTGAGTTTTATTAGTTTGGCCAGTAATCCGACTATCCATACTGTGTCAAATGCCTTCTGTATGTCTAGTAAAACCGTTGTCGTTACTTTGTCTTTATTAAAATTTAGTGTTATGTCGTTTACTATTCGTGTTACTTGATGCACAGTGCTATGTTTTTTCCTAAAACCAAACTGACAGTCTATCAAAAGTTTATTTTTTCTTTATATGGATTTAAATCTATTAGGTATTATTTTTTCTACTATTTTAGATAGGTTGTTTAACAATGGGGCGATAGTTGTGCGGAACTTTTTGATCTTTATTGGGTTTGGAGACGGCAACAACGTGGGCTATTTTCCATTGGGTTGGGTAATGTTGTAGGATAAGGACTGCATTTACTATATACATTAATTGGACTATGGCTTTCTGTGAGAGATTTTTAATTAATTTTTTGTCTATTTCATCAGGCCCTGGGGCCTTATTATTGGGTAGGGTTTTGATAATTTGTTTGATTTTTTGGGGTGAAGTGATTAGTTTTGACCTAGTTTGTGTGTCCATTGTTTGTCTATTGTTAAGATAGTCTTGTGTTTCGTTTATTAAATTGTTTTGTTGTTCATCGCAGACTGGATCTGTTTGGTGGGTGCTTTCTAATACGTCTGCTATTACGTTAGCTTTTTCTTGGTCTCTATAAAACGTTTTATTTTCATGTTCTAAAGGTGGCATGTTGCTGTGTGGGTTCTTTAGTGCTTTTGTCATTTTCCATAATGTGTTGTTATTTGGTGTTAGGTTTTGCATTTTTTGTGTCCATTTTCTGTTAGTATATTCTTTCATCTTTTGCTTTATTATTTTGCTTTTTTGGTCCATAGAAATTTTGTATTGTGGGTTTAATGTATTTTGCCATAGCCTCCTGTCTTTGTTTTTGTCTTTAATAAGTTCTTTTATATCGGTGGGAAGGAAATCTCTTGTCGGGTTAATCGTTTTGTATGTACAGTGTTTGTTTTTAGCTTTTTGAATATTTAGAGTTAGTTTTTTTACCTCCTGTTCAATTTTATCAATAGAATCAATAGTATTGTTTATGGTGATGTTTCTGTCCAGTGTTTTTCGGAATTCTGTCCAGTTAGTATTAGTGTAGCTTGAAATTATTTTTAGTCGGTCTTGTTTGTACTGATTGTTTAACGCGAAGATAATGGGATTATGATCAGAGTCTAGTTCAGAAAGGGAGACAGGACTGACATTTATTACGTTTTTGTTAACTATTATATCTATTGTTGAGGGTCTGTTACCGTTAGGAGGGTAGTGTGTTGGTGTCGGTGTAAACATAATCGTCAAGTTATTGTTATTGCAGTACCTGTTTAAAACATTCCCATTTGTGTTATTGGTTCTATTTGACCAGTTACTGTGTCTCGAGTTTAGGTCACCAATGACTAATATTTTATTGCCCATACCTAGAAGTGCATCTAAACAGGTAGTTGTAATGTTATTTCTTGGGTTATTGTAAACCGCAATAAGATGTGTATTATCAGGTAGTTTTATACCTACTGAATCTATTGTGGTTCTAGGGACTCTTATTTTATGGTACGGTATATTCTCTTTAACTATTATCGCAATGCCGCCTGATGGGGTGTTCGTGTTAGTAATCTTATCTTGTCGGATTATGCTAAATCGTCTAAGTTTGATTTTGTCACGTTCAGTCAGTTTTGTTCGTTAATAAGTATAATGTCAAATTTGTATTTATCGGTAAAATGAATAAGTTGTCCTATTTTACTTTTTAGGCCGTTTGCGTTCCAAGATACTATATTTAAACTATAACTCATAATTAGAAAGTGTACTTACGAAATTATAAAATGCTTCGAATTTCTCCGGCATTTCCTTTCAGTTCTGTAGCTTCAAGTTCAATTCACGGACGGCAGATAACATCTTGGTTACATTTATATGTCCACTTAGTATTTTCATTTCTTTTATAAGTTCATTAAGTTCACCTACGCCGGTTGCACTTGCTCTCACATTGTCACTTTCAGTTCTGTTATAATTAGATGGCTTTGTATTTTCTGCGGTGTTCCACGGATTAATCTTTGGGGTAGGTGCTGGGACGTATGTCTCTGTGATTTTAAATGTTTTTTGTTTAGATCTATGCGTTTGAGCTTCTATCCACTTTATTTTTTCCACATATACAGGGCATTTAAAACTATTAGCAGGGTGGCTGTCCCCACAGTTGGCACAAGTTGCAGGAGTGTCTTCTGATTTTGTGCATTCGTTTGTCATATGTCCTTGTGCACACTTTAGGCATTTTGCGATGGCCCCACAGTTAGACGTAGAATGTCCATACTGTTGGCAACGATGACACTGCGACATTTTCTTATTGTTATGAACACGTTCCCATTGTATTTTAGTCAAGGATACAAACTTAACATTCGTCACAAGTTGTTTTAAAAACACATCAGCACTTGTTATTACCATATAAAGTGGGTATTTAGTGCCTCTCATTCTGAAGCACTTTTGGGCATTTATTTTGTAGGTTGTTCTTAAATCTTCTACAATTTCAATAGGATTTATTTCATGCAGCCCTCTAAGGACAAATGCGTGTGTTTTATCTTTTTTGAGCGTATATGTGTGGTATTCGATTTTAGTTTGCGCAAGATATGCTTTAAAGTTTTCCCATTCTTTCATCTCCTTGATAAAGACGCTTATTTGGGCTTTGCCGTATTTTATATTGAATCCTGATTTCACTATTTTTGATATTTTTGCTATCAGTTGCTATTGGTCCTTTGTTTCACAATGAAGCACAATAGGAGGAAGCTTTTTCATCTTAGTTTGTTTTTCAGATGGGTTGGATTTTTGCGATTAATCTGTC
Source organism: Tillus elongatus (assembly GCA_964006375.1). NCBI lineage: Eukaryota > Metazoa > Arthropoda > Insecta > Coleoptera > Cleridae > Tillus > Tillus elongatus. The sequence goes on from OZ023263.1 coordinate 133,802,321, forward strand.
TGCATTTTTTCTGTGGAGCCACCTTCATCGTCAAGACTTAACGAAGAGTATCTGTTTTCGTTGTAATCGTCGTCTGATCCATATTCGAAGTTTTCTTAATCTTTTGTGGAGTCTGTCGGGGGGTTTCCACCAATTTTCTTTTAGCAGTATTTAGTTTACTAACTAATATTTCTTTTAAACCAATATGTTGGCTGTTATTTGTCGTACTGGGTTCTTCCAGGTTATTAATGCCCATATCATAGGCATTGTTATGCTTTATAAATATAAAGCATAACAATGTTCTTGTCGATAGTTCACTTTTTAGTGACTAATACAGTAACACTAGCTTTATCAGGAGTCACAATTTGATGCACTATACACTACACTTGTTGCCGGCTATTTCACTTAGGCACGTCTATACCCTACGAAGGTTGGACGCATTCTCAATATAACCTGCTCCTTTCACCGCTTGGCTATCGACAATATAAGAGATTTATCTACTAACAGTTATATACCCTAGTATATTATTTTCTAACGTATTGATTATTTACACCATGCAATTTTTGTTTAAAATTGATTTGTTCTCATATTTTAACGAAATGAAGGATATTGACGGCTTGCTTCTTAGCCTTACTAATGGGCGATGATGTAAATTACTTAGACAAATTGTCTTAACTACTGCTGTTAAGACATTTCCACGCAGTAAATCAGTGTGTCTTGTATCAATGTTTACAGAAGAAGTTCCTTAGTCTACGAAGAACTCTGTACTAGGGACAAATTGCCTTAGTATATGATAGATTGGACATTTTGTTCTAGTAATCCTAGGTATTTTTACACATAGGACAATAATTTTAACTTTATTTTTCACTGTTAAAATGTTGATAGGACATCTAAACTTGTCACAAAAGTGGAAAACGTAAAATTTGCAGATAGGATCTTTTGTCTTAGTAGGGCAGCTGATATGTTTTCTCAATAATAAGATTTTCCTTTCAAACATTGAGACTTATTAGTTAACTAAACATAAAAACGGTTACCAGTTGTTTCAAGATAGGTATAACTAAAAAAAGACTGAACGCAGCAAGTGCTTTACGGTAGCGAATTTTCATAGAACTTTTTTTAATGTTTTTTTTAGGAAAGTCAGTAGATAGTATAAACTTTATAGTAGAAACAATGTACCGTATTTCATCAAAAAACTTTTTGTTTGAAAAAGTACAAAAATTTCCCAAACAGAAATTTAAAATTTTCCCAGAAAATCTGGTCTGACTTTCCTGGTCAAAGCACTTATGCAAGCAATTTGCACAAAACTAGTTAGTTTTGCGTAGACAATAAATCGTTTTTCAGAGAAAGCTTTTTGGCAGAAAAGAAAATGTTTACATGAAAATTAGCAAAGAATTTGCTTTATGAAAATACGCGATTTTTTTTTACAAAAATTGGCTCTCACACGAAAATTACATAAAATCGTTATCGATGTGGAACATATATATATATATATATATATATATATATATATATATATATATATATATATAATGAAATTTTTCCAAAATTCAAAAGTCGGGATCTTCCCATTAGTGATTTCTTTCCTACGAAAATTCACTAAAAGGAGATACTAATCTACCGTTTATAGTTTCTCAAAATAAATATTAGAAAGTCGCATACCAGTCTGAGCAACCAAGTATCTGACAATTGAGTATATTACAAATTTTTCAAAAAGGACTTTTTGATCTTTTAGTTTTAAAGAACCTTTTCTTTATAAAAAAATTATAAATGTCTATTGTCATACAAAATTCGAGTCGATTGGTTTACTGCCCATGTCGCACTTGCTACTGCTTAACTAAAACTTATGTTTTGCAACATAACTATTTATCTATTACACGGACTAATTCTTCAGAAACCCGCTTAAAGTGTAGTATTGACGCGTTATTACTGTTGTAGAATCCAGCAGTTGGTGATGAGAAGTGGTTGCAACCAAATAAAAATTTTGAATATTATAATTAATATTTTGAGAAAGCTGGGCAATTGCTTAATATACAGGGAAATTAAATTTTATTGAATTAAGATTTAAATAAACCTACATAACTGATTTAAGTTAGAACGGATTTGTTGTTATATTGAAGATTTTTTTTATTTTGATATTTTTTTTAAAAACTTTACAAAGGAATATTGCAACTGACAATAATATAATATAAGATTTTATCAACAGTTGCTTTGAGTTAGGTAAATGTTGTATGTCGCCATCCACCAGAGCGGCAGCAAAAATCCACCATCCGCCGATAGTTTTACAGTTGAGGATATGACGCGAGTTATGTAATCGCCCTGTATATAAGTATATAGGAATATTTCAAATCTAATTGTTAATTTACATTATAGTATAGTTTATGCAATTCTGCATTTCAGCATTTATAAATGTTCCCTTTATAATACGTATATCTAATTTAGCAAGTTTATTTAGATCATTGACTCTGTTAACTGTAATAATGCAATGTAGTATTTTTATTGTAAACTTCCACAGCAATGACCTGATGTCACATGATTGACATCATACCACCCAAGTTATTAAATATGTGTAGATCCATAATTTTAATCAGTTCTGTATTAGACTTAGCCTTGTGTCTTTGCAGTTCTCATATTTTTTAATGAATTGTAACTCAACAAGCTTTGAATAAATAAATAAATTTAAATTTAAAGCCGTAAACCGGAGTTACAATTTATTTGGGACAGATCGTGTGGATGTTCAAAGAGCCGTTTTGACGCCCATAATCGCGAAAAAGTGACACTTTAGTTTCAACTATTTATTGAACGAACCGCAAATTACTCCAAGTTTGCCGTAAGAAAGAGCATCGCTGGGTATCCCGAACAACATCGTCAACTACCTGGACAGCTTTCATTGGCGGCGAACCACGACAGCATCTTCAACTGCTCAGCCACTTGGACAGCATCGCCATAGGCCGACCAGTCATCAATCCTCTGAATCAACCGGACAACATCGCCAAAGGTTCAGCAACAGTTTATAACACTGGGTTCACCTGGACATCATCGCCACGACCCACTAGTAGCCTGGAGACTTGGACGACATCGCCACAGCTCCACAGGCAGAGATGCATAATAGGATTATATTTCTGTAAGTGCTCTCGTTATTTCCTATAATTTTATTCCTTTTAATTGTTACTATTCATGAGTGTTACTGATTCTAATATCGATCAATTAAATAATACAGTGAACTATAGAGATAGGAGCCCAATAAGGAAAAGTAATAATAATATTTCACATAGTTCTAGTTTAGATAATAATTCTTATAATTTTAAAATGACACGGTTTACCACAAGCATTTCATTTAAATGCTATACCGACTTATAATGGTGATCAAGCCACATTGGCAATATTTATTTCGGCATGTGATAGCTTCCTTACTACTTTTACAAATAGAACTGATGCTAATGACCATAATAATGAATGGTTATTAATAACTATTTTAAGTAAATTAGAAGGTAGGGCAAGAATTTTATCGGAAGTCGCGAAGACGCAACAAACTGGCCACGCATAAGGCAACTTTTGTTGCAATATTTTTCTGACCAACCAAACGAAGACTCATTGGTTCTCTAACCAATGAGTTGGTCTCGGTTTTAAATTCATTAGGTCTCTACCTAATGAATTTAAAACCGAGACCAAATGAACAACCTTATCAGTTTGGCATGCGTATACAGGACGCTAAAAGCTTATTACAAACAAAAATTAGACTTACATTAGGAGACGAAAATGAGCGATTAGTTAGAACAATATATGACAATTTAGCATTGCAAACTTACTTGCATGGATTGCAAGGGCTATAATGTTTCAGCATCCAGTTAATTTGGAACATGCAATGAGTTTAGTTATAGAAGAAGAAAATTTTAATTATGCAGAGAAACATTATAAAAATAGTAATAACGCTAGTCAAAATAAATTTACCAATAATATACCCCCATTGAATTCTAATTATATTTCTAATTTAAAACCAAATGTATTAAATGCTCCACGGCAGCAAATGCCTTATCGGCAGCCGACTAATTTTGCAATACCTCAACGTCCTTCCAATCCGTTTAATATGGCAGTACGACCTCATTATTCATTTGATCAGCTACGAAGTCCCTTACCAGGTCCTAGTAACTCTTTCAGAAGGCAGATAATGCCTCAAAATAACCAAGAATATAGGCCGACTCCTATGGAGACGTCCACTAAAAATTCGACTCGCATATTTAGCAACGCTAACGCGAGACAACAGCAAAATTTTGCACCAAATCAGCCTCGTAGAAATTTCAGTTCAGGCGAACATTTTTACAATGAAATAGAGAGACCAGATCATTTAGAAAATGCCGAGGTCGACTATTATTGTCATTATCCCGGCAGTAATATATATGACAGCCACTGTTTAGAGAATAATGGCAATGATATTAATTATTATTCAGAAAACCAAGGTTGCGCTGAAAATCCTGATTCCACTGAAAATCCTGAAACATATAATGACTATAAAAATTACACATTTGAACCAGATTTTGACAATGCAGTAAATTTTCCAATAGAAGCCTCAGATATAAGCCAAATTTAATATCAATTAACACAGAGAATAGCTGTAAACTTCCATACGTAATTATACCGGGTGTTAATTTTAAATTAATGATAGACACAGGATCAACTAAATTACTTTTAAGTAACTCTATTGTAGACAAATATTACTCTAACTTTACAAGTACCGAACCTTTTCAGATAAAATCAACCCATTCTTCTAGTTTTCACGATAAAATAGCCATTATTCCTTTGCCAAGGACCTTTATAGTTGGTCCATTACTACATAAATTTTATGTTTACGATGTGCACCCAGAATATCATGGTTTAATAGGTTTAGATTTACTACAAATTTTAGGGGCAAACATTGATTTTGCGAGACGAATTTTAAAAACAAAAAATACAGAAATTCCTGTATTTATTTCAGATAATTTAAGCAAAGAAATAAAGACAGTAAAAAATACCTCTCTAATTACACTACACGAAATATTTATTGAAGCTTGTTGTCAAAAACTTGTTAAATTACCTGTTAATATAAATAGTAAATTTGGTATTATTAATGCAACGCAATTGTGCAAAAATATTCAAACGCCTACTGCCTTGGTCGTTGACTACAGAAGAGTAAATGAACGTACTGTAGAAGACAAATACCCAATTCCAAATATATCTGATATTTTAGACAAACTAGGAAAAAGTCAATATTTTACCACCCTTAACTTAGCTTTACGTTATCACCAAATAGAAATATCTCCTGAAGACATTGAAAAAACTGCGCTTTCAACTAACAATGGTCATTTTGAATTTATTAAAATGCCAGCTGGGTTGCGGAATTCTCCCAGCACTTTCAAGAAAATTATCGACAATGTCTTAAGGGGGTTGCAAAATAAAATCTGCTTTGCATATCTTGATGATATAGTAATATTTTCAACTTCACTTCAAGAACATATGGAAAGACTCAGAGAAGTGTTTGAAAGACTAAGACAAACAAGATTAAAAATACAATTGGACAAGAGCGAATTTTTGCGAAAAGAAGTAGCATACCTGGGGCATAAAATTACCAGTGCCGGCGTTACACCGAACCCAGATAAAATTGAAGCCATCGTTAAGTACCCATTACCTCGTAATAAAAAAGAAATTAAGGGATTTTTAGGTTTAATAGGATATTACAGAAAATTTTGTAAAAACTTTGCGAAATTAACCAAACCTCTTACAGCTTGTTTAAAAAAGGGTGCAGAAATAAGACATACCGAAGATTTCATCAACGCTTTTGAAACATGCAAGAAAATTTTAATAAATGACCCGATTTTACAATACCCTGATTTTACGAAACCATTTAATCCTAACAACAGACGCCAGTAACGTCGCATTAGGAGCCGTATTAAGCCAAGGAAACATAGGTTCAGACCGCCCAGTTTGTTATGCCTCAAGAACATTAAATGACTCTGAGCAAAAATATTCTACGATTGAAAAGGAGTTAGTAGCAATAGTATGGGCCACAAAATATTTCAGACCGTATCTGTTTGGTCTTAAATTGTATATATACACCGACCACCGACTGTATGGCTTATGAATTTAAAAGAACCAAACTCGAAACTTGTCAGATGGCGATTGAAACTAGAAGAGTTTGATTACGAGATAATTTATAAAAGAGGCAAGTACACAAATGCAGATGCTTTATCTCGTATACAACTCAACACTTTAACGAAAGAAAATAACGACAACGATAACCAATCAATGATAGCAAATGTCGAAGAAGAAGAAGAAGAGAGAAACCAAGATCGTGAATTAAATACTCCATCACCCAGGACTGCACGAGAAAATGTGAGACCCACCGTTTATCAAAGGAGATTACCTTTTGAAGACGTACTTTTAAAGAGTAATCATTCTAATATTAATTTAGAACCAAAAGAAGCTATTAAAATATCCGAAGATGCCATCGAAGCAAAACCAAATCAATATATAATAACAACAGTCCTTAATAACCCTAGAACAGTGAAACATTTGAGAGTGGGAAAACAGGATAAGTTTTTTGTTCAAATTTCCCGCAATAATAACGAACAAGAAATATTAGAATTCTTTAAAAATTATAATGGGTTGAATAAAAAACATTATTTCAATTTCGACACCGACGCTATGTACAAAGATTTTAGTGGAGTGTACATAAAACATTTTAACGACAACGCACCGGAGATAATATCATGTCCAAAACACAAAATACCTTTAATAGAAGACGATGAGATACAGGAAATAATCATTCAAACCATTCAAATGTTACTTATGCAAATGATTAGCGGTACTATTGCTATAAAAGAAACTTTCAAAATATTATTAGATGCTATCACATTTGCCAAATTAAATGTTGTTATCCCTCTATTATAGAATCACAGGATTTACTTAATGAACTTGACAAAATATCCTCATTTGAAAATAAACCACATTTGCCGTATGAAATTTCCGAACACACTATTCAAGTCTACGAAAATATCGCTAATGTGAAATCTTATTATAAGTCAATGCAATTAGTTTTTGTTATTGAAATACCTTTAACAGTCTGTATCTTATGATTATTTCCACCTTTATTCTGTACCTATAAAAAATTCTAATTTAACCTTCCACATCAAAAATACCTTATCCTAAACGAGAGATACTACAGTTTATCAAGTAGGCCGTGCAAAGAAATTAGTGCCGCAGAATATCTATGTCTGCCACAGAGTACCCAAGAAGTAAATGAAGATAGCCCTTGTGAGATTCAACTTATGCAATTTTCTCACAACTACGAAAATTGTATACAGCATCCCACTTAACTTAATCACCCAAAAGACAGAAAGTAAACGACGATCAATGGATTGCAGTGTTTCCTCAAGAAACTATAATCAACAAAAAGTGCTCAAATAACAAAGTTACTGTTATCTTAGAAGGTGCATACATAATTGGTATTCCCGAAAATTGCCAGATAAAATTTGGACAACAAATTATTCGATCTTACAAAAGCCCTTTGAAACAAATTACACATTTGGAGATTCCAGAAATTAAAATGAGTCAACTAAATTTCAAGAAAGAAATAGCAACAATGACACCGCTGAAATTAGATCCAGTCAACCTCGATGAGCTACAGCCCATCTTACACCAAATGCAACATACGAAAGATGCATTACATAATATGAAATTATCACTATTTCATTCAAGTTTTAACATATGGACTATTATCTTATATATCATATTACTTATAATAATAATGTTTTGTTTGTACAGATATAGAAACGTTATAATGAACCAAGTGCCAAGTGCAGTGTCAAGTGCAAATATAAGAGAAATTCCCTTGGAAGACATTAACCTGAAAAACTAGGTCACTAAGACCTATGTTTTCATCTGGGCATGGAGGTGTTATGTAATCGCCCTGTATATAAGTATATAGGAATATTTCAAATCTAATTGTTAATTTACATTGTAGTATAGTTTAAGCAATTCTGCATTTCAGCATTTATAAATGTTCCCTTTATAATACGTATATCTAATTTAGCAAGTTTATTTAGATCATTAACTCTGTTAACTGTAATAATGCAATGTAGTATTTTTATTGTAAACTTCCACAGCAATGACCTGATGTCACATGATTGACATCATACCACCCAAGTTATTAAATATGTGTAGATCCATAATTTTAATCAGTTCTGTATTAGACTTAGCCTTGTATCTTTGCAGTTCTCATATTTTTTAATGAATTGTAACTCAACAAGCTTTGAATAAATAAATAAATTTAAATTTAAAGCCGTAAACCGGAGTTACAATTTATTTCGCGGTAGCCCACATGATGGTCGAACTGGAAAAGTAATATATCATTTTAAGAAGGCAGACTTTTAACTGCTGTAAATTTGTTAGCTCATTGAATGTTCTTGCCCTTACTTGGTGAAACTGATCCATACTACATACAGTGAAGCCAGAGAAGTAGTCTCCAAGTCTGTATGTACAGTTTGTTAACCTTAACCGATTGGCCGGTTTTACACCTCATTAGTTATATTTACTACAGTTGACTTGTTTAGCCGGAAGGTGTATAAAACTTTAACCTGATCTGCACATAGTGACAGCTGCGGAACCAAGTAGTAGGGTATCACGACAGCTCCAAATAACACAAAATGTTATAAAATAGAGACTATGTACAACCAACCAACAATTTTGTAAATTGTCAGCCCTGGCCCATTACTTTCCTATTATAAAGACAATGTATGTAAGGCTAGATGAATTCTCACCGCAATTAGAACCGTAGATTGGTTTCGCTCTAATTAGAGCACGTCAGTACGGTATAATAATTGCAGTGAGAAAACACCCATAAAGTAATGGGGCTATGGTAGCCAACCTCATAGCACATAGTGAGATGTAAGACAGGAGTCGCCATCTCGTTGCGGAACCAAGTAGTAGGTTGTCACGTCAGCTCCATAAACACAAAATGTTGAAAATAGAGGCTATGTGCAACCAATTAACAATTTTGTAAATTGTCAGCCCTCGCCCATTTTCTTCCCTAATAAAGGTACAATGTATGTAAGGCTAAATGTATTCTCACCACCATTAGAACTATAGACCGGTTTCGCTCTAATTAGAGCTCGTCAGTAGGGTAGACTAATTGCAGCGAGAAAACACCCATAAAGTAATACGGATATGGTAGCCAACCTCACAGCACATAGTGAGATGTAAGGCAGGAGTCTCCATCACGTTGCGGAACCAAGTATGTTGTCACTATAGCTCCAAATAACACAAAATGTTATAAAATAGAGACTATGTACAACCAACTAACAATTTTGTAAATTGTCAGCCCTCGCCCATTTTCTTTCCTAATAAAGGTACAATGTATATAAGGCTAGATTTATTCGCACCACCATTAGAACCGTAGACCGGTTTCGCTCTAATTAGAGCCGTCAGTACGGTATACTAATTGCAGCCAGATAACACCCATAAAGTAATACGGCTATGGTAGCCAACCTCACAGCAACAAGAGAGATGTAAGACAGGAGTCAGCATCTCGTTGCGGAACCAAGTATGTTGTCACTACACCTCCAAATAACACAAAATGTTATAAAATAGAGACTATGTACAACCAACTAACAATTTTGTAAATTGTCACCCCTGGCCCATTTGTTCCCTAATATCCCTATATTAGTATGTAAGACTAGATGTATTCTAACCACAATCAGAATCGTAGACCGGTTTCGCTCCAATTAGAGCTCGTCAGTACGGTATACTAATTGCAGCGAGAAAATTGTTAGTTGGTTGTACATAGTCTCTATTTTATAGCAGTTTGTGTTATTTGGAGCTGTCGTGACAGCATACTACTTGGTTCCGCAACGAGATAGCGACTCCTCTCTTACATCTCACTATGTGCTGTAAGGTTGGCTACCACCACAGCCGTATTACTTTATATTTCTCGCTGCAATTAGTATACCGTACTGACGAGCTCTAATTAGAGCGAAGCCAGTCTACGGTTTTAATTGTGGTGAGAATACATCTAGCCTTGCAGCAAATATGCCTCTTAAATGCAAGCAGGCATCAATTTGGTTACCGGTATAACCTATATAGTAGAAACAATGTACCACATTTTACCAAAATAACTTATTATTTGAAAATGTACAAAAAATTTTTGAAAATAAACTTAAAATGTTTTCGCGAAAAGTAATTGCCTAACCAACGAACCTTAGGTTAATAGCAAATTGAGTTAATCAAATTTGAAGCATTAAATAAAAATTTGCTACCAAAACCGACTTACTGCGCCTCGATTTTTTCTTACAAACATGCATCATATTTCAATAAAAAATGAAACGATGCAATAATATAAGGGATGTTCGGAAAAAAGTTGTAGGTATCACCACAACTTATGGCCCACCTTGGATTGTTAAAATAATTTTATAAGATGCAGCTCAAGACACCCTGTAATTAACGTATGCACTTTTTTCTCGTATCTTGTATAATAACAATTATATTGAGCTTTCCCGTAGAAATGCGTCACCCTGTGCATATGTAAACTGATAAAAACTGAAAATAAACCCGAATGTGTATTCTAGGGGGCCTACTTTGCAAACATTTATTATTTTTTAATTCAAAAGTCGCTTTCTCCACATTAACGAATTTTTTCTACGAGAATTCGGTAAAAGTTATAGATCGCTAAACCATAAAGTTAACTAAAGCTACTGCCCAAGCGTCAAAGAAGGTGCTTATTTGGTGAATATACTGGACATATTTTAGTAAAATGACGGTTGAAGAGGAAACTTAAGGGTTTGCTGAACGCCCTTCTTGTGACATCTTCCTATTTCACTAAGTGAGTAGCGAACGTGTCGCCACCTAGTTCGGAACCAAGTACTTGTTGTCACGCCCGCTCCAAATAATACAGAGTATTAAAAACAGAGACGGTATACAACTAACTAACAATTTAAAAAATTGTTAGCCCTGGCCCATTTCCACCCCAATATAGGGACAAAGTATGTAAGACTAGATGCATTCTCGCAACAATTAGAACCGTAGACCGGTTTCGCTCTCATTAGAGCTCTTCAGTACGGCATACTAATTGCAGCAAAAATGCACCAAAAATAACACGGCTATCGTATAGCCAGTCTTAAAACACTAAGTGAGTAGCGAACGTGTCGCCACCTAGTTCGGAACCAAGTACTTGTTGTCACGCCCGCTCCAAATAATACAGAGTATTAAAAACAGAGACGGTATACAACTAACTAACAATTTAAAAAATTGTTAGCCCTGGCCCATTTCCACCCCAATATAGGGACAAAGTATGTAAGACTAGATGCATTCTCGCAACAATTAGAACCGTAGACCGGTTTCGCTCTCATTAGAGCTCTTCAGTACGGCATACTAATTGCAGCAAAAATGCACCAAAAATAACACGGCTATCGTATAGCCAGTCTTAAAACACTAAGTGAGTAGCGAACGTGTCGCCACCTAGTTCGGAACCAAGTACTTGTTGTCACGCCCGCTCCAAATAATACAGAGTATTAAAAACAGAGACGGTATACAACTAACTAACAATTTAAAAAATTGTTAGCCCTGGCCCATTTCCACCCCAATATAGGGACAAAGTATGTAAGACTAGATGCATTCTCGCAACAATTAGATCCGTAGACCGGTTTCGCTCTCATTAGAGCTCTTCAGTACGGCATACTAATTGTTGCGAGAATGCATCTAGTCTTACATACTTTGTCCCTATATTGGGGTGGAAATGGGCCAGGGCTAACAATTTTTTAAATTGTTAGTTAGTTGTATACCGTCTCTGTTTTTAATACTCTGTATTATTTGGAGCGGGCGTGACAACAAGTACTTGGTTCCGAACTAGGTGGCGACACGTTCGCTACTCACTTAGTGTTTTAAGACTGGCTATACGATAGCCGTGTTATTTTTGGTGCATTTTTGCTGCAATTAGTATGCCGTACTGAAGAGCTCTAATGAGAGCGAAACCGGTCTACGGTTCTAATTGTTGCGAGAATGCATCTAGTCTTACATACTTTGTCCCTATATTGGGGTGGAAATGGGCCAGGGCTAACAATTTTTTAAATTGTTAGTTAGTTGTATACCGTCTCTGTTTTTAATACTCTGTATTATTTGGAGCGGGCGTGACAACAAGTACTTGGTTCCGAACTAGGTGGCGACACGTTCGCTACTCACTTAGTGTTTTAAGACTGGCTATACGATAGCCGTGTTATTTTTGGTGCATTTTTGCTGCAATTAGTATGCCGTACTGAAGAGCTCTAATGAGAGCGAAACCGGTCTACGGTTCTAATTGTTGCGAGAATGCATCTAGTCTTACATACTTTGTCCCTATATTGGGGTGGAAATGGGCCAGGGCTAACAATTTTTTAAATTGTTAGTTAGTTGTATACCGTCTCTGTTTTTAATACTCTGTATTATTTGGAGCGGGCGTGACAACAAGTACTTGGTTCCGAACTAGGTGGCGACACGTTCGCTACTCACTTAGTGTTTTAAGACTGGCTATACGATAGCCGTGTTATTTTTGGTGCATTTTTGCTGCAATTAGTATGCCGTACTGAAGAGCTCTAATGAGAGCGAAACCGGTCTACGGTTCTAATTGTTGCGAGAATGCATCTAGTCTTACATATCTTCCTATTTGTTTCATGTTCTTTGACAATTTTGGACCATTCAAATCGCGACTTTGAAGTTTTGAGGAAACCCCCAATTTTTTTTCTTTAAAGGCCTATAATTTTTTATCTTTAAACCTACAGACCATAATTTTGGTAAATGGTTTACTCTTTATAACACAAACACGCGTAATTTGGTTACCCATACTTTGTTATTTCCGGAGATATAATTTTTTTCGAAAGAAAAAAAATCTGGGAAAACGTAGGCCGATTTTTGTGGCTAACGAACTTATTTAAGCCACTTGCAAACGGAAGTTACGTACCAAATTTAAGCAAAATCGGCCCATTATTACTTCCACATAGTCACAACATGTGGAAGTATCGCATCGGCGACAAAAATTTTATATATTTTTTTCGCTTAAACGTCGTAAAAAGTATCAAAGCATACAGAAAACATTCTTTGGGAGCGATATTTTTTGTCTGTCGGTTAGTATGTTAGTCCGTTTGTAGCCATAATAACTTTAAAACCAATTGAGATATCGTCTTCAAATTTGGTATACAGTTAGCACTCGACAACCGAACGGTTCGGATTGTTTTTGGGTAAAATCGCTTCGATGGGTGGGAAGTGAATGGGGAAGTGATTTGGTGACAATTGATACTTTTTCATTAAAGCTCAAGTAATATAACGTTTTAGAGTTTATTTATTAGAAAACTTTTAATTTTATCAAAAATCTGGTATTCTGTGCTGAAATAAAATTATCGGTTAAATGTGTGAGGGTGGAATATTGTTGAAAAAAATTTAGTAACTTTGTTTATAGTAAAACGGTGTAAAAAGTCTCAAAACATATAAGAAACTTGATTCTGAACAATTTTTTTTATCTGTCGGTCGGTCGGTCGGTCTGTCGGCATGTACGTCTGTCTATTAATAGACGCAATAACTTTCCAACGAATTGAGATATATTCAAATTTGGTATCCAGTTAGCAGCCGACAATGGAACGCTTTGAATTGTTTTTGGGTAAGATCGCTTCAGGGTAGGCGACAAATAAGGGGTGACTTAGTGAAAATTGCGATTTTTTCAATAGAACTCGAATAATATAACGTTTCAAAGTTTATGGGTACATGAGTACAAATTATGGGCCTTAAATTCATTCTATGATAATGTCTTTCTCAAGAGAATAAATTATCACAGCTATGTGGAAATTATGATTAAATTTGCAGCACTATTTTTTTAGATTCTTACACACACACACACACACACGCGAGCGCGCGCTCGCCCCCACACACACGCACACACACGCGCGCGCGCATGCGCAAACAAACTTTGATAGTTTTTAAGTTAGCACCCACGTGTTTTGTATCATGTTACTCGTCATGACGAGGAGAATGCAGTGCCGCCACCGGAGGAATCCAGATCAGGCTCTAGATCGGGGTCCAGACCTAAGTCGAGATTTGATCTAACCTGTCTAAATAAGATGTCCTCTCATTTATATTTTTATGAAAATTACGTATGTAAAGATAGCGGTTTGCGCATGCGCAAACCAACTTTTTTTATTAAGCGGTGTAGAGGTATAGTGTTTAGCATCATGGTAATCATCTCGATGGGTAAAATTCAAAAATAGCATAGCGGTAGAGGGCGTAGCACACCAACTTTCTTATTAAGCGGTGTAAGACATAGCGTTTGGTGTCATGGTCATCGTCTAGATGAGTAGAATTCCAGTATGGTGATTGGCGCATGTGCCAACCAACTTTGTTATTAATTGGTGTAGAGGCATGATGTTTGGTATCTTTTTACTTGGATCAACGAGTATAATTCAAATATGGTGACTATCACATGCGCAAACCAGCTTAATTATTAAGCGGCGTAGAGGTATAGTGTTTAGTGTCATTTTACTTGGATCAACGAGTAGAATTGAAATATGGCATATGCGCAAACCAACTTTTTTTCTTATTCTTTGGTTTAGAGGGTAAATACTTGAGGCAGTCTCATCTGGACAACCACATCGTTTTCAACTCTCGTTATCTTTAGCATTTCCGACAAGTGACCCTGTTAGAAATCTGGTTTAAGGTTAGAAATAAAACAACTGATTTAAATACAATTAATTTATTAGGATTAATAATACATACATATTAAATTATTACATAATAGCTCTTGCTTTCATGTTAAATAAAATGTAATTAAAAAATAAAACAATTAATTTATTTAATTGGTTCACAAGACTTATATATTAAATTATTACATAATGGCACTTACGATACCAGTTAGACGTTTATATTCAAATACACAACCATGAATATCTAAACAGTAAGCTCTGGTTCTATTAGGAAAATTGTCTTTGCTCATAAACTCCACTTTGATGTCCACCGTTGAAGATTTGAATGACTCGTTCTGACGCTGACAGTCGATTACAAATAGAGCTCGATCTTTAAACTCAGCATAATTTAAGGCATGCTCTGGCATGTTTTTATAACAAAAACTTTTTTGAAAAGCTGTGTACATCTGGTAGACTTCAACATACTTAGATTTCTCTAAGTCCAGATTCAGAGATTCATAAGGGTAGCATTCTGAATTTAGGAAAACTCTTAGATCTACCATACCGATGTTATCGAAGAAGTCACCTTTCTTGCTTACATTGTCTCTCCGGTCTGTTTGAAATGCTATAATCACATATCTAGGTCTTTCTAAGTTTGTTACAGTTTTAACAGACCACACGTTTTTATGAATACTTCTGAGTGCTGGCAGCTCATATATGTCACATTTGCAATATGCGAGAAGTATAGGTGTGTCTTTTGCTATTTTATCCATCAGTTCCAACTTCATTTTATCGTTGGGAAGTACATGTTTTGTTGTTAAAAATATGTTGGTTAGAGTAATTTTAAATCGTGTTGTACCAGTACTGTAACAGCCGTTGGCATCATAAATTTAAGTATACCCTCTTAGACTGATTGAAGTTGACAGACAGCACAGGCAGCTGTTAAGTTTACCTAACAAACCAAAAGTAAATGTCTTGAAGAACACTCTTCAAGTTTCGTATACCAACACATCTCTATCATTTCAGAGTAATCTTAGCCATGTGACCAGTCAAACTAATTATTTTGAGGTGTAGCTTTCAAGTTTGTAAGCCATCACATGTCAATCATTTTAGAGGAACCTATTTATGTAACCATTCAACTTGATTTTTTAAATTACACTTCGTTTGCTAACATATTATTTTAATATTTATCTTAAGTATGGTAACATTAATTTTAAAATACAAAAAGAGTGATAAGGTACAAAGCTAAGAAAATAACAATTAACTGTTTTCACACATTCATGCTAGTTTACCTAACAAACGAAACTAAATGTATTGAAGAGTGGCATTAAATTTTGTAAACCAACACGTCTCAATCATTTTTAGAGTGATCTTTGTCATGAGGTGTAGGTTTCAAGTTTTATTTGTTTCCCAACATTCATATTCTGACCTGGCTTACCTAACAAGTCAAACTTAATGTCTTTAAGGCTTCAATTTTCGTAAACCAACTCATCTCTATCATTTCAGGGTAATTTTAATCATGTGACCAGTCAAAGTAATTGCCTTGAGGTACAGCTTTTATGTATGTATGTAGGTAATTTAAATTTCGATAGTGTAAAGTTTGATATATAAAAAACAAGAAGACAAGAGAGTTGAAGAGTTGATTTCTTATTATACCAGTAGGTTAAAGTAAGGGGGGGGGGGGGTATAACTGGACCACCGAATGTTCCAACCGAAGGAGCCCACTTCTTACTAACAACCGCTACATACTTGGTAGACTTTGATGGACCGCTGACTGTAAACGACATGATACGCGATACATATGTGTGCAAGGATTTGATATTAAATTTGGTTTGTGGGATATCCTAGCATATAATGAAAAATGTAACCGAATGATTTTTTAATTTCTGCGTAAGTCAATTTAATTAGAAATATAGGGCCAAAGTAAAATTATAAGAGCATTAAGAACAAACATTCTGATATCGGAGTGATCCTAAACACATTGTATGATGTAAATTCTGTAAATCTCTTTAACAGAATAAAGACAGGAGTCAAATACCTGAAGTCAAATAGAAACGACATAAATAGCAGATGTGGCTGAGGAGAAGTGTATTCAGAACATTATTTATTTACTTAGTTTTAATTATACTAATATAACATTCGATGTAGTAATATGGAAAAACTAACAAACAAAAAAAAATGTTTTAACTTTAACACTTTTCTTTTTCTTTACATATAACAACATCTGATTTTATTTAATAAATGTTAGTGTATGGAAAAGATATATGGAAATATACTTATTCAACAAATCTAAATCTGCAAACTTCCAAGCAACCAGGGCAACACAACCAACCAACCAACCAACCAACCAACCAACCAACCAACCAACCAACCAACCAACCAACCAACCAACCAACCAACCAACCAACCAACCAACCAACCAACCAACCAACCAACCAACCAACCAACCAACCAACCAACCAACCAACCAACCAACCAACCAACCAACCAACCAACCAACCAACCAACCAACCAACCAACCAACCAACCAACCAACCAACCAACCAACCAACCAACCAACCAACCAACCAACCAACCAACCAACCAACCAACCAACCAACCAACCAACCAACCAACCAACCAACCAACCAACCAACCAACCAACCAACCAACCAACCAACCAACCAACCAACCAACCAACCAACCAACCAACCAACCAACCAACCAACCAACCAACCAACCAACCAACCAACCAACCAACCAACCAACCAACCAACCAACCAACCAACCAACCAACCAACCAACCAACCAACCAACCAACCAACCAACCAACCAACCAACCAACCAACCAACCAACCAACCAACCAACCAACCAACCAACCAACCAACCAACCAACCAACCAACCAACCAACCAACCAACCAACCAACCAACCAACCAACCAACCAACCAACCAACCAACCAACCAACCAACCAACCAACCAACCAACCAACCAACCAACCAACCAACCAACCAACCAACCAACCAACCAACCAACCAACCAACCAACCAACCAACCAACCAACCAACCAACCAACCAACCAACCAACCAACCAACCAACCAACCAACCAACCAACCAACCAACCAACCAACCAACCAACCAACCAACCAACCAACCAACCAACCAACCAACCAACCAACCAACCAACCAACCAACCAACCAACCAACCAACCAACCAACCAACCAACCAACCAACCAACCAACCAACCAACCAACCAACCAACCAACCAACCAACCAACCAACCAACCAACCAACCAACCAACCAACCAACCAACCAACCAACCAACCAACCAACCAACCAACCAACCAACCAACCAACCAACCAACCAACCAACCAACCAACCAGCCAACCAGCCAGCCAGCCAGCCAGCCAGCCACCCAACCAACCAACCAACCAACCAACCAACCAACCAACCAACCAACCAACCAACCAACCAACCAACCAACCAACCAACCAACCAACCAACCAACCAACCAACCAACCAACCAACCAACCAACCAACCAACCAACCAACCAACCAACCAACCATCCAACCAACCAACCAACCAACCAACCAACCAACCAACCAACCAACCAACCGTCTTGAGGTGTAGCATATATATATATATATATATATATATATATATATATATATATATATATATATATATATATATATATATATATATATATATATATATATATATATATATATATATATATATATATATATGTAATTTAAACTTCGATAGTGTAAAAATAAAATTAAAAAAGTGTGATATATGAAAAAAGTAAGAAAACTAAAGAACTGATGACCTATTTCAACAACAGGTTAGAGTTACATTTAGAGTCTCATCTAGGAGGCTGGGATTTCGGCCCCCTAGGTGAGCCGGAAACAGCATCTCAATTCACACCAACAAGCTCTACATACTTGGTAGGCTAGGGGAACACATGCTCAAAAAGCAAACCAACTCTATATCTGGTACATATGTGTGTAAAGATTTGATATTAAATTTGACCTGTTGGATATCAACTGGTCTCTATTAAAGGTGCAACCAAAGGATCCTGTACACTCCATTTAAATACATGTCACTTTTGTAGTATAGTGTGGACAGTCAAATATATCTATGGACATTTAAGTCAACCCTAGACAATTATAACGGTGTTTAAATGCAAATAGAATGAATTATTTTGGGTGGAATATGGTGTGGACAAGGTATTATTCATAATAATAAAAAACAGTGGTAAAATAAAAAATATAATATATTTGTACACTACAACAAGTTAACTAATTTCAAAATTGTCTCTCTTTGCAATTATGCTTTTAGTGAATTTTCGTAGAAAAAATTCACTAATAGGGAGATCTCGACTTTTGAATTTTGAAAAATTTTTTGCAAATAAGCGCGAGCTAGGACCCCTAGAACCCATATCCGGGGTCAGTTTCAATTTTTATATGTTTATATATATATATATATATATATATATATATATATATATATATATATATATATATATATATATATATATATATATATATATATATATATATATATATATCGGTGCGGGAGGTATTGTTAACCAAATTTGGCTTCGATTGGAAGAAATGTGATCCGGGTGCAGGAAATGCTGACCAAAAAAGGGAAACGTTGACCGCTGAGAAATGAGGGGAAATAATAGCTCCTCCTACTGACAGGAAATGTTGACCTTTTAAGCTTAGGTGGGGGATCAGGAGAATTCGGAGCCGCTAATGGGAAATGTTGACATGTTTAATGTACTAGTAAAACGGGTATGCAGAATAGGGTCAAAAGTCTACCTCATAAATAACGTACGATAAGAATATTCTTAAATCTTTGAAAAAACTTTAAATTGATTAATTGTGCACTCCATGAGTAGAACAAAAGCTGGACTATGTTTATAACATATTTATTTTATGCATGCGAATTACTATAACAGTAGGTAATGCGGCACTTTGAGCAGACAGTGACGTCACAGGAAGTGACGTCACGGCGCCGGCGCCACGCCCTGGCGCCGGCGCCACGCCCTGGCGCCACGCCCTGGCGCCACGCCCTGGCGCCGGCGCCTAGCCACGCCCTGCCACGCCCTGGCGCCAGCCCCGGCGCCGGCGCCACGCCCTGGCGCCGGCGCCTGCACTGGCGCCTGCCCTGGCGCCTGCCCCGGCGCCGGCGCCTAGCCACGCCCCGGCCCCCCGGCGCCTGCCCTGGCGCCCAGCCACGCCCTGGCCCAGACAGTCACATCCGTGTTATTCCTAAGGTCATTGACCTGTCTTTGGCCAGACAGTGACGTCACACGACTTGGGCCAGACAGTCACATAAGTGTCTAACCTATTACTTCAAATTATTATATTTTGAAAAAAACCATTTGGTGCAGGTGAGTTTCGAACCCGGGGCATTCAGATGGGAGGCAAGGATGCTACCCGTTAAGCTAAGCAGACGCTTGTTAATTTATTGTTTTAGGTTGGTATATATATATATATATATACGACTTTTAATTACAAACCATACATGTAATAGAATTAAAGTTTATTATTAGACAAATGGATGATTTACAAAATAATGTTTAATATTAGAGGCGGAACCAAAACGGAAGAACCAAAATGGCGGAATGAAAGATGGAAGCCTGTGATACCTTAAGCTGACATTATAAAAAATGGCGGCTTTCTTTCTTAAAGATGGTGCCTTTCGCTGATAAAGATGGTTGAAGACTTATTTAAAAATAACACACAGAGGTCGTTAGCAAACAAAAGAAGGAAGTTCAGAAACATACTGTAGGGGGGCCCCTTGATGGGTAAATGGTATTCGTGTTTGAGCTTGTCTAGAATACAGCCGTTAGAAGTATGACATCATCCACAAACCTGTTCCACAAACCTGTTTGAGTTTTGTCTGTACGGTTGTTATCTAGTGTAATTTCCGTTGAATGACATCACCCCATTATTTGTGTTTGAACTTGTCTGTGTATCTGTTTAATATACGCAAGAGAGAGGCCCGCTTAGGGTAAATAACGTGTCAGTTGATGACTTTGGTGAATGTTATCTTGTGTTATATCTGTTCAATCACCCCCATTACTCGTGTTTGAGCTTGTCTAGTACAAACCGAAAGGATGACATCATCCATGTAAATTGTTCACTACACACTGTTAAACTCATTCAAAATTTAGTTATCGTAGAGGTAAGACGTGCTTCAGTTAACTCTAACGTATCCAAGTGCTCAGTAGTGTGTTTAAAATGGCTACATTAAATGATGTGTGCTACCAGCAAATTAAAGACAACTTCTGGTATGGTTTATTTGCAGACTTTCAATTAATTATTGATAAAAACACTGGTTATTTTAATGCGACTAAGCTGTGTAAAGATGGTGAGAAAAGATTCAGACATTGGTTGGAAAATAAGAAAACTAAAGAGTTGATTACCTATTACAACGGTCAGGCGAAGAAACATTTAGGTAGCCAGAATACCGATTACCTTAATATTTCAACCGAAGATGTCCACTTAGAGTCACATCTAGGGGGCCGGAATTCCGGCCCCCTAGATGTGCTGGAAGCAACATCTCAACTAACACCTACAACCGCTACATACTTGGTGGACTTTGGTGGAACACAGACTGAAAACAACTTGATATCTGGTACATATGTCTGTAAAGATTTGATATTAAATTTGGCTTGTTGGATATCCAATAGTTTCTATGAAAAGTGCAACCAAATTATTTTTGATTTTTTCGTAAGTGAATTTAATCAAAAATACAAGGATAACCTCAAAGAAATTGAAGTGAAATTAATGGAGATAGATGATGAAGTGCAGCGTATGCGAGAAACAAATGCTAAAATCACAGAACATTTAGAAGATATATCTCCAAAACCAAGCAACCCTGGAAAACTTTGTGTTTTTGGTTTGCTTTCAAGAAATGAGAAGGATACTACCTATCCATATCATGCTGTAAGGACTCAGAAGAAAAGTTTTAAAAGAGCTGTCAAGAACTTTAAAAATAAACACCCTGATTCCGAAGTAGTTTTAAACATGTTGTATGATCCAAATTCTGTAAATCTCTTTAACAGAATAAAGACCGAAGTCGAATACCTCAAGGCGAAGAGAAACGATCTACAGATAGCAGATGTACCTCAGGAGAAGTTTATTCAGGATATTATTGATTTACGATATAAATTGTAATTGTTCACTTAGCTTAATTGTATGTAACCAGATGAAAAAATAAAATAACATTATTTTAATAAAGACTTTTATTTTATTCTAAGTACATTAATACATTAAATATATAAGCTTATTTAACATCATCTGAATTTATCCAAGAATTCTGAGATTTATCAAAACCCAGCCATTTTACATAGAGCTGCTTGCCTTTCTTCCTCAAGATGCGTTCAACCAGATAGATGTCTGTTTGTTTCATGGCGATGTTGGATTTAAAAGTATCCACTTATCATGTAAATCTTTTAGTTTGCTGTCTATTTCTCCCAGCTTATTCTTTAGCTTATTATTCTTTAATACATCAACATCTTTTAAAACTTGAGCAGTTATGTTCTTAGCTAAAATTTTCAATTTATTTTCAAATTCGTTTTTTAAATCTTCCAACTCAGGTTTGTGTACAGCTTCAAGTAGTATGGCAATGATTCTTTGTGTTACCTCATCTTTGTTCTTCTGATAGTCGTCTATCCATACATCAACAAATTTTTTATTTACACCATCTGTTGCATCGACTGGATCAGCTATGTTACACAATCTATGGCTTTGCAAATCAAAATCACCACTAGTAGTTCTTGGGAAAATCTCTCTTTCAATAATTTTAAACTTAGAACCTTTATTGGATTGGGAACGTCCGAACTTATCGATAGACATTTTTATACTAAGCACTAAGGTAGGTATATCTTTGATATATGTAGGTATACTAGGCGATAACACCAACCTCCTTCAGTTCTTCAATGATTGACTGAATTTCATTGTTATGAGCATTATTACCAGCAGCCTGGGAAGCTACTAAAAGTCTAAGTCTATCAACCAGCTCATTTATGTCATCCCAATAGACATATTCTATTTGTTTGTTATTTTGTAGCATATAGTTGTTAGTGTTGCTGCTTACATTCTGAGCTCTAGGTTCAGTTTTTTGTTCTGCGTTATGATGTGTGTCGTAACCAAAACCTTGAGGAGTTGAGGATCTACGACCTCGTGGATTTATCACCGGTTTTATTAGAGTCAGGTACTTTTCAGAGGAACAACCCTTGGTTCGTGCGTTAGGATCATAGTTCATTTTATGCACACTAGTTGCTTCTAGAATATCTCTATAGTGTTGAAGATCGTCATAGGTATACCCTCTAGGTGTTTTCATAAATATCAATTCTAGCAGACCTTGTGTTTGCGGATATCTCCGTTGACCTAGTCGAATGTCATTATCAGTAAAATCCAAGTGTTTATTGCCAAGACTCCAGCTACCGGTATCTTTAGCGTAGCGAGCACCATACGTTTGATCAATGGTAGCGAGCCTTGGTGGTTCAGTAAAATACTTGTCTACATAATATCGAACTCGTTCAGGATATTGCTCCAAAAATTCTTGATATGCAGGGTTGGATGTGACAGTTTGTAGATCTGCCTCAAGCTCTTCAAATGTTGGGATATCCTCATCGGAACTTGTCTCCTCAGCCTCTTCCCTAGGTTCAGCTTCAAAAACTTCATGGTCTTTAAGGAACTGTACTTGGGGTTTCGTTTCTGGTACCACTTCTTCTTTGATTTGTTCAGCCTTTGGTTGTTGCTGGGGCTGCTGCTGCTGCTGTGCTGCTGTGTTTTTAGATATTTTACTTAGGGGCTCAACAAGTGGTTTATATAAACGTTGCAGAGCATCATCATTCTCGGCTCTGTTAAGTTTAAGCATTAAATGTTTTTTTCGAATATTGTCAGCAAGTTGTAAAATCCTTTTCTTAACTTTTCGCTCTTCCTTACCCAACACTTCCATTGTGCTACAACTGGTCGGTATTACCAGCTGGTCTAATAATTTGTTTGAGCGATACAGGTTGTGTGGTGGTTTAACATATACTGACTCCTTCATGGTACATGCCTTCTTATTTATCACGATGTCTGGCTGTCTTGTTAGACAGCTGTGTTAGACAGCTGTGTTAGACAGCTGTCTAACACAGCTGTGTTAGACAGCTGTGTTAGACAGCTGTGTTAGACAGCTGTGTTAGACAGCTGTGTTAGACAGCTGTGTTAGACAGCTGTGTTAGACAGCTGTATGACAGCTGTATGACAGCTGTGTTAGACACTTGTATGACATCTGTGTTAGACACCTGTGTTAGACAGCTGACTGTCCTGTCTATCATCGTTTGTTAGAATAATATATATCTATCGAATCCTTTTCTATATCGACCTTTGTGTACATCGTTTTCCTTCACAATCACCAACACACCATACTTATTATCTTTCCAGCATTGGTGGCAGATAGTTTTAAATTGTTTAAAGTCCATATCGGTGGTCACATGATCGTCGTACACATGTTTTAAATTGGTTTCATCTTGCTTGAATAACACAATAACATTGGTGTTGTCACGTACCAGATGTTTGGGTATTCGTGTATATGTTTGACAGAGATAGAATGAATCAATATTCTTATGTCTGCCCATACTGAAGTATGCTCTTATTTTATCTTGTTTGTCACAAGCTACATCATCAAATATAAACACAGAGTTGTCCTTGGCATCTTCCGGATCTAATATTTCATCGTTTTCTCGATAAGGATAGTAACCAACACCTTTTGTGGCATTCATCACCTCCTTTAACATCTTGTATTTCGGTTGATACAGAGACTTTGAATACACATACACGTTATCAAATTTTAAACCGTTTGCTTCAAACAACAAACTCAGCATGACATTAGTTTTACCACACCCACTGGGACCACATATGATACAGCGAACGGTGTTTGGAAAGAGAGGACCATGCCTCAGTTGTTGTTGAGCTGTGTCCGTAACAACATCGTCTATATTTGTAATGGGTAAGGCAGAAGCGTGTTTGCTGGTACGCATCTTAACTTAAACTAAACTATATTTTATTTGGGTGTGTATATATATATGAATGCAAGTGAGACACCCAGTCAGTATGCATGTTGGTGTCACAGAGTGAGGGCTGTTATTAACAAAGACAGATACAGGTTTTGCTGAAACGTTGCGGGGCGTTACAAACACCATGAAAGTTAACAGAAAACTTAATGAGGGGTTTTATGTAATCAACTCGAAGCCAAAGAAGAAGGTTCCCTTTAAAAACATACTAAGTCTGATTGAGGAAGTTATAAAAGATAGAAATCTTATTCCAACAGCGAACGCCGTATTTGATATAGCTCATACAATCGTTAGAAACATTGGTGGGCGTAAGAATGTGCAGAAACCTCGAGTTATTCCAATACCTAAAAGTGGAGGCTTCCTTCCGCTGTTGCCTCTGATATTTGGTGGGCTGTCAGCACTAGGAGCTCTGGGTGGTGGTGCTGCAGGTATTGCCAAAGCCGTGAACGATGCCAAGTCTGCGAAACAGAAACTA
The DNA here is from genome assembly GCA_964006375.1 of Tillus elongatus. Lineage (NCBI taxonomy): Eukaryota > Metazoa > Arthropoda > Insecta > Coleoptera > Cleridae > Tillus > Tillus elongatus. The sequence continues at coordinate 133,827,507 of OZ023263.1, forward strand.
GAGGAGGAAGAACGGCACAACAAAACAATGGAAGCCATCGCGATGGGTAGGAGAGGGAGTGGCTTGAAATTTAAGCCAAAATGCAAGAGACTGGGCACAGGCATGTATCTCAAGAAACAGCGCTCCGGTTATGGGTTGTATCTGCAGAAACCAAAAAACGAGTAAGATGTTTACCAGCAAGACCTCTAACAAATGAAGACCTTGTGAAATTTGCTGGTAAAATGAAAATTCCATATTTTAGAGGTGTATACATGCGAGATACTTTGCCATCGAATGGGCCACGCAAGAATGAATCACTTATCATGAATTTGCAAACAAACAAGGAACCTGGCAGTCATTGGGTTGCAGTTAAGAAACGTGGTGACACAGCCGTGTACTTTGACTCATATGGAAACTTGAAACCACCAGTTGAGCTGCAGCGTTACCTTAAAAACTCTACTTTAATGTACAATCATGATGTGTATCAGAAATATAATACTTATAATTGTGGTCACTTATGTTTAAAATTTTTAAATAAAAGCCTTAAACAGTAGCCTGTGTGTATCAGTCATGGCGCACACCTTTGTGTTGAAAGACCGCAGCTCCCATCTGTCGTCAGACTACCATCCACCAATTGTTTTGGATGGTAATTATGCTGTTGCCTTGATAGGCTTTCACACCTACAACAACATACCCAACATCTATGAAGGTAAAAACAAATTTCATGTAAAAGAAGGAACCGGTTGGCGAACCATCACGATACCCACCGGTGCTTATGAAATAACACACTTGGAAGAGTTACTTCAAAATGAACTTGTTGGTGCTACAGCAACACACGAACAAAAGCAACAGGCTCTGCTTCTGAGACCTAATCCGAACACCATCAAATGTAGACTAAAGTGTTATACAAATGTCAGTTTTGAATTTGATGGTTCGATTGGGCGAATGTTGGGCTTTTCAAAACAAGTTCTTCAGCCGGACACCTTTTATGAATCTGATTTACCTGTTGATATAGTGGATGTTAGACAGATTCGCATCGAAACCAATATTGTGTCTGGTTCCTATTATAACGGACAACCCTCACATACGCTGTATGAGTTTGCTCCGATGGTTGATCCTGGCTACGCAATCGACATAGAACCTAACAATTTAATTTACTTGCCGGTGAACAAGCAAGAGATTTCCAATATAAGCATCGACATCGTCGACCAAGATTCAGTTCCTGTCAACTTTCAAGGTGAAGAGGTGTCTGTTCGCTTAAAACTTATAAAAGTTGCTTAGTATGTTGGTCTTCAAGGATATAAAATCAAGTGCATCTACCACATCAAATTCAGTTGAGTCAGACACGTCAAAGGGTACGCTTCGTCCCGATAATATTGAGTTCCTGCAAAGCCTGGGTTATCATGTCGTCAAAACTAGAAATATTCAAAGAACCCGTGTTTGATGATGGCATCGATCGAGAAGAGCTGCGTTCTTACTATTCACCAACTAAATCGTTTGGTAACAGCGATGAAATTGAAATAGCCATCAACCAACAAGATGCGTTCGTATGTCTGGCCGAGTCAGCTCTAATAATCGAAGGTGCTCTGGAACCTGTAGCAATCCAAAATGCCACTGGTGCTTGTTATCTGTCAAATAATGGAGGAGCAGCTCTGTTTGAATCAATGACCTATGAGTTAAATAACAAGGAAGTGGAACGAGTGCGAGACCCATACACCACAACCATCATCAAAAGTCTGCTATCGTTCAGTAAGAATGAAGCCCAATCTCTTAGCAACGCCGGTCTGAATGTGTCGTCGGAGCACATCACCTTAAATGATAACAAGTTTCACATGCTCATACCTGTCTGGTTCCTCTTCAGTTTCTTTCATCATTTCAAAGGAGTTCTCTGTGGCAAACATACTTTCCGCTTTACAAGAAGTCGAAACGATTCCAACGGCTATTACAGCACAGGTACGGCACGAGCAAAAATTACCGTAACCAATATGTTTTTAAAGGTAAAACATGTATTTCCCAATGATAAAATGAAATTGGAACTGATGGATAAAATAGCCAAAGACACCTCTATATTTCTCGCATACCGCAAATGGGACATATATGAGTTACCAGCACTCAGAGATATCAACAGAGATGTGTGGGCTGTTAAAACTGCAACCAACTTGGAAAGACCTCGATATGTGATTATAGCATTTCAAACAGATCGTAAGGATAACGTGAAGAAGAGGTCAGACTATTTCGATAACATTGGTATGTTGGACCTCAGAGTGTTTCTAAATTCAGAATGCTACCCTTATGAATCTATGAATATGGATTTTGAGAAATCGAAATATGCAGAAGCCTATAACATGTATACAGATTTTCAAAAAAACTTCTGTTATAAAAACATGTCGGAGCCTATCTTGAATTATGACGAGTTTAAAGACAGAGCTCTATTTGTGATTGACTGTCAGTACCAGAACGAGTCAATCAAGTCTTCAACGGTGGACATTAAGGTGGAGTTCATGAGTCACACCAACTTCCCAAAAAATACTCGTGTTTATTGTTTGGTTATTCATGACAGTGTAATGGAATATAAACCTCTAACGGGTATCGTTAGAGCCATTATGTAATAATAGTATGTCATTTATGTATGTCATTTATGTATCAATATGTACAAGTTAATTAATCCTAATAAATTTTTATTGTATGTAAATCAGTTGTTTTATTTTTATTTTGTTGCATTTTTATTAACCCCTTTCTGTAAGGTTGTTTATCCTTTGTAAGACCCCCTCTCTCTTACATCAGTTTGTTTCCTCAATACAAGAGAGAGAGACACTTGTTCAGTATGTGTTAAGTCGTGAAACAAGGATGACGTCTCTTGCTGTATGTAAGTACACTCTTCTTATTATGTCTGTTTGTATTCAAATAACAAATACAAACATAACCTTACTAACAATTGGATGGCAGGGTAATCAGCCTGTACAAGAGAGTGTGTGTTGGTTTTAGGTGTTAATACAGCTTGTTCTAACTTACTTAAATATTATATTTCTTCTGTTCAACAAGACGATTATTTTGATGTGTCACACATGTATGTAGCTCTAAGAATAGCTATACCGGAAGTGTCTACCGGAAGTAACATTTTTATTGAATATGCTTATAGAGTTTGCTTTGCTGAACAGCGTGTATGTATTGGTTCTATCGTACATCTCACGGATCTTCCGCGATAAGGGTTTGAAGTTTTTTATCTCAGTTTCTTGTAGAGCTTGTTACGAAACATACATTTTTGAAGATAGTTCCTTTCTATCACTTTCCGTTGAAAAGATATAACGATTTAAAGTTTAGACCGGAAGTGGCCATTTTATTGTATATTCCAATTTGATTTGGCCTCCTTAACACCGTGCATGTATTGGTTCCAGCGTACATCTCACGGATCTTCCGCGATAAGGGTTTGAAGTTTTTTATCTCAGTTTCTTGTAGACCTTGTTACGAAACATACATTTTTAAAGTCGGTTCCTTTCTATCACTTGTCGTTGAAAAGATACAAGGATTTAAAGTTTAGACCGGAAGTGGCCATTTTATTGTATATTCCAATTTGATTTGGCCTCCTTAACACCGTGCATGTGTTGGTTCTCTCGTACATCTCACGGATCTTCCGCGATAAGGGTTTAAAGTTTTTTATCTCATTTTCTTGTAGAGCTTGTTATGAAACATACATTTTTGAAGTTAGTTCATTTCTATCACTTTCCGCTGAAAAGATACAAGGATTTAAAGTTTAGACCGGAAGTGGCCATTTTATTGTATATTCCAATTTGATTTGGCCTCCTTAACACCGTGCATGTGTTGGTTCCAGCGTACATCTCACGGATCTTCCGCGATAAGGGTTTAAAGTTTTTTATCTCATTTTCTTGTAGACCTTGTTACGAAACGATATATTTTTAAAGTCGGTTCATTTCTATCACTTGTCGTTGAAAAGATACAAGGATTTAAAGTTTAGACCGGAAGTGGCCATTTTATTGTATATTCCAATTTGATTTGGCCTCCTTAACACCGTGCATGTATTGGTTCTCTCGTACATCTCACGGATCTTCCGCGATAAGGGTTTAAAGTTTTTTATCTCGGTTTCTTGTAGACCTTGTTACGAAACGATATATTTTTAAAGTCGGTTCATTTCTATCACTTGTCGTTGAAAAGATACAAGGATTTAAAGTTTAGACCGGAAGTGGCCATTTTATTGTATATTCCAATTTGATTTGGCCTCCTTAACACCGTGCATGTGTTGGTTCCAGCGTACATCTCACGGATCTTCCGAGTCTTCGACCAATACCATTATTCTCGCTTATCAACCTTCACTCTCATTTGTCGGCAATACCATTATTCTCGCTTATCAACCTCACTCTCATTTGTCGGCTAGGTTGGGGTGACGTATCTTTAAATAATGGAGTCTTCAACCATCTTTATCAACAAAAGGCACCATCTTTAAGAACGAAAGCCGCCATTCTTTATCAGCGAAAGCCGCCATTTTTATAATGTCAGGGATGTCAGCTTAAGGTATCACAGGCTTCCATCTTTCATTCCGCCATTTTCCGCCATTTTGGTTCCTCCGTTTTGGTTCCGCCTCTAATATTAAACATTATTTTGTAAATCATCCATTTGTCTAATAATAAACTTTAATTATGTTACATGTATGGTTTGTAAGGTATCACAGGCTTCCATCTTTCATTCCGCCATTTTCCTCCGTTTTGGTTCAGCAGCCTCTAATATTAAACATTATTTTGTAAATCATCCATTTGTCTAATAATAAACTTTAATTATGTTACATGTATGGTTTGTTTGTAGTCGTATATATATATACCAACCTAAAACAATAAATTAATAAGCGTCTGCTTAGCTCAACGGGTAGCATCGTTGCCTCCCATCTGAATGCCCCGGGTTCGAAACTCACCTGCTCCAAATGGTTTTTTTCAAAATATAATAATTTGAAGTAATAGGTTAGACACTTTGGAATGTTTGCATGTGACTGTCTGGCCCAAGTCGTGTGACGTCACAGTTTCCTAGACAGGTCAATGGCCTTAGGAATAACACGGCTAAATGTAAATGTGACTGTCTGGATGTGATTGTCTGGCACAAGTCATGTGACGTCACTGTCTGGCCAAAGACAGGTCAATGACCTTAGGAATAACACGGATGTGACTGTCTGGCCCAGGGCGTGGCTGGGCGCCGGCGCCGGGGCTTGGCGCCGGGGCGTGGCTAGGCGCCGGGGCCGGGGCAGGCGCCGGGGCAGGCGCCAGGGCAGGCGCCAGGGCAGGCGCCAGGGCAGGCGCCAGGGCAGGCGCCAGGGCGTGGCTAGGCGCCAGGGCGTGGCTAGGCGCCAGGGCGTGGCGCCGGCGCCAGGGCAGGCGCCAGGGCGTGGCGCCGGCGCCAGGGCGTGGCTAGGCGCCAGGGCGTGGCGCCGGCGCCAGGGCAGGCGCCAGGGCGTGGCGCCGGCGCCAGGGCGTGGCGCCGGCGCCGTGACGTCACTTCCTGTGACGTCACTGTCTGCTCAAAGTGCCGCATTACCTACGATAATTATAAGGAACAGTTAGACCAAAAATTGCAAATCTACTATTTGGCAAAACCAACTTGATTTTCCTCAGTTAGAGGCACCTTTAAAAACAGTTTAGATGCTGATATCACTTCCACATCATCAATACGTGTAGAAGTATGACGTCGACAACAAAAATTTCAAAAATGTTTTTTTTTGGTTTAAACATCGTAAAAAGTGTCAAAACATATAGAAAACATGATTTGGGAGCAAAAAATGTTTTGCCCGTTGGTCTGTAAGTCTGTTTGTAGCCATGATAACAATGGAACGAATTGAGATATCGGCTTCAAGTGTGGTATACAGTTAGCACCCGACAAAGGAATTTTTCGAATGTATTTTTGGGTAAAATCGCTCCAGGGGTAGGGGATGAATGGGGGGGTGATTTGGTGAAAATTGACATTTTTTCGTTAAAACTTGAGTAATATAACGTTTTAGGGTTGGAAAATCCACTCTTTGGTAATTGGTAATTGGTGATTTTCCACACTCAATGGCACTTTCAAAAAAGTTTTGATGCTGTTAATACCCATGCTTATTAAATAAATTCTAGTGTGAAAAATACTAAATGATAGGTAACACCTCAAATATAGGTACTGGAATTGTGGTTACAAACAGTAACACGAACTGGAAAAAAGTAATTGACACAGAAAGTTACAGGTAGGCTGGTTATGTGGTCCACATAACTCTTTGAGAACGACAACTGGCGTGTAAACATTTCTGTTACATAGTGCCATCTGGCATTGGTGGAGAAGACCTAAAGCCATTTTAAGCGATTTTAAGAGAATCTTAAAGACCAAAATTGTTTAATTACATTTAAAGAAATGTTAATTAAGCAAACCTTTAATTCCACGATTAAACATAGAACCACGGTGGTTCAGGGGTAAGAACGTGTTCCTCTGAACCGAAGGGTACTGGATTCGATCCCAGGCTTCCCCTTTTACTTTTTCAGTACAAACTGTAAAATTAACATCAACCGAGGTTCTGGCATTGTATTTGAGCAAGTTGAATGTCTGCACGTTCCGCCCTTCGGAGGGGGCGTAAAGCCGTCGGTCCCGTGTCCATGCGATGTTGGGCACGTTAGATATCCCTACCCTTCTTACAGAAAGGCAGTGGTTCCTCAAAATTTCCAGGATAGTGAGGCGAAACTGCTCCCTGGCGTCGGTGATTGGCCAGAGTCGTTGAAATAGGCCGACGTTAAAGAAACAAAAAACACACACACGATTAAACATTTATTTAGGATTTATTTGCATAAATTATATACGTACCTAAGTAGGTAGAGATGAGCGGTTCTGGGCCTACCGCCACACCGCCAGCACTGCGCATGCGCGCAGTGACGGTACATTGAAGTCATAGTGACGTCACTGGACGGGGAGCCAATAGGGGGCAAACCTGATATGACGTAATCCAAGATGGTGGTCAAGATGGCCGACCGGAAGTGAAAAACGCGGGAAATTTAGAGTTTTAAGCGACAGGTGGCACCACCTGTCAATGTAAGAGGACCCGCCATTTTGATTTTTGGTAATGTAACGTACGCAAAGATTGCGGTTTGCGCATGCACAAACCAACTTTGTTTAGTTTTTAAGTTAGTGTCCACGTCTTTGGTGTCATGTTACTCGCCTTGGCAAGTAGAATTCAAATATGACATTTGCGCATGCGCAAACCCAACTTTGTTAATAGTAGACGTAGAGGTATACTGTTTGGTATCATGGTAATCGTCTCGATGAGTGGAATTCAAATATGACATTTGCGAATGCGCAAACCCAACTTTGTTAATAGTAGATGTAGAGGTATAGTGTTTAGTATCATTGTAATCGTCTCGATGAGTACAATTTAAATACGGCGATTTGCGCATGCGCAAACCAACTTTGTTATTGAGCAGTGTAGAGGTATAATGTTTGGTGTCATGTAACTCGTCACGACAAGTAGAATTCAAATATAGCAATTTGCGCATGCGCAAACCAACTTTTTTAGTTTTCAAGTTAACCTGCACGTGTTTGGTGTCATGTTAATCGTCTTGATGAGTAGAATTCAAAAATAGTATACACGCATGCGCAGACAAACTTTTTTAGTTTTCAAGTTAACCTCCACGTGTTTGGTCTTACGTTAATCGTCTTGATAAGTAGAATTCAAATATGACAGTTTACGCATGCGCAGGCCACATTTTTTTAGTTTTTAAGTTAACCCACACGGTAGCTTCTTCTTATTAACACATTTGAGAACATCAGCAACACAATAGAGAAAATCACTAAGTCGAATATTAAACTTAAAATTACTTAGAAACTTCACCTTTTCGTTGATGATTTAAACTAAATCTAGTAGCTGTTGAACTGCATGTTCGGTTAAAGAAAAAGTAACAGTCATCTGAGATTGATATACCTTTAGTGCTTAGTATTTTAATTAGTTTGACGATAAATACTCCAATATTTTTAGGTTTGATCTTATTACCTTTGGTAAAGTACTCTTCAGCTGCTTTTATCAGTGTTGAAATAAAATAATCCTATTCCCATGAGCTAGACGAGATTGCTATATACTTGGTGAATATAGGCTTGTATTTACAATTTTAATGATTGGAATCACTCTAGCCGCTTTTGATATACCAATTGCAACACTTAGAGCTGGAGTAATTGTATACCTTGCTTCTAGCAGCATTCTACTTTCTTGCTTATTCTAACTAATATTCTGTCGCAGAGCTGCATTATTTTGACCCCAATAACAATCTTCACAAACATCGTTAGTGGCAGGTCTGATGATCTCAGGACCATCGTTTTCATCTATATCACACCGTTTTCTCTTATGTTCTGGATCTGTGACTACAGAATCATTACTATCATTGTACATAATGTTAATACAATTATAATAACTACACCGAGTATCTTCAACATTTAGATTTGAAGTGACCTTATTGCTGCATGGTTTGTTAAATAGGTTTCGCTGCCCTCTTCACCCCTTTTTATATACTCTCGTTGGTTGTGTTTTGCTGTTTGGCTTCTGTGTAAACTTTAAAAATCTATTGCGATCAATTATGATTCTCTCCATAATAATGTTTCAACTGTAGTTATGATTAAATGTGCTGGCCATTTATACGTTTCAAAAAGCACGGCAATTGCATGGCTCTTTAACATATGTATTTAAAATACATTGAGTTACATGTTATTTTGCTTATATTTGTCTTTTTACATGGTTTCTTATGGGTTATAAGCACACATTCGATAGAACGGTCGCCTTTTTTATATCATGCAGAGTTTACCAACGTTTTCTATTTTGAGCGTGCTCAGACTTGCAAAACCGCAAACATCCGGTGTTTGTTTATTTAGATTTCATCAAGACAGCCACCATGTTGTCAAATTTAGCTTTTACTCATCAAGACAATTAACATAACACCAAACACGTAAAGGTTAACTTAAAAACTAAAAAATGAAGTCTGCGCATGCGTAAACTGTCATATTTGAATTCTACTCATCAAGACGATTAACATGAGAACAAACACGTAGGGGTTAACTTAAAAACTAAAAAAGTTGGCCTGCGCATGCGTGTATACTATTTTTGAATTCTACTCATTAAGACGATTAACATGACACCAAACACGTGGAATTAACTTAAAAACTAAAAAAGTTGGTTTGCCCATGCGCAAACTGCCATATTTCAATTCCCCTCGTCGTGACGAGTAACATGACACCAAACACTATACCTATACACCGCTTAATAACAAAGTTGGTTTGCGCATGCGCAAAACGCCGTATTTAAATTCCACTCGTCGAGACGATGACCATGATACCAAACACTATACCTCTACGTCTACTATAAACAAAGTAGGGTTTGCGCATGCGCAAATGTCATATTTAAATTCTACTCGCCAAGGCGAGTAACATGACACCAAACACGTGGACACTGACTTAAAAACTAAAAAAATTGCTTTGCCCATTCGCAAACCGCCATCTTTGCGTACGTCACATTACCAAAAATCAAAATGGCGGCCCTCTTGGATTACGTCATCTCAGGTTTGCCCCTTATTGGCTCCCCGTCCAGTGACGTCACTACGCGCATGCGCAGTGCTGGCGGTGTGGCAGTGGGCCCAGAACCGCTCATCTATACCTACTTACCTGATTTATTTTGTCATACTAGTTCATTATTGTGTTTTTATTGCTATGTTACCAACTACATAATTACGTACTTTATGCCCACGGGCCATAAAGTGTACTTTATGGCACAACGTACACTTTATGGCCCGGGCGCACATACAGACAAATAATTTTTGTTTAACTTATTTAATAACGTTTATTAATTAAATTACAAATAATGGAAAGAAGCAATATGTAAATATTTAATTATCATTATTTACTCTAATTAACACAAAATTGGCAGGTCTGAAAATATCCGGTGACAGTTAGGTTTCAGCAAACGGTGATTGAGGTTTCATTGTTTGGGAATGACTAGTATGACGTAAAAGTTTGTATGCACCGCTGGTATAAATAGTGGTCTATGCCCTCGAGCGACTTACAAACCCTCGGGCCGAAGGGCCTCGGATTTGTAAAATCGTCGCTCTCGGGGCATAAACATCTATTTATACCCTTGGTACATAATTAACTATTATGTACCAAGGGTATAAATAGATGTTTATTATCTATTTATACCCTTGGTACATAAATAACTATTATGTACCAAGGGTATAAATAGATGTTTATGCCCCGAGAGCGACGGTTTTACAAATCCGAGGGCCACCGGCCCGAGGGTTTGTAAGTCGCTCGAGAGCACACATCTCTATTTATACCAGCGGTGCATACAAAATTTTATGTCATACCCAAACAATGAAACATGAATCACCGTTTGCTGAAGGCAACCTAACCATCACAGGATTTTTTCAGAACTGTAAATTTTATGTTAATTCGACTAAATTTTGTTAATTAAATATGTACATACTACTTTTATTCCATTATCTGTTATTTCATTAATAAAGGTTATTAAAGAAGTCAAACAAAAATTATTTGTTTTTATGTGCGCGCGGGCCATAAAGTGTACGTTTTGCCCGTGCGGGCTATAAAGTACACTTTATAGCCCGTGGGCATAAAGTACACAATTATGTAGTTGGTAACTAAGCAATAAAAACACAATAATGAACTAATATGACATATAGTTATTTAAGTATCAAGGGTATAGATGTTTATGCCCGAGAGCGACGATTTTATAAATCCGAGGGCCTCCGGCCCGACGGTTTATAAGTCGCTCGAGGGCATAGACCACTATTTATACCAGCGGTGCATACAAACTTTTATGTCATACTAGTCATATCCAAACAATGAAACATGAATTACCGTTTGCTGAAGGCAACCTAACCATCACCGGATCTTTTCAGAACTGCCAATTTGATGTTAATTCGACTAAATAATGTTAATTAAATATTTACATATTACTTTTATTCCATTATCTGCAATTTCATTAATAAAGGTTATTAAAGAAGTTAAACAAACATTATTTCTTTTTAAGTGCGCGCGGGCAATAAAGTGTACGTTTTGCCCACTGGCCATAAAGTACACTTTATGGCCCGTGGGCATAATCTACACCATTATGTAGTTGGTAACTAAGCAATAAAAACACAATAATGAACTAGTATGACATAAATAACTATTATGTCATACAAGTCCATTATTGTGTTTTTATTGCTTAGTTACCACCTACATAATGGTGTACATTATGCCCACGGGCCATAAAGTGTACTTTGTGGCCCGCGCGAGCAAAACATACACTTTATGGCCCGCGCGCACATAAAAACAAATAATTTTTGTTTAACTTCTTTAATAACCTTTATTAATGAAACTGCACATAATGGAATAAAAGTAGCATGTAAATATTTAACTAACATTATTTAGTCGAATTAACATCAAATTGGCAGTTCTGAAAAGATCCGGTGATGAGCAATATAACATTTCAGAAGTTTATGGGTACAGGAATACGAATATTTTCTTTGTGGTCAAGTCATGGACCCTAAATTCAATTCATGAGAATGCCACTCCGAGGAGAGTAGATTATTATAGCTATGTGAAAGTTATGATTCAATTTGCAGCACTATTTTATAACGGCTTTCAATATTATTTTCATTATGCCACACAAACTATGAAAATAGTTTATGATCTAATGATATCAAAATTTTGGTGTGAAAAAAGCTTAGTAACGATACCGGAGAAAATAAAACATTTAAATAACAGACTATGGACAAATTTTAAAACTTGTTTAGAATTATTTGCACAGACATCTAAACATCGCTTCAATTTCTTGTTTGTTGATATGGATTTCAGCTAGAGCTACTTAATTAAACGTGTTTCTTATTCTTTCCTCTAATTTCTCTTATGAGTGAGTTGTACTACCATTATAAACACAGCTTTAATTCTACCGCATTAATAAAAATCTAAAGGAGTTAGGTTAGTAGATATAGCGGGTCATATTTGAAGCCTTAATCGTCATAGCCATCTATCCAGAAACATAGCTGTTAACTCTTGGTGGCAGCCTCTATGGTGCACTGGTAAGAATGTGGGCCTCTCACAATCTCATGTAGACTATTAATCAATAGAGTATTTTAAATTAAAATTAATATAATTTTGTCTGTGAACGCAAGTGTCCTGGGTTTGATCCCTAGTGTTTGGGTCATTTTCTCTTCAGTACATACTATATCAATGTATAATAATATCTACTGAGGTTGTGGCATTGGGTTTGAACAAGTTGATTGTCTGTATGCACGCTCTTCTTCTTAAAGGGGGCGTTTAGTCATCGGTTTTGTATACCATGGGAAGTTGGGCACGTTAAAGTTGCCTAACCTCCTTACAGAAAGACAGGGATCCGAGAAAATTTCCAGGACGGTGCAAGATGAACCTGCTCTCTGGTGTCGGGGATTGGCCATAGTGGCTAAAAAACTACGCAAAACAAGCAAGATAAAATACAAATACAGAAGTCTGAGTGTCTTTATGTAGAATGTGCAGGAGCTCTGTCTGGTTGATATTCTGCTAAAGGTAAATTTACATTACCTCAGAAATATTAGTGCATTTTCTGCCATTCAGATTTGCATCCTACATATATACCTCATAAGACAATATATCATCCTTGATAAGACAGAAAACAATAAATCAGAACTTTTCTTGAAAAATCTCTTTCACTTTTCAATTGCTGGTTTTGTGCACTCCAGTGTTTAAATAAATTCTCTCGAAAATTTCACCCTGTCGGCATGTATTCTTTTTAACCGAAAATCGTTATGATCTTGAATTTTAGCGAGTATTCATATGCAAGAAAATTGCCTGTTTCGTTTTTTAGGCGGGATGTAAACTATCAAGTAGACGTAAATTTAAAATCAAGCATTTTGTGATTTTTAAAAATTCTTTCATTGTTGAAAATAAAATTCCCAAATTTGCTTAAGCTTTTCTGATGGATGGAATCTGCAGTAAAATATCTTAATACATTCATATTTTCGTCATTTGGCGATATAGTAACATTACAGACCTTTTTGGTTCCGGTAACTAAGAAATTAGTGCATATTCTCGATTCTAGTAAACTGTCAAAATTTTTGTATTAAATAATCTAAGTTTTCTTTTTTGGAACATATGTATTTAAAGGCAGTAATTTTTGTACCAAATATAAAATTAATACCCAGTGCACTTGGGGACATGTTAGTGGCCAACAGGGCGGCAGCAAACCTACAATCTATATGAAAATTTTAAATTGACATCACCTGAATTGAGTTTGGTAGTTTGTCTTGTGGAGAAGAAAGCCTACAAAATTGTGTTCAACTACACATACACAAGCTTTAGCTTTTTTATGTGATCATAAGCTTTTAATAAAAAATAAATAAATAATAAAATTTAATAGGTGCGTTATGACATCTACCATGTATGTCGAGTAGATTTTTAATTAAATTAAATGATAAAATATTTTAATTTATCAACAATATTAATTTCGGGGATACAAATTTTTCAAATTTAATACCGGACTTGTCCAGTGGGGGAACTACCGATTTCACTAACACCGTGGCTACAGTGTAATCACATCATAATATAAATAATTGTAAGTATATATGATGATATGATATCAGCATATATCAGTAACAAGCGATCCTAGTGAATATTTAGTTAAAAAATGTGAGCCTGTTGCATTTCACGTGTAAGAAAAAATGAAGGCGTGGCCTATTTCAACCAACTTGTAACAGTTTATTGGGATGCCATTTAAAGTGTTACCAAAAAAAATCCGACCGCATCATTTACGTTAGACATCGATCATTCCAAGAATTCAAAATATATATTTATAGATCCATTGGATCTGTTCTCTCGAAACAAAATTATGGTTTTCTCGAAACATGTTTCGTATCTCCGAAAACAACAGAGGTGTTTTATTTAAATTTGACACACACACATTGCTCTAATAGAGGCCTTATTATGTACCAAAATTACAGTTTCTTGGATAATGGCAAATTGAGTTATTAACATTTGTAGCATTTAATAAAAATTTACTATCATAACGCACTTGCTGTGTCCAGGCTTTTTTAAATATGTTATTATATGTTTAGTAAATATTATTCTGCTTACAAATATTAGAAGAGACTTAACAAGTAGTCTAAGTCTGGGTAAACATTAAAAATAAGGTATGGTGTAAAATTTGGCGGACAGTTTTTTTTACCGCTAGATAGCATAATACACTAACAAAAAGAAATGTTTGCCTAACATTTTAAATTTGATGAACATTCAGTGTTTTCAGGTAAAAAAAAGTAAGTAGTAGCAAATTATATAATGAGAGCGTAAAAGCAAATTATTATCTGGATATTATTCCAACATTAAATATGTCCAAATTTTGGTAAACATGAAACATTTTTAAGAAACGAAATTATTTGTTAAATGTTGTAAGTAATTATATACGACCTTTAGAATAACGTTAAAATTGGTAGATCTACCGAAAAATTGGTGGACATGGCAGCATTGCTGTATTGTTTATCTCCTAAAGAAGGAATGAGGAAGATTCAGAAATAGATTTCCCAGAAAACCTATAAGGGGTAATAAATACAATACTTCCTTGTAAACAGATCAATTTGTAATAAATAAGCAGAAATATTACATTTTTTTAAGAAATATACATAAACAATGATTTTTGTTTGGAAGAAAATTTCTATATTATAGGTATTCCTAAGTTATTTTTCATACAAATGTTAAACGTATTTAATAAGATGTAAAAAATTTTAATGGCTAGCCAAGGACGACAGTTTTAAATGGCCTATGAAAGGAATTATTAGTGAATTTTCGTAGAAAAAATTCACTAATGGGGAGATCCCGACTTTTGATTTTTGAAAAATTTTTTGTAAATGAGCGCAAACTAGGACCCCTAGAACCCATATCCGGGGTCAGTTTCAATTTTCAAAATTGTTCATATTTAGGCAATTAACGTGAAACTAATATGAGCTATGGAAAGAAAATGTCTCAAGAAGAATGTTTTACAAAGCCTGAACTCTTTTTACTAAAATTTTCCCAGAAAATTCATTTTAAATAAACCCTTTCTCTGATGCTCTGGTAGTAGTGTTGGCTATATAGTTTATCGTTTAATGGTATATCATTTTTGTCGGATTTTCGTAAAAAATTTATTAAAGTTCAATATATCCGTTATTATGCAAGTTACGAAAAAAATTGTTTACATTAATTATAGGGTGCCTTGAGCTACATCTTAAAAAATATTTCCACATTTACAGGCTGGCCCATAAGTGATTTAAATTTTCTTTTTCTTTTTTAGTTAATCGAACACGCCCTGTTATTGCATTTTTGCATTTTCCATCGAAATATAATACATCTTTGTAAGAAAAGAAATTCGGGACGCAGCAAGTGCGTTATGGCAGCGAATTTTCATTAAATGCTTCAAATTTGAATAGCTCAATTAGGTATTAACCTATAAGGTTGACCAGGAAACCAGTTTTTTTGGAAAGAATTTAAATTTTCTTTGGGAAATTTTTGTACATTTTCAAACAATAAAGGTGTTTTGATAAAACATGGCAAATTGTTTTTACTATATAGGTTATGCTGCTAACTAAATTTGATGCATGCTTTCTTTAAAAAAACACACATATTTGCTATTTAAAAACATTTAAATGAAAATTCAGTGCCACAACGCACTTGCTGCGTCCAGAGTTTTCATTTATTGGAGACCTACAATAAGATTGCTGGAAATCAGTAATGCTAAATTACACTAATTTATATTCAGTAACTTAGCTTCTCACTTTCACATCGTCAATAGGTGTCGTAGGTATCGGCGAGAGAAATTTAGAAAATTTTTTTCGCTAAAACGGCGTAAAAAGTAATAAAACATATAGAAAACATAAGTACACTTGGAGAATCCAAATCACCGCAACACATCTCTTTAAAGACCTGACGATCGTTTCACTAACAAAGTTTGCGTCATCATAAGATGATAAAAAGATGTGTTGTGGTGATTTGGGTTCTCCAAGTGTACTTATCAGTGCTCATCACAGGTTCCAAATTTCACTTAGTGGCCTGTATGTATGTTAATAGGTGCAATAACTTTTGATGAAATTGAATATCGGTGACAGAAAATTCGAAATTTTTCCTTGCTAAAACGGCGTTAAAAGTCTCAAGATATAGAAAACATGATTTCGGAACGAAATTCTTTGTCTGCCAGTCGGTGGATTTGTCTGTCTGTTAGTAGGCCCGATAACTTTCTGACGAATTGAGATATCGTCTTCAAATTTGGTATACAGTATACAGACAAATGGTTCAGATTGTTTTTGGGTAAAATTGCTCCAAGCGGGTAGGGTATAAATGAGGGGTGATTTGACAAAAAAATAGTTTTTTCTTTAAAACTCGAGAAATAAAGCGTTTCAGGGTTTGCTTATTAAAACAACCTTTTCAATTTGATCACTTAACTGATATTCTGTGATTAAATTGAACTAGGCGTTGAATGTGAGGGGTGGAATATGAATTTAGTTTTGTAAGAATATGACATTAGATTATTAGAGTGTACTTAGAGTTTAGTCCCTCCTCCAATTCTTTTCATCGTGAAGTTCACATTTAACCATGAAGTTATAAATAGGTTGGGGTTGTGTGGTGCCAGAAAAGTAAGAGAATAGTAGAATAACTCTGAAAGTTCCAGTATCAGAGAAAAAAGTTCCAGACGAGAGCTCCAGAATGTTTTCCTGGCTATCTCACTGTGACCTTGGATTTGATCTTGAAGATGACTTTCAAGGTCTAATCAAGGTCAACTACATATTTTTTATAAAATTCAGGTAGCGGTTGATTAGATAAAGGGGAAATATTACATTCTTTTGTAATTAAGCGATGCACAATAAGCCAAAGGCTGCGGTGCTATCGGGGCGGCAAAGCGCGGACGAGTCCTACGGGGCAAAAAATTAAGCAATCGACATCAACTTGGTACATAGGCACCTGTTCACAACCTAATAGTTTGAATTATTTGTGAGTAAAATCGTTACAGAATAAAAGGGAAGAAATAGCGAGTTGGTTGTAAAAAAACTGACATTTGTCTATTCTAAATCGATTAATGTATATTATCTGAAGTTTAATGGGTACAGTAATACGACAATTTTCTTTGTAGTCTAGTCATGAACCCCAAATTCATTTCACGGAAAAGTCTTTCTGAGGACAGTGGATTATCACAGCGATGTGGAAGTTATGATAAAATTTGCAGCACTATTTTATTTCTCTGCTACTTTATTGTTTACATTAGAAAAGTAAATTAAATTCGGTTTGATTCCTAGGCAATCAGATTATGTATATTTAAAAATTAAGGACTTTTATTGTTCAAGAAAGCATATAAAATCAGTTGCACTTTTAAACAATAATAAAACTTACACTAGCACCTTTTCACATGATAAAACAAATTTAAAGCATTATACCTACTAACGCAAGTATAAAATAAAATAATGTATTTAACGCAAGATGTATTCTGACCATTCATTACAAACACATGCCGGTTCCGCTCTTAGAACCTATCACTGTGCTATAGCTATATTAATAACCAACACAATACCTTAAAGCGCATTTTAACATTTATTGCAGTAACGCCTTCTCGTTTGTAATTAAGAGCTATGTTGTTTCCACAGTTCTAACATAGGTACACAAAATGTTATATTTACATACTGACTCTGAAAGTAACCAACTATTTTCAAATTATCAGTTCCGTCACTGTGCTCCCTGCATTCTGACCATCTCAGTAAAAACTCAAACCAATTTCGCTTTCATTGGAGCTCGCCAATATGTTATAGTAATGACAATCAAAACACACCTAAAGTGATTTGGCTAGAGGTAAGTCAACCTTAAAAGACATGGTAAGATGTACTGTAATAATAATGACGTTCAAAGCTAGGAACTTTGTTCTCGCAACAACAAACTCAAAATGATGAGACTCTATTGCCCCAGAAAAACTGACAGTGGTAGAACTGAATATTTAGCTAAAAAGCGGTTGTTCTTGAATGTGTCTAAAAGCAGGCATAAATCTAAAATTAATGTTTTATTATTACAACAATAAACGAGAAACGAGTAAGAAATGAGAAACATGTTTGCTTAACAACACCAAAATGGAAGAATACTTAAAGAAATAAATGGATATAAATAAATATTTCTAATCAAGCGTTATTTAGGTACATTGTGTTTTACTGAACATTAACATCTTTGTTTTCGGGGTTTTAACACTGCAAACTACTTCTATATATAGTTTTTTTTTTTCATAATGATAATTCACGAATAGAGAAGTCACGATTGTGACAGTTATGTATGCATCTGAGCGATAACTTAAAAAATATTAATCGATTGTGATAAAATTTAGCAAGTACGTTTGTTTTATAAATCTATTGAATGAATTCGTTAATCAGCCCAATCGAGTAAGTTTTTCGCAAAAAATCAAGTTAAGAAGTACATCAAAATTAATCAAAGTATTTTGATACGGAATCTTATGGACATACCAAAATTAAGATTTCTATGTTTATAGAACAATATATATATAAATATAAAGTTATTAGAATTTGAAGTAAATTCACTACCAGAACGCATTTACTGCGTTTTGACTTCTTATAAACAATATTGAAGGTCAAGACGATAATTATCAATTAGATTACCTAAAATAGTAGACGAGTCGGTAGATCTTGACCATGACGGCAAGACGCAGGTATACATTTTGTCAAAATTAAGTACTAAAATTGGCGACTTTTAAAGAAAAATTCTGCAGCAAGTGCAGTTTGTAATCAACAAATATTCCATGAAATGTGTTTTGCAAGGTCTTAAATTTATGTTTTATAGTAACTTCCTCCATTTTATGATTATATTGTTACCTCATTTCTTTTGTCTAAAACATTTTCATAAACGAATTTAAGTTCAGGTTTTTGCCAGTCTCACATTGAAAGTTACAGTATAAAGTCTGGACGCAGTAAATCCGTTATCGTAGAGAATTTCTATTAAAAAAATTCAAATAATGTTAGTTAAATAGTAAATAAATGTTGAAAACAAGACTGGATGCAGAAAGCACGCAGTGGTAGCGAATGTTCATTAAAACTTGTTCTGACAAATAAAATTCTTTGCTAAATAGTAAATAAGTCTTAAACACAAAAGTCTGAATGCAGCAAGTGTATTATGGTAGATAACTTTTATAACAATATTTCAATTTACCGTTAAGCTATAATCTTTAATTTTACTTCATAATTGAGTCCCTATAACAGCAAAATAGGTATTAATTGTTATATAAATAAGATAAATAACCTGCGTACAAATTTGTTAAAAGCTTGTTTTTGTAGAAAAACTTATTCACTTGGGTTGGCTAAAACGAAACCATCCAAGTGATTAACAAGGGAAACTAGATCCACCTTTATAATTTGGCAGGTACCTTCCTTTTGTAAATAACCTGCACTTTTTCAGAAGCAAATTAAATTTGTTTACAAAACTTTTGTTAATTTTAATAAAATTTTTACCTCAGGTTTCCGAAAATAACCAAATTTTTAATTTCTTGCCTCAGAAATTTGAGTTTTAAGATTTTTTACTTTTTTTCTGTGTACAACTATCAGTGTCACATTTCTTATTCAACTGCAAAGGCTATGAACAAGCAAGGAAATTCAGCAATATGCCTAGTTCGATAACTACGGAAGTTCTATAGCTTAAAAAATTAAACATAGAGCGTGTCATTGGTTTTTTGAAATCATCTGGACTTTATAATAAGCTTTAATTTATTTTTGATATTTGTCACTTTCTTATAGTTAATGTTAATTAGAAATAAGGTTTACAAATATTTGTTAAATTATTTATTGCCCTATTAAATATTGTAGGTGCCAATGACAATTAATGTTGAAGCACCAATTTTTCTTTAAATAAAAAAAAAGGTAATACAATATTGACAGGCTTTGTATGATAAAAACAATTTATTCAACTTCATCGACAAAAGAAAAGATATTCTCTGTTGAGTGAGCGCAAGACAACAAAACATTAAAACTAACTTAAAAAAGAAAAAATTGGAAGAAGCTAAAACATTATATATTGCTTAAGCCATATTAACATTGCTTGTGTATATTAACAAATATGTACCAGAAGTAGCTTCAAACTGACAGATTTAATAAGCTTAATAATTCATCAATTATTGTTGTCTCACTTATTTTGTGAAACCGTTCTATATCAAATACAGACTTCGAGATTACCTTTCTACATTTTAAATTATACAAGAAAAAACATTTTTGCAGCCATGGAGGTAATTTCTACGTCTGTATTTGGCAACCCAAAAACTTCTGATATATTTTTAAATGTGTGCTCCTTATACATTTATATTTAACTTCCATCGTCAATACGTGTGGTAGTATCGTATCGGTCACAGAAACTTGGGTAGAATCGCTCCGGGGGATGGAGGTGTGTGAGGGGGGGGGGGGGGGGGGGTGTTGATAAATGGGGGTGATTTGGTGAAAATTGACTTTTTTCGTCAAAACTCGAGTGAAATAACGTTTTAGGGTTCGTTTATTAGAAAACTTTCAATTTCATCAAACATCAGGTATTCCGTGCTGAAATTAAATGAGGGGTTGAATGTGCAGGGGTGGAATATGGGTGACAGAAAGTTATATGTTTTTTTTGCTATAACTGCGTAAAAAGTGTCAAAACATATCGAAAACATGATTTGAAAACGATTTTTTTGGTCTGTAGGTTGGTCTGTCTGTTAGAAGGCACGATAACTTTGGAACGTCTTCATATTTGCTATACAGTTAGCACTCGACAAACTAACGGTTCGGATTGTTTTTGGATAAAATCGCTCCAGGGCATACGGGATAAATGAGTGGTGATTTGGTGAAAATTGGCATTTTTGCGTTAAAACTCGAGTAATATAGTTTCAGGGTTTTTTTTGTAGAAAACTTTCAATTTCGTCACTAATATCGTATTCTATGATGATTTTGAAGTACGGGTTGAATGTGAGGTGGTGAAATATCGATGACAGACATTTTGATTATTTTTTTGCTAACACGACAGAATAACCAGAAAAGTTGAAATCGCGGATTTTATTGTAATGATGATTTTGAAGGTGCAATCAAGGTCAACTTCATATGTTCCATGAACTTCAAGCAGGAGTTGATCATGCAGAGGTGAAATATTAAATTATTTTGTAATTAAACAATCGACATCAATTTTGGTACACATAGGTCTGTTCACAACCTTTTAGTCTGGATTATTAAAGTTGAGTAAAATTGCTACGGAAAAAAGAGAAAAAATAGCGGGTTGGTTGGGGAAGGGTTTGTGTGTACAGAATTACGAATATTTTGTTTCTGCTTAAGTCACGCACCCCAAATTCACTTCATGAGAAAGTCTTTCTGAGGAGAGTAGATTATAACAAGGATGTGAGAATTATGATTCAATTTGCAGCATTAGTTTATGGAAACCCCATTCTGAGGATAGATAATTCGCTACAATGAGCCTCTGCTGAGTCCGGACTTTTTATTTTTTCATTTTACTGCCATTCTTACATTTATTATTTGGCTGAATGTGTGTGCATAAAGTTATTTATCTTTCCTAATGGAACACCCTAATACAGTTTTCCATATTTATTTGGAAAAAAATTAAATTCTTAAAAAACGATGACAAATACTCAATTTCTCTAAGCTTGACATTTAATATTTTTATTTAAATTTTAGTATCGTTTTCAATAAATATGGAAAGGTGTGTCGTTAGACAATGCATAACTAATACTAAATGCACCCTATATTTCGAGTAAATCTGAAACTAAATTATTACAATACTAACAATTTTAGAAAAATCTACAGTTTTCTTCACTGATGCAGTTTTTCAGGTTTGTAACACTGAAGAAAATAAGATAAAAACAGGTCTTGTTAATTTTCAATGGAACACGCTGTGCTAGATACTGTTATGAGTTAGAAAAATATTTGCATCTAAAACTTTGTTTGTTCTTAAAGTAAATGTTTTTTTTCTATATATTGATTACGAATATTATTGAGTTAATAAAATATTTTTTCCTTCATGAACTTTGTATTTTACTTTTTTATTTGCTGAGTAGGTTGTTGTCTGTTCAAACTTGTTAAGTGAGTGCCATTGCTAGCTTTTAACCTGTGTATTCTGAAAAAGCAATGGTAGGCATTTAACTTTTAACAGCCTGTGGAAAAATGATTGTTTCTTTATTTATGTTGTGAGGAAACTCTAATAATTTTGGGATAGTTAAAATCTGAGAATGGGACTTTATGCACATCATAACTTACTATGCTGTGCTTTATGAATGTTCATGTCGAATTTACTATAGTACCTATCTATCAATAACTGGTGTTTAGTTGCCCTCGAACTACAGTTATCCTGAAGAGATAATTCAGCTTCGTAGTACACCATGATCTAAATCTGAAATAGTTTAATGTTTTTGTCACTTCCGGTTCTACCGGAAGTGAGACCTTACTTTATTATTTTGAGCATAACACACTGCATATTATTTTATTTTTGGGCGGCTCTTTTTAAGACACGTAAGTAGTATGTCTGCCTAAGTAGAATTATCATATTAAACCTAGACAATAATTATCTGGAATATCCGAAAATCAGTCTAAATTTAGAATTAAAAATAATTAAAATTAAAATTACAAATTAACAACCTACATTACGTTAAATAATTCGTTATAAAAAACAAAGTTACCTAAAATGTATAAATGAACCCGGCTGTTTCTAAGATATGCCAAAATTAAGATTTCTGGTATCTATGGGTTATTACTGTCATGTTCAATTTAGTTTTTACACTTACCTATAAAGTATCACATAAACTACTTCAGAAAAAATAAATATTTAATAATCATTCTTAAGCATGTCGATTATTCGAACTTGCACATTTATTGCCTTAACTGTTAATTTCCTACAATGCCATATTTTGGCTATAACGACAACGAATTTTTAACGATTAAATATCATAGCCGAAAAGGCGTTAATGATACAAATAAAAAGTCTGGACTCAGCAAGTGCGTTGTGGTATCGAATTTTCTTAAAGATATTACCAATCACGGGAAAAATGTATTAAATGCTTATAAATGTTTTCTTTTAACTTAGAGTACTGAATTTTTGCATAGTACCTATAGTATACGTTTTACGAAACCCGTGTAGTAGATTTGGTTGTCACAGCTTTTTGTTATTTTCAATAGTAAAAAAAAATTCCCGAAGAAAACTTAATATTTTTCTGGAAAAACTGGTTCCATTTTCCTGGCTAACGAACGTACCTAAGCCATTATATCATGCGGGATTTTGTCAAGCATTATATATCACAGCATACAGGACTGCAATTTTCGACGTCTTGTTTCAGAATCCTAGCAGGACAGTGACCTGATAAATAACACTTATAAACAGAAGTGTTCAAGAAACTGCCAACGTTGTTCTTCTATGGGTCTGAAAGGATGGCCTACGTGGGGAAGTGCGTAATATTCTCTCGAGATGACCAAGAATGAGTATGTAATACCATGAAAACAAGATAAAAAATAATTTAACTGCTACCTACCACCTATTCTATAATGGCTGTGATGCACTTCCGTAGGTACCTGACGGTTTCTACCCGCTCTACTACCGTTGTACACCTCATCCGTCTCATCTTCTGCATATGCAAATACCTAGGTATATCAATGCTTGACAAAATCCTGTATGCTACACCATTTACCAAAGGAAGCTAAGTACCATATTTCATCAAAAATCGGCCTATTATTACTTCCACATCGTCACAACGTGTGGAAGTATGACATCGACGACAAAAAATTCAATTTCGCCTAAACGCCGTAAAAAGTGTCAAAACATAGAAAACGTGATTTGGGAACGAATTTTTTTTTGTCTGTCTGTTTATAGCTACGATAACTTTAGGATGATATCGTCTTCAAATTTAGTATACAGTTAGCACCTGGCAATCGAACGGTTCGGATCGTTTTTGGGTAAAATCGCTCCAGGGGGTAGGGGATGAATAGGGGGTGATTTGGTGAAAATTGACATTTTTTCGTTAAAACTCAAGTGAAATAACTTTTATGGTTCGTTTATCAGTAAACTTTCAATTTCATCAAACATCTGCTATTATCCGTGCTGTAATTAAATAAGGGGTTGAATGTGTAGAGGTGGAATGTCTGTGACAGAAATATAATTTTTTTTTGCTAAAACCGTGTATAAATACAAAAACATATAGAAAACTTAATTCTGGAACGAAATTTTTTTTGTCTGTCAGTCGGTCGGTCTGTCGGACTGTATATCTGTTCTAAATGAAGGGTGATTTGGTCATAATTGACATTTTTTCAATGAAACTCGAGTATAATAACGTTTCAGAAGTTTATGGGTATAGGAATACGAATATTTTCTTTGTGGTCAAGTCATGGCTCCTACATTTATTCCATGAGAATGTCTTTCCGCAGAGAGTAAATCATCGCACCTATGTGGAAGTTATGATTCAATTCGCAGCACAATTTTTACGTTATTGTTGTGATATTACATATACAAATTAGAATTGTAATTGTGCTAATTCGCGCTCATTGGAATAATTTTGTCAATATTTAAAAGGCGCAATCGCCACAATACCGAATTTTTTCAAGAAAAATTCGCCAAAACCAACTTATTTTGCTACGCATTTTTCATTTATGCCATACGTAATACCTTAGAGGCATGGGATATGGGTGTTATACCCGTATTTTCTAGTTCTAATTTTTGGGAGGTGATAACAAAATTTGTTTTTAATTCAAACTTTTTTAAACAAAAATCAACCAATAACAAGTCGGTCATTTAGGCTTGTTCGGGCAAAATACCTATATTTCTGTTCTATAGTGCTTACCTACTTGGCTACAATTGGTGCAGAGTTTCATATTTTTGTTTAAAACACAATAATGATAGTTTTTTGTAAAATTATTTAACATAAGAAACTACCTAAGACCCTAAAATATCCTAATAATGGGAAGTTATAAAAGCTGTATGAGATCATCATTGCCATGTAAGTACTTGAGCTATACAAATACAATGCTATGTTGTCATATCTAAATTCATAGGTAAGATACTATATATGTGACACAGAGTGGCCATGCTCACAGCTCACATGTAGAATTTTTGATATGAAATCTTTGATCTGTATATATCAGCGGATGAACATTCCTTTTCTTTTTTGACATTAATATCCACACTTGATTATTAACAAAAATGGTATGTACAGTAATATTTCAAACTTGAAAATAAAGTTAAAATGATTTGTGTCTATCTACAACCTGTTGTATTGGTAAATGCGAAATTTTTACTAAAAGTGATGAATTCAAGTGCTTAAAATGTTTTTATTTTGAATTTTAGAGCAGCTGAGTTTTTGACATTTTTTATTGGGACTAACATTTCTTCAAAACATGGAAAATTATATGTGGTGCTCCAATAGACAAAACATAGATTTGTACAAAAACAGCGACCGAGAGGTCGCACTGCGATACATCTTACACTGTTATGCAAGCAGCGTATATTTAGCCAAGTTGCTTTACGTGTCATTTGATTGTTACTAGTATAAAACATTCGCAAGCTCTATTAATAAGGCATGTGATTCTAAAGATCGTCAGAATGCATGTAGCCTTACATACATTGTTCTATGTATCGGAAAATGAACGTGACGGAGCCAGCGGTTTGTTGCGTTAGGACTGTTGAGAGAACCTAATTTTTAGTCACAGCCGAGAGGTCGGTACTGCGACACATCTTACAATGTTCTAGAAGGAAGACTACATGTCGTCGAGTTACTTTACATTATTTTTGATTGTCATTAGTATAGCAGACTGGCAAGTTCTAAGGGCCAAACCGGCCTGTGTTTTAATGGCGGACAGAATGTATCTTATCTTGTGTCTTTATATTTATATATTTTATTATAATGGTAATAGCTGCCTAGTAGCTACTAGTCTTCTACACAAGTGGTTGTTTAAATAATTATTGGGATTAAGATATTTATAAAAACATATACATATTAGGTACTGCAATATTTCTGATCGTAATAAAAGGAAATGAAAAATAAATTCAGTCTGTTGCGTTTTCAGAATTTGTAATATATACGGTAGCAAAAAAGTCTTAAATATTGGCTGGGCCAATTACGAGTAATTTCCTTTTGTTTATGAAATAGGACATTTCGGGTTTGGTGGGGATATTTTATTGTACGTGGGTATACATGGTGTTTTACGATAATGATCAACATTTTTATTTCACATTTTACATTGTATCTAGCTACCAAAGTGGCATATCTATGGCGAAGAAAAATTTGTTAAGCAGTAACCCATTTATTTACAAGGAAAACAAATCTGGCACGAAGAGAAAGTAACAACAACAGGAAAGTTTACCACAAGAGATGACCAAAATGTCTGCCATTGTTGGCTAAACAATAAGCAAGTATATCTGGAATACCTTAATAACATCCCGCAAGGTGTCTGGATAAACTTTTTGCATTTTAACAGAAATGTGAGCAAATAGGGCGAAACTCTCCAGCAGTTTGAAGCCGACGTTGCTAAACTAACACGATCAGCTTACCCCACGGCCCCGGTGTTGAACTACCTGTCGTTGCAAGCATTCATTGACGGCATCAAAGGTACTGAAACCCAACAGGTGCTGACACAACAGGAGGGGAGACACAAAAACCTGAACGATGCTTTGGCACATTCACTAATCTTTGAAGTTGTCAAGCAAGCTTCTAAAGGCAATGTGAGTGTTAGCAGCCCCCAAGTTCCAGAAGAGGAAAATAAAACAGATTTATCCAAGGGTGTGCAGAGTCTGGAGAAACTAGTAGAACAGATGAAGCCCACGCCTCATAAGGCAAGCTCATCATGTAAGTTCCACACGCCGCTGTAACTGTGGCAAGGTGGGGCACATAAGTAGCGCATGCCGGGCTCCAAGATCATTATCAACCAATGTACAGGAAAACTAAATGCATCTAGCCTTATGTGGCGAGAGCTGGCTGCCCACCACAATGCTCCGAAGTCGACAACTATTTCACTGGTCCACGATTCCAGCTACACATCGTCGTAAATGGATACATCAGTAACAAGAAGGCTCAAATTGTTGTAGACACCGGTGCATTCAGAACGATTATCCGTAGTGATATGGGACCGAGATGGCGGATAAGAGATCCAAAAAGAGTCTATAAAGTGAAGCTGGTGGGGAAGAGACTCATGTATTTGGTGAGACGGAAGTCAAGCTACAAATTGGAGTTTGGAAGACTAAACAGCGAGTTATTGTTGCCGCCGTATCAGACCCTGATACTTGGCCTAGATGATCTACAAGGTCATGGTGTCAAGTTAGATCTCGGTAACAATGTGTTCAATATCGGTGATGAAGAAGTAGTTATGTCGTCTGTCAATAACCTTGCAGTTCGGAAAGTCACGGCCAAAAAATATGTGATTGTGAGAGTCCAGAGTATTGCCCGAGTGAAAATAGTTGAAGATGTTTCGGGACAAGCGGTGGTCATTATAGAACCAGAAGACAATGATCTCTCAAGAAAGCTCTACAGTGCGTAAAACTCTCGCTCAAGCAAAAGAACTGGCAGCTGCCAGAATACCAAACTTTGAAAGCTTTGATGAGAAGATTCCCAAAGGCTCCGAAATCGGGAAATTCTCGCCAGTAACCATAATACGGCATTGCCACGACCAAGGAGAACCAGCCTCGTCCATCCCGGGTGGCATATTCGTATCTAGCGTACCGTATTGCAACTCGAATGCTTCCGGATATGACCGATTGCATCGAGTAAATTATGCGTGCTAACGTATTTTACAAGTGTCGGGGGTGTCGTAAACAGTGCTCGATATCTCAAGTTGTTAAAATGGCTAATAATTTACCAATGCCACTAGCAACTGTGACGTTCAGTCTCATAAGCTTTATTTTTTTGCAACGCACTCAGCTGCAGGGGGTATACCAGTGGGTTGCATAATTTCCACATCCCAAAAACAAGATGTATTTTCAGCTGGAGTTAATAATTTAATAGAAATAATGCCGAAAATTAACCCGTCCGTCATTATTACGGATGACGATTTAGTGGAACGCAATGTTTAAAAAAAATATTGGCCGAAATCAAGAATTCTGCTCTGTACTTTCCATGCACTAAAATCGGTGTGGAAATGATTAACGATGTCAAAAAACAATATACGAAAAGAAGATAGGCAAACACTTTATGCCATGTTTCGTAAAATTTTAATGTCAATTAATAAAGATGAACTAGATGAAAATCTAAAAGCATTTGAAAAATTCAAACAATATCCCCAATATCAAAAGTACATTAATGAAAAACTAGAAAAAATCGATATGTGGTGCCTGTATTATATAAAACACTTGATAACAAGAGGCTACTGTACTACAAATAACTATATAGAAGTTATGTTTCGTTTATTTAAAGATATCCCATTGGAGCGCACCAAAGCATACAATTTACCCCAACTCACAGATTTTGTTATCACTGACTTTGAAAATTACTATAAACAACGGATCTTAGATGTATTTAATAAAGTTACTAAGTCTACATTAAGGCGTTTATGTCCAGATCAAAAAGATGTTACTCATAGACAGATTTGCGACTTGGGTGATATGCAATTCAGTGTTTGCTGCAAATCAAGTGATATGAAATATTTTGTGGACATGAAAATAAACGTATGTTCTTGCCCTCAAGGTGAAAGTAGCAAACTTTGTAAGCACCAGTCTGCAATAATAATCAATTATAATGTAAGGGAAGTCTGTAATACACTAACATTAATTAGCCGAAATAATTTATACCAAATCGCCACAGGTAATAAAGCAGCAGACGAGTTGTTTTTACCGTTAATTGTAAAACATGCATCTGTATCGGAAAATATAAATAAACAGTGTACAAAAGGCAAAAGTGTTGGTGCTGAAAGTTTAAACGACATGAGTAGTTCTTCAGACGATGCTCTCGAAGTTAATGATTTATTCAGAGGAAGCCTAGGAATTAATATAACTGCAAGGCAGGAAGCTACAAAGAAGAAATGGGACCAATTTGTAAATCTTCTTAGGGATACAGTAAAAAAATATCGATGATGATCCAGAAGGTTATATACCGGCTGTTGAAGTTTGTCTAAATTCATATAATAAAAATATTAATTCCGCATCAACGTTAATGAGTTCCCTAGACCACGCATTTAAGCCAAATAATGCTTCCTACGTGAAATCGACAAAACAAAAATATGTACAAAGGGGAAGAAGATATCAGTGCAACCCACTTCTATTGCAAGAAGGAAAGTCCAATCTTGTGGACGTCGAAAAGTACAAAGTGGAAAAAAAGTTTCATCTTTCACAAAAAAGAGATTGAAGGCCCCTTATCGTTTGCAGGCGTGAGTTGATAGTGGCGACAATAAGTTTGCAAAATAGAGAGAGTTGGACATTTGTTTTTTAAATGTTTTTTTTTCTTTAATGTCCTTTTGTGATGTTCTCTCCTTATTTTTAAATAATATATTTATTTTGCCTAGTACCTAATACATACCTATTGTCATATATGGCTGTATAATCTATATTTATTCACCTATATGTATCATTAGTGCGTTATGTTAAATTAAACGATTAGTTGAATGTAACACGTAAAAGAACATTAACACAAACGTACCATTCTGTAACCATCTTTGCAATATCGGGCGTTATTTACATAACAGCAAATGCGTTCGCGCGCGCGGTGTACTATTAGTGATCGGGAATATATGAATTGCAATACGGTTCGCTAGATACGAATATGCTCCCGGGTGAACCACTTCCAGAACATCTCGGTGACGTCTTATCAGAAGATAGTGGAAACATTTCTCCACTACAGAAGCAGTCAGTGGCTAAATTGCTGTCAAAATATCGCAACGTTTTCCTAACCGGCAAGAACGATATTGGAAGAACAAACCTAGTACGCCATTGCATTAATACTGGGACCTCCGTATCAAACAGGCAACCACCGAGAAGAGTACCAGTAGGTATAGATGAGCGGTTCTGGGCACACCGCCAGCACTGCACATGCGCGCAGTGACGTCCTAGTGACGTCACTGGATGGGGAGCCAATAGGGGACAAACCTGAGATGACGTAATCTAAGATGGCGATCAAGATGGCCGACCGGAAGTGAAAAACGCGGGAAATTTAAATTTTTAAGCGACAGGTGGCACCACACGTTAATGTAAGAAGGTCCTCCACTTTGATTTTTCGTCATGTGACGTACGTAAATATGGCGGTTTGCGCATGCTCTCTCTATGAGTTTTTAAGTGAGTGCCCACGTGTTTGGTGTCATGTTACTCGTCGTGACAAGTGGAATTCAAATATGACATTTGCGCATGCGCAAACCCAACTTTGTTAATAGTAGACGTAGAGGTATAGTGTTTGGTATCATGGCAATCGTCTCGATGAGTGGAATTCAAATATCATATTTGCGCATGCGCAAACCCAACTTTGTTAATAGTAGACGTAGATGAATAGTGTTTAATGTCATGTTACTCGTCTCGATGTGTAGAATTTAAATACGGTGGTTTGCGCATGCGCAAACCAACTTTGTTATTAAGCGGTGTAGAGGTATAGTGTTTGATGTCATGTTACTCGTCTCAACGAGTGGAATTCAAATATGGCAGTTTGCGCTTGCCCAAACCAAATTTTTTGGTTCTTAAGTCAACCTTTACGTGTTTTGTGTCATCTTAATTGTCTTGATGAGTAAAATTCAAAAATAGTATACACGCATGCGCAGACCAACTTTTTTAGTTTTTGAGTTAATCCCCACGTGTTTGGTATCATGTTAATCATCTTGATGAGTAGAATTCAAGTATGACAGTTTACACATGCGCAGACCACATTTTTTTAGTTTTTAAGTTAACCCTACGTGTTTGGTGTTATGTTGATCGTCTTGATGAGTAGAAGCCAAATTTGGCAACACGGTGCCTGTCTTGATGAAATCGAAGTAAACAAACATCGGATGTTTGCGGTTTTGCAAGTCTGAGCACTCTAGGAATAGAAAATGCTGGTAAACTCTACATGATATAAAAAAGGCAGACCGTTTTATCGAATTTGTGCTTATACCATATAAAAAACCATGTAAAATAGACAAATATAAGCAAAATAACAAGTAACTTAATGTATTTTAGGTACACATGTTAAAGAGCTATGCAGTTACTGTGCTTTTTGAAACGTATTAATGTCCAGAACATTTAATCATAATTGCAGTTGAAACATTATTATGGAGAGAATCATAAGTGATCGCAATAGATTTTTAAAGTTTACACATAAGCCAAACAGAAAAATACAACCAACGATAGTACTTGAAGAGGGGGGAAGAGGGCAGCGAAACCTATTTAACAACAAACCATGCAGCAATAAGGTCAGTTCAAATTTAAATGTTGAAGATACTCGGCATACATAATTATAATTGTATCAACATGATGTACGATGATAGTAATGATTCTGGAGTCACAGATGCAAAACATAAGAGAAAACGGTATGATATAGATGAAAATGATGGTCCTGAGATCATCAGACCTGCTACTAACGATGTTTGTGAGAATTGTTATTGGGGTCAAATTGATGCAGCTCTGCGGCAAAACATTAGTGAGATTAAGCGAGAAAGTAGAATGCTGCTAGAAACAAGGTATACAATTACTCCAGCTCTAAGTGTTACAATTGGTATATCAAAAGCGGCTGGGGTGATTCCAATAATTTAAATTGTAAATACAAGCCTATATCCACCAAGTCCAAATATAGCAATCTCATCTAGCTCATGGGAATGGGATTATTTTATTTCAACACTGACAAAAGCAGCTGAAGAGTACTTAACCAAAGGTAGTAAGATCGAACCTGAAAATATTGAAGTATGCATCGTCAAACCAAAAAAAAGTTACATGTTATTTTCCTTATATTTGTTTTTTTACATGGTTTTTTTATGGGATATAAGCACAAATTCGACAAAACTGTCGGCCTTTTTTTATCATCTAGCGTTTGGAAACATTTTCTATTCCGAGCGTGCTTAGACTTGTAAAACCGCAAACATCCGGTGTTTGTTTACTTCGATTGCATCAAGACGACACCATGTTGCCAAATTTGGCTTCTACTCATCAAGACAATTAACATAACACCAAACACGTGGGGGTTAACTAAAAAACTAAAAAATGTGGTCTGCGCTTGCGTAAACTGTCATATTTGAATTCTACTCATCAAGACGATTAACATGATACCAAACACTTAAGGGTTAACTTAAAAACTAAACAAAAGTTGGTCTGAGCATCAAGACGATTAACATGACACCAAACATGTGAAGGTTAACTTAAGAACTAAAAAATTTGGTTTGCGCATGCGCAAACAGTCATATTTGAATTCCACTCGTTGAGACGAGTAACATGACACCAAACACTATACATCTACACCGCTTAATAACGAAGTTGGTTTGCGCATGCGCAAACCGTTGTATTTAAATTCTACCCATCGAGACGAGTTACATGACACCAAAAACTATACCTCTACGTCTACTATTAACAAAGTTAGGTTTGCGCAGGCGCAAATGTCATATTTGAGTTTCACTCATCGAGACGATTACCATGATACCAAACACTATACCTCTACGTCTACTATTAACAAAGTTGGGTTTGCGCATGCGCAAATGTCATATTTGAATTTCACTCATCGAGACGATTACAATGATACCAAACACTATACCTCTACGTCTACTATTAACAAAGGTGGGTTTGCGCATGCGCAAATGTCATATTTGAATTGCACTCATAAAGACGAGTAACATGAGACCAAACACGTGGGCACTCACTTAAAAACTAACAAAGTTGGGTTTGTGCATGCGCAAACCGCCATCTTTGCGTACGTCACATTACCAAAAATCAAAATGGCGGATCCTCTCACATTGACAGGTGGTGCAACCTGTCGCTTAAAAATTTAAATTTCCCGCGTTTTTCACTTCCGGTCATCCAGCTTAGCCGCCATCTTGGATTACGTCATCTCGGGTTTGTCCCCTATTGGCTACGCGTCCAGTGACGTCACTGCAACGTCACTATGATGTCACTGCGCGCATGCGCAGTGCTGGCGGTGGACCCAGAACCGCTCATCTATACCTACTGGTACCATTGGCAAAATAGCACGAAGTTGACACCATGCAAAGGAAATGGAGCAGGCACGAGTTATAGAACCGCCCCAAAGCCTTTGGGGCTCTCCAGTAGTGTTAGTTAAAAAGAAAGATGGCTCCACGAGGTTTTGTGTAGATTATCGCCGGTTGAATGATGTCACTAAGAAAGACAGCTATCCACTTTCCAGAATTGACGATACACTTGATACACTGGCAGGCGCAAGATGTTTTTCAACATTGGACTTGAAAAGTGGCTACTGGCAAGTCGTGATTGAACCAAGACAAAAAAAGATTGTGTTTACCACTGGTAGTAGACTGTGGCAGTTCAACGTCATACCGTTTGGTTTGTGTAATGGTCCAGCCACGTTTGGGCCTCAATGGAGACGGTTCTAAGACGTCTACATTGGAAGACCTGCCTCGTGTACCTAGATGACGTCACTATCTTAGGAAAGTTGTTCGAAGATCACATAAAGAATGTCTAACAAGTATTTAAGAAACTACAGGGAGCCAATTTGAAATTGAATCCGCATAAAAGCTGTATTTTTCAAAAAGCACATGGTCACATTATAATCCTAGATGGAGTCAAACCCGACGCAGAAAAGACAGACTATATTATGAGCTGGGGCATTCCAATAGATATACATCTGCTACGAAGTTTTCTAGGCTCTGCACGTATTACCGCTGTTTTGTAAAGGGGTTTGGTCACCTCGCCAAACTCTTGCATAAACTGACAGAAGAAAAGACACGCTCCATGTGAACCAATGATTGCCAAAAAGCATTCGAAACACTAAAACAGGCTGTTTGTTTATCCACGATTCTGACAGCCCCAGCCTGGTCACCGGTTTTTTGTGGACACAGATGCGAACAATTTTGGCATTGGAGGTGTTCTTTCGCAGGAACAGGGAGGCCTAGAGAAGGTTGTAGCGTATTTTAGTAAATCGCTGTCCAAATCAGGAAAGAACTATTGCGTGACGAGAAAGGAACTTCTAGCCATTATCAAGATGTTGGAGCATTATCACAAATATCCCTATGGTCAAGAATTTCTCCTGAGAACCGACCACGCTTCCCTACGCTGGCTTCTCCAGTTTAAAAACCCAGAGTGACAGAGCGCAATGTGACTTGAACGCCTTTAGGAGTACAGTTTCACTATCGATCATCGCCTTGGACGACAGCACGACGGTAATGCCGACCCCATATTTAGGAAATTTTGCCCACCAAAATGGAAGCATTGCATCTATGCCGAAAATAAAGAACGACTGAATCTTGAATTGTGTATGAGGACAACAGTTCAACCAGTTAACCGATGGGACCCGCAGAGGTTAATAGAGGACCAAAAAGGAGACCCTGATATCCTGCCAGTCTACA
This sequence comes from Tillus elongatus, assembly GCA_964006375.1. Taxonomy (NCBI): domain Eukaryota; kingdom Metazoa; phylum Arthropoda; class Insecta; order Coleoptera; family Cleridae; genus Tillus; species Tillus elongatus. The sequence continues at coordinate 133,861,946 of OZ023263.1, forward strand.
GATGGAAGGAGACTTGCCACCAAAAAACGGTGGAAAAATTTGATGCTACATTCGAGTCCCATTTAAGAATATTTGTCAATGAACACCAAACGGATTGGGACAGGCATATTCCAGTATTTATCCTGGCATACCGCTCGGCCGTACACGAGACTACCGGATATACCGCAGCCAGTGTGGGTTTTGGGCGAGATATAAGACTTCTTTCTGATCTCATATTTGGAAAACCCACAGATGTTCAACGTTCAACTGATGAATACATCACAAATTTGGCAAGAAGAATGGAGTCCATCCGTTCTGCAATCAGAATGCATATACGAGTAGAAAGCGACCGCATGAAGACCCGTTATGACATGCGAGCTAGTTCAGCAGGTTTTGAAGAAGAAGATCGGGTGTGGTTCCACAATCCAGTACGACTCAAGCGACAGTCACCGAAACTACAGAAATTATGGGAAGGTCCGTACAAGGTGGCCAAAAAGGACCAATGACTTTGTCTATCACATTCGCAGAGGGGCCCAAAGAACAAGATGAAGGTGGTCTTACGCCATACCAAGAAACGTCACTTACAAATACTGGCTTACGATTAGTATATCACTTTGAAAGTTAACTAGAGTGCACGTTGGAAATGGTGTTATATTTGGTCACCATAACTTCCAATGCAGATGGTAGACCACGCCCATTTCCCCACCTTGTTCAAAATTCGGTCAACAAAGGTTACTTTGCAGCTCATTTCAATATATATTTGCATTGGTCAACAAAACCTCCCGCATCGATATATATATATATATATATATATATATATATATATATATATATATATATATATATATATATATATATATATATATATATATGTATCACACCGATAGCTCAAAAAATAATGGGCCGATTTTGATAAAATTTGGCATGTACCTTCCTTTTGTAAATGGCTTTGATAAGTTTGTTAATCAGAAAAATCGGACGAGGTTTTCCGGAAAAATTTTGAGTTTTCATTTGAAAAAAAATGTTTTCTGAAAAAATAAAAATCTATGATAACCAAATTTGGTAGGTAGGTTTGCGATATAAAAAGTAAACTATACACCAAAATTTAGATTTCTATGTTACAAGAAAAAAAAGTTATAATAACATATTTTGTGCCAGATCATTTCTATGAAAATTCACTACCATAACGCACTTGCTGCGTCCAGGCTTTTTTATTTAGACCCAGTTCCATTAACTGTGTGATCAGCTGTTTCTTTGAACTTGTTTTTTTCTCTACGCCTTTCTGATTGCAATTTCTGTTTCTGTTTGGTAAAACAGTTTCTCTTTTCATTAGCTTCTTGTCTTCTCCAAATACCCGAAGCTCCCCTGTCGCACTGACAAGTCTCTTTATTGTGCAATTCTTTTACAGATGCGTAAGCTGATACGTTTTCAACTCCTTTTGATGCTTAACATGATATTTCATCTCTTACAGAAGCACACGTTCTTCCTCTGCCATGCAGCCAAAAATCACAGTACGCTCGTCTAGAATAGTGCGAATACGGCGTTCCACGAAAACCATCGCCATCTCGTTGAAGAAGTTTCTCCCCATCTGCACAAGCAACATACATTAATACCCCAACAGCATGATCTAGACAAATTATTTTCTTGAAAGTTGTTTTAGGATGCAAACGTCGCCCTACACGTTGCAGCTTATTTTTAAATCCCTGAACCGTAGACCCATTTGTAAAATGTATCAAAGCGTGCGTGTGCTCATGCGCCACACTTCTATCATCTGCTTCTAGATGACATCGACAAATCGAATACCACTTAATATTTGGTACACAAACTAACAAATTAAAAGCTTGTTCATTTAAGAGAACATGAAACCACTGTGTAAGTAGGTATAAGTAGGTTATAGGGCACTTGGGAGGACCCCCTCCACTTTTTCCAACCAATCAGAAGCCGCCATTTTGGCGGGAGATTTGAACTGTGGCCGCCGACGCCAGAGGCGGCGGCGGGGATGCGCCCTGCGGAATATTGGCCGCCGTCGGAGACGGCAGGGTGCGGCAGGGCTGCGCCCCGTGGTGTGCGGGGGCTACGCCACCGCACGGAATCTAAATCGGGATCCCAATCGGGAATCTAGATCTAGTCTAGATCTTATCTAGATTAAGAATAAGATTAAGATTTATAATATGGCTGTTATCGCATGCGCAAACCAACTTTGTTATTAGTAGGTGTAGAGCTATGTTGTTTGGTGTCATGTTATTCGTCTTAATGTGTAGAGTTCAAAAATAGTATACACGCATGCTCAAACCCCAACTGGTCAAGATCGAGATCGGGATCGGGGGTCCAGATCTAAATATGCTCTAACCTGTCTAAATAAGAAGGCCTACCATCTTTGATTTATCGAGCCGTATGTGAAGATGGTGGCACTATCTCTATAGTTAGAGATTGATGCAGAGGACTTAATGATAAAGGTGTTAGAGAGAGAGAGAGAGAGAGAGAGAGAGATGTATTGGCGGGAGAATGTATAATGGTTCACGCCAACAGCTGAACACATATGGGCGCGCTCCATCGAGCTGATAGATGGCGCTATGTTCAGCATTGGAGAATGGTTCACCAGACTCCCACAGTTGAGTAAAAACACTAGTTATGGTTAGAGATTGATAAACACACTGCGGGCTATTTTGTAACCTTATTAATAATCTGATTGGTTAGGAGACAGGGGATTTAATAATAAACCTAGAGTTCACCAGACATCAACATGTTATATTTATGTAGAACATCAATAAATATGAATCATTTGAAAACCAAAGTTGGGCTAGCTGTTGTTATCGCTTGTTATTATACGGGGCACATATACGAGGGGGTACTCAAGCATATAAAGACATATTCTAACTAAAAAAGGAGAATATGAAATTTTAAAACACATTCAACCTAACATGTTAAAAATAACAGAGTTTGTCATTATGATTTTATTTGAGAGAGATTCAGGTTCAAATCCTGATGTATGAGCGTGTGAGGTATAAATGATTAACTATTAAAACAGCTTGAGATAAAAATGACTGAGCTGTGACATGTGACTGTCAGCAGGACAACAGGAAGCTATGTGCCAAATTTGATCAAAATCGGTTCATTATTGTTTGTTATCGGTGTGATACATACATACACATATATATATATATATATATATATATATATATATATATATATATATATATATATATATATATATATATATATATATATATATATTGTAATATCCCCAAACGCTAATCAAATTTTTACACAAACAAAAGACAACGATACAACTAAAATGGCAACATAGCATGATATTGTGTAATACCTAATTTAAACATGTTTTATTTTATTAATATTACACATATGGGGAATGCACTAGCATAAAAAATTTGGATCGCTTGGAGGGGTGATGACCTGGTGTGGATCAAGGTCTCCGATGTCACTCTTAGTTCCCACAGTGGTGTAGAATTAAAGATTGGTATTTTTATTTCATTATTCATTATTTAGATTTTATTGGTTTCATCGTTCAAATTTCAGTTTTGGTTTGTCTTTGCTTTATTACCGTGGGACTGATTGAGCAACACCGCAGAACAGGACACCACACCCGGGCATATACTTGAGGCTAACCGACTCCTCCCTCTACGTCTCTCATGTGGCCATTGGTTACTAGGAAATGACGCATTGCGCATTTGGGTTGCCCTTTCAACTTCCATGGTGCCACAGTTAAAATTTTTCGCGAGCCCTTTTTTGGACTATAGCCTTACTGGGGGTCTTAGATTTTCGGAGGTTTGGCAGGTCAAGAAGTAGAAAGTTCACCCAAATACCGCTTGAAAAGTATTTTGTTTTGGACCTGTAGGCTCTAGGAGGCGCAAGGGGAAGGTATTGTTGTAATTCAGGCCAGATCACTGTTGACTGACTAAGCGGAGACGGTAACAAACCTACTACTACGTCGCCCAATATTTTGACGTGTATCGCAAGCCTTTCAACAAATTACTGACCTTCAGGTTGCCCTCTCGTTTCAGTCATGTAAAATTGTGATAAATCGCCCTTCCTGGACTATGCCTCACTGGAGGTCTTAAATGTTCGGATCGTGGCACTTCGTGAAACAAGGCTTCACCTGAATGTCATTCTAGACACAAGGAGAATAATTACACAACTTTGTCAAAACATAGGGGGAAGTACTTCATTTATTCTATATCCCTTTGCTTTATTTTCCGAACCGTCCAGTGCACACCACATATTCTTAATTTCAAGTTTTAGTTTAATATAAAAGGGAGAGCCAAGATGTCTGTTTCAGGTACAAAGCAATTTCATCAGGTAACATACAAAAGAATGAAATTCCTAACCTCAGGTTTTAGTTTCAAAGTGCAATAAAAGTGTGCCACATATTTTTGACTTCAAGTTTCAGTTTCAATATTACACAGAAATGGAATTACATACCTTCAGTTGTAAGTTTCGGGTTTAAAATTACCTCATGTAGAGCTAGATATTGCTGGTTTCCTGTTTCAGGTTCAAAATTGTATTATGTAAGACTAGATACTGTTGATTTCAAATTTCAGATTCAAATCATTTTATATAGAGCTACGGACCTCTCGTTTTCAAGTTTCAGATTCAAAATTATATTCTAAAGACCTGCATACTTTTGGTTTCCAGATTCAAACTTAATTCACATTATAAAAAGATACATACTTCTGGTTTCATAATTCAGATTTAAACCACATCATAAAGAGCTACATGTTCCTGGTTTCATGATTCAGATCTAAATCATATTATGAAGAGCTACCTGTCCCTGGTTTCATGATTCAGAGTTAAAATTATATTATAAAGAGCTACGTACTTCTGGTTTCACAATTCAGATTTAAATTATATTACAAAGAGCTAGATAATCCTGGTTTCACGATTCAGATTTAAACTATATTATAAAGAGCTACATGATTCTGGTTTCACGATTCAAATTTAAATTATTTTATAAAGAGCTACATGTTTCTGGTTTCACGATTCAGATTTAAATTATATTATAAAGAGCTACATGATTCTGGTTTCACGATTCAGATTTAAATTATATTATAAAGAGCTACATAATTCTGGTTTCACGTTTCAGATTCAAATTATATTATAAAGAGCTACATAATTCTGGTTTTACGATTTAGATTTAAATTATATTATAAAGAGCTACATAATTCTGGTTTCACAATTCAGATTTAAATTATATTATAAAGAGCTAAATAATTCTGGTTTCACGATTCAGATTTAAATTATATTATAAAGAGCTACAAAATTCTGGTTTCACGTTTCAGATTCACATTATATTCTGAGGAGCTACACAATTCTGGTTTTACGATTTAAACTTAAATTATATTATAAGGAGCTACATAATTCTGGTTTCACGATTCAGATTTAAATTATATTATAAAGAGCTACAGAATGCTGGTTTCACGATTCAGATTTAAATTATATTATAAAGAGCTACATACTTCTGGTTTCACGATTCAGATTTAAATTATATTATAAAGAGCTGCAGAATTCTGGTTTCACGATTCAAATTTAAATTATATTATGAAGAGCTACATACTTCTGGTTTCGTGATTCAGATTTAAATTATATTATAGAGAGCTACAGAATTCTGGTTTCATGATTCAAATTTAAATTCCATTAGGTGTGAACAAGATATTTGTTTTCAAATGCAAAGTAATTTCATTAAATACGGCATGAGCTAGTAACGTTTCTGTTTTCAAGTTTCAGTTTACCTATCAGGAAATTTGGCAACTCTTCAGATGCGGAAGTAATTTATCTGAATGACATACAAACAAAGTAAATTGCAGGCTTCAAGTTTCAGTTTGAATATATCATATTTTGTGACATTTACCGGCACAAATAATTTCTCGACATAATGTAAACAAATAAGTTTCCAAATTTCAAGTGTAGTTTAAATATATTAAATTTGGCAACGTCTCAATGCTCGAGTAATTCCTCTATGCTATACGCAAACAAATCAAAATTCCAGACTTTAAGTTTTAGTCTGAATATGTTAAATTTGGCAACATCTGAACGCACAAATAATTTTTCTACATACTGTACAAGCAGATAACAGTCCAGATTTCAAGTTTCAGTTTAATTTATACAATTTAAATGCACAAATAATTTCTACATATAATATACAACCAACAAAAATACTAGGTTTCAAGTTTAGTTTAAATATATTAAATTTGGCAACATTTCAATGCTCGGGTATTTCTTCCACACTATATGCAAACAAACTAAAATTCCAGACTTCAAGTTTTAGTCCGAATATATCAAATTTGGCAACATCTGAACCCACAAATAATTTTTCTACATGATTAGCAAACAAATAACCGTCCAGATTTCAGGTTTCAGTTTAATTTATACAATTTAAACGCACAAATAATTTCTACGTATAATATGCAACCAACCAAAAAACTAGGTTTCAAGTTTAGTTTAAATATATTAAATTTGGCAACGTCTCAATGCTCGAGTAATTCCTCCACACCATATGCAAACAAACTAAAATTCCAGACTTCAGGTTTTAGCCCGAATATATCAAACTTGGCAATATCTGAACACACAAATAATTTTTCTACATGATTAGCAAACAAATAACCGTCCAGATTTCAGGTTTCAGTTTAATTTATATAATTTAACTGCACAAATAATTTCTACATTAATATGCAACTAACTAAAATACTAGGTTTCGAGTTTAGTTTAAATATATTAAATTTGGCAACGTTTTTAGATGTAGAGATAATTTCTTAACCTAACAAGCAGATAAAATTCATGATTTCAAGTTATAGTTTAATCATATTAAATTTGGAAACATTCAAATGCACAACTAACCTTATTAAAAACGTATCAGCAAATAAAACTCCTGGTTTCATGTCTGGCGACATTTTTAAGTGCACAATTAGTTTCATGAACTAAGATACCCACAAATAGAATTTCAGGCCTTAAGTTTCATTCAAATATATCAAATTTGGCAACTCAACACACAAATAATTTTTCTACATAATACTCAAACTAATAAAATTCCCGATTTCGAGTTTAGTTTAAATCTACTAAATTGGGCAACATTCAAATGCACGAATAATTTCGCTTTGATAATATACAAATCAACAAAATCCCAGCTCTCAAGTTTTAGTTCAAATATATCGAATTTGGCAACTTTTAATGCGCAAATAATTTCTCTACACGATATACAAATAACTAAAATATTAGGGGTGAAGTTTAGTCTTAATACGCCGATTTCGGTAACATTTAGATGCAAAAATAATAATATCTGTACATTATATGTTCACAATTAAAACGCTAGGTTTCAAGCTTAGTTTACATATGGCATATTTGGCAACATTTAGATGCAAAAAATACTTTCTATACATGATATGTAAGTAAATAAAATGCTAGGTTTCAACTTTAATTAAACATAACAAACTTGGCAACATTTAATGCACAAATAAATTTATTTAAATAATATGCAAGTAAATAAACTTACAGGGTTCAAGTTTCCGTTTAAATATATCAAATTGGGCAAACAATTTAGGGACACCGATAGCATATGTCATTTTAAAGGTACACTCACCGTTTGCTGTTACATCTCGTCCTAACAGGCTGCAACAGGGCCTCCAAGCGGGGACGGCGGCTTGACTCCTGGGTCTCGTCTATGTGCGGGGGGGGGGGGGGGGGTTGTAGTGCGATTCGCGTTAACAATACCAGCAGAGGTCCCCTACTTCGACACTCTCGCTCGAATTTTATTCATGGCGCTAGTGTTTACCATAGGCTTTCTCCGCCAGTACGCTATGGAAAAGACCTATAGAATTCCCGCACTATGACCAGCTGACTTTAGACGCGGTTATAGGAACCCCACAGTGTTCAACACAGCATAAATCTGCCAGAATCGATCATTGCGATAATGTGCTGTGCCTACTAACCCGAGGGTTTCCCAGCAGACAGTGCCCACAAGTCTCTTAAGTTCGAAGACAACTTTGCAGAAGAGACAATTTTAAGATCTCGATGAAAATCTTTTCCCATGTTCCAATCGTACGTGGTTTTATATGAATCCACCACTCCTTCAGCGTGAGAAGAAAATAATTCCAGGCCTAGTCACTAGGGTTTAAAATATACCGGCTATGTACATAATTATCGACTTTATTAGTGCCTACGTGATCTGCAGCATGTCACTCTAGTCTTTTATAAAAACTGTCTGACTACATTTTAGTATACCCTCTTTTAATTAAAATATAATACGTTCCCATACATGAAACTAGACACACTTATAATTAGTTATCTTCTAATGACAAAACCCTTTTCAAGAATGCTTGAACTAAGCTCTTCATTCCCTTTCAAGGAATATAATTTGTGACAAGTGATCTCAATGTGCGACCTATATCTCGACCTTTGGCTGCACAGCGTGTGAAAGTCTTTTAACGTGGTTCGTTTTTATCGGCTTAAATGAGATATTGAAATTTCTAGATCAATCCGATCGAAACCTCCCTTATGCATCGTTTTCTTACTGTTACCTAATATTAATTCTATACAGGGCATAACAAACACAAAAATACAATCCTTATCTGGCATTTCACTTGTCGTATGAGAGTTATTTAATAAACATTAAAAGCCAACAAAATGACTAATTGCTGACGGGTCCGAAAGAAAATAATGTGCTAATATACCAAGATATTTCAATATATATATATATATATATATATATATATATATATATATATATATATATATATATATATATATATATATATATATATATATATATATATATATATATATATATATACAGTAATACCCCGGACTTACGCGGTAGGTGGGTCCGAGCGATTGCCGTGTAACATATAGAGTATGTTTAATCGGGACCAGAGTTTAAAGAAAACAATAATTTAGAAGAAAAATGTTTAATAAAGTGTAAGATAATAAAACAATTTTATTTACATTGTTATGAATAAAGTAACCTAAACCGAAGTTATTTTGATGTCGAAGGCAACATATATTCTAACAATATTGTCTGACGAGTTAAGTTTTTCTTCTTCTCACGCAAAATTTCCTCGTAGCATACCAATAATTTTTTTATTCCCCGTTTTGTAGTAGAAACGCGTTCTTCATTAGAATCTATTTTTTCTAAAAGTTGTAACCCCTTTTCAATTGAATTGAGTCCTTCTGTTAAGTTTGCAATTGTTATTTGATTTACCGATTCAACTGGGTCTAGCGAATCAGTTTGTTCAATGTCTTGCTCATACTTACGCATTTCTATAACCTCGTCAATTGTTAGCTCTTGATTGTGTGAATCTAGCAATTCTTGAACGTCATCATGATCGACCTCTAAATTTAATTGTTTGGCGATATCGACCACTTCTACTATTATGCTATCGATTTGTTCAGGATCTGAAACTGATTCTCCTTGGGTTTCAGTGGTAAAAAAAATGGACACAGGTTTTTCCAGACACCATTCAAAGTTTTTTGTGAAACCTCATTCCAAGATTGTCCAATAATTCTGTCAGCATCTAAAACATTGAATTGCTTCCAAAAGTTTTTAACAGAAAGCTCATTGTTATGTCTCATAGCTTCATGTAGTTGTGCAAATGACCGACTTGTGTAGTAAGCTTTAAATGTTTTAATGAGTCCCTGGTCCATTGGTTGAAGCAAGCTGGTAGTGTTTGGTGGCAAAAATACAACTTCCACTCGTGGTTCGAAATTAATTAGAGTTGCGGGAGGATGACCTGGTGCATTGTCAATTAGTAGCATCACTTTAAATGGGATTTCTTTTAATTGGCAGTAACGTTCGACTTCAGAAATAAAATGATGGCCAAACCAGTCTTTAAAAAGAGAAGCTGTCACCCAAGCTTTCGCATTAGACTTCCAAATGACAAGCAAACCAGCTTTGGATTTATTTTTTAAGACTCTTGGATTTTCTGAGCGATAAACTAAGAAAGGTTTCAATTTACAATATCCAGCTGCATTCGCACCAACCATCACTGTCAATCGATCCTTGGCGGCTTTAAAACCTGGAAAAGTTTTCTCTTCACGCGCAATAAAAGTTCTTTTAGGCATTTTCTTCCAAAAAAGACCGGTTTCATCTACGTTGAAAATGGTTTGGCTAGTGTAGCCACCTTCGACTATCATTGTTTTGAGTTTTTCTGGATAGAGAGATGCAGCTTCTTTATCAGCGCTTGCCGCTTCTCCACTATCTGCGATGCTATGCCAATTACAACGACTATTAAATCGGCTGAACCAGCCGTTACTAGCTTTATACACTTCATTTTTAGCGGCCTCCCCAGCTTCTTGTTTTAGTTTTTTAAAAATCTGCTTTGCTTGAAAGCTGTATTTTGATCAACAGGACAATTTTTCACTATTACTTGATTATCACACTATGACTGTAGCAATGTTTCCATCTGTGTGATAATACCGTGACGCTTACGGATGATACTTAAATTCAAAGATTGAGATTTTTTCACAGCGTTCATAATTAGTGAATGTTCATTAAAAAAACTCACTAATAGAGAGGTATCGATGGTGAGACTTTCGAAAAATTTCTTCAAATGAGCGCGAATTTGGACCTCTAGAACCTATATCCAAGGTCGGTTTTGATTTTTATATGTTTATATATATATATATATATATATATATATATATATATATATATATATATATATATATATATATATAGGTATCCAACTGATAACTCAAAAAATACTTGACCGATCTTCACTAAATTTGGAGATTACCTTGATTTTGTTAATGGCTTGGATGAGTTCGAAGATGAGCACCGTAGGTTTAATTTTTTGTATAAAAAATGTAAATGAAATTTTTAAAACGCAATATTTTTTGTTTGTTTGAAGTACTGCAGTGATACAAATGAAAATTTGCACATATAAAGGAGATGTCAAAATAAAGTTGGTAACCAAATTTCAACTTAAATGGTCCACGAGGAAAGAAGTTGTTCGAAAATGAAAAATGTGTAAGAAATAAATAATCTACGACATCTCTCACAAGTGAGAGCAAAATTCAAGTTAGGATCTACGTGAATTGTTTTTAAGAAAGTAACCTTAAATTTGCGAATCTCTTTTATCAAAACAAAGATGAATTTATATAATTAAAGTTGAAAGATGTTTACTATATATAAAAGGTATGTATTCCTATTTTTTATGTTATCATTTTAGAGGTAATCTTATATACTTTGAAGTATTTACCCAAGGTGAAATAATTTAGCACATGTCCAAAGCCTAAGATTTTTTCTGTTGTGTTTTGTGAGCTTAAATGAGTTTTTGTTATAATTTATTGTGATTTATGGAGACATAATCAGAACTTATTTTAAAAATTATTTCCTTTTTTAGCAATGGTAGTTTCCACAAAATCAGCAGTAGTGAGTTTTCTTAAAGATGAGAAAGATTAAGAGGGTCACGCAGGAGGTATAACCTATGACCTTTGACGCTACAGAAATGAAAACAGGAAGTGTACTGTCCAGGTAATTTTTTTTTACTAGTGTCAAACTTGTAATTTCCCTTAAGCAAATGTCATTGATTAATTTTGTTACATTATCAGAAAGCTTTTCCATACTGATTATAAAGTATAAGCAGACAAGGTTTCTATCCTGTCTGATTCAATGAGACAGGATTCTATATGATTAGCTAGACTGGTTATTATAATAGGTGCTCCTTTAAATTGTTAAATTTTATAATTATAATTATGGAAAGCAATGTTAATGCTGGTCACGCTACACTCAGATTGTATTATATACTTAGATTTCAACACTATGCCGAAGTTCTTCCGTTGTGATGCTATATGTACTGCTGGTGCATAAACCTCTTGGATAATTTGTGGACCAATTGTATTATTGGTGATATCTTGTAATATTATATTTAGTAGAATGTAAAAATTGCTGGTAGGTATATAAAAGTGGACAAATAAAATATGGCAGTGGTATCTAAATGAATCAAGTAACATGACAAGTGGGCATCGCTGGTGACTCAGTTTCGTCAAGTTGTGCATGCTGAAATAAGAGAGTAGTCGAAGTGGATAAGGAATAGTGTTTATTTTTCATATATGTGGAAAAAAAAGTTAAAACAAGAAAAAATTGCCATTGTCATGAAGAAATGTTCTATTATACAAACATAGCGCAGGAGCATATGTACACTCCTTACAAAAAGTGGAAGCCAGTTTAGCCTTTTGTGATGCTATCTCTGATTTTTTGTGACTTATACTGCTTGTTTTATTCTCCATTCAGCCCCATAAAAATATAGCTGTCGTCAGAACATTCTAAGTTGGCTATGAAAACTTAATGATCTAGTATGCCCAGAAAATTATTGAAACTGGTAGTAAATAACTTGTGACGACTTATGTAAAGCGGACAGATATCATATCATTCGCTTAACTAATATGTCTGGTTGAACTTTCTCTAGAATTTGTTGAACCTCGACATTCTGGCTTGGAGCCATTTGTCATTTTCAAGAGGTTGAGTAAAATATGAATGGAATAGAACTCTTTAGACCTTAATCTGCCTAATCTTTAGAGTGGTGGTTAGGTGTAGGTTGGGTTGTAGTTCAATTATGGAGTCGTAATCTTCCTACTCTCGAAATCTCACCGGATATCATCTCTAAAGCCTTGGTGTATTCAACCATAGACTTGAAAGAGATCAAACTGTCCTTTGGCGGTCCTGTATTTTCTATAGTGGGGCTTTCATCTGAATCCTTATTGGGGCTATTGGTTGGGTAGGTGAGGTTTATTATATACCTCACATATAGAATGTTAGATGTAGAATCTAGAATTTTTTATGCATCTAATTTTTTATAATTGTGTTGCAGATTATCAACCATACCAGAAACGCCTCATGGACATGAATGAAGATTTAAAGGGAAGGTTTGTCCATCATAGACATAAAATATCAAATTTAGGATCGTCTGTCTGGTGATGTGAAAACTTTGTACATATTTACAGATGAGTTAAATAGTATAATTGTTGTACTCTTAGTCCTAAAATGACAATCCCAAAAACAGGATTTCATAGAAATCGCAGCTAATTTAATTTGCATTTGTAATTTAAAACCACCAAATATCACCACTTTATATACTTGTATCAAAATTATATGTAAAGCGTGGGCCAAACTCGATGGAGTATTAGAAGTATATAGTGAATCAAAATTGATAGAAATGTGAATTCAGGTTATGTTCTTAAGTGGTTATGGTCTTCATTTTGAAAATATTTATGACATCGCGGCGTCGTCCCATAACATTATTTTTTCAAATGAAAAAAATGTCGGTATTGTGACACTCTTATGTTTGCAATAATGTTTTTAAAGTGTATATATATATATATATATATATATATATATATATATATATATATATATATATATATATATATATATATATTTGTGTGTGTGTGTTTGTTTGTTTATATATCTGTTAACCTATCTCAAGACGTTAAGAAAATAAAAGTTATTAGTTAGAAAAGTTCGCAACCTCCATTCATTAACGACAACAAAAGAGTCTTTCCATAACCAGCATAGATAGAGGTTTGAGTTTTTTGTTGCTGTTTGCTAATAGGTTGATATAGTCATGAAAATCCAATTATTGCATATAGGCTGTCTACAATAAAAATGTCTTTAGGTAGAACATATAATGGCAGGTAATCTGAGATTTTCAAATGGAACATCCTGTATTATATAGGAATAGCAAGATCAATTGATTTTCTTTCTTAAAGTACTATATAATGTTCTACCTATTCTTAGCGGTTTTCGACTTATTAGCAAAAAACCAAAATATTGCAAGTAAAATTTCGAAACTCCGTGATGAAATAATTGCTCAACAACCTGTCATATTATCAAATAAAGCTGAAAAAAAATCTGGTTTATTAGTTAATATTATATATATATATATATATATATATATATATATATATATATATATATATATATACCGGAGGTTTCATTTGAAAAAACAAACTTGGTATCTGGTAAGGATCGATGTGTCAAAAATATCAAAATGAAGATCATGACCAGCAAGCTGCATGAAATTTGGAAGGTGATAGATATTCAGACTGGTACATATTTTACTGCTAAAAGAGTGTGGTTACCTTTAAAGGGGCGGTACATTGGTGCCATTACTAATAATTTTCTAAGAAAAAAAATCTGTCACTGACGTTTCTTTCTTAGCAGTTATGTAGGTCATTTAGTGCTGATAATTTTTTTTTATTTATATTTTGTCGATTTTCATCTCTTTTATGAGATAAATGCAATTATGTTGTCTTATGTTGTGTATCGAATGTGTTTTGGAAAGAATGAAAAAATTAGGCTGTTATTGTCATTTATTTATCAAGGTAATAATAGGCTTGTTCAATTGAAACCCATTTTTGGTTCAGAACAAATTTATTGGCAAATATATTTACAAATAATTACTATTATTATTAGGGCACATATCCCATTGTTTCACCTACTGATGTATACCCTGCTTAAAGAATTCTTGTGGCTAATGCCCGAAAAATTCTTTTACGGCATTTAGTACTTCTTCATCCGACTGAAAACGATTACCTTTTAACACCTTTTGCTGTAAGCCAGTTTGTATACGATACTACGGATAGATTCTATAATCACACCAACATCTTGTGAAATTGCTTTGAATGACAATAGACGATTTCCTCTAATCAGGTCTTCTACACATGCCACATTCCTGTCTGTTGATGCAGTACTCAATGCACTAGTTGCGGCTTATCATTCATCTTCTCTCTTTCACTCTTAAATTTTCGAAACCATTCCTTGACAGTTGGATATGCAAAACATGTGTTTCCATACACTGCTTGCATTCGTGTTTGAATTTGCAACGGTCGCAAACCTTTATCACACAAAAATGGAATGACCGCACACTGATTATATTTAGATGGATTGTTAACAACAAACGCCATTTTAAAGTCACAATACTTAAAATCGCTGTTAAATACAAATGACAGGAACTCATAAGTGTGATGTTTACAAACAAAACTAACATTGCAAAACGTCATTTGAGTGATTACAACTGTTTTCAAGGCTAACCTGACCAAAGATGGGTTTTAATTGAACAAGCCTTGTAATAGATGCTGTATATGCTTTTAAAATGCACTTTTCAATTATACCTTGGGTGAATTAGCTAATTTGTTATTACATTGTGGTGAAGCGAAACAAAATGGAAAAGAAGCAGTGAGAATTTATTATGACAGGTTTTCCCGGATGAATAGCATGCAGCAGAAATATTTTTGAACATATCTGCAGATGTTTTAGGGAAATAGATGCCTTAAAATCTGTAAAATCTAATTCTATATGCAAAAGATACCAATGACCTCCTCAAATTGAAGAGTCAGTTCTCAATGCAGTGGAAGGTAACCCCACTACAATTGTCAGAATCGTTTCTAACGAGAAAGTATTGCAAATTAAATCACTACATCCAAATAGCTGTGATAATCTACTCTTGTTAGAAATACTGTCTCATGAAATGATTTCAGGATCCATGACTTGAACAAAAAGAAAATATTCGTATTCCTCTACCGATAAACTTCTGAAAGGTTATATTACTCGACTTTTAACAAAAAAAATTAAATTTTCATAAAATCACCCCCCATTGATCCCCTACCCCCTGAAGTGACTCAACCCAAAGACAATATGAAGTGTTCCTTTGCCAAAGACAAAACAAATCCCATTCCAGAATCAAGTTGTGTACGTTTTCAGATGTTTTGTCTTTTTGTTTTCTTAAAAAAAAATTGAAATTTTTGGCACCAATATTCCACCCTGACACATTTAACCCCAAATTTGATTTTAGCATAGAAACCAGATGTTTGATGAAATTCAAAGTTTTTTAATAAACAAACAAACATTATATTACTGAAGGTTTAAAAAAACATTCAATTTTCTCAAAATCATTTATCACCTATCCCCTGGAGCAATTTTAAAATAATCTGAACCGTTCGTTACAGACTAAAATAAATTGTTTCCAAATCATTCTTTTTATATTTGTGTATGGGACAGTATTAGTTATTTGGACAATCAAAATAAATGGAAACTTTGAAACTACAAAAGTTTTTGACGTACCTGCATAAACTCCAAGCAACACAATGCACAAATTGTAACAAAAATGGACTGTGCACTTCTGGAACCTCAGGCATAAGATTCCAATTTTTTTTGACAATATGTCAATTTGACCAACCAGGCAGTAGAGCCGAGGAGATTGCTTTGAATATGTTTTAAGTAAGGTAGCGATACATCATCAAACAACAATGAGTGGGCCTCGTATATATGTACATACTACGCAAATCCGTTTATTAGTGTATAGACTTTTATAAGCAACTTTCAGTCGCGAGGACTCAATAATTTACTCGAGTGTCACAATGAGTTCAAGATGAGATATGTACGGTGTCACATTGGACTGCTAGGAAATCAACATGTGTAACAATTCCTTGAAACGCCAACCAGAGAAATCTTAAGCTTTAACATATAAAAACATTGTATCGTCTGTATTTTTAAACAAACCAATATTTTTTGTAGAAAACAATTAATTATAAATTAAAATAGTTCATTTGTCCATCTCAAACCACTATCAGAATTGATTTAATTAAAAACGTTTAAATTAAAACCAACTAGGCGTATTGTTTTGCCTCTTTTTTTTTGTTGAAGAATTATATTTCATGTAATTTTAAATTTACTAAACTGTTGGAATTGTGATACATAGTCTTCTTTAATTAGTCGATAGTAGATAACACTAGAACTAAATTCACTTTCAAATGTATATTAAAACTATTAATATGACCTATATATTATATTGATTTTACATGACAGCTCTTTCCCAACGATGTGTCTTTTTTAGATAATTTATCCATATCGGAGGGAAACAGCTGCCACGTAATTATAATAATAAAATGTAAATCTGACACCTGTTAATATATTATTTTACACGATTTTCATTAACAGCCTTTGATTGTATTGTCACAATAAACGAATTTTGTCCCTTACTTAAATATACCTTGTATTGTTTTTTGTTAATTCCACTTTTAAAATTGTATTAAACTTCCTTTCTTTTAACTTATTGTTTATTTTCTGTGAGAACTATTAGGGAATTTCCCACATCCAACATTTTTAGATAAACTGCTGATAAATATAATTTGACATCACTAATGCACGTCGACACTACTCTTTCCGTTTGCATTCCTTGTCTTTACTGAGTTATTTACATGTGAAATTCTTCATGATCTGTTACTATAAGTTAAAAAACATTTAAAGGAGGTACGACTGCAAAATCTGAAAAAAGCAGCTGTTAGAGATCCGACTAAGCTATTTTTTTCGCTTTCCCACTCATATTTACAGTTCGTTTTCCTCGCTCTACACCCTTATTAACTCCTGGTCCTGTAACTTTTTTAGAGGTTGTTTATAAGAAATGTTTGTTGTGGGTTATGCACCTAGAAGAATCCTAAGCATGTTTCGGAAAACAATTCTCAAAACCCTCCATGAGGTAAACTGCTAATTTACCAAATTTATTTTATATATATATATATATATATATATTTCATTTTGTGCTGTTTAGACAAATTAAATTCCTGATTGTCATTTATTTTATTTATTTTATTAAATTAACCCACTATAAAGATTTATCTAGAGATCTTGTATTTTATTTTTCCCTTTGGTAGTACCTTTCTTTTCATAAATCAAATATCTTAATCTTATGAAAATTCACTACCATAACGCACTTGCTGCGTCCCGAGTTTTTTTTTCTTTACCTCTTATAACCGTTTGGACTGTTGATTCCGGTAGGTCAAATTTCATTGCCAATTCACAAATTTTAATTTTTGCTTCAAAGTCTTTAATCATATTCAGTTTACACTCCAAAGACAGTGTTTTTCTTTTCTTGTTAGGCTCAAATGACTCATTTTTCGTTCTTTTAGATAACATAATTAGAGATTATAAGTAAAACACACTGCGCACATAAAAAATTCCACGCGGAACACGTTTAAACCTGTCGCAAACTAAACACTGAGAGGGCGGAGCGAGAGAGCCGATGCGCGCGGCAATCAAAATGAAAAACCGCGTATCTCCGAATTCGTGTAAAACGGGTATATATATATATATATATATATATATATATATATATATATATATATATATACATATATATATATATATATATATATATATATATATATATATATATATATATATATATATATATATATATATATATATATATATATATATATATATATATATATATATATATATATATATATATATATATATATATATATAAATTGAAACTGACCCTGGATATGGGTTCTAGGGAGACTAGTTCGCGGTCGTTTGAAAAAAAAATCTTCAAAATTCAAAAGTCGGGATCTCCTCAATAGTGTTTTTTAAGAAAATCCACTAAAAGTAATTAACCGATTTTGCTGAAATTCGACAACTACCTCTGTGTTATTTATAGCTTGGATGAGATCGTTAGCAAGCCCGATCGTACCTGCGTTAAAAAAAAAATCATATCGCAAGAAGTACCACTATTATTTTCATGAAATACGGTAGTTGTGTTGTCCTGGTAAGAACTCTACCACTCACAAAATTCAACTTTCTAGGTTTATAGAAAATGGAGTTATTTAAATTTAAAGCAATCAATACAAATTCGCTACCGTAACGCAATTGCTGCGTCCCAAAATTGTTGTTCATCAAATCGTTGAACTGTTCGAGATATGGTAGATCTTCTGATAGAAGGTCTGTTTGGTCGACAGTCATTATAAACATGACAACCTTCAAAATTTTCACCGAATCCAAGCGTTATTTAATGAGTGAAGATTGGTACCTGTGATGCACGACGTGGTACAATTTGCAGAGTCCCAATCATCACAATACAGTTTTCAGACCTGTGTATCGTTCCCCTAACAAAGTTAGCGGGATTAGAGAAATGAATAAATCTAGCGAATAGAACCTACTACTATTTATATGCTACTTTGACAATCAATTGAGGTTTCGGTAGATTAGCTGCTAACTTTCAGTCGCTGGCGTAACACCGGTGCGAACAGCGTCCTCTGCGAAGGTATACAGACAAGCCCCCACTATCTCATCGGAAATCCTTGCAATTAAAATTACATTACTTGCTTTTGTGAAACCGCTTGTCGTTATTAAATCTTTCTTCTAAGAAAGAGAGCACTGGTTATTAAGATAGCAATTCAAATAATGTACTAGACAGGAGCGAACCTGCGTTATTCATCGAAACATTTTTGTTCAAATTTCTAAGGATATATATATATATATATATATATATATATATATATATATATATATATATATATATATATATATATATATATATATATATATATATATATATATATATATATATATCCTTCTGTAAGCGTCTACCTTTCGAAAAGGTGTTAATAATTCAATGCTCTAAATCTCGGAAAATTTATTTTTGTTTAATGGACTTGAGCTCCCTAGGCGATCTAATCCATTTTAACTAACTAACTAATTAATCTTAACTTATTGCAGAAATTGTATTATAATCTTTGACAGACACTTATTTCCACAGAAATCAAACATATTTTACATGACACATGACATGAGCAAACCATTGATTCGAATTGTTTTACTAGAAGCCAAGATGAGGCAGATAAAGAAAATTTGATTTTTTGTTGTGGTATCAGTTCGAATTGTAAAACCGATAAAGAGTAGATTTCTTTAGAAATTGCTAAAATTGACAATAATATATAGATAACATACAAATGTTTATTTATGATTCAATTTTCAATAAATTCATTTAAAGGTCATTGTCCAGAAAATGTTTTCTCTATAAAGTTTATTTGTTTGTTTAAATTTTCTCCGTTATGTTAGAATAAACAACTTTATGATATACAGTATTGTATTTTCAAATTAATTACCTGCCAAATGACACCAAATTAACCCTTGGTTGCCATTTGCTAAAATTTAAGATGGCGGCCTCTAACAAACACCAGTCGCATAAAATAAATCACATACAGGGGCGTGCGGTGACATTTCTAATAAGGGAAGCAATTCTTAGAAACTTACCTATTTGTGGTGTAACTCGATTCTTCTGTCGTTTTTGGAAAGTTCGTTAATAATGTCGTCATAAAACTGTGGATTCTGGGACATTTCCTGGACGGGTTTATTTTCAACTGACAAAATTGAAATTTGGGAAATTCTTTCCTGTCCTGTTGAATTTCTAACAAAACTCTTGATACGTTTCAATATAGGAAAATTTCGTTCGAAAGATGCACTAGTAGCGGGAATTGTTCATACTAATTCACATAATTTTAACACTTCAGAATATGCATTTTCCAATTTTGATTGTTTTAAGAAAGTTAAAAGTTCACTCGCCTTAGTTTTTGTGTCAATACCATCGGGTTCATAAATGACTGTAAGTTCTGATCATAATAAGGCTTTGTCAAAATAATGTCCATAGTGGTCAAATAATGATTTGAATGAATCTTCTGGAAAAGGTATCCCTTTAAATCCTTCAAAATTACACAATTCAATAAATTTCAGGTCACTGAGATGATAAAATCTGCAGTAAATTTGCTGCTGAATTTGATCTATAATTTCGTAGAAAAGGCGGCGGTAAGAAGTTTCAAGGTCTCCCACATTATCAGTGCGCACACCCTTTTTTCGTGGCTCCACTTCTCCTAATTCAATTGTTTTTTTCCCAGAACTTATCAAATTCATTCCTTTTTTGAATTAAAATGTATTTAAATTCACTTTTTTTTTTCAGGCAAAACCAATGTAATTTATTTTTACATTGCAATATGTTAAATACATGATCTGAAAACGGAAATATTTCCGAAAATATATTAAGTAAAAAATTAAAATTAAAGTCTCTTTTCAAACCATCCAAAAATCCTCTAGAACTATTTATTGTTTCTGCGTCCCAATTTTTGCTATTTTCCATTATGTTTTCAAAAAGTTAAATTAACGATTCACGGTGTTCAAATATAGTTAACACAATTCTGCCCTTGTAGTTACATAGGGTTGCAGCTACTTTGGGTAAACGTTTTTTAACAATTGAGTCTAAGGCTTGTGTGCGCTTCGTAGATTTGGAAAAAAGCAGCCATTTAACACTTTACATTCTTTAATATGATTTACAGATTGGGATAAAATTAAATTTAATTTATGAGCACAACAGTGTACAAATAGAGCAATAGAGAACGTTTCCCGCACTTTAGCTTGAAGACCTCCTAAATATCCGGCCATAATAGCAGCCCCATCATAGCTTTGGGCATTTAATTTATTATCAGCCTCCTCAATATCTTTCATAATATTAAGTACAATTTTATATAGAGCGTTTGCGGTACGACCTTCTGTCACATTTTTAAAGCCTAAAAATCTTTCTTGTACATTCCCATCCATTTTACGTAGCGGATTACTGCAGATAGTTTGCTTAAATTAGTTACATCGGTTCTTTAATCTAGAACAATCGCAATGAAACGAATCTGTTTAATTTCAGATTTACTTCTGTTCAAAATAATAGCGGCAGCAGCCGAAATTAAGTCATTCTGAATGCGATTTTATGCCCCGCTAAAAACGTTAGGCTGTTCCAAGTGATTTTTAACAAATGTCATATTTGGATATTAAACAAACTAGGTCTTGAAAGTTTCCTCTATTTGCAGATGTAGTTGTTTCGTCATGACCCCTCAAGCCCAATTCATGCTGACCAAGAAAACACACAGCATCAATAAGTCTTTTTAATATGTTTCTGTTTTTATCAACCAGTTCATTGTGTTGGCGATGACTAATTTCTATCTGCTTGTCAACGGCGTATTCAATTCGCGTTTTTCCAAAGACACTTAATTTTAAAAAGGTCTGTAAATGCGCTTTAGACATAATATGTCTTTGTACTAGTTTATGTAGATTATTCAAGTCGGAAAACGCACTTTTATTCCACACCCCCTTTTCAGTCACAAATAGACAAGACCAACAAAACAGTTTATTCGTGTTTTCACAACCCGTTAAGCATTCATATTGTTTATAAGTTTTTTCCGCGTTGAAATGTCGAATAGGTACATGTTTTAATTCTTGTATTTAAGTTTTTTAGAGTAGGTTTCGGCCTACCTTTATTAATAATAGAAAACTGTAAAGCTGAAAATCCTTTAGTTATCAAAAAACACACAATACAATTACAGTTATTATTACCACTTGTTTGTAAAGTTTGTAAATCCCCACCCCCACCGTCACCGCTGTTAAAAGCTGATCTACTTGCAGCCATATTAATAATCATAACATGCCAATGTATTTAACTTAGTCGACTACTTATATCTACGAAATAATCAGGCACATTCACGTTGTACTCGCATCGGGTCTTCGTAGTACAACACGTTCTAAAAACACGCGTACATCGCGCCGAGCTGGGGTTTCTTTTATAAAGTTGCCTGCTGACTACGTGTATTTAACTGAAGTCATTGCATCCACTCGTCCACTCGTAGTATCCGATCAGGGTTCATGCTGTCAGCATGCGGTCGCATTTACTGGGACGACGTCCTTGCTAGGAGCGTATATACAAATACAGATACAGTATGATGCATAATGAATAATTATGTGTGTGAGCTTGCGAAATAAAAATTTTAATAATTAAATTAGTTTCAGAATTTAATATTTAAAATACAAAAGGGATTTTAAATAATGCGGTTTAGGTATGTAGTCCTTATTTTAAGGGAAGCAATGCTTCCCTTGCTTCCATGGACCGCACGCCACTAATCACATAGCTATGATAATTTATTCTCTTTAGAAAGACATTCTCATGGAATTAATTTAGGGCCCATGATTTGACCACACAGAAAATATTTGTATTCCTGTACCCATAAACTTTTGAAACGTTATATTAACGAGTTTTATTGAAGGAATGACAATTTTCACCAAATCACGCCTTATCTATCCCCTGCCCTGTGACGGTTCTAAACATGACCTGCTAATTTTTTTGAGGTTATGCTCAGATATTAATTTTAGTATTATTTATTAATTAAATAAATGGTGACACCGACTATAGGTATATTTACAGCAATAAATTGAGAAACACACTATAAGAGAATAGTAGAAAAGAACTTAACATTTTGTGCTTAACTGCCTGTTGTTATCAGCCTTATCGTTATCAGCATACTTCTTATATGCTTACTTGCCAATTTGTTACCTTAAAAGAAAGAATAGTTTTAAAAATTAGTACCTTGGAAAACAAATTATGATTAAAAGCAACTTAGAAAACATAGGTTGAAATTTCCTGCAACAGTTGCTAGGTCTTATCAAGTTTCTTGTGAAATATTTGTACCGTAAGCGTTGTACAATATACCACTTTAGTGGGAATTATTAAAATTCTCACAACACACCATCTTTAAGTATTAAAAACCCCCGGATATGTATATATAGGGTAAGTTTAATTTCCATAATACCCCTGAATAAACTATGTTTACTTAACCGATTCCAATGTTCTAACATCTAGCTCTAAAATCTATTTTGACTCTTCTTGCAGGGTTTTGCGGACTGGTGTTTTTTAAAACTGGTTTATAGTTTGCAAACAGACTGGTAATTTTACTTGAAAGATATTGAAATTTTCTGGATAAACTGGATTTTATTACATGCAGACTTTATCGTCTGACTTCCATTTGCCTCACAATTGGATTGCTGCTTAATTAATCGAAACAAAGACATCTGTGTATAATGAACACCACAGTTGAGAGGAGGCAGATAAGATTGAACCCCCCCCCCCCCTTTTAATACTTATTAATCACATTACTATTCATAACCGCCACTATTGCGTCATTTTATGTTGGATAACATAGTTTTTTTATGTAAACGTCTGTGATATCAGGTCGGTAAAATAGCTTGTTCACCATCAAATATAAGTACGATACTTTAAAATAGCTTTGTTGCCACTAGGTACACAAACCACTATAACCATGCAATAACACAGCTATTGTATTTTCTTACTGTAATACATTTACATTATAATTATTTGCTGCCCACAGTATTTTCTGAATACTTCCTCTTAGTTTTTAACCAAACATATAAGATTAGACGTTGACACTCCACACACGAGCAGATGTGCCAAATTCATGATATAAGTCAGTGCTATAGCAGTGTAAGAATCAGTCACGGCACAATAGAGTTCAGTAGGTGTGACAATTAATCATATTTTTAATATATTTTATTTTTTATTTTTTTAATCATTTTAAGGAATTACATCAAGGCTGACCTTCTTTGCATCCCCAAGTGCAGCGTAAGTTACATAAAGGAGTTTACGCTGTCACAACCCCCATGAAGCGATCTTGCCCAAAAACAATTCGAAGCGTTCCTTTATCGGGTGCTAACTGGATACTAAATTAGAAGATGATATCTCAATTCGTTCGAAAGTTATTGCGCCTATTAACAGACAGGCGTACATGCCGACAGACCGACCGACCGACGGACAAAAAAATTTTCGTTCCAGAATCAAGTTTTCTATATGTTTTGAGAATTTTTACGCCATTTTAGCAAAAAAATTTCGACATTTTTCTTAACAATATTCCACCGCCACACATTCAACCACATATTTAATTCACTATAGAATACCAGATGTTTGATGAAATTGAAAGTCTAATAAATAAACTCTAAAACGTTATTTTACTCGAGTTTTAACGAAAAAATGTAAATTTTCATCAAACCACACCCCATTCATCCCCGTAACCTCCTAAAGCGTTTTTATCCAAAAACAATCCTAGGCCATCGTTTGTCGAGTGGTAACTGTACACCAAATTTGAAGCCGATATCACAATTCGTTCTGAAGTTACGTGGCTACAAACAGACAGACATACAGACCGACCCACCGACAGACAAAAAAAATGTTCGTTCCTAAATCATGTTTTATATATGTTTTGATACTCTTTAGAAGGTTTGAGCGAATATTTTTTTAAATTTTTCTCTCTGGGGAGGTTCAAAGGGGACCTCGCATGCAGACTCTGCGACGAGGGGGAGGAATCAGCCCAGCACATCTTGTGCGAGTGTAAAGCTCTGGACCGCAAAAGACAACTGATCTACGGTCAGTCTAGACCGGAGACAGAGCAATATAAAACTTCACCCTACCAATCGCTGTGCAGACCAGCGTTGGGAATTTACGGGAAAATTAGCTTTGTTGACATTTGACGCGTCAACAACGTAAACAACGTCAGCAATGTAAAGAACGTAAACAACCCAATATTTATATAAGAGGATGAGTTTCTGCCAGAATCATGTGGCATCTCGTCCGTCATGTGTCATCCATCTGTCACTCTCAGCGTTTTCGTTCTGTGGTTTTATTATCCTTCAATGTGCGTTTTTAGCATTTAATAATGAGCTGGCGATTTGTTCATTCTAAAACGCCAAAAATATAGAATATTTTAACCTTTATCTTTGTTTTTAAGTTAATAGCAGTAACTGGCAATAATGTCTAAAGGTGGACGGCCTCTTGGTAATATTTTCAACAATTTGAAATTCCAACTTGTGAAAGATAATAGAAGCTACTCAGCCCATTGCAAAATATGCTGTAAAATATTGAAAAACACATCACAAAATAGATTACGTGCACATAGGTATATAAGCTATTCATTCCCTAAGGTATATGATTTTTTATATCTTATATAATGTTTTAGGAACATTTGCCACGACCGTGATAGTGATGGGATGGTCTCTAATCAGATTGAGTACGTCGAACTGGACGAAACTTTGGAAGATGCAAGTTTGCCAGCAATCGATGACAATTCTTCTTTCGATGGCGAAGTTACACCTATTGTTATGAATTCAGATATGGACGAAGCTTTTTCACTTTCCAATACTAGCACCAGCACACCGAAACGGAGAAAATGTGACAATACTGTGTTAACAAAGTTTATTGACAAGCTGAAAGATGGTGATTTACAAACTTTAAATGAGAAATTAACCAAATTTATTGTTGCTTGCAATGTACCGTTTCATGTAGTGGAATCAGTGTTTTTCAAGGACTTTATAAAAGCATTGAGACCTGCATATCACCCAAAAATACCATGTCGAAAAACATTATCTACATCTCTTTTAGATAATATATATGAAAAATGTTTACATAAGACGAAAGATATAATGAGCAGTAATTCAGTTTTACTGATAGATGGATGGAAAAACTCCTCCAACAATTCAAAGTTAGTTGTAACTATGCTGCATAATGCAGACGGCACTCAAGCTTTCCTTGAAGCTTTCGACTTGACAGGTGAATCCGAGACTTCAGAAAAATTGTGTGACATTGTTAATGAAGCAATCACGATTGCAAAAACTAATTACAACACGAATATATATGCAATGGTCAGTGACAATGCAAGCAACATGGTGAGACTAGGAACTTTACTCCAACATAAGATTTGGCATAGTACTTGTAGTTCGCATACGGCAAATTTACTAGCAAAAGACATTCTAGATAAAGAACTTACTGAGAATGTCAGTATTGTTCTAAAAGAGGTCAAACAAGCAGATTTTGAAAAAATGTTGGTGGATAAGGGAGGCTCCAGAATAAGGCTGCCATGTGAAACAAGATGGTGCAGCTATCGAGATTCCTATAGATGTTTCTTGAATAATCTTACGTATATGAAACTCATTGCCGTGGAAACTAAGAAAAAATTGAAATCAAATGTATCTCGTTTGCTTTTCAATGAAGAATTCGTTTCTCAGGTAGAAGAATGTTTACTATACTTCGATCCTGTATGTAAACTAATTAATGCATGTCAAAGTTCCAACACATCGATGGCAGATGCAGTGAGCATGTGGCTACAATTGGATATTCCAAGACTCAAAGATGCCCTAGAAAACGTAGAGGTATGGCCATGCATGTGATGGCACTCACAGCTTATTATCTACATCCAGGATATGATAATGCTATACTTGACAAGGATAACAGAAAGAGCATCAACCATTTCCTTTTGAAACATCTAGACGCCCAAGGACTTGAAGAATTTGATAGCTTCGTTATAAAGTCTGCTATTTTCTCAGAGTTATTCAGGAAAATATCTCAAAACCACTTGTTTTCTGGCGGTTAGCAAGCCATGACTGCCCAAATCTATCTGAACTAGCTTTAAAACTTTTAAACATACCTGCTTCTTCTGCACAATTGGAAAGGCTGTTTTCAACATGGGGCTTCGTTCATAACTGCAATAGAAATCGTCTTTCCTTTGAGAGGTCAAAAAATTATCCTATCTGTATTATTCTTATCGGCTGAATCAACTTGAAGATGGGACTGATTCCGATGAAGATTGTGAAAATCAATAAAATTTCTGTGCCACATCCAACAAGAAATATTTTCTTTTTTTTTGTGTACATATCAGTTTGGTTTGCAGCACAAATTTAATAGTGAGTGGAACGATGAGCCAGCCTGACACATACTAAATCACATTCATCACACAAATTCATTCTATTCTAATTAAACCACAGACAGATATTTTCTTATTTGTAATGATACTAATAGAATTTAAGTGTTATTTTTAGACGTGGATTCTTGTTTTGAACTGTTTATTGAATTATGATTATGTTTTTGTCTTATATTTTCAATATTGTAATTTTTTTGTAAGTTTTTGTGAATAAACTTTATACTAAAGATTCCATAGAATTTTGATACAGTTTAAGAATTTTTCTTATAACATCAACAGTGAAAACAAATACTCATTTCAAGGCAATACATAAGTCTTTGAAACAACTGAAAAATCAATTTATATCATTCAATATGTAAGTATATTGAATGTTGTAAATTGCAAGCAGGAGCTTGAAAATGAATAAATCATTTTCAGTAGTATGTGACTAGATACGGTAGTGATACTCACTTATCTTAGGAAGTTAAATTGAGTAATACATTATCTATGTTAGGGAGTTAAATAGACTGATACATTAAAATCAATTCTCAATTAAGAAAAAGTCTGGGAAGGAGATTTGTGCTTTTTGAATTTTTTCCTCAATTTGCACCACCATTGGGGAAAAATCCACATGCAAAAAGTCAAAAAGAACAAAACTTCTCTGCCATTTTCACACTTCACTGGGAATTGATTTTAATATATCAGTCAATTTAACTCCCTAACATAGATTTGTATCATCAACGTATTTACTCTGGAGGGGGAGTTAGCCTTTTTCGGCCTTACTCTCCGCAACACTAAATATTGTAGCTTTTATGGGCACTAGTAAACAACACAAACCTTAATTGTTAATGAAATGACATTAATTTTAGTCTTCACTACATCCGTTTTTTTGAATTATTGGTGGTAGATCTATTCGAAGAACAGAGCATATGCATCATTTTACTGAACAGCTCACCAGGTGTAGAATGTCTCGCTATGCCTGTTCCTTTATCATGAGGGCCTCTAAACTGTAGAATTCCGTACAGACATATGTTTTGTCTTCTCTACCAAACTTTCAAGTCCCGAATTGACAAGCTACCTCTTTCCTCACTATCGACATACATGGTACGTTAGTAACTAGGCTTGTAAGCCTTCGTGGTCTCGCTTCAATAAAATCCTGATTTGACTTATGTTTGTACATTTATCAATTTTCATACTGGGTGTAGAGACCAGCCTTCTTGCAAGCATTTCGAGCTTTGTTACTATGAATCATATCCTACCTATAAAATTAGATAATCAAATTTTTTATGACCTATTAGATACAAATTCAGCTCAGAATAAAGTGTTATTTAATTTTTGAACAACTAGGTACGGATTAATTCGCATGTAGATAGTTATTGTACACGGGCAAGTTAAGCAGGCAATCAATGAACGAATAAAAGTATTCCAACAGTAATGACTAGTAAAAATAGACAAGATTTAGGTTAGCTTAGATTTTTTATGTTTGTCATCCGATCCAGAAAATACGTAGGTACATATTACTATTTACAATGCTTCAGCAGTTGAGTTTATTATTTATTATATATTGAATTTTTCATTCAATTTACATTTTGTCAAGGTGTCCATAGTCCATATTTGTTGTTGTTGACACTATTCTGAGTTTTCTGTTGACATTCTTAATGTCAACAACTGATTGTGTCAACAACGTCAAATTTTACGCGTAAACAACACGTAAACAATGAGACAGTTGTTGACGGTCCCAACGCTGGTGCAGACTAGTTCAAGGCACAGTGATTTTGGAATGGGTGGAGTAAGACTAAGGGTATGCACAATCAACCAAAGGTTGCAGTGCTATCGGGGCGACAAGGTCGTGGGCGAGTCCTGATGGGAAAAAAAGGAAGGCTTCAAATTGTTTTTGGGTAACACAGCTTCAGTGTGTATAGGATAAACAAGGGTTGATTTGGTAAAAAGCCTGGACGCAGCAAGTGCGTTATGGTAGTGAATTTTCATAGAAATGATCTGGCACAAAATATGTTATTATAACTTCTTTTTCTTGTAACATAGAAATCTAAATTTTCGTGTATAGTTTACTTTTTATATCGTAAACCTACCTACCAAAATTGGTTATCATAGATTTTTTATTTTTTAAGATAACATTTTTTTTCAAATGAAAACTCAAAATTTTTCCGGAAAACCACGTCCGATTTTTCTGATTAACGAACTTATCAAGGCCATTTACAAAAGGAAGGTACATGCCAAATTTTTCAAAATCGGCCTATTATTCTTTGAGATAAAATATTTTTTCGAATGAAAGCTCAAAATTTTCCCCGAAAATCTCGTCCGATTTTCTTGACTAACAAACTTGTCAAATCCATTTACAAAAGAAAGGTACATGCCAAATTTTATTAAAATCGGCTTATTACTTTTTAAGATAAGAATTTTTTTCGAATGAAAACTCAAAATTTTCCCGGAAAACCTCGTCCGATTTTCCTGACTAACGAACTTATCTAAGCCATTTACAAAAGAAACGTACATGCCAAATTTCATCAAAATCGGCTCATTATTTTTTGAGTTATCGGTGTGATATATATATATATATATATATATATATATATATATATATATATATATATATATATATATATATATATATATATATATATTTAGAGAACCATGGCAATTACAGAAGGGCAGTAGAAGACGTATACGAAACATAGTTAGTAAGATCAATAAAATCACAAGTAAATTAGTATTAAGAAATCAATCTAAACTAAGGAATAAACATTGTAATGATTAGAGGCCAATGTTGTTGAATAACATTGGCATTGATGCTACTGCATTTGTTTTGTCAACAAATAAACAAACGCACATTAGCAAACGTACAAGGTATCGAAAACTGATGAAGCCAGCATTTAGGAAGGTTAGAAACTAGATAGAATTACTATAAATATTGTTCATTGATACACAACAAAACACTGTTAACTTTTAATAGTCGATGACCATACCTAAGTAAGTTTCTTTTATTCAATTTGTTATATCGTTATTACTATTGTTTATTAAGTTTTGTGCTTTAATATAGTTACCAATATACCGTTATCTATGTCATCCATATGTGCTTCGTTCC
Source organism: Tillus elongatus (assembly GCA_964006375.1). Lineage (NCBI taxonomy): Eukaryota > Metazoa > Arthropoda > Insecta > Coleoptera > Cleridae > Tillus > Tillus elongatus. The sequence continues at coordinate 133,892,367 of OZ023263.1, forward strand.
TACAATTTATTCCTATAATTAACCTCCGCTTCCACCCTCAAACATATATAAACATATAAAAATTGAAACTGACCCCGGATATGGGTTCTAGGGGTCCTCGTTCGCGCTCATTTGCAAAAATTTTTTCAAAATTCAAAAGTCGGGATCTCCCCATTAGTAAATTTTTTCTACAAAAATTCACTAAAAATTGACATTTTTTCAATAAACTCGAGTAATATAACGTTTCAAAAGTTTATGGGCTCAGAAGTACAAATATTTTCTTTGTGGTCAAGTTATGGGCCCTAAATTCATTCTATGAGAATGTCTAGGCGAAAATTTGAACCTGTGATGAGCACTGATAAGTACACTTGGAGAACCCAAATCTCCACAACACATTTTAAAAAACCTGACGATCGTTTTATTAACCAAGTTAGCGTCATTAGAGGGTGAATAATTCGAGAGTAGGATTATTGATTCTCTGATGACGCTTTATTAAAATATGTTGTGATGGTTTGGGTTCTCCAAGTGTGCTTATGAGAATATATTTTTGAAGAGAATAAATTATTACAGGTAGGTGTAAGTTATGATTCAATTACAGCACTATTTTATAAGTATATCTTGTTGAAATGTAAGTAAATGAATGAACAAATAAAACAATAAAACTTCTATTTATATATTTTTATGTAACACAATATAATGTACAAAAGTCTTTACATATACTTATATACAAAAGACGGTAATAAATATAATTTATACATCAAATATTGCACTGCTTCTTTTATTCATTTTCTGTTAGAGTGTACATTAAGGTAGCTATTTTTATTTTCCAAACGGTATCTAGGGGTGCTTATATACACTTGACTGTAGCTCTCGGCACTAGGAGCCAATGTCGAATACACAGCATTTACTTCGTAATCTCCAGGATTATCTAAAGTGTATGGAGATATTGTCGAGCTTACGTAACCTTGCTGCTGATCATTTATTGCTACCTTATTCCTAGAAATAACTTCTACCTTGGGCTGGGAGATGATTTGCACTGGAAGAGCGTACACGGTTTGGTGTGGGTGAGAATTAGTATTAGTGTCATATGCCAAAGAAGTTGTATAGTATTGCGTAGAGGACGTAGGAGTAACGTAAGGGTTGTAACCAGTTGATATTTGGTCCCTTAGATCCTGTTCGGCAGTGGGGTATGTGACCGAGCTTCTAACATAAACCGGAACTTGCTTTTGTAAATTTGATACGCCTATATCATCATATTGGTAATCGAAAGAATTTGACACTGGTTTTATTTGATTGCTCACAATAGGAATCTGTTGAATTTGTATATTTTTGGAGCAGGAGTTTTTTTCCTTTGTGTATTTGACGTCGGCTTTGTAGCCGGTTTTATCTGCGGTATATGAAACGATTTGGACCCTCCCGTCTAGTAACTTGACTCTGTACTCTCCATTTGTTGCAGTGGAATCCTGTGACTGTGTATGGGAGAAATCGTCGCCCGTTAAATGGTCCACTACTTTGTATGAGAACGCATAGTTCTTCTTGCGCTGCAAAATAAAACCTTGGTTATAAAATGTGTAAATTTACATAGAGCTGGAACATGCATGTAACAACGTGTTTAAGGTTTAGAGTATATTTCTATGCGAGAGAGAAGTAGTGATCTAGTGTCTAATTTACATATGAATAAAATATTTATATGGTACACAAACTATGTCTTGAAATTCAAATGTGAGTCAAGCGACCTAAAAATGTCCTTTGTCATTCATCTTTCATTACATTGTAAAGCGTTTTCTCATTCTGTAAAGTGTGTTTCTTTCACAATCAGCGCATTTTTCAAGACACTATTAAGCTGGTTAACTTAAACTCACATAGTAAAAATTGAAACTCGCTTTCAACAAATTTAGGTAATATTTTTAATTTTTTATATAAATTCAAGTGGATTTAATCTCGCTCGTTGTAATCTCTTTGTTTTCTAGCCTGCACACGAAACAAAGGCTAACGCATTTTAAACAGTTGTTTAAAATGATTCACATAAAATATAAAGTTTGTAAATAGGTACTATTTAACTTTAATAAATTTTGTATTGAACTAAATCTTTCCAATTAACAGAGTTATTTAAACAAACCCAAGGCACGGTAATGTGCAAGCCTCTATCTTCCTTTCTTACGTACCTTTTCATAAGTAGATTTGAAACAATTTTAACAAGTGGAAGTGATTCTTTTCCTAGAGTATAGTTTCCTTATGTGGACGATATTTTCGCAGTGTTCGGCACACATACAAATTGGACGATTTTATTGCTAGACCGAACAATAAATGTAACTCAATAAAATTTACTCACAAATTATAAAATAATATAATCTATATTATTTAGATCTATTAGTTATCAAAAACAAAGACACTATAGAGTTTGATATCCACAAGAAGGAACCCACCTTTTCTTAAGTTAAATTCTGAATAAGTCGCATCTTAAGTTCATACAAAAAATTGCTAGTTTGAATTTTTTGTAAATCGGTTAGTACATTTTCCTTTAAGCAAACAAACAATTGACGTGACATGACCTGAGTTTTCCTAGTGAAGAAATAATTAACAAACATAAAGCAAAGAAAATGTTAGCGGAAAAGAGAAAGCAGAAAAAACTTCGTTTGAATACTATTTGTTAAGGCGTCTCGTCTGGATTAGACCTCTAAAATTTACATATTTCTTAGTAACCGTATTTGTTATGATATCTACCATCTGTACAATGTAATTTTAAACATGATTAGGAATAACCCAACAAGGGTCATTTCTTACCTACAATTGGCAGTACGTCTGCTACCCTATATCAGGTAGATAGAGTAGAAATATTCAATATTCATTCAAGGCAGTTCTTATATAGACTCCGAACAAGCATCACGCTTGTCAGCATAATCATAATCATTTCGTAGAGTTCTTCTGTAAACTCGACACAATCAACACCCTTTATCATATTCATTTAAAGCAGTTCTTCTATAGACTCCGAACAAGCATCACGCTTGTCAGCATAATCATAATCATTTCGTAGAGTTCTCATGAAGTCTAAAGCATACCATAATATTGGTAACTTTGTATAAGTTTAACAGTTTGTTATAAATGTTAAGTGTTACAACATCAGCGTTTAATTTAACACAACATAATCAGGTCCTTCGAGCTATCAAGAAACAAAAACATAAAATGTGGTACATCAGTACAAAACGTAATTAAACACTATTTAAACCGCGAATCACGAGAAGTCTCGCTAGCATTTTTAAGAAAGCTAGTTTGCAAGTAACATTTTCGACAAAAAAAAACATTTCAATAGTTTGAAGATTGCCCAAAAGTAAGGATAAAGCCACTGAAATGTCGGCGATCTATGAAATAAGTTCTGAAAATTGTGCTCGTCAATTAGTTGGGCAAACTAAAATGTCTGTTGAGACTAGATTTAAAGAACATTAACCCCAACGGAGATACGGTACCAAAGATAAATCATGCGCGGCCCGGTATATTTGAGACAATAATCACCATAAAGATAAATAAAAAATGTTAGACAACTAAGAGGATTAAACACATTTAGGAGAGTTGTGACGAAGTAGATATTTTCAGAACAGCTGTAGATATTAAAAGCGACTGTTCGAAAATAAATATAATATAAATCATGCGGGTAAAAATTCCACGCAGTAAAAATAATTATTTTATCATTAATATTTCTTAAAAGTACGCATTTTCGAATTATCGCGGCGGAGTAAAAACATATCTGTAAAAGATAAGGATAAGGTATCTACTACCGATTAAGATTTTTCAGCCGGTGACTGCAGAGAAAATAAAGACGAGAGGCAGAAAGTGTTCACCGTTTGCCGTAGCGTGTTGAAATCTATAACTTAAATTTCGCTTCAGTGAATAAAAAGTCTGTTCGTTTAAATTGTAAAACGTTAGATTACAGTACCGTCCGTCCCGTTGTTGTATGACACAATTTTGTATTCTAATAATTCTGCCGATCGTAGTCTAGGCAAGAACCCTTTAGGCTTCTCTTATTTTATTTAGGTATAGCGAATTTTCGGATATTTTTCTCAGTTCCGCGTGTCTATCCGGTGACGTCGAGATAGCGGGATCTAGCGTAGTTTCCTTCCATTACCCTATCCCATTATTGTTGGCCTGTCGTAATACTTTCGGGAGGTGATGCTGTAGCTAACACAGATCTCTCGAGTATATTGCGTATTACCGTTCTGATTCGACTCTGGTCTGGACGCTGTAAGTACACAAGTAGGCCAAGGTCGAGTTAGTATATGACAATATCCTTCCACAGGGTGTCCCCCTATAATCCTTCCCGTTCCTTATCGACGCCCTGACGTCGAGGCGTTTGATCTCATGGTACCGACTTCGACAGATAGACGCCATTTTAGCTATTTGAGGGGCGTTTCTCCAATCGACCCACTTAACGGCTGCATCCACGAGTTGTAAATCACAGCACTCGGAGTTTCCGCCCGCGTGTCTCGCGCATTTCTTCTCCGTGGGGAATAATTAATTTTGTTGGCTCGTCACCAGTAACATTACTTGTTTTAGGATAAATTAGCGTGTTAAGTATCATTTACATTGTAATAATACCAGTGGACTGTAACGTTTTATAAGGCAATAAATAGTGTGGGAAGTATATTCAGTCTATATTATACCCGCAAATAAATCTGCTGCACCCATACAAACTTTCGGAAGGTCAGGGAAATACCGGGGGAGCGATTAAACCCTGCAACCTCGGAGGTGTCTATACGGCCTGTTACCGGCTACCGGCTACCGGACCCTCTCCACAGAGCTATCCAGGCACTCTGACCACAACCGTGGCCAGAGCCTTGTGACGAGGTTGCAGACATCCTCGCAGGGAGTAAACTCTTTCAAAATCTGGCGCCCGGGACCGTTCTCGTAAATCCGTTAATCTGTTCCACTGCATAATTCACCCCGCAATTCAGGCCTTGTTACAAAATAGCGCCCGAGCAGTTTAGCCGAGCAGGTAGCCGTAACTAAAAAGCTGACTATTCCGTGTTAATACCGTCCCGTTCCGATATAGTTCCGTTACATATTATTAAATTTAAAAAAAAGCTGACCGTTCCGTATTAATACCGTCCCGTACAATACCGTCCCGTGCCGATATAGTTCCGTTGCATGTTATTAAATAAAAAGAAGTCCGTTCCGTGTTAATGCCGTCCCGTTCCAATACCGCCCCGTTCCGATATCGTTCCGTTGCAAATTATTAAACAAAAACCGTCACCGTCATGTCCCCTCCGCAAGAAAATGTCCCAAACTGGAAGGTACAGTTTGATGGAAATTCCGACCCAGCTGCCTTTTTAGAACGTCTGGAGAAAATACGCTCGTATTCAGGTGTCAGCAGCGACCGTCTATTATCCGCCCTCCCACAATGGTTAGATGGACCAGCCCTGTTGTGGTACCGCAACAACCGGGGCATGTGGAGCCAATGGGAAAATTTCATGACTGATTTCCGTCAATTCTACTTCCCAGTTAATTACTTGGTGGACATAGAAACGGATATAAGCAGGAGGCTCCAGCTACCGGACGAGCCTGTCATAAGGTATGCCTTCGACCTCCAAACGCTTATTAGGAGACATGGGAATATGTCCCCGGAAAAGGAGCTAACATGGCTCAGAAGAAATCTACTACCTCAATACCGCCAAATGCTGTTCATAGAGAAGGTTAAGTCCGTCGAATCCCTCGTCCAAGAAACCCGTCGTAACCAGCGTTTGACCGGGCCACCCACGAGGCTGCAACCAAACCATGCTCTGTACTACTCACCCCCACCGAGCCCCACCGCCAGAGTAACACCGCCAACGTCAGATATTCAACACGGCACGTTTATACCAGCAAACAGTAGAGCTAACCCGAATGAGGTACAGGGCAGAAACAACACCCGTAGAACTGCGAGATTTGTTCCTACTTGCTGGCGATGTGGCCAACCCGGACACATGAGAGGCCAGTGTCAAGCGCCGCCAGCCAGGTTGTTTTTCTCGCGCTGCGGGCGTCCCGACACCCTGTCGAGGGACTGTCCTTGCTTACCCCGTCAGGGAAACTATTAAGGGACTGCGCCGGACCGAGAACCCCGCAGTTTCCGTCACACGAACCCTCGGAAACAGCCGTCGTAACAGACAACCGACCGTTTATGGCGATAAGCATCGCCGAAGGGACCTTGGAAGCGCTGGTGGACACCGGGGCCACGCGCTCATTCGTGGGTGGCAAAGTGGTTGATTATTGCCACTCGAAAGGCATCCCTGCGATCCACATAGGCGACGTGGCCACTCGGGTCGCTGACGGCAATGCCATCAACATCGGACAGGGTTACGACCTGCTGATGAGGATTGGCTCGCGGACAATCAGACGCCGCCTGCTATATTTACCCACATTGCCAGTCGATATTCTCTATGGAATGGACATCCTGAAGGAACACGGGTTTGAGGTAGACCTCCGTACCGCTCAGTGCCGACTAAATGGTGAATTGATACCGCTCACCATCGCAGATTGTACACAGCTTACCGCTGGGGAACAAGTATCAACCGAAGGCCCTTCCTTGCCACACCTATCTGCCGTTGAACAGCAGGAGCTGCAGCGATTCCTAGCTGACGAATTGCCCGCTTTTGCGGATATCAAAGGTCCTACTCACCTGATACAACACCGTATACGGCTTGCTAAGACTACGCCTATTAAATAAAGGTATAGACCCTGTAACCCTAAAATGCAGGATGTAAGAGGTGGATAGAATGTTAGCGGAAGGCGTCATAGAGCCGTCGTCTATCCCCTGGAGCTCGACAATCGTGATTTTCAAAAAAAAGATGGTACCCCACGCTTCTGCATAGATTTCCGCAAAGTAAATGAGGTATCGGTTAAGGACGCGTATTCCCTCACTTACATATCGGCCATATTAGACAAACTGAGGCGAGCTAAGTATATCACCACCCTCGACATGCGGCAGGGATACTGGCAGATACCGTTGACGCCGGAAAGTCGACCGATCACGGCGTCCCCGGAAGGGGCTTATTGTTCAGGGTAATGAGCTTCGGTCTCCATTCGGCCAGCGCGACATTCCAACGTCTACTAGATAGGATCATAACTTCCGAGATGGACGACATCGCGTTCGCCTACTTGGACGACGTAATTGTGTTGGGAGAGACCTTCGAACAGCACCTGAACAACCTCCGTGAAGTATTCCGCCGACTCCGTAACGCTAACCTGCAGCTAAACCCAGACAAGTGCCACTTTTGCCGCCCTTCTCTCACACGTGGTGAATGAGAACCGATCCGGATAAGGTGGCGACGATCCGCGCCATGTCCCCGCCGAACAACGTCCGTAGCCTACGTAGGTTTTTGGGAGCTTGCTCGTGGTACCGAAGGTTCTTGAAGGACTTTTCGCGAGTAGCAGCCCCACTAACCAGGCTCCTAAAGAAGAAGGAAAAATGGAGTTGGACCGTACACCACCAACAGGCGTTCGACGACCTAAATACCGGACTCACCGAGACCCCAGTGTTAGCGTGCCCTGACTTTACGAAGCGCTTCACGTTACAAACCGACGCTTCCAACGACGAACTGGGTGTATCGCTAACAAAACCAGGATGATGGGGAACGAGTAATAGCGTATGCCAACCGTACTCTGACCGACCCGGAAAAGAACTACTCAGTAACCGAAAAAGAATGTCTGGCCATAGTGTGGGGCATAGAAAAGATGCGGCCGTATTTGGAAGGCTATAGCTTTACCGTATTAACCGACCATATGTCCCACCGATGGCTACAGTCAATCCGTAGCCTTTCGGCAAGGTTGGCACGCTGGAGTGTGTTCCTCCAGCAATACGATTTAGAACATAAAATACAGGAAAGGCGCCATGAACCGGGTGGCCGACGCGTCATCGCGAAACGCGTTACCGGCTAGGGATACGCCGGAGGAACATGCTTGCTTCAGCCGAGAAGACGCCCAATGCACATGGTTTAAAAACAAAATCACCGAGGTGCAGAAGAATACCGATACGTTTCCGGACCACCGTGTGGAAGGGGGAAGCTCTATAGGCACTTCTGGGACTCCAACGAGTTCGGCGAGCCTGAGGTATACAACCCGTGGAAAACATGTGTCCCGAAAAACTTCAGGTCAAGATTACTGGAACAAAACCATGATGCACCCACCGCGGGGCATTTAGGAGTCGCCAAGATCTTGCGCGCATAGCCCGCAATTACTACTGGCCCGGCATGTTCAGAGACATCGCACGTCATGTCCGGCAGTGTGATCGTTGCCAAAGGTACAAGGTGTCACAGCAACAATTGTAAGCAATGGGCCGTGGGAGGTCGTGAGCATAGATCTGGTAGGACCACTACCCCGATCCAAGAAGGGTAACTGCTCCCGTAAATCCGTTAATCTGTTTCACTGCACAATTCACCCCGCAAGTCAGGCCTCGTTACAGAGTATATATATATATATATATATATATATATATATATATATATATATATATATATATATATATATATATATATATATATATATATATATATATATATATATATATATTATTGCATGCATAGACCTAGCGATATTTTTAATAATAAAGTTACTATTAAAAAAAAGGACAAAATAAATACCTGGAAGTAAGAATCCAATTTGTTGTCACAGCTACATTTAGATACAGGGGGTAAATTACATTGCAGACTATTATCCAACTGAACCTGAAATTTAAAATAATTAACTATATGAATTCGTCAATGAATGGATCATGACATCATTTAAAGATACCAGATAAGACATACCAAAATTTTGTATTGCACATATATTGAACAATTAAAATAAATAAATGCACTGCCTAACAATGTACAAAGTTATAAAAGTGATATAAATCCCAGAGACCAAACGTTATAGACAGATATAAAACAAGTTTAATAAACTGTCTGCGACGAAGTAAAAACTAATGATTTTTTTAAGAAATGTATTTAGTTAATTTGATGAAAATTTGTGAATATGTAAGGAAAATTTATGTAAGGACAGGTAAATTTGTTAAATTAGTGATTAACGAAAGAGTTTCTTAATAATAATAAGAAGAATGATTAAGGATTGATTTTTGTTGATGAAAATATAGATAGGTTAGAAATCTAAACATACAAATAATTTTTGACCAACCTGACTCTAAAATCCAATTATTGAATTAATATGATCGAAAGGAAGTGACTTTCTCTTGACTCATTTGGTGAAATCTATGATGCTGTTGGACATATCTGAAACAGAAACAGTAATTGGTTGACAAGCAAATTTAAATAGTAACTAACAAATTTGATTCGTCATATAAAACAAAAACGAGACGACTCTTAATTTCCGTGAGGATGAGGAGAATTGTTAAGAAGCCGATCGAGACAAGCTAGTAGCTTGCAGATGAAGAAAAATGTTCAAAAAATTAAATAAATGCGTAAACAATAGTCAGAGTGAAATAAAAAAGTTGTACCTACCAGTAAACAACTTTAGAAGAACCTCAAGCAAGGATACCAGTACTTATATCGTAAATAACAGTGAATAATGGAAAATCTCAACCCACGCCACAGTTTCAAATCCAGGTTTTCCATCAAAGATTAATAAAAACTGCAGTATAATTCCAAACAAGATTGTAAACATCCATTAATACAATAATAATATGTCAATTTGAGAAGTAAATGTCATCTATGAAGCAATTTTGCCAAATATAGGAATATAAATCCAATATATATGGAAGTACTCTAAAGAACCAAAAGAGGGCGCTACACAGGAGATCACGTGAGAAATACAAAACCCTTTCAACAATTTTAAGACTCAATCTCCTAGGCTACCAAATTTAGCCAAAGCGAGGTTACTATGGTGATAGATATAACAAGTGAAAATAATTGGATTTATTATGAAAAGTTAAGTCAAATTTTAAGCATCACATTTAAAGTTATAATAACAATCAAAATTTGTAATATCCTTTAACAAAAGCTGTCACATTTTATTTAAAATTAAGAAATAGAGAGGATCCCAATTAAGATTTAAAATTTTTAAAGGAAATAAAAGTAAAAATTAATTAAAGATAAGTTCATAAGAAATCTTGACAAATAGAATAAATGTTTTCAAAGTTTTAAATAGTATATCGTCATTTTTTCTACCGCTGCCAAAATGCGTCCATTGACTAATCAATCTTAAATTAAGTAAATAGGTTCAGCAAATAAAATATAGGGGCTGCAAGTGTGAGAATTTTCGACATTGGGGAACCCAAATATAAAACATTCTCTGTAGAGAAAGGAGAAACTCAACTATAGCTAGCTGTGGTAAAGTAAATAAACCAATAAAGGGACCAGGTAAATATTTATTATATTAGAAGATCTTTTAACAATATAAATATAATCAAAAATTGGAATATTGAAAGATATACTTTGACATTCAAAAGAAAGATGACTTTAGCTATAAAGACATAAGTAACGGGTGTCCTAAAATAAACAAACATTCGTGTATAAATTAAGAAATTTAATTCAATAAAAGTAAAAAACAAAAGGCGCCCAACATAAATACACAATCAAACAAACATAATATTTACAAACACATTTATTCAATATAAAATACAATTGCGAACATATCTACTTTCTATAAAATACACACAAAAATATACATCATTAACACTATAAATACATATAAACTTAGATAAAATACATAATATTCAAATATAAACCTTGAAATACTAGAGATACAATATAAATTATACAATAAATGAATACATCCTACAAATACTTTAATTAGCGCACAAAACGTAGGACAAATAAATACAAACACACACACACCATAAAATTACCATAATATATATATATATATATATATATATATATATATATATATATATATATATATATATATATATATAGTGAAAAAGATCACCCTGTATAAATATATTTAAATTTTAATTTTAATGGGTATAATTTAGGATGCTTTTACTTTTATTTGTTGTATTTTAAAATGTAAATAGAAATTTTTATATTGACAGTTTACACACAATGTTTATCTATGACCCTGTAGATTTTATTAATGTATTTGTGTTTGTTTAATGTTTTAGTGTAAAGAAAAAATGTCGAACGATATGGATATATACACAATTTACAGAGAGCCCATGTACATCACGTGTAAACTGTAAGTATTGTACTTACTACTGACCTGTGGTCCAATTATTTCAACACATGTTGCTAAGATAACCCCCCAATAACCTATATCTGAACATTTATATATTTCAACAAATAATAGGAGTTTAACGTTATCAAATTAGATTTAGACAATATATATATATATATATATATATATATATATATATATATATATATATATATATATATATATATATATATATATATATATATATATATATATATATATTGTGCTGGGAAATTGCACATTATAAATTATTAGTACATCAGAGTGTACATAATACAAATTCCCTATAAATGTTACATAAAAAAGGAAAACCCTTACGCACAATATATATATATATATATATATATATATATATATATATATATATATATATATATATATATATATATATATATATATATATTGTCTAAATCTAATTTGATGACGTTAAACTCCTATTATTTGTTGAAATATATAAATGTTCAGATATAGGTATATTGGGGGGTTATCTTAGCAACATGTGTTGAAATAATTGGACCACAGGTCAGTAGTAAGTACAATACTTACAGTTTACACGTGATGTACATGGGCTCTCTGTAAATTGTGTATATATCCATATCGTTCGACATTTTTTCTTTACACTAAAACATTAAACAAACACAAATACATTAATAAAATCTACAGGGTCATAGATAAACATTGTGTGTAAACTGTCAATATAAAAGTTTCTATTTACATTTTAAAATACAACAAATAAAAGTAAAAGCATCCTAAATTATACCCATTAAAATTAAAATTGAAATATATTTATACAGGGTGATCTTTTTCACTATATATATATATATATATATATATATATATATATATATATATATATATATATATATATATATATATATATATATATATATATATATATATTATGGTAATTTTATGGTGTGTGTGTTTGTATTTATTTGTCCTACGTTTTGTGCGCTAATTAAAGTATTTGTAGGATGTATTCATTTATTGTATAATTTATATTGTATCTCTAGTATTTCAAGGTTTATATTTGAATATTATGTATTTTATCTAAGTTTATATGTATTTATAGTGTTAATGATGTATATTTTTGTGTGTATTTTATAGAAAGTAGATATGTTCGCAATTGTATTTTATATTGAATAAATGTGTTTGTAAATATTATGTTTGTTTGATTGTGTATTTATGTTGGGCGCCTTTTGTTTTTTACTTTTATTGAATTAAATTTCTTAATTTATACACGAATGTTTGTTTATTTTAGGACACCCGTTACTTATGTCTTTATAGCTAAAGTCATCTTTCTTTTGAATGTCAAAGTGTATCTTTCAATATTCCAATTTTTGATTATATTTATATTGTTAAAAGATTTTCTAATATAATAAATATTTACCTGGTCCCTTTATTGGTTTATTTACTTTACCACAGCTAGCTATAGTTGAGTTTCTCCTTTCTCTACAGGGAATTTTTTATATTTGGGTTCCCCAATGTCGAAAATTCTCACACTTGCAGCCCCTATATTTTATTTGCTGAACCTATTTACTTAATTTAAGATTGATTAGTCAATGGACGCATTTTGACAGCGGTAGAAAAAATGGACGATATACTATTTAAAACTTTGAAAACATTTATTCTATTTGTCAAGATTTCTTATGAACTTATCTTTAATTAATTTTTACTTTTATTTCCTTTAAAAATTTTAAATCTTAATTGGGATCCTCTCTATTTCTTAATTTTAAATAAAATGTGACAGCTTTTGTTAAAGGATATTACAAATTTTGATTGTTATTATAACTTTAAATGCGATGCTTAAAATTTGACTTAACTTTTCATAATAAATCCAATTATTTTCACTTGTTTATCTATCACCATAGTAACCTCGCTTTGGCTAAATTTGGTAACCTAGGAGATTGAGTCTTAAAATTGTTGAAAGGGTTTTGTATTTCTCACGTCATCTCCTGTGTAGCGCACTCTTTTGGTTCTTTAAAGTACTTCCATATAGATTGGATTTCTATTCCTATATTTGGCAAAATTGCTTCATAGATGACATTTACTTCTCAAATTGACATATTATTATTGTATTAATGGATGTTTACAATCTTGTTTGGAATTATACTGCAGTTTTTATTAATCTTTGATGGAAAACCTGGATTTGAAACTGTGGCGTGGGTTGAGATTTTCCATTATTCACTGTTATTTACGATATAAGTACTGGTATCCTTGCTTGAAGTTCTTCTAAAGTTGTTTACTGGTAGGTACAACTTTTTTATTTCACTCTGACTATTTTTTACGCATTTATTTAATTTTTTGAACATTTTTCTTCATCTGCAAGCTACTAGCTTGTCTCGATCGGCTTCTTAACAATTCTCCTCATCCTCACGGAAATTAAGAGTCGTCTCGTTTTTGTTTTATATGACGAATCAAATTTGTTAGTTACTATTTAAATTTGCTTGTCAACCAATTACTGTTTCTGTTTCAGATATGTCCAACAGCATCATAGATTTCACCAAATGAGTCAAGAGAAAGTCACTTCCTTTCGATCATATTAATTCAATAATTGGATTTTAGAGTCAGGTTGGTCAAAAATTATTTGTATGTTTAGATTTCTAACCTATCTATATTTTCATCAACAAAAATCAATCCCTAATCATTCTTATTATTATTATTAAGAAACTCTTTCGTTAATCACTAATTAACAAATTTACCTGCCCTTACATAATTTTTCCTTACATATTCACAAATTTTCATCAAATTAACTAAATACATTTCTTAAAAAAATCATTAGTTTTTACTTCGTCGCAGACAGTTTATTAAACTTGTTTTATATCTGTCTATAACGTTTGGTCTCTGGGATTTATATCACTTTTATAACTTTGTACATTGTTAGGCAGTGCATTTATTTATTTTAATTGTTCAATATATGTGCAATACAAAATTTTGGTATGTCTTATCTGGTATCTTTAAATGATGTCATGATCCATTCATTGACGAATTCATATAGTTAATTACTTTAAATTTCAAGTTCAGTTGGATAATAGTCTGCAATGTAATTTACCCCCTGTGACAACAAACTGGATTCTTACTTCCAGGTATTTATTTTGTCCTTTTTTTAATAGTAACTTTATTATTAAAAATATCGCTAGGTCTATGCATGCAATAATATATATATATATATATATATATATATATATATATATATATATATATATATATATATATATATATATATATATATATATATATATATGTCAATGCGCAATTTGCTGGACCAAATCATATGACTATGCGTAAGTTGCTGGACAAACCGCATCATAGCTGGACGTCCAGCTATGAACACTACTTCTTTATAAGTACTAGCGTTAATGGCTGGACACAAGCAAAAACATGAGTTTTAGCTACGTTGCCAAATATGTTATGCTTTAGTATTCTTTGTTTCCTTCGCATTCCTACAGTTTTGTAATTATTGTAAATATAAAACAAATAGTTTTAAACTTCAAACATATGTCTTGAATATTATAACTATTATAATACCTAATAAAATTATAATGAAACTGTGTATTTTCAGAATGAAATGAAAAATAGCTTGTAATAAATATTTTCTATGCACATAGTTTTTCAAGAACCTGCAGATTATAAACTAAAGTTTTGCGATAAAAATATTTTTGTTCTCAACTTAGGAAACAGTCGAGAAGCAGAAATCAACACACTTCTCAAATATAATAAGAAAAAATTCAATTAGACATAAAAACAAAAATAAATGTCAAGATGGTTGGATACGACGGCGTCAAGGGGTCACGTTAAAAAATTATTTTCCAATAATTCTGAGATAAAGAAGTTAGAAAAAATGTGACAAAAAAAGTCAGAATTCTGTGATAAAAAATATATAATATATTTTGTATCAGAATTCTAGCTTTTTTATCTCAGAATTCTGACTTTTTATGTCACATTTTTGAGATTAAAAAGCAAGAATTCTGATACAAAAACTCAGAATTATTCGAGAGTTTTATACGACAGCGTCTAGGTAGTGCCACTTGCAAAACGTTTACCTATTGATTATTGATGTGTAATTAGGTAGGTAGCTCTCATGTGGCGGTTTGACAGTTAGTTGATGGTGTTTACAAACTCAAAGGTAAGAAAATTGGTTTATTGACTATTATTCTCCTGGTGTTAATAAAATAATACACATTAGATGCATTCTTACCACAATTGGAACCGTAGACCGGTTTAGCTCTACTTAGAGCTCGTCAGTACGGTATACTAATTGCAGTGAAAATACACCTATAAAGTAATACGGTTATGGTAGCCAGCCTCCCAAAACTAAGTTAGATGTAAGACACGAAACACGTGCCGCCATCTCGTTGGGGAACCAGGTAGGCTATCTAGTTCCGCAACGAAATGGAGGCACGTGTTTCGTGTATTAGATCTCACTTAGAATAATGCATAGTGCATAGGTGCTTATATAATGGTCTTATTAATTATGTACGTAAGTCGTCGTATAAATATACAACTATATATTACTGTTTAAAAATGTTTTGTTCAACATTATAACCATGGAAATTTTAGCTCAATTAATGTTAAGTCAGCCTTAGAAGCATATAAATATATGTATGTTTTTGTTTGTTTAACGTCGGTTTACTTCCGCGACTATGGCCAACCACCGACGCCAGGGAGTAGTTTCACCTTACTATCCTGGAAATTTTGCCGAGCCCTGCCGTTCTGCAAGGATATTAGGGATATTCAACGTGCCCAACATCCCATGGGCACGGGACCGACGGCCTTACGCCCTCTCCGAATGGCGAAACGTGCAGACATTCAACTTGCTCAAATACAATGCTACAACCTCGGTTGATGTTAGTGCTAAAAAAGTTGCCTAAGTGCTGGGCGCTAGTTGACCCGTCCTGGCTTCGCACGGGTGGTAAGTGTGGTAATTCGTAGAAAGCTTGTACAGTGCGGGGCAGTTTGAGTAGGGTGTCGGAAGTCGGAAGCCAGATGTCGTGTATAGCATTCTTCAAGCACGTCAAGTGTCCAAACTGTTCACTGAGACACGTAACGTTCGGTTTCGACACCTGTTACATATTCGTTTTCCTGAAGTCTCAGATTACCAAAATTGCAAGTTGTTCAAACAAAAATTGATTTAATTGATCTGTATCCATAAATTATTGTCTACTAATATTGATCAATTTTGATAACTAATAGTTTGCTTATTCTGTTAAAATATTCTCTACATTTTTAATAGCGAATTTTTTTAACTTCCCTATCTGACAATACTAAAAAAATCGTTTTCATTAACGCTCTCTGATTTTATCAGTAGAATGCGCCACACGAAGGTCTGGACTGGTATTGACTAACATTAGAATGTTATTTTTAGTCAATTGTCTCTGCTTCATTCTAGCATTGACTAATTAGAACATGGACACTGTAATCTTGTTAGTTTGCTATATTTACTATTATGTTTCTTTGAACATCAGTTCACATAAATAATGATCTACTGATTTTAAACTATTACTCATACAGAAGGTGAGCGACAGTTGAAATTATTATTAATTAATAATTTGGTTAACACAACATCATACCTAATAATTCTTTTAGAAAATTCGAACTCATTGTACAATTATCGAGATTATATATTATAATCTAATAATAAATAAAATTAATTCACTTGCTGACAGTGTACTTAATTCTCAATACGGGGTCTCCATTTTCAATTATAATACAAAAATCCTAATCCCAGCTAGTAATTATCTTCGGAAGAGTTTATTAAGCAATTCGGTTGAAATTCAGAGCAAACAATTTTCTTTGTTTCTTTTCTTATGTCTTATGTACGTTAATACGCCAAATTGACAACAATTGATTCCTTTTTGCAATCAGGATTTCTTAAAAACATCAAAAATTGACAGATCAAGTTTCTTTAGGATTTAAGGAATTTGTTATTTAGTTAGTTAAAGAAAGTTCAGAATAATAACGGGTGAGTTCACCAGGCGCCAGCAGCTGCCAGCACAGTCAACATTTTTTGACATAAACAATGCAGCCATGATCTACGCACCATCTAACGATAAATAGTAACACTTCACTTATTTAATAAAACTAGAGTTGCATTTTGTACGCCAGTTAGACCAACCATCTCCCAATGCCATGCATTGTAATGTTTGAAACCAACATTGTCTACAAGGTCTGTTTACACTACACGGTCCTAGACCATAGGCGTCTCGAGAATTAGGATTGAAATTTTCATAAATACGATTAAAAAAATAAAATAAAATTTAAAAGATGTTTAACCACCTATACATTATTTAAGTATACTATTAACTAAAAAGTCTGGACGCAGCAAGTGCGTTATGGTAATGAATTTTTATAGAATTGATTTCTCGAATAAAATGTTTGAAAGTCTCAATGTTGCAATGTTGTGATCTCGTCACAAGCGATTTTTTTCTATGCAAATTCAGTAAAAAGTGTTTTCAACAAAAATGTAAGAAAAAAATTAAGAAAAACCTTCAATATCTTGCAGCTCTACCAGTTTTTCTAGAAATGACCACCTGATTTGTGTGCTGCCATGTTTAATAGATCTACAACTTGCCGGACAATTTCTTATTAATTTCATCATGTGGCAAGCATCTAGGCAAATATATACATTTTAATGGATTACAGGATGCGGCAAATAAACCTTTAAACCTTCTTGGGTAAATTTTCAGATTAGCTACCGAACGCTTTTCAAAAAATTGTTTTCAAAAATATTACTAGGACCCCCCTGGATGCACAAACTACAAGAAAAATTTCTTGTTCACACCCCACAAGGAAGTTACGGGACTAGAATTGAATAGGGGTGCTGGGTGGGGGTAGGTAATAAAAAGGAAATAAGAGTAGAAAATGCAAAGAAAACTGTTTTAAAGCTGTCTATTTGAACCCATATCCCCATTAAACACCGCCTACACCGCACAGAACCCCTATTCGCCCCAGGTCCCGTAACTTCCTTGGGGGGTATGAACAAGACATTTTTTTGTGGTTTATGCAACGAGGGTGGTTGTATGCACACGAGAGGGGAAGGAAAATGCCTACGACGAATCTGACACCCCCCACCACCATCAGTTCAACTTGTGACGTTGGCGGGACCCCCCCCCCCCCCCGTCCCGCCAATGGGATGTTGCTGGGTGTGGGTGCTTCGTCGTGAGGATCTTCCTTCCTCTCTCGCGTGCATACAACCACCCTCGTTATATAATACCATACATAAACCACAAGAAAAATGTCTTGCTCATACCCGCCAAGGAAGTTACGGCACCTGGGGGAATAGGGGTAGTGTGCGGAGACGGCAAGGTTTAAGGGAGATATGGCTTCAAGATGTGAAAAAGACAGCTTTCAAGCCCGTTTTCTTCGCATTTTCTGCTCATATTTCCTTTTTACTACTTTTAAAATGCTCAATCAGCGATTTCTGGTAAAAAACTCTTAAGACGTCTTTTCTGGTGGCGCAATATATTTATTTTCCTCTTTTGTTTTTTATTACTCGTTTAGCAATAGACCATTTTTTTAAAGATGTTTTTGGAGTTCCTGATAAACTGGAAATATCTCCAAAATAACGAAGTTTTTTTCTAAAAAAAATGGACGATATTTCGTCAGTTTTCAGTGAACAGAGTATAACTTTAAAAAATGGTTTCTAGTATTTTCCCTCAATTCTAAGTCTAGGCATATTAACTTACTTTTGACCTGGAGTTATGTTAGCTTTTGGTGTTAATTCAGGAGGGCTGCCAAGTGCCGCACCTGTTGAACATGATAGTTCCAAGGCAGTAAGAGTTGATGATAACGATTGACTGCAATTTTTATCGGGTAATTTATAAATTTAAACAATAATAAAGGTTTACAAAATAGGAAGATAAAAAGAATTATTTACCTTCTTTCCGCATGAGGAAGAGCTTTCATTCCAGAAGTAGAAGGCACTGGAGAACGTAAAACTGATGGAGACGCTGCGTTTTTAGTACCCTTCTTCCACTTGGATAAATAATAAAAGTATTATATATTACGTATACTTGAAATTTATCTCTCGGAGTGACATCAGCGACACCCAACCGGTTATCTCATCCAAGTCCAAGTATTGACCGTATGAGTGGTGCTCAGCTTCAATTAATAGCGAGTTTGACGTAAAACCATAGATTTTTTTTAATGCCTATGGCAATCGCTTGGCCATTGGTATAATTTCACTCAATCTTTATTAACTTATTCCAATTTGCCATAGAAGGTCAACTACTTGTAGACTGGCCTGGCTATTTCTGGCCAGGTTGTAAATACATTTTTGAAGAAATAAGAGTATTGAGACAAACTAAGCTCAGCATTGTCTCAAAATCTGCATGGGGGCATAACACCTATATCTTATTGCTACAATATCTTTTTTGCTGCACTTTTCGACCTTGGGCGACCAGGGCGTCATTTATGGGGGACGGAGGGGTAGCGCGAGGTCTGTTTTCGGATTTTTTACAAACCATGCCAGCGAGCTACTTATACTAAATTTATATATGGGTCCATTTTAATGTGACTATTCCTAGCTTTTCATTTGGACAAACCGAATAATCTTTTGGGAAAGAAAGTGGTGGCTAAACGTTTGATTCTTTATAAACCACGAAATAAATCTTGTGGTTTCAACCCCCAAGAAAGTTACGGGACTCATGGTGTGGTATGGGGTAAACATAATTAAAGGAAGTAAAGCTGCAAAATATGAAAAAAAAAGCCTCTGATCGAAGTTTAACTAAGCTGCTATTTTTTCGCATTTTGCACTTAAATCTCTTTTTAATTTTTTCTCCGCCCAGCACCCTAATTCGTTCCGGGTACGGTTAATTGCTTGGAGGTTGTAACCATAACATTTATTTTGTCGTTTATGCATACATGGGTATAATAAATATATTTCAGAAAAAATACATATATACAGAAAGCTGACTGTGGAGTAATCTGCAAATTTACCAATATATTTTTTACGTGACCATACATAGGTATATCAGAATAGAGTGGTGACAAGCAATGAAAACACGACTATCAGAAATTACAAAACCTAACGTTTCTTGTCTCTTAAAGTGATTTTGGAGCTATTTCTGAAAATTCGCAATGAGATTTCTTGAATGATAGAGAAAACATGTTTGTTAGATAGCATTTTGGGCAGATAGTTCAAATAAAACTTTTATCATTCTCAAGATATACTACATTTAACTTTTGTCATACTTACCTGCACTCTTATTTTTTAACATTCTTAAACCTTATAGTAGTCCACTATGAGATTTTAATTACTACTGATTTTGCAAGTAATTTGTTTAAAACAGGGCGACAGGGCTGACAATTTACAAAATTGTTAGTTGGTTGTACACGTAGCCTCTATAACATTTTGTGTTAATTGGAGCTGTCGTGATACAACATACTACCTGGTTCCGCACCGAGATGGCGACCCTGTCGTACATCTCACAATGTTTTAGGAGACTGTCTATCATAGGCGTATTAACTTATAGGTGTGTTCTCGCTGTAATTAGTATAGCGCACTGACGAGCTCTATAAAGCGAAACCGGTCTGCGTTTCTAATTATGGTGAGAATACATCTATCCTTAAATTTCTATTCATGAACAAACCAAATAATGTATATTATTTGTAAAATCGGCAATCAAGCAAATATGATTCGCGTTCCCTCGACCCTAGATTGTTATTTCATTTTGCGGTCCATAATCGTCTGTTCTACTTATGGCGCCATTTTTATATCATGATCTTGCCATGTCATGTGAATAACCATACGTAATAATAGTTAAGATAGGTTCATACACTCCCGAATTACGAAATTTTTTCTATATTGTTTCATTTTAAATAAGAACGTCATATTATTTAAACTGAACCAATAGGAATAAGTTTTATAGATCCTGTATGAACCTAGCTTAAATCGATTTCGACATGAAAATTTTCACAAACAAATTTAAATACATTTACCTATATGTTCTGTCAGTATGTCAGTTGTGGGAATAATAATTTGTCACTTATTGTTTCCTTGCATATGGGTATGTAATTGACATTGACAATAATTTACCTACATTTTCACAAAAAATAACTTTGATCTGAAAATAGTTGTTTTCATGGTATACAGAATTAATGTCAAGTGATTCTCCCGCCTTAATTGTTTACAACGAACATCAATACTACAACTTCCCGCTCCCACTGTTTATATTGTCGCCCAGAATGTCATCTTATGTTGTTCTCATGTAAATTGCTGAATGTGGTTAATAATAACACATTACACTGGTAGATGCAAGAAGTAGCAAACAAATCAAATTTAAAAAATTCTACAAATCAAGAGCACGGGCAGAAAACAGCTGATTAATTGTATTGTCCGCACAATTACAAAACGGAGCTCAACATTTAACTTTGAAATTAGCGGGAACAGATTCTATTGACTAACTCCATAACAAGTTATTTCGTCTAGTTTCCTGTTTCATTGTTTCAATGTTGCGCCATTCTTTCTAATTCTAAAACATGTGTGTTGTAAACCTTCTTTGTTCTGTGTGTGGCGCACTTGCCAGATTTGAGTGCTTGCAGTTAAACAACAGAGCAGGTTATCCCCGTATAAAATTTGTTCAGACGTAATTTTATTTTGATGGCGCTATTATAGTTTAGCAATTAGAAGTCCTGGATGGTTTGAAAATAATTGCTTTCTTATTATACTTACATATTATCGTTATTACTTATTATCTAATAAAATATTTTCAAAGTACCTGACACAAAAGCAGTACATTGTCCGTGTATAAAGTACAATGTTAAAATAATTCGTTTTAAAGTCCAAATTTCGAAAATCTGAAACGTCTGACATTTACTCTTTAAATTTAAGGACTCTACTGCGTTTATATGCATATTTGACTAGCGTCAAAAGTTTATACCGTTTTTGATACATTAGTGGGTTTGCGCATGGCAGGTTTTCGGCTTAAAAAACCCTACACTGCCGTTATGATTTTGGGGTTAAAGGAACTTTTTAGAGTATAACCGTATTCAGAGAATACAGAACCCAAATCACCACAACACATTTTACAAGACCTAACGATCGTTTCAGTAACAACGTTAGCTTCATCAGATTTTCATCCTCTGATGAGGCTAACTTTGTTAGCAAAACGATCGTTAGGCGTTTTAAAATATGTTGTGGTGATTTGGGTTCTCGAAGTGTGCTTATAAGTGGCAATTTGAGTGCTAATTATTACGAGTATTTATAAACACATGTCCTACAAACCTTTGTTTTTCGAGATACAGGGTGCTGAAGTTTTTTATTGTCTTTCACAAATATCTCAAAAACGCTTCAATGTTTGAAAACCAAATTAAATATCTTCTGCCCTCAACCTAGTTCTGTCATGGATAAGTTTATTTGGGTAAAAATGGTTCATATTTCTCTGCCTATAAGTCATATATATGTGACCGTAAGATTCTCAGTTCTTGCGATATTATAAACTGACGAAAAATTGTTAACTGCAACGAACAACCCTTTACAATTTACAAATTATCGTAATTGTTCGCGTCGCTCACCTGCCTGAGAAGGAGCATAATCAAATACCAAATCCACAGTTCCACGACATAAGTTAAATTATAAAGTTTACAATTTTTCGTCAGTTTATATTATAGCAAGTGATTATAAACTAACGATGTTAACAATCATACGGCGACATATAGAGAGTGTTACAGAATAAGGTTTACAAACAGAAGGGGGTGATCGCGGATCTAAAAAAGCTGACAAAAGTTCTAACAAATGTATGTCCTAGTTTTTGAGATACATGGTGTTCATTTTTACTTTTTTATAGTTTTTTTTCCGCTAATATCTCAACAACACTTCGTTATTTGAAAGCCAAATTTTACATATCGTTTACTACTCGAAAACTGCTTCTTTCTGTTCTAATTAGCAGTTTACGAAACGTGTCAGTGGCGTAGAATTTGAGTCCCATGAGGTTTTATTTACGACCAATAGTGCATATCGTGCAAATTAAGTTTGCCACGACCAGTAAAAGTGGCTTCATCATAAAACGAGGGTCAGGATTTGAGTATGTTCGTTGCCCATCTCTCTTAGCCAAAATCATTTTCTTATAGGGCCTGGTGCAAGTCTTTTAAAACTGAAGGGTGAATTACTTGTAAGTGTTAACAAATTTCGCTTGTGCTTAAATAAAGATCCACTTGCACATAACAAGAACGTTTATAATATTATCTTCATTTCCTAATGGGCACCTTCTGGAAGGAACTGGAATGGGTTGTATACTCCCCGGTTGTCTTAAACGTATTGCTAATAGCCAGATTCTCTTATACTCTAGTGCCTTCGTCTAGGATATTTGGTAGCATTTTCATGTGCCGCATTAGAAGCATTTTCAGTCAGCATATCATAAGCCTCGGCATTCGTGTAAGCCATTTTTAAGGTATGTGCCACAAATTTTAATAATACGCGACAATTCTTTTTCTACTTGATAACCTGCCGATTTACGGATAGATATCTACATTTATTATTTTAAAACACATGTCCATTTACGCCAGTTCTACTTAAATTTTTGGTAATCAAATTCTAAAGGCCAATTCGCCTTGTCACTTCAACTATGGCTGCGATATGTGGAATATGATATGATAGTATTGCCCTCCTCTAAAAAATGACAACAGCACACGGTGTTCCCTGGCGGTCATCCATCTAAGTGCCAGCAGTGCCAGACGTTGCCTTAACTTCGGTGATCTGACGAGAACCGGTGTTTTCAACGTTTATTTTAAGTGTCATTTAAATATTATATGTGGCAAATGCCATGGAATGTTAAATCACGAAACTATGAAAACAATAATTTCTAATGTTAAAAATTATAATTTTGGCAACAACTCTAAAACTAACAAAGATATCGAACTGCCGTTTTAAGATTTTCAATGAAAATTTAATCTTCTTTTTAACTACGATATCTTAATTACACAAAATAAAAAAAGCTGCTATTATGGCGAATTGTGTCTTCTAGCACGCTTATTTAGAACTATCGTGTACCACTAAAAACGATGTTTAAAAGTACTGACAATATTCTTTAAAACAAGCGTTAATTCACTAAAATCTGATAAGTTGTTTGGAAGTTAGAGTAATTTAAATGATAACACTTTCAATAACCTCCACACTCTTATTAGGGTGAGTACGCCACTGCGCCCCGGACAACAATGAGGTAAAATCCTTCATCTTTCTAGTCCACTAAGGGTGTATTAAACCTTTTGAGCTTGACATATTTTTAAATTACACACACCATATTTTAATGTTTTTATACAAAACCTAATCACACTTTATTTCTATTCAAACTTATGTTACCAATAATAAAAATAATAGATTTTATCTGTCTTATTCACAATATTTCACAGTATCACGCTAGTTGACAGAAAATAAAATGTTAAAAATTCGTGTGTAGCTTTAATTATCGTAGAAAGTTATTAGATACAAACAAAATTCTTTCTCAGTAGATGAAATTGCAAATACTGCCTGAGGTTACAAATTTCTCTCCCTTTGAAATGAAACATGTATTATTATCATAGGCAACGTTGCATCAGCACTGTCCAGCAATTTGCGCTTAAATATATAGAGTTTGTGTCCAGCTAATGACGCATGGACATATAAAAACCGATGTCCAGCAATGAACGCTTTTACATATATATATATATATATATATATATATATATATATATATATATATATATATATATATATATATATATATATATATATATATATATATATATATATATACTCTGTAACGAGGCCTGACTTGCGGGGTGAATTGTGCAGTGAAACAGATTAACGGATTTACGGGAGTACGGGAGCAGTTACCCTTCTTGGATCGGGGTAGTGGTCCTACCAGATCTATGCTCACGACCTCCCACGGCCCATTGCTTACAATTGTTGCTGTGACACCTTGTACCTTTGGCAACGATCACACTGCCGGACATGACGTGCGATGTCTCTGAACATGCCGGGCCAGTAGTAATTGCCCGCTATGCGCGCTATGGTCTTGGCGACTCCTAAATGCCCCGCGGTGGGTGCATCATGGTTTTGTTCCAGTAATCTTGACCTGAAGTTTTTCGGGACACATATTTTCCACAGGTTGTATACCTCAGGCTCGGCGAACTCGTTGGAGTCCCAGAAGTGCCTATAGAGCTTCCCCCTTCCACACGGTGGTCCGGAAACGTATCGGTATTCTTCTGCACCTCGGTGATTTTGTTTTTAAACCATGTGCATTGGGCGTCTTCTCGTCTGAAGCAAGCATGTTCCTCCGGCGTATCCCTAGCCGGTAACGCGTTTCGCGATGACGCGTCGGCCACCCGGTTCATGGCGCCTTTCCTGTATTTTATGTTCTAAATCGTATTGCTGGAGAAACACACTCCAGCGTGCCAACCTTGCCGAAAGGCTACGGATTGACTGTAGCCATCGGTGGGACATATGGTCGGTTATTACGGTAAAGCTATAGCCTTCCAAATACGGCCGCATCTTTTCTATGCCCCACACTATGGCCAGACATTCTTTTTCGGTTACTGAGTAGTTCTTTTCCGGGTCGGTCAGAGTACGGTTGGCATACGCTATTACTCGTTCTCCATCATCCTGGTTTTGTTAGCGATACACCCAGTTCTTCGTTGGAAGCGTCGGTTTGTAACGTGAAGCGCTTCTTAAAGTCAGGGCACGCTAACACTGGGGCCTCGGTGAGTCCGGTCTTTAGGTCGTCGAACGCCTGTTGGTGGTGTACGGTCCAACTCCATTTTTTCCTTCTTCTTTAGGAGCCTGGTTAGTGGGGCTGCTACTCGCGAAAAGTCCTTCAAGAACCTTCGGTACCACGAGCAAGCTCCCAAAAACCTACGTAGGCTACGGACGTTGTACGGCGGGGGCATGGCGCGGATCGCCGCCACCTTATCCGGATCGGTTCTCATTCACCACGTGTGAGAGAACGGCGGCAAAAGTGGCACTTGTCTGGGTTTAGCTGCAGGTTAGCGTTACGGAGTCGGCGGAATACTTCACGGAGGTTGTTCAGGTGCTGTTCGAAGGTCTCTCCCAACACAATTACGTCGTCCAAGTAGGCGAACGCGATGTCGTCCATGTCGGAAGTTATGATCCTATCTAGTAGACGTTGGAATGTCGCGCTGGCCGAATGGAGACCGAAGCTCATTACCCTGAACAATAAGCCCCTTCCGGGGACGCCATGATCGGTCGACTTTCCGGCGTCAACGGTATCTGCCAGTATCCCTGCCGCATGTCGAGGGTGGTGATATACTTAGCTCGCCTCAGTTTGTCTAATATGGCCGATATGTAAGTGAGGGAATACGCGTCCTTAACCGATACCTCATTTACTTTGCGGAAATCTTTGCAGAAGCGTGGGGTACCATCTTTTTTTTTTGAAAATCATGATTGTCGAGCTCCAGGGGCTAGACGTCGGCTCTATGACGCCTTCCGCTAACATTCTATCCACCTCTTACTTCCTGCATTTTAGGGTTACGGGGTCTATACCTTTATTTAATAGGCGTTTAACGTCATCAAAGTAGATTTACGTAAGGGTTTTCCTTTTTTATGTAACATTTATAGGGAATTTGTATTATGTACACTCTGATGTACTAATAATTTATAATGTGCAATTTCCCAGCACATATATATATATATATATATATATATATATATATATATATATATATATATATATATATATATATATATATATATATATATATATATATATATAATATAAGTTGTATGAATTAAGCACCTGCGCCTATGTATAGTTCATTTGTCGAGCATTTTACACTGCGTGAGAATAAACATAGCTATATTCGAGAGCTTTGATAAGCAAGCTGTGAACGTTTGTTTGGTTTTCCGTCGAGGATTTGCTGTCCCTACATCGTTTCTTGACGCAAGCTTCCTTAGCGCTCTTTCTTAGTGCTCATCAAAAATTCAAATCTTCTCTTAGTGAAATCATGATAAACACAAAATGTTATACATTATAAATACGTTGTTTTCTAAAAACATACACTGACAAGCCCTAACTTATTAGGACTCTTAAGCCGCAGCAATATGCTTTTCTAGTGTTGGGTAAAACATCTGACTTACATATTTGAACTTTTTGTTAACAAAATTTCAAGTGTCTTTTAGTGCTTTCTTTTATCTTTTTTGTTACAAATAAACCGCGTCAGAAACAAATGTAATTTCTTTTATATTAGTGATTTTTCGTTAAAAAATTCACAAATGAGATCTCGACTTTTGAATTTTGAAAAAATGTATTCAAATGAGCGTGAATTAGGCCCCCTAGAACCAATATCTAAGGTCGGTTTCAAAATATATATATATATATATATATATATATATATATATATACATACATACATACATATATATATATATATATATATATATATATATATATATATATATATATATATATATATATATATATATATATATATATATATATATATATATGTGTGTGTGTGTGTGTGTGTACAGGTCGAATACACAGTTTGCCAGGTGAGTACCCTCTTGAATCGGACTTGGAGGTCGCGGGTTCAAATTCCGTATTCGGACAGTCGGTCTTTTTAACTCGAATGTGAAAAGGCCGACTTCTGATGAGTTATGGGTGGTGTCCTTTGTCCTGTGTGTATGTAAGATCTCCCGCACAAGTTTAGGACTTCTGGGTGCCGGGTATGTCTACTGTGGTGTTATTTAATTATATTACACACACACACACACACACAGATATATATATATATATATATATATATATATATATATATATATATATATATATATATATATATATATATATATATATATATATACGTGCGCAGCTATCTTTGTCACCTCTACCCAACGAAAAAGCACCCAGGCCTCCATTGTATATCATTAGGTTTTTTATGTAACCGGTAAAAGTTGTAACCGGTAAAAGTCTCGCCTTAAAATAGACTGAAAAATATTGGAGTCTATTTATTTATATTTAATCTTTACTTGTATCGCTTCAAAAGGTTACAAAAAAAAAACGAATGCCTGGAAGTAATTAAAATACCCCTCTATATTTCAGAATACAAACTGGGTTCGCGTAAAAACTTTCGTTTACAATACTTACCGAAAGAATAGTTATGTGAGAAGAATAATTAGATTTTGTTTAATCTTTTGTTCTCATTAAAAACAGTTAGTTTTATTTTAAAGTTTGTACTTTATACACTTTTTTATTTACTTATTATGCTTTTATGTTTATTCATATACTATTTGTCTACTGTAATGTTATTATTATTAGGATGTTTTGTATAAATGAATTTATCATTAAAATAAATTATTTCGTCACTGTCACTTGTTTGAGTTTTAGGTTTGATTTTGTATGCTCATATTTTATTTGATATTCACATTCAACCTTCAATATCATTATAGAATACCAGATGAGTAATGAAATTGACAGTTTTCTGATAAACAAAACCTGAAACGTTATACAACTCTAGTTTAAAAAAATTCAACTTTCATCAAATCAACCGTCATTCATCCCCTACGTCCTGGAGAGATTTTACTCAAAAACAATCCCAACCATTCGTTTGTCAGGTTCTAACCGTATACAAAATTTGAAGACGATTTCTCAATTCATTTGAAAGTTATCGTGCCTATTAACAGACAGACATACAGGCCGACAGACAAAAAAATCTTCGTTTTCGAATCATGTTTTCTATGTCTTTTGACACTTTTTACGCCATTGTAGTAAAAACAAAAACACATTTCTGTCACCGTTAACATACTTTCACACGTATTGACGATGTGGAAATAAAAATAAAGTGTTGTGTCTAAAAAAAATCGCCAAGACGATTTTTGTCTTTTTTTTGTTAGAAAATTGTGAATTGCCTAACTAGTACATTAACCTTTACGTAGCTAACGAAATTGTTTTGTATATAAATATTGTCTTTTTGATTAATATTTTTAGTTATCTAAAAGGGTTAATAGTGAATAATCGGTACACATATCATATTTTAATTTTACAATATAGTAGCTACAGCAGTCACAAAAGTTATGACAGTAAAAATACTATTAAAACAAATGCCATAAAAGTCTCAACATGCAATCGATTTTTGATTGAATCCAATAATTCTTAGTTTTTCGACGTGAAGAAAGGGTGCTTGGCAGTTATTTCCAAAACATTTTAGCTTTCCAAAGCAGCAGTATATATGTATATATGCTCATATTATTACTATTTAATGCAATCTTTATCATTATGGTCTAAATGCGATTTCCCTTGTTCATTGCTACTATGACTATTTGTTTTCCGTGGGTCTTTTAATTTCACTATAACTTCTATACTTTACCAATTATTGTTCTAAGGTTTCCAACTTTCCGCTCCATACATCAGAACAAATTTACTTTAGACTTTATAAACATTTTCTTTAGGTTTAAGTTAAATAACTATTGAATAGTTGCTTTGCCACCGCCATTGTCTGAGTAGTCATATTTACCATCATTGGTTAAAACACCCTCAAGGTACGTAAACATTTCTATTTGTTTGTCGGTTAGTTTTAAATGCATTGTTGCACTTCTATCCATTCTTATCTGTACTGATTTGATTTTCATCATTTCAGTTTTAGTTTAATCCTTTTTAGCGAACGATCTAGAATATTGAACATGATTTGCATTTTTTTGCATTTTTTGTATCAGCGCTGTGTCATATTTCATGAAGTAGTACATTTATTTTGATTTCCGCTGTCTTTTTCTTCAGTCTACCTATAATGTCTTTTGCCAATAAATTGAATATGGCGATAATTGACGTCCTGACCGCTTTTAGTGAATTTTCGTAGAAAAAATTCACTAACGAGGAGATCCCGACTTTTAAATTTAATTTTTTTTGCAAATGAGCGCGAGCTAGGACCGCTAGAAGCCATATCCGGGGTCAGTTTCAATTTTTATATGTATATATATATATATATATATATATATATATATATATATATATATATATGCATTATGTCTTATACGCCTCCAAAATATATACGCGTTCAAAGAATTCGACTACGAAAAATCGGAGGCCAATACGTATCCATGTGTATAACGACTAAATCATGATCTATTAATCATTAAAAGGTGAATTCCAAATTTTTGGTCGGAGGCCGTTTGACATGTTATACATATACTATTACACAAACCAGTTCACGGTACCTTTAACAGGTGGCGTCACCGTTTAATACACATATACACTTCGTACGATGGCCCAGTAGGCTTTTCCTCCGAGTATTTTACATACCAATACGCCTCAGAAATATTGCAATAGCGCACGGAGGTCTGTTGTAGGTTAGTGTGTGAGAGAGTTGGCTGGAAACAGGTCCTTTAGTCACAAAAAACGGAGGTCTGTTGGTACGATGGGTTTCGTTAAAACCAATACACTTATATATCTACTATCTTTTCAATGTTTACTTTACTACTCTATATTAGAGACTAGGTTTTGCTTAAGGCTTTGTTCCTTCACGATTTGTTTACTGTTACATACAGTTTCCACTGCATTCCCGTAAAATAGAAAAAAATGTAAAGTATTGTTTTGCGCACTACGAGTTGAAAAAAAGTAGTAAATAAAAATTATAGAAACGATGACTTCGGAATCGTACATTTAGTTATCTGCAAATTTTTATCGAAATAACTTTATTCGATGTAGAAATTTACGATTTTATTATATGTGGGTATTGATAAAGTGATAAATGTGATTAGAGGGTGTGTGGTAGTACCTACTGTAATTTAACATTACGATAATGGAATTAAGACTTGACCCATTACGCAAAATGGGAGCTAACTTATTGACATAAAATTCAAAAATATGAGCTACCTAATAATTTAAAAATTTGGAGAGTCTAAAAAACGGTAAAAAACATCCAATATAAATTTAATAATTTTGAATATAAGATTGTTTACAGCCGATAGCCATATAATACCAAAACTTCTACTGAAGTATATACGAGTACACATAAAAAGATTTGAAAGGTGTAATATAAAATTAACTCAGTTGGTGAACTTGATGGCTAGAGGAAATAAACTGTTTCATTACTAATTTACTAGTACAAATTGTTAGCAGATTTCTTATTAATTTGGCGCCAACTTAAAATATCCTTGATATTCGTGTATTTAACGTGCGTCAAGTTGACCCCCCCCCCCATTTACAATTTCCTGTAATTGGGTATACTACCAGTTAGTGCATCGTTAGTGCTCTTTAGTGCACAAAAAATTTCGTTAGTGCTTGAATACAAACGGAGATACAGCAAAAAACCGTTGGGGGGGAGGGGTGGATGGTTGTCAACTTTACGCCTGATTTTTTCAAATTGACTGTAAGTGGTATCATTAAATAGCAAATCGTTAGTGCTTTGCAGAAACACAACATTTCTTGTTAGTGCTTAAATACTTTAGAAAAAACAAACATTTTTTCGTCGGGGTGAAGACTATCTTTTTTAGTTCATGAAATACACATTTTTTGTTTGACTTGTTGGTTAGTGCATCCGTATTGCTTTCGAGAAAAATAAAAAAATTCGTTGGTGCTCTAATACAAAAGGAGATATGTCAGAAACACTGTGGGGGCGGGCCAACTTGACGCATGTTTTTTGCAAATAAGTTGCGGATGATATCAATTGATAACAAATCGGTAGTGCTTCTGAGAAACACAAAATTTTTTGTTAGTGCTCAAATACTTTAGAAAAAACAGTCGATGTCCCGTGGACTTCAAAACTTTTTTTGCGTTGATAAAATACACATTTTTTCTATGACTCGCTGGTTAGTGCATCGTTAGTGCTTTCGAGAAAAACAAAAGTTTTCGTTAGTGCTCTAATACAAAAGAAGATATACCAGAAAAACCGGGGGGGGGGGCAACTTGACGCATGATTTTTTTGCAAATTAAGTGTGCGTGGTATCATTCAATAGCAAATCGTTAGTGCTTCGTAGAAACACAACATTTTTTTGTTAGTGCTTGAATACTTTAGGAAAAACAAACGTGTTCAAACAAAATTTTTTCCGTCAAGGTGAATAGTTCATAAAAGACAGATTTTTTGTATGTCTCGTTGCTTAGTATATCGTTAGTCCTTTCGAGAAAAACAAAAAAAATTGTTAGTCCTCTAATACAAAAGGACATATGCCAGAAAAACTGGGGGGGGGGGGACTTGTCGCATAATTTTTTTAAGGTTTTTATTCGGATTTATGATAAATCTAGAATCAGTTAAAACTCGACGTTTTGGGTTCTGTTTTAAAGCAATTTTTAACAGGTTAAGAAATTATAATGTTTATTATAATAAACCTTAGTTTAGATAGTTTTTACCCCGACGGAAATACGTTTGTTTTTCTAAAGTATTCGAGCACTAACAAAAAATGTTGTGTTTCTGCGAAGTATTAACGGTTGAAATAAAATGATACCACTTACACTTAATTTGCAAAAAAAAGGTCAAGTTGACACCCCCCCCCCCCCTTTTTTTTTCCTGGTATATCTTCTTTTGTATTAGAGCACTATAGAAAATTTTTGTTGTTTTCGAAAGCATCTACGATGCGGAACTACATTTGTTTTTTATAAAGTATATGACCACTAACAAAAAAAAATTGTGTTCCTGTGAAGCACTAACGATTTGCTATCGATTGATATCATTCACACCTTATTTGGAAAAAATCATGCGTCAAGTTGCCCCCCACTGGTATATCTTCTTTCGTATTAGAGCTCCAATGAAAATGTTTGTTTTTCTTGAAAGCACTAACGATGCACTAACGAGCGAGTCATAGAGAAAATGTAAATTTTATCAACGAAAAAAAGTTTTCAAGTCCAAGGGACATCGACTGTTTTTTCTAAAATATTTGAGCATTAACAAAAATGTTTGTGTTTCTCAGAAGCACTAACAATTTGCTATCGATTGATATCATTCACATCTTATTTGCAAAAAATCATGCGTCAAGTTGCCCCTTCCCCACAGTTTTTCTGGCATACCTCCTTTTGTATTCGAGCACTAACGAAAATTTTTATTTTTCTCCAAAGCACTAACGATGCACTAACCAACGAGTCATACAAAAAATGTGTATTTAATGAACTAAAAAATATATTCTTCACCCCGACGGAAAAATGTTTGTTTTTTCTAAAGTATTTAAGCACTAACAAAAAAATGTTGTGTTTCTGTCGATGTCCCGTGGACTTGAAAACTTTTTTTTTCGTTGATAAGATACACATTTTCTCTATGAATGGCTGGTTAGTGCATCGTTAGTGCTTTCTAGAAAAACAAAAATTTTCGTTAGTGCTCTAATACAAAAGAAGATATACCAGAAAAAACGTGGGGGGTAACTTGACGCATGATTTTTTTTGCACATTAAGTGTAAGTGGTATCATTCAATAGCAAATCGTTAGTGCTTCGGAGAAACACAACATTTTTTGTTAGTGCTTGAATACTTTAGGAAAAACAAACGGGTTCAAACAAAAAAATTTCCGTCGGGGTATAAACTATTTTTTTTAGTTCACAAAAGACACATTTCTTGTATGTCTCGTTGCTTAGTATATCGTTAGCGCTTTCGAGAAAAACAAAGTTTTTTGTTAGTCCTCTAATACAAAAGGACATATGCCAGAAAAACTAAGGGGGGGGGGGTGTGGACTTGTCGCATGATTTTTTTAAGGTTTTTATTTTGATTTATGATAAATCTAGAATCAGTTAAAACTCGACGTTTTCGGTCCTCTTTTAAAGCCATTTTCAACAGGCTAAGAAATTATAATGTTTCTTATAATAAATCTTAGTTTAGACAGTTTTTACCCCGACGGAAATACGTTTATTTTTTCTAAAGTATTCGAGCACTAACAAAAAATTTGTGTTTCTGCGAATTATTAACGATTTGAAATGAAATGATACCACTTACACCTAATTTGCAAAAAAGGGTCATGTTGACACCCCCCCCCCCGGTTTTTCTGGTATATCTCCTTTTGTATTAGAGCACTATTGAAAATTTTTGTTGTTCTCGAAAGCACCTACGATGCACTAACCAACGAGTCATACAAAAAATGTTTATTTTATGAACCAAAAAAGGTAATTTTCAGCCGATGGAACTACATTTGTTTTTTATAAAGTATTTGACCACTAACAAAAAAAAGTGTTTCTGTGAAACACTAACGATTTGCTATCGATTGATATCATTCACACGTTATTTGGAAAAAAAGCATGCGTCAAATTGCCCCCCACTGGTATATTTTCTTTCGTATTAGAGCACCAAGGAAAATGTTTTTTTTTGAAAGCACTAACGACCCAAATCGCCACAACACATCTTTTTAATGACCTGGCAATCGTTTCACTGCCAAGGTTAATTCTAACTACTTTACTGCTAACATCACCTTTTATACTGAATCTTAGGTAAAGAACGATACCGAGAGGGAGCTAAATCTCAGGCAAATTCTTCAGCGTATTGTATTTTAATTGTCGGAAGAGGTTTTTGAACTTCCTTTATCACTTTACCTGACAGGTTCGGAATGTTTATCTGCATCATTATTGCCCTAGAAATATAAATACTCTCGTACGCATCTAGCTCAACAGTTTCAAATTTTCTTTATCAATGTAGTGGTAACAGTAACAAATTTCTTAAATAATTTTTTGTCGAGAAAGTTAGCTTAAAAATGCTCTCGAGACCCTTTGTGATACGCAGTTCAAAAGGTAGGCACACAATTTTTTTCTCTATTTTATCTTTTCTGAATGTCGTGCATTCCGCTAACATTTTATTTTTTCTGTGTCTATTAATTAATTTTTCCACTAAGCAATCCGATATATAACGCATATCCGGATTGATTAATGTGTGTTGTAAATATTGTAATCTTAGATACGTTGGGCAGACTAAGAGAACCATTCAGGCTAGATTTTGTGCACATCTGGCACAGCTTAGATTCGGTAGTGTGGAGAAGTCATGCCTGCCACAACATATTTGGGATAATAACCACCACATTGATAAAGAAAATGTGAAACTTATCAAAAATGTTAGACGGTCAGCAGAGCTCGATGCGTACGAAAGTATTTATATTTCTAGGGCAATCTATACAATAATCAAAGTACCACAGAATATATGAATTTGAAGCTAAAATAAGAAGCGGTGTTTATCAAGGACGTCAATTATAGCCATATTCAATTTATTCGCAAAAGACATTATGAGTAGACTGAAGAAAAAGACAGCAAAAATCAAAATAAATTTACGACAGGGTCATGCAAAATGACACAGCGCTGACAGAAGAAATGCAAATAATGTTCAATGTTCTGGATCGTGCGCTAAAAAGAATTAAACTAAAACGAAAACGATGAAAATCAAATCAGTACAGATAAAAATGGACAGAAGTGCAACAATGCATTTAAAACTAAACGACAAACAAGTAGAAATGTTTACGTACCTTGAGGGTGTTGTAACCAATGATGGTAAATGTGACTACTCAGAAAATGGCGGTGGCAAAGCCACTATTTAATAGTTCTTTAACTTTAACCTAAAGAAAATGTTTATAAAGTTTAAAGTTTCATTGTTTTGATGTATGGTGCGGAAAGTTGGAAACCTTAGACCAATTGGTAAAGTGTAGAAGCTATAGTGAAATTAAAAGAGCTACGGAAAACAAATAGTCATAGTAGCAATGATCAAGGGACCGCATTTAGACTACAATGATAATTGCATTACCTAATAATAATATGAGTATATATACATATATACTGCTGCTTTGGAAAGCTAAAATGTTTTGGAAATAACTGCCAAGCACCCTTTGTTCACGTCGAAAAACTAGTAATTATTGGGTTCAATCAAAAGTCGATTGCATGTTGAGAAACGAATGGTTGGGATTGTTTTGAGTAAAATCGATCCAGGACGTAGGGGATGATTGAGGGTTAATTTGAGGAAAGTTGTTTTTTTTAACTCGAGTTATATATATATATATATATATATATATATATATATATATATATATATATATATATATATATATATATAACGTTTTAGGTTTTGCTTATTATAAAACTGCCAATTTCATTACACATCTAGTATTCTATGATGAAATTAAAGTACGGGTTGAATACGAGTATCAAATATAATATGAGCGTACAAAATCAAACGTAAAACTCAAACAAGTGACAGTGATGAAATAATTTGTTTAAATAATAAATTCATTTATACAAAATATAATAATAATAACACCATAGTGAACAAATAGTATATTAAAGCATAATAAGTAAATAAAAAAGTGGTTATTTAAGTATAAGCTTTAAAATAAAACTAACCGTTTTTAATGAGAACAAAATATTAAACAAAATCTAATTATTCTTCTCACATAACAATTTTTTCGGTAAGTATTGTAAACGAAAGTTTTTACGCAAACCCAGTTTTTATTCTAAAATATAGAGTGGTATTTTTATTAGTTCCAGGCATTCGTCTTTTTGTTTGTAACGTTATGAAGCCATACAAGTAAAGAGTAAATAAATATAGACTCCAATATTTTGCAGTCTATTTTAAGACGGGATTTTTACCGGTTCCTGACAAATAATAGGGTCTAAAATAGAAAAACTAAGGCCAAGGGCAGGATCTCTTAGTAGTAAGCAAAAACTTAATATGTAGATTTGTCAACATTGTTGGTGCCGTATACGAATGATACGTGTACCGGATCAACCACAAAAGGAATTGTTTTCAACGATTTATATATGAAGGCGTGTTACATTTAAAAATGTGTCAAAAAAAAGTATAAAACAAATCTAATTAATCCTTACCCCTCTCATGTTGCCTTTAAAGATACTTATTGTTACAAGCTTAATCTGCAAAATATACATAAAAAACCTAATGATATATCATGGAGGCCTGGGTGCCTTTTCGGTGGGTGGAGGTGACAAAGATAGCTGTGCACGTATATATATATATATATATATATATATATATATATATATATATATATATATATATATATATATATATATATATATATATATATATATATCACACCGATAACTCAAAAAATAATGGGCCGATTTTGATAAAATTTGGCATGTACCTTCCTTGTGTAAATGGCTTGGATAAGTTCGTTATTCAGGAAAAAAGGACAAGGTTTTCTGGAAAAATTTTGAGTTTTCATTCGAAAAAAATTATATCTCCGGAATTAACAAACAAGGGCAACCAAAATTGGCACACGGGTTTATATCATTATAGGTAAAATTTAGCAATGTGGTTTAAAGAAGGAAAAAGTTATAGGCATTTAAAGAAAAATAAATTGGGTTTTCCTCAAAACGTCAAAGTCGCGATTTAAAACGTCAGAATTGGTAATATTTAGGCAAAGAACCTGAAACTAATATGAGCTATGGATATAAAATGTATCAAGAAGAATGTTTTACAAAGACTTAACTCTTAGTTTCAATCGTCATGTAACAAGAAGTGTGTTTTACAAAACCCTAAGTTTCAGCTTCAACCGTCATTGTTCTTTATTTTACTAAAATCTTCCCAGAAAATTCATTTCAAATAGACCCTTTCTCTGATGCTTTGGCAGTAGTGTTGGTTATAGAGTTTATCATTTAATGACATATTTTTTTGTCGAATTTTCGTAAAAAATCATTAAAGCTCAATATATACGTTAATATGCAAGTTACTAAAAAAATGTATACATTAATTATAAGGTGTCTTGAGCTACATCTTAAAAAATATTTCCACAATTACAGGGTGGCCTATAAGTCGTTGGTGATTCAAATTTTCTTCTTTTTTTTAATCGAACACGGCCTATGTTATTGCATTTTTGCATTTTCCATCGACTTATAATACATCTTTGTAAGAAAAGAAATTCGGGACGCAGAAAGTGCGTTATGGTAGCGAATTTTTATTAAATTCTTCAAATTTGAATAGCTCAATTTGCTGTTAACCTATAAGTTTGACCAGAAAACCAGTTTTTTCTGGAACAATTTAAGTTTACTTTCGGAAACTTTTGTACAGTTTCAAACAATAAAGTTATTTTAATGAAACATGGCACATTGTTCATACTATATAGATTATACTGGTAACCGAATTTGGTACCTGCTTTCTTAAAAAAACATATTTGCTATTAAAAACATTTTTATGAAAATTCACTACCATAACGCACTTGCTGCGTCCCGAAATTTTTATTTTAGCATCAAATTCATATCTTCTGTAGTACTTTCCTTATTGTATAGATTGAGAATATTTCGGCTATCTTTCCAATCCAATGTAGGCTCTCTTCATTATATGAAACAATATTTTCCAATCCACATTATTGAAGGGTTTTTACAAGTCTACAAAGGCAATGAACACATCTAGGTATCAGTTTCTCTATGATTTAGGCATCGTTTCTCCAACTCGTCGGCTTGGTCTAAATCCGAACTAATCTTTATCCTAATAAAGCTCTTAATTTTACTTCTTGTTCCACTTTTCACAATGTCTAGCAGAATTTTTGCCACGTGACAGTACACGTATATCCCATAGTAATCCATTGCATTTACTATTTTAAGAAAAAGGAACTGCAACTCATTCAAGATGTGTTTTGTGGGTTCAATTATTTGTAATAAAATTAAATAAAGTCATAACTTGTTTTGTTAGACAGATGCATCTTAAATGTCAACTACAATTTTTAAAAACGTTTCGTTCTACAGTTATCAGTTCACAAAATCTGAAACCAAAAAGGGTTAGAATATTTGCTTCAAAAGTGTAAAATGCCTATTTAGTAACCATTTGCTAAGTCTCTAAAATACTTTCTATTATGTCTTTTTGAAATTATTGAAATTATTTGAAAAACTAATGTATCTTCATTTTAGATTATTCAAATGCCATATACATAGAACACGTTTGGAACTAAGATCGTTGACTGCACCTATCTCAAACACATTTGCTTAATTCATTCATTTCAAATTGGTAACCATTAAAAAGGTGTTTTTCTTCTTAATAGCATTGTTCTAAATGTTAAAAGGTACCTATTTAGCAATCAGCATCGCTGAATAGAACTCTGATCTTTGTACTGAATACTAAACGTGTGATACATTTTCACAAACTTAATCTTTATAGTCTTTTGGAATAAAATGAGATCAATAAAATATATAAAGACATAATGTGCGAAAAGCAGAAAGTATTTTGAAATATCAAACTTGTAATTTTTAGGACAGGGTATCATATTGGCAAGTATCAAATTTCATTGTAAAATACTTTACTTTTATTAAGATTGGGAACCAAAGAACTTTACACTTGAATATCATGTTCGTTATTGTTTTGAAAGGAATTTTGATGCTGTTAAAATACCTGTATCATATTAAAACAATAAAACCATTTTTATTAGATACTTTTTTCGCTTAGGGCTCCTCCGTGTCTTTGCCGCCCCGATCGCACCGCAGCCTTTGGCTTATTGTGCATTTATTAAATACTTACTTGCCCAAAAAATTTATGCAGTAACTAAAACATTTGGAGTGTCACTTTAACTGAGCAACTCCGAAGAGCTGCTTCTTTCTGGAAAACCATTCTCGTTTCATGTTTATGCACTTTGGATTAATATAGTAAAATCTTTTTGTAAGGCACTAACTATTAATTATCTGGTAAATATGGTTAGTAGACCAGTCATTTGTTCTAGTAAACGAGTTTAAAAATATCAAGCCCCCGTATACGTTTATTAAACAAATTTTTCTGTACCTAAGTACCTTTATCGTCTATTTGGTTATACTGGTTATATTTTGATCCTGCTAAGTTCAGTGCTGACCCGACTTATTATTTTGTACTCAATTTATTATTTTTATAAATAACGAAAAGAGTATTTAGAATATTTTACTCGACAGTGAAATTGGTTATCATTTAAATAATAAAAATTAATTAAAACATGTATTCTAAACTTTATTAATTGTTGTTGCCTTTACTTGGTGAAACGTTTCCATACTAAAATGAAGTTATTCAGAATATAGCACACATAACTAGTTTTAACCTAAAAATATTTGAGAACAGACTAATGTACTTACGTAAAACTAATAATAACAGTTTCTTGATAAGTACACTTGGAGAACCTAAATCACCACAACACATCTTTTTAAAAACCTGACGATCGTTTCACTAACAAAGTTAACGTCATCAGAGGATGAAAATTTTTAACTACTGTACTATTACTAACATCACCTTTTATACTGAATCTTAGGTAAGGCGCGATACCGAGAGGGAGACTAAATCACAGGCAAATTCTTCAGCGTATTGTATTTTAAGTGCTGGACGAGGTTCTTGAACTTCCTTTATCACTTTACCTGACAGGTTTCGGAATGTTTATCTTCATCAAAGACAGGGCGCGAACAGAGGACTGCAACCCAGTGGCAGGGCTCGGTTTAAGGAAGTTTTGTTTTTTATTGCCCTAGAAATATAAATACTTTCGTACGCATCCAGCTTCGTTGAACGTCTAACATTTTTTATAAGCTTCACATTTCCTTTATTAGTGTGGTGGTTATTATCCCAAATATGTTGTGCCACGCATGACTTGTCCACACTACCGTATCTCAGCTGTGCCAGATGTCCACGAAATCTGGTCTCAATGGTTCTCTTAGTCTACCCAACGTATCTAAGATTACAATCTTTACAACACACATTAATCAATCCGGATATCCGTTATATATCGGATTGCTTAGTGTAAAAATTAATTAATAGACACATAACAAAAAAAATGTTAGCGGAATTCACGATATTCTAAAAAGATAAAATTGATAAATAAATTGTTTGCCTTGAACTGCGTATCAAAAGGGGTCTCGAGAGCATTTTAAGCTAACTTTCTCGACAAAAAATAATCTAAGAAATTTGTTAGGTAATACGAAAGATAAAAATATAGCCACTGAAATGTCGGATATCTATGAGATAGGTTGTAAAGACTGTAACCTTAGATACGTGGGGCAGACTAAGAGAACTATTAAGACTAAATTCAATTTTAACGCCAGCTGATCAGATTGTGTAATTCCAATATTTTTTAGCGACTTTTTGTTGAAAATTAAAGATAAGCACTTTTAATACTTTTAATTCGCGTTCAATAGCAGCTGTTGTTGCCTTTAGTTGGTAAAACCGTTCCACAGTTAACAACCGGGTTCAATTTTTACAGAATCCACACGCAAAAGAATTTTCCCTGTGAAGCCACAGCGAACTTTCTTGTACAAAATGTTATTTTAAAAGCGATTTTTTGATAAATGAATTTAATGAATTTTCTTTGAAGAAACATTTGTTGCGAATTTTTATATGAAAAATTATTCAATTGGAACATTTTTTAAACGAAGTTTGTCGGAAATGAGGTTTTAATTGATTTTCGTGCAAACAAATTATTTTATTTTCAATTTTAATTACAGATTAGGTATATAATTTGAGTTTTCTGTATTCTTTTGTAACGTAAGTTTTAAACATAATCTTTAGTAGAAACTGTACCATCTGATATTTTGTATGATACTTAACGACACTACGAATGCAGGCAACTCAAGTGTGTTAAGGGTCTGTCAACCACGTAATATTTATGAGTAGTTAACATAAAGAAACTGAAACATTAATACATCTGAGACTAGAGATGTTTCACTCATTTACTAGTTGAAAGAGAGTCAGTTAGGAGGGCTTGTTTGTAGTGCATTTTATAATAAAGAATAATTATAGTTAATACAGTGCATATTAGTTTATGTGATAACTGAATTTTGCAGTTCAGGTGAGTACCTACTCGCTAAGTGTCTTAGTTCATTATAGCTAATAATATAATTCAGATAGCAGTAATTATTATAAGAATATACCTGGGTTGGTTATTATACAGGGGGATTAAATATTTACTGACAATTGCTAGATATTTAGAAATTATATTAAGAGCCACGTGTGGTGTAGTTATATGGTTACTAATTAGACTGTCTCACGTAGTTATAGTGATCGGGTCTCGAGTCTGCTTTGTCTGGCCGGCAGGGGTCAAGTGGAGGACCCCCGGGCGGGGCACATAAATGTAAGACCTGGATTGGTCTGTAAGGTGCCATAACCTCTGGGTTTGTAAAGTTGCGGGTACGTTCGCATAGCGTATCTGGTCTGCTGTACCCAGGCCGCGCTACCTTAGGCCTAAGGTAATGGCGGGGGCAAAGCAGGGCCCTTTTGTATTAATACTGACATGATATGCTTTATTAATGAGTTGTTGCAATTATAGACATATGAAGACAGTTGTTTTAGTACCATATTTAAGGGGTATTTAGGATACTGAACATGTTTTGACTTAAATGGGGGATTTAGGTTAGACAAGGTTGAGCTGGACACTTACAGTGGTTTATTTTTTATTGCCCAGGTTTAGAAACTACAAGCACGTCCTTCTCTGCTGTCAGCTAAAGCGGTGAGTGTCAATTAATGTGTGGTTGTTTACTTAAAAATTAAATAATATCCTGACGGCCCTCTATCTGTGACTTGTCGTGTGTAACAGATTTTTCAGAAGTGGGATAGACCGCTACAAAATTTCATCTTGTGGCTTGTGATTTAGACTTGTTTTGATTGACTTTTGATATATTAAGTATATAAACATGTTTCCTAGCAAGGCTGATGACTTTTCGCGTAAGCGCTGGGAGTTGAGTATAACGACTGAAAACACTAATAAGGATAATATGGACAATAATCCACTTATACTAGGGAACGTAGGTTTACTTCAGGGCTCTGCCACTTTAACGAGCACAGGTGACGATATCGTAAGTTTTTTTTTTTTTTTAATTTCAACAACACACCACGAGGGCTTACAGCCTAAATACTATCGTACCGTGGGTGTCGACAAGGAGGAAAGAGACAACTTGTTAATTCTGGACTTGAAGGATTGGAGGTTCGGGGGAGAAGGAGTCGTTTGGCACAAGCAATGACTGGCGTGCTGCGTAACATTGCACCAGTACCAGGGCCATCTAGGATGGTTGGAGGAGAAGTGCTTTCTGCATTTAATCCAGAATATTCAAATCAGAATATTGATGACTGGTGTCGAAAAGTTGACGAAGTGAAACACATGTTTCGGTGGTCAGAAAATGTGACGATCTTTAACGCCTTATCCAAATTAGAGGGTTTGGCATCTGTTTGGTACAAAGGTCTGCAATCAGTCAACTATACGTCGGAAGAATGGAAGCAAAAACTTCGACGAGTTTTTCCAGCAGAACGAGATTATTGTGAAATACTGGAAGAGATGATGGAAGGTAAAAAAACACCCCAATGAAACGTTTGGACAATATTTTTATGAAAAACAAGCCCTGCTGAATGCTTGTATAATTCAAGGCAAAGAAGCTATGTCTTGTATTAAAGGTGGCATCAGTGAAAGTCACATTCATGCGGGTGCTAAGGCTGTAAATTTTTAAGACCCTGAGCAATTATTTGACTATTTCGGTTATTAGAATGATGAGGTTAAGAATGATTTCCGGAAACAAAGCTACCAACGGCCGCTTAGTCTTGAACGAAAGAGGAAATTTATACAAGAAAAGAAGCGCGAAGTTTGCCTTGCGTGCAATAGACGAGGACATTTCAAAAAGGATTGTAGAGTGAGAATGACTGAAGAGCGGGAAAATAAATGTTTTTCATGTTAGGAGGCTGGACATTTTGCAAATGCATGCCCCAAGAAACTAAAAACGCATGAAACCAAATGACTAAAAGAAATCCAAAAATATTACAAAACTGTACTTGTCAATGGTCAGCCTTTAAATGCTTTTATTGACTTAGGTAGTACTTGTAATATTATTAGAAACAGTGAAGTCAAAAGGCTCTCTTTCACATGTGACAGATCTAGGGCTAGTGTAATCCAGGGATATGCAGGTGGAATGGTTTCATCTCACGGGATAGTTTATTTTACTTTGCAGATAGACAACGTGACAGTTTCTACAACAGCGATAGTAGTGCCTGATCATGTACAGCCTATGCCATTACTGATAGGTCACCCAGTTTCCGAACATCCAGATGTAACAATTTATAAAGATAATTCGACCTTACAGCTTTTTAGGAAACTGCCTGGTAGCGATGTCGTATGCGAAGATGTAATAAACATCGTTTTGTGGCCAACACAGGCAACGACGATTCCTCCTGGTTTTTGGGCAAATGTACCAGTTAAGTTAACTGGTGACTTTGAAGAAGATCTTTATGTTGAAGCGAGAATTCGTTCCGCAGAAGGGCAAGAGTATTGTATACCTCATACGATTCTGTATATACCCAAGAATTTCAACGCACTAATGCCTATAATAAATTTCTCCGACACAGAGATCCATTTAGGAAGTAAAAACCCGGCGAAACAAAAACTGTGGCAGACAATGAGTTTCAGGCACCAACTACAGTTAGTCAAGTTCGACTATTTTTAGGATTAACTGGGTATTTTAGGCACTTTGTAAAAAATTATGCCACTATAGCAAAACCTCTGACAGACTTAACAAGAAAGGACGTAAAATGGACTTGGGCGGAGAAGGAACAACAAAGTTTTGATCTATTAAAGGAGAGATTGGTTGAACGGCCATTACTATCTTTGTATAACTCTGATGCTCAGACTGAAGTCCATACGGATGTAAGCAGTAGGGGTTTGGCTGGTGTGCTTCTTCAAAAACAGGCGGACGATAAATTACACCCTGTAGCTTACTACAGCAGAAAGACTACGTCAGCAGAAGAGAAGTACCACTCGTACGAATTGGAAACACTTGCAGTTGTGGAAACCTT
This sequence comes from Tillus elongatus, assembly GCA_964006375.1. Classification (NCBI taxonomy): domain Eukaryota; kingdom Metazoa; phylum Arthropoda; class Insecta; order Coleoptera; family Cleridae; genus Tillus; species Tillus elongatus. The sequence continues at coordinate 133,937,101 of OZ023263.1, forward strand.
AAAGAAGTTTAGAATATATTTATTGGGAATCAAATTCATTGTAGTTACAGGTTGCAACGCATTGAGGACAACCAGCAATAAAAAGGATATTTTGCCCAGAATAGCTCGCTGGTGATTACAGTTGCAAGAGTACACATTCGATGTTCATTACAGACCAGGTACCCGGATGAAGCACGTTGATATGTTGCACATAGATCATTATGGACCTCTGCCTAAAAGCTCTCGAGGAAATGTCCACATCATAGTGGTCGTAGATGCCTTTACCAAATTCACCTTTCTCAAAGCTGTCAAATCAACCAATACCAATTACGTCATAAAGTACTTAGAAGAAATATTTGCTCTTTATGGTAAGCCTCGAGTACTTATTTCGGACCAAGGAAGTGCCTACAGTTCACGAAAATTCCAACTATTTTGTAAGAATGTGCACTTAAAACATGTGCTGAATGCGGTACGGACGCTAAGAGCTAAAGGTCAGGTTGAGCGTTTTAACAGAACTCTTAAAACAGCATTACTAACTGCGTGTCCTGAGGAAGAAAATTGGGATAAACACATTGGTCACATACAACTTGCCATCAATAATGTTAAAAGCCAGTCAATGGGGCTAACAGCAAGTGAGTTGTTACATGGGTTTAGACCAAGAATTGGCGATGACTCAGAATTACTGGATGAAGTCAGTCAAATCCCCAAGATGATCGAAGACATCGTAAAGGTTCGTCAGAAAGTAGGTGAGAAGCTTGAGAAAGAAGCACGCAGACAAAAACACTATTTTGACAGAAAGCGTAAAAAGCCACGCAGATATAAAGAAGGTGACTTAGTCGTGATATTAAAGCAGGAAGTGGCGAGTGGATCGAGGAAACTAATAGAGCCTTATAGTGGACCTATGATAGTAAAAAAGGTTTTAGACAATGATCGGTATATTGTGTGTGATATGCCAGGTTCGGCACGAACTAGTAGAAAGAGTGTGTATGAGAACATTGTGGCAGTGGACCGAATGAAGCCATGGCTGATCCCTGGTGGTGTGTCAGATGATACAGACAATGCAAGTGGATCGGATGGAGTTGTGATGCCAGAGGACAATGATAGTGACTTGAGTGACAGAAGTCAAGTCACTGAAGCCTCGGGACGAGCCTAATGCAGGATGGCCGAATGTAACGTAAGTTTTAAACATAATCTTTAGTAGAAACTGTACCATCTGATATTTTGTATGATACTTAACGACACTACGAATGCAGGCAACTCAAGTGTGTTAAGGGTCTGTCAACCACGTAATATTTATGAGTAGTTAACATAAAGAAACTGAAACATTAATACATCTGAGACTAGAGATGTTTCACTCATTTACTAGTTGAAAGAGAGTCAGTTAGGAGGGCTTGTTTGTAGTGCATTTTATAATAAAGAATAATTATAGTTAATACAGTGCATATTAGTTTATGTGATAACTGAATTTTGCAGTTCAGGTGAGTACCTACTCGCTAAGTGTCTTAGTTCATTATAGCTAATAATATAATTCAGATAGCAGTAATTATTATAAGAATATACCTGGGTTGGTTATTATACAGGGGGATTAAATATTTACTGACAATTGCTAGATATTTAGAAATTATATTAAGAGCCACGTGTGCTGTAGTTATATGGTTACTAATTAGACTGTCTCACGTAGTTATAGTGATCGGGTCTCGAGTCTGCTTTGTCTGGCCGGCAGGGGTCAAGTGGAGGACCCCCGGGCGGGGCACATAAATGTAAGACCTGGATTGGTCTGTAAGGTGCCATAACCTCTGGGTATGTAAAGTTGCGGGTACGTTCGCATAGCGTATCTGGTCTGCTGTACCCAGGCCGCGCTACCTTAGGCCTAAGGTAATGGCGGGGGCAAAGCAGGGCCCTTTTGTATTAATACTGACATGATATGCTTTATTAATGAGTTGTTGCAATTATAGACATATGAAGACAGTTGTTTTAGTACCATATTTAAGGGGTATTTAGGATACTGAACATGTTTTGACTTAAATGGGGGATTTAGGTTAGACAAGGTTGAGCTGGACACTTACAGTGGTTTATTTTTTATTGCCCAGGTTTAGAAACTACAAGCACGTCCTTCTCTGCTGTCAGCTAAAGCGGTGAGTGTCAATTAATGTGTGGTTGTTTACTTAAAAATTAAATAATATCCTGACGGCCCTCTATCTGTGACTTGTCGTGTGTAACACTTTTAGCAAAATTTTGTGTTAAAGATATTTGCCAGTTTTCGCAGAAATTTTTTGTGCTTCGTAGAAAACATTTTAAGATGCTTTTGTGAAATTTTGGTAACTAATGATAAATGTTTAATCAGTTATTATAAAAAAAATATTACGGATTTTCTTGAGAAATTGTTTGCAAATTTTCACGAAATTATTGTTGTGACGTCGAAAACGTTTTTGTGGAAAATTATATTTTGGTGGGTGGCTAAATAACTTGAAACGGTTCTTGGCCCAGGAGAATCGGACCAGTTTTTTAAATTTATGTAATTTATTTTTATTAGCGAATTTTCTCGTACAAAATGTTTTTTAATAGCGAATTCTCTTATGAATGAATTTAAAGATTTTTCTTTAAAGAAACATTTGTTGAAAATATTTGTATGAAAAATTATTCACTTGATGGAAAAATTTTTAATCGAAATTCGTTGAAAAGAAGATTTTTATGGATTCTCGATTTTATTTTCTGTTTTAATTACAGATTAGGTATATAATTTGAATTGTATGTATTCTTTCAGCAAAATTTTGTGTAAGAAATTATTTAGCCAAATTTGATGCCTGCTTTAATTAAAAAAATACATATTTGCCGTTAAAAACATTTTAATGAAAATGCACTACCATAACGCAGTTGCTGCGTCCAGACTTTTTTTAAATGCTCTAACTTTTTAATTTATTAGGTAGCTCATATTTTAGAATTTAGGTCAATAAGTTATCTCTTATTTTGCGTAATAGGTCAAGTTTTAATTACATTATCATAATGTCAAATTACAGTAGGTAACACACCCTCTAATCACATTTATCACTTTATCAATACCCACATATAATAAAATCGAAAATTTCTACAGCGAATAAAGTTCTTTTGATTATATTTGCAGATAACTAAATATGCGATTCATGCGAAGTCATTGTTTCTATAATTTTTTTAGATTTTTAATGCGGAGTACGCAAAAAAATTCTTTACATTTTTTCAATTTTAAGGGAATGCAGGGCAAACTGTATGTAACAGTAAACAAATCGTCCTGGAACAAAGCCTTAAGCAAAAGCAAGTCACTAATATAGAGTAGTAAAGTAAACATTGAAAATATAGTAGATATTAAGTTTATGAATTTTAACGAAATTCATCGTACCAACAGACCTCCGTTTTTTTGTGACTGGAGGACCTGTTTCCAAGCTAACTCTCTCACACGTCACACACGCAGCCACAACAGACCTCCGTGCACTGTTGCAATATTTCTGAGGCATATTGGTATGTAAAATCCTCGGAGGAAAAGCCTACTGGGTCATCGTACGAAGTGTATAAGTGTATTAAACGGTAACGCCACCTGTTAGAGGTACCGTGAACTGGTTTGTGTAACTGCCGAACGGCCTCCGACCAAAAATTTAGAATTCACCGTTTACTGATGAATCATGGTTTAGTCGTTATACACAGAGATACGTGTTGGCCTCCGATTTTTCGTAAAAGGTAAAGGTAAAGGTAAGATGCTTACTGGCAATTAGGATATTGCTGACCCTTTTTGCTCATCTAAACTAACCTAACCTTTACCTTGAGCTCGATCTCAACGACGACAGTGATTTGAAAAATCATCCGTCGCCGGTGAGTCTCGAACCGTCGTCCCCCGATCCGATTTTTCGTAGTCGCCTCCGGTTGTGGAGGCGAGTTCTTTGAACGCGTATATATTTTGGAGGCGTATAAGACATAATGCATATATATATATATATATATATATATATATATATATATATATATATATATATATATATATATATATATATATATATATATATATATATATATATATATATATATATATATATATATATATATATATATATATATATATATATATATATATATTGTAGTGTGCTGGGAAATTGGCCAATAACGCTATTAATAGTCAAGCAGAGTTAATTCTTCAATGGGTACGTCCTTGTCTTGTATGTATTTCTTCTGCATTGGAATTTAATTCTGTTCTATAGTAGAGAGGCCCTGGTATATTAGCGAACAAAGCTCTCAGTGATCATGCATAATTTTAAAACCATGAACAGGTGCCTTATTGTTTTTATATGCTCCCTACACTTTTCCTTTTTACTTTAAATTGATGAAAAACGCCACAACAGGAGCGATCGAACTGCTTATATTTGCCAAAGCCGGCGGACGAATGTTGTGTGAATCTGGGATGAGTCGCCGAAATTTCCAGCAGCTCATAGTAAATATACAAGGCTATCTCGAAAATTATACAGGTAACTGTGGGATATTTTAATACACAGAAGTAATCCCGAAGCAATTGCATTCTCTCACATTATTCGGTTGATGTTAGGTGACAATAAAATAATGCATAAAGTAACTGCATTCTGGATATTTAGATAAAACACAGATCTGGTTAAGATTTCACGTTATAGCCGACTTTCTCACGCATGATATTTAAAAGATCAGAGTAGAGGTCTCAGACGTTGAAAGGCACTTGTCTCAAATCACTATACTTGAAGCAAGATGAGTGCCTAATTCACGCACTTAAAAGCGTCTAATAATAATGTCAATTGAGGATGGTTGGTGATGGGAACGTGATAAAACATTTGATTTGTAAAGCCAGACAGAGGAAATAGGATAACAAAGAACAGGGCAATGCAATAGAGACACCTACGAGCTGTGTAAGTTAAAATAAGATGGGACATCTGGCCTTTGTCTTAAATGTGGCAATATGAAGGGCAACGTCATGCGAATTATAGTTCCGTGCAAACATGGTAATATCACTGCGGAGAGCGTGTAGTGTTATTCTAATCAGAAAAACACGTTTCACTTGCCTACACTTTGAAATATAATTGTAATCGCTTCCTCGCTTGTTGTCAGTCATGAAATAATAATTTGGCATGGTCATTTACTTTTCCTAGACCGGGATTGTCACGAATCTAGTTGCTAAATAGACAGATTCTTCAACTTCATTTATCAGTCGATGTTTTCGTTGTATATGAATAAGTATATTAATTTCAAATGTTTTCCTGGCAGACTCACGTGACCCTGCGGCCTGCGCTAATAAAATCTTGGGCAGACTGACTGTCGACTATGGTCAGACCTGTAATATTTTAGGCGTTTTGTAAAATCGAATTTAAAAAGGAAATAAATTTTAAACTTGAATTTCAGTCATATGACAAATAAGTGCAACTTAGATATTGCAGGTTCAGTGTAAACAGGTACATTAGTGTGATTATATAAAACACAAACGGGAGACGAAATATTTCATGTGCAGTTATTTTAACATAAACCAATTTGGCACTGTTTTAATGTCATATGTACAATAAGGACATTATTCTTTGCTTGGTTTATTAATAAGTTGTACGTAGCATATAATTATTGTTGTATAGTTGACATATATTAAGGGTGTGATTGCATCCATATAAATGCCGGCGACAACGAAAAAGCGACAAGTAATTGTGCACAGGTAAACTCGCAGAATAAGCATCACAAGTTGAGTAATGGATGTTTTCAATTATGATTTAAATAAATTGAAAATACGCTCTGCAGACAGTATGTACAGGAGATTTTCTATCTGGGACGTGTACGCACGACAAGAGGGGGACACGGCACAAATCACGAGCGGGCTGTAATAAGGTCGATTATGATACAAACATTTGATATGGTTTCGACCTTAACAAACAAAGCCTGCAGTACAATTCACACACGGGTGGGAGATGCAAACCGATATAAAAGAACGAACGATTGTAGACAAAAATTAGACTTAGTTTGATTTTTCAAAGGGTCTCATCTTCGGAATTCCACCATTACTAGTAGGCACATCCTGTGGTAAGGACTAAGTGCCAGAACTTCTCGCGCTGGTGTTGAAGCGGTGAACTCGGCTAGTATTGCCTCGCTATTTAAAGTCTATCCGTGCTAGCTGTTAAGCACCAAGTGCCAGAACCTCGCGCACTGATGTCCAAACGGGGACTCTGCTTCTAACCTTCGCGTGCCAAACGTCCACTCGTGCTAGGAAATAACTTGTTAAGCACCCGGTACCAGAACCTCGCGCTCTGGTGTCCAAACGGGGACTCTGCTGCCAACCTTCGCGAGTCAAACGTCCACCCGTGCTAGGAGAGAACCTGCTAAGCACCAAGTGCCAGAACCTCTCGCACTGGTGTCCAAGCAGGGACTCTGCTGCCAACCTTCGCGAGTCAAACATTCATCCTCGCTGAGAGAGAACCCACTAAGTGCCAGAACCTCGCGCACTAGTGTGGCCGCAGCTCTTTTGGTTGTTCTTCGCGATTCAGACGTCCACCCTTGCAAATAGAAAGCCCGTGTTGGGTACCAGTGCCAGAGTCACGCGCACAGATAACGAGATAGGGGATCTTTTGCTAAGAAATTCCACGCTCGCCTCAGAGCAGGCCCTTTTCATCGAGTTTGCTCTTTCTTACCCGGAAACCCAAAGATATGGGAAACGTACCCGCACTTGGACAAGACCCAGGATAAGAGTGGCTGTTCCCGAGTGGAGACCATGCAGCAGCTTGACAGAATGAATACAGATGCAGCAGACGGTGAGTTTAACCTTACAATGATTCATGCCAACATTTATATGAAATTTGCCGGCCTTAAACAAAACTTGCGTTACTTGGCAGTGCTATCCAGGAGCAGGGGGTGGTATAAGGGGGCATCCGTAACATTGCTAGGTTTGATATCTGGACTAAACTTGGGGTCTGGAAAATTATTCGTTGAAGAAATCATTAATACACCTAAATATTGCCAAATTTAATGTGTATTCTGATCGTGAGCCCTGTGAGTTTACTTGTACGAACACCATTTAGAGGAACTATTATCCATTCAAATCTTACCAAACTTGTTCGATTTAAACTAAAACTTTAAAGCTGGAATGTTATTTGTCTGAATTTTAAGCAGAGAAATTATGTATACATTTAAATGTTGCCAAATGTATTGTACTTAAGCTGAACTGCAACGGTGGGATTTCATGTGCTTATCTTAGGGTTGCCAAAGTTATTTTAACTAAATTCGATGTCTAGAATACTATTTGTTTGCACCTTATAACATTAAGTTGAAACTTGAAATCAGAAACATTTCCAGCTGGTGTTGCTTTATATTCTTGAAATGAAAATTTTGCTCCCATTGAATAGCACTTAAGATGTGTATGTTAGTTTCATTAGTATAATAATAATTATAACTTAAAAATTTGCACTTATTGACGTCAAAATGTAGCAACGATTGGAAAATTGAAATGTTTCGGCCGTTTTAGAATTTTTATTAGTTTTAAGTTTTTATATTTGTGTCTAGTGCGTTGTCCCTCCGAGTCAGACCCCTTGGCCCAGGGGATAAAATCTGAAGTTTGCTGAATTTGAAATAACAAGCCGTAAATGAAATATAGATTCTAATAGAGAGTACATATTTTATCCAATTAGAAATTTAACATACTTTGAAACGAAACAGAAGGTAAGGGGGGAATATGTCTTGAAATAGATTATTGAATCAGAAACTGGAAATCAAATATAAAGGGGGAATATGTCTTGAAATAGAATATTGAATCTGAAACTTGAAATCAAATATAAGGGGGGAACATGTCTTGAAATAAAATATTAAATCTGAAACTTGAAATCAAATATATTCCCGTGGTACGGTGTGGAATGCATTTTGTAGCTTAGTAAAATCCGTGAAATAAGCCTCTATGGGGCATTGAATTGCTTCCGCTTATACGTGACAATTTTTGTACAATGCCTAACTCGCAGTTACGTCTTGGAGGGACACTCAAGCGAAGTTTCACTCCATGAAGTGCTAATTTCCGATAGACAAGACCTGCAATAGGCCGGCCCTGAAGGCCACGCGATTTACATACAAATTCGGCATAATTGGTGCGAAATGGCAGTCTGGAGGTCCATGAATCATTTCAGTTCTTATCTGTAGAGTCGAGCTCTTGGAAAATATAAAACCATAGGTTAACCTTCCCATTACGTACACTGCAGCGTGCAGGGTAATTTTTCTGTGTGAAACAAACGACGCCTAGGCAAACTCCCCGTTTCTTGAAGTGCTAACATCCGAACATCAAAGACCTAATATTAGGCCAGCCCAGAAGGCTTCGCGAAATACCGACTAAGCACAATGGAAATGAGAAATGCAGCCAAGGTGCGTAATATTCTAAATCGCGTAAAATAAACATTCGTGCAATGACGTAAAGGGAAGTGTGAAATGCGCCGGGTAGATGAGTATCGGGTTTCGCTGTGATGTGTGTCTTATCTCCATCAAAACCACAAAAGTGAAAATGAAATATAGAGAAAACCCTAAATACGAAATTAAAATACTACTTAAGTTATCAATATATAACCCGCACGCCACTGTGGAGCAAGCAAACAGCATTAAGAATCTTGGTATGCACTTCCGGTCATTCACATCTGATAGTCAAACCGTGCACCTTGCATATCACATCTTTTAGCGATTAAGGGGGTGCCACGCCTTTTTTTAGCAACAAATAATTATGATGCAACGCCAGCTGGAAGATAAATAACCTTCAAGGCTCTATACATATAATTCCCTATAGGTCCGCGCTTGGAGTGGTGTCAACGTGCGACCGCTATGTGTGGCGTTGCATGTCAAGCAGCTCTAGTGGAGATGGGGTGGGTCTAAGAATAAAATAAAATAAAATAATAATAATGGCCTAGTGGCCGACCACCAATCTCAAATAATTCCGGAGGGGCGCCACTGACCAAAGCACCCTGGCCAGAAGGTTCCAGGTGGTAGGGAGGCACACACGCAGACACAACCGTAATGTTGGAGCACAACACTACAATCAACCCATGTCTTAACAAATCACCTTTACTTAAAGGTAGCACGCTTGCGGACCAAAAGAAGGAAGAAAAAAAAACATCAAGCAATAATCAAATGAGCAAAAGCAAATACTGGTTAAAAACAACAATTGGTACTTTTATTCACAACAACCAAAATCTGTACATCAATCTCAGACCAGATGGTCGCTAATAAATATATCACAACATATGAAAAACGCTGTGGGCGTCAGTGGGATATAGCACTTTAGTTACTTGTTAAGCATAATTATATCAATAAAAAAGAAGAAAAGAAAAACACACCAAGGCGCTATCAAAAATACTTTTTAAGGTCTCAACCAATATTAACTTTATATTATTATAATTATATTAACATAAATATATATTATATTTCATTCAATAAGGCCATTCGAGATCTCGTAAGCTTTACACAATTCCTCACAATAAGTTAAATGCAATTATAATACACAAAAAAAACTGATATCTAAATATAAATATTTAAAATATGCCCACTGAGACACAACAGTGATGCTAAAGTCTTCTGATATGAATAGTCATACACACGCGCACAAAGATAACTGGCTGTTCTAAAATAAAAGATTAGAGATAATATGGTTGCAAAACAACCTGAGCCGAATGCTCCTAGAGCGACTGCTATTATTATGAAATCACAAAATTACTTATTCCAAAATGTTGTATATTATACAAATAGCGACAAAGAAATTAACTAAGTTATCACATTTGACAAGATTACTAGCTATGAAAAAATGAGAGCAGCGATATACAAGACTTATAGTTTAATTGCTGCAGTATTACACGATAAGTATAGCTTTTACCCCGTAAAAATAAACACGATATGATAATAATATAAATATAATATGATAACCATAATATCAGATATGATAAAAGTCCAAAAGGTCACACTGGGATGCCCTAGAAACTGCAGCGATATAATCACTGATTAAAAAAAGAATTTGAAACGATCTAACCTGGTATAGTCCTCGTTACCTTCCTAGGTATACAGTCAGTTGAAATGGAATTATGCAGCACCTCTTGAATGGTCTGACGTCATGCGGACTTCCAGCAGGATTACTGAGATATCTATATCTAGGAGCGTGCAGCCAGTCACCATCAATACATTACTACTCCTAGAGTAACCATTAAATATACAGTAGATTATTTGAGCCGAGAGAAAAATAGCACCAGATGGAGGGCGGCTTCAATGTCAAAAAAAAAAAAGAAAAGGTCTTGTTTCCTCGATTAACCCAGCAAAAGTAACTTGCGCCGTTTCTAATCCGATACTAAGATCGACGGAATGTGTTCTAAATAACAAAATCACCAAATGAACACCATTCCAGATACCATTTCCCCAATATCCCACTACGTGGATGAATTTAATAAAATTTCAGAACAGTATTCACGACGACCAGCCACTTTCCGAGTTAATTTATTTCTCTCTACTTGTTCTCAATTTTTCCTGCTATCAAACCAAAAAAAAAAGAAAACCCTTTTTTCCCCTAATTTTTATAGTGCTTCGATTCCTCAGAGATGACCCATAAATAGATAATTTGCATAGCAACAGGTAGAATTTCGCTCAAGTTTTATTTAACAAATAAATTATCGATGAAAAATAAAATTCGCCATGGGCGCGCTGATTAAGAGGCTACATTTACCAACGTAAATCACACGCTCTTTTAATCGTAAAATAAGACCTGTAGACAGGGTACGTCATTGTTCATCAGAGGCAAATAGCTGAAATCAAGCCACACATTTTCAGAGAAGGGCTGAATCGGCGTAGGTAGAAAACCCGCTATACCCACTAGGAGTGTTTAAGGTTGCATATAAGTGAGTTCTACGGAACACATCTGCTCAGAATTCATGGGTTTAAACCACCAGAAGTGCAAATTTGTGACGGTGTTTGAAAATAAACCGTTACAAGGGGTCTAATTTAGAGTCATCTGTTTTGGAGACGGCGTTAGGGTGTGACTTCGCAATTTAACTGTCGTATTGGTTAGGATTGGCATTCTATACAATAAATTAAGTTAAATGAACAATTTCGTTTTTCTTCTTTCTCTCACAATCCTTTAATTCATGGCTAAGAACTGTTTATTACGACGTACACCTCCATTAGACTATCACGAGCGGAAATTACTCACGATAGTGACCCAGAAAGCTGTAATACGCAGGTGAAAGAGCTTTCCAAGGTAGGTGGTTCTTAGCCATCTCAATCACTGTGCATGGGTGTGCCTAAGTGGTATCAACGCCCAGTGGCGGAGGGGACAGAACAATATATTCACTCGCTATATATATATATATATATATATATATATATATATATATATATATATATATATATATATATATGTATGTATTTGGTAGGTACCTTCTCTCTGCAAGTGGCTTGGATAAGTTCGTTAGTCAGGAAAATTGGCCCAGGTTTTCGCGGAAAATTTTATGTCCGGAAATAACAAAGTAAGGGCAACGCGTGTGTGTATTATAAAGAGTGAACCACGTACCAAAATTTACGTCTAGAAGTTAAAAGACAGAAAAGTTAAAAGCATTTAAAGAAAAAAATTTGGGGTTTCCCTCAAAACGTCAAAATTAGCACCTTTTTTTAAATTATAACACCACAGTAAACAAACTCTGCACCCAGAAGTCTTAGAGGGGAGCTTACATACACATATAGACAAATGACACCACCCACAACTCATCAAAAGCCGGCCTTTCCACATTCGAGTGAAAAAGACGGACTGTCCGGATACGGGACTCGAACCCGCGACCTCCTAGCTCGATTCTAGAGGTTTCTCACGTCGCGCACTGAGCTATTCGGCTATTTAGGTGAAGAACCCCACACGAATGCGGGTTATATAAAGAAAATATTGCAAGAAGAGTGTTCTGTAAACCCTTAAGTTTCAGCTTCAATTCGTTATTGAGGAGACCGCGACTCTTGAATTATAAAAATATTTCAAATGTGTGCTAAGTAGGCCCCCCTAGAATCCATATCCGGGTTTGGTTTAAGTTTTTATCTGTTTACATATTTACAGGGTGACGCATTTCTACGGTAAAGCTCAATATAATTGTTATTATACAAAATACGAGAAAAAATTGTATACCTTAACTATAGGGTGTCTTGATCTGCATATCATAAAAGTATTTTGACAATCACAGGTTGGCCCATAAGTCGTTGGTGATACCTACAATTTTTTTTTTGAACATGACTTATATTATCGAATTTTTGCATTTTTATCGAAATATGATGCATGTTTGTAAGAAAAAAATTGAGACGCTATAAATGCGTTTTGGTAGAGATTTTCATTAATGTATGGGTCCGGTTTAGTTGGGAATCATTATATAGGACCGATCTAATGCATTTGGAAAATGCTTCAAATCATATTTGTTAGAAGAGGACATTATTATGCAGTATACAGTTAAATAGAGTTAACAAAGATATATATTAAGTGACTTACTCATTTTCAGTGTTTTTAGCATACAAACTGTCACACAACCTAATTTATTTTTGGCATGGAATTAATTTAAAAAAACAGATGCTTTGGAGCGAATTGTTTATAAAAATCAGTTACTTTAAATATACAAAATGTCACACAACTTGATTGAATTACACACTCAAAATGAAAGCACAATGAAAGTTCATTTATTTCAACAATAGCTACACCACTATGCAAATAGTCCTTTCTGCAAAAACAATCCACCAGACGGAAACTGCTCAAATTTGTTAACCGAATTTCATCTTCACATCAGTTTTCAGAAAAAAAAATGTGTCGTACTTGCACCGATCAAAAAACCCTTTGAGTTCATTCAGCTTACTAGATAAACCCTTAGAGTTCTGATGAAAAAGTTTAATAATATAGGAAGAAACATTTCATGCGTTATTGGTAAACAAAATATGAGCACTTTCAAGTTTATTTACACGGTCGAAAAAACCGCTTGATAACAATACCTACTGGTCGCATTTTTGCCTTAATAATGTTCACAATGAACAGCAATTTAAATGACCTAGTCTGTGCATTTTCGCCTATTGGCAGCCCTCCAACAATAAAATCGTAACTGTTAAAGTAATCCTTAACATACTGCGCAATAGTATCTACCTTCAGATGTGGATTGACATTGCTTATACACAGATAAGAAAACTCTTGCTACCGCTGCAAAAGTTTCTTGTTTCAACCAAACAGGGACTGCTGTTGCAGACGCCGTTCCACGGACAAAGTTCCTCTGATACGGAGGCCTGACAGTTTTACGACTTTAGATGATTTGTCACTTAACCTAGTATTTTATTAACTTTTGCTGCTATCACTTACTGGTTCCCCAATAGGTTATTGGTTCGATCACCAGACAGAATTTTAACAGGCAAAACTGATGTCAATGGTATATTGTACACTTTTGGTACCTTACGATTTTTTTTTCACTAAGAAAGTATACAAAAAGGGACTGCTCATCACTTATTTCTTCAAGTTGTGTGCACATTTTTGACAGTAACTGTTTTTTTTAGCCGAATTACATTCTCATTCAATATTTTAAACTCCACTTTCAAGTATTTTAAACGTTCGCCATTATCAGTGGGCTCGTCACAAATATTTTCTGCAGGATTTTATCATGAATTACTTGTAGTCGCTAATAAATTAGTCTGCTTAATAACTGGCTCACCTAGATACGTTATGTTTGTTGCATTTTTGTGGTAATTATATTTAGTAACTCATCTTTTGTTAACTGTTTCAACTGAGTTAAAAGCACGCACATATCACCTGGCACCACTATGTTGACGTATAATGCAAGTTACAATTTTAGAAAAAAAGTCTTGGTCCCGAGCTCCTGTACAAATCTTGTTCAGGAGTCAGAATTCTCTATCTAGCGCCTTAGCAATTTATTTATCTCCAAATCTTCATGTAAAATTGTCAACACGGTTATTTCACAGATTCATATTTCATGGACGATAATCCAAACGTTTCTTCTTCTTTTTAGATGTTACCTTCGCTCCTTGCCTTCTCAAATCGTCCAGTTTTATGGTCATCTCGAATGTATTCTCTGCCCCATTTGACCAGGATTTTACCTGAGAATATAATGGATAATGTTCACTATATACAGCAGTCATACGTTTGTGTATAATTTTGTCACACTTCCCTGACTTGTTTTAAATTAGTCATATTGACACGTTTACAGCTTTACAAAACACAAAAAAATGAATTAATTTACACACAACCTGACAGATGTTATAGGAAATGAAACACCAACTTGCCCTGTTTTTGGTCTAGCCAACCAAAGGCGTAAACAAAATGGAGGTTCTATTTCAAAAATTAAAAATCTTCGATACTTCTGGATTTTAAGTTTTGAGAACTTTTGTCATCACCTTGTATAATTTTAAAGATCCTTTAATTTTCCACTAAACACATGCGTCATCGCTGATAAACCCTGATTCATCAAATAATGAATTTTTCAATTGATTCAGTTGGAAGGTTAATGGTTGTGCAACTGCCATTGTCATTATTTTTTTTTAACTATGAAAAGCTGAAATATATAATATATCTACGTGAAAGCATATCAAAATTTCATAGCAGTGGGGTCTCATGACCAAAATGTTCGGGTGTGCGGTAACGAGTTGCTGTTAGTGGTGGTTATATATATATATATATATATATATATATATATATATATATATATATATATATATATATATATATATATATATATATATATATATATATATTCGACCTATATGGGAATGATACGTAGATAAATAAATTAATTTCCCACTGCAACACTAACAAATTAAAAAGTCACTTAAAACTTTAAAACACGAAAAGAACATGGAATTATTATCAAGCTCTTCTGAGTTGAGTTGAGTTTGAGTGAGTGAATGTAAACACTCAAACACTCGGGATGGCACGAACTTGTAGTTCATTCACCACAGATTTTTGAATTGCAGTTGAAGGTTATTTATATTTATTATACCTATTGGTCATGTTAATAATTGGTATCTTACATATTTACACATCCATATATACACTATATATACACTATATATACACATATATATAAATTGACATATTGTTTTTTTTTATATACTATATATACACATATATACATACACATTAAGACATCTTGTTTTTTTTGTTTTTTTTTTCATTTTTTTTTTGGTTTTTTTTGGTTTTTTTTAAATTATTTTTGTTTTTCTTTTTGTGTTTTTTTGTTTTTTTGTTTTGTTTTTGTTTTTTTGGTTTTTTTTTTTGGGATAGACTGGGACACATTGTCGCCTAGGGACCCACTAAGGCTCACCAACACACTGACAGGCCACGAATTGAGAAGGTAGTACATCAAGCTCTTCTCTTCACACAAATTTGTGTTAGCGTTAGCACTGTTCGGAACGGGGTGAAAACTGTAAACATTAAAAGTAGTTCAATGTTAATATGGTACTAAATAATAAAATGTGTAAAAATCCTGGATGCAGCAAGTGCGTTATGGTAGTGAATTTTCATAGAAATGATCTGGCACAAAATATTTTATTATAACTTTTTTATCTTGCAACATAGAAATCTAAATTTTGGTGTATAGCTCAATTTTTGTATCGTAAACCTACCTACCAAATTTGGTTATCTTATCTTTTTTATTTTTTGAGATACAAATTTTTTTCGAATAAAAACTCAAAATTTTCCCGGAAAACCTCGTCCGATTTTCCTGATTAACGAAATTATCCAATATATTTACAGAAGGAAGGTACATGCCCAATTTTATCAAAATCGGCCGATTATATTTTGAGTTATCGGTGTGATACATATATATATATATATATATATATATATATATATATATATATATATATATATATATATATATATATATATATATATATATATATATATATATATATATATATATATATATATATATATATATATATATAGTTTATTGTTATATAAATAGTACAAAGCATCGTACAAATAAGTCTAAACTTGTGACTGCAAATGATGCAATTTTGACTAAATTTTAATCTAAATGTCAATTGTTCTAAAGTTCTGTCATCTGATTTCTAATCTCCAAAATTACCTCACCTCATTATGTACCATTACAATTTCTAGAAATATGGATGGTACTTGAAATCAGTTTCTTCATTTTAATCAAAAATTTCTATATTTTAAAACTTGACTCAAATTAAATTCTTATATATAAAAATTGAAACTGACCCCGGATATGGGTTCTAGGGGTCCTAGTTCGCGCTAATTTGCAAACAATTTTTCAAAATTCAAAAGTCGAG
Organism: Tillus elongatus; assembly: GCA_964006375.1. Classification (NCBI taxonomy): domain Eukaryota; kingdom Metazoa; phylum Arthropoda; class Insecta; order Coleoptera; family Cleridae; genus Tillus; species Tillus elongatus. The sequence continues at coordinate 133,953,361 of OZ023263.1, forward strand.
ATCTCCCCATTAGTGAATTTTTTCTACGAAAATTTACTAAAATGTATTATAGTTTTTGATTCTAGAATACTGTGGTCCAGGCAAGCGCAGTTGTAATGTTTGTAAATAATGCTATCACAACGTTTGTTAAACCGTCGTTCCATTCATTTGTCTTGAGCGGTATTTTTACCGCTCACTGCAGTGTTAAAACGAATGGTATTTCCTTACCATTTTAAACACATGGGTGGGGGACTGTATTGTATACCAATACAGCTTTGTCGAGTGAAGTTGTTCGGAAATAACAACGCACACCTAACCCGAATTCATTCCCAGTTGCTATTGACCTACTCATATTTTCTGAATGAAGACGTGGTGCCGACTTCATTCCAAGTCACTATTTATGAAATCAAATAAGTAAATTAAATCGATTGTCATAACATATGTAGTGTATTAAGACTAAGGGAAAAAGAAATAAAACATATTTAACTGTGCACATTTTAATTATATTTTAGGGTGTGCGGCGTACACCTAGCTCACTAGGAGAAATCGCCACTGTTTCATAGGCTATGCAATGGCAAATAAGTAGATATTTTATTTTAAATGTGGATGTTATCAACTTCCGGTATAATTATATAATAATTATTATACTTCCAAACTTTCAGTAAAAATATTGTGTAGTTTCTGAAATTACACTAATGATACAGTGTCATACAAAATAAGCGTAGGCTTGTGCCTATATATAACACAATTTAAAAAGTACACCAAGCACCGTCTAATATTGTCCCTTTCACAATTTCGTATAATCTGCACACAACACACTTCAATTTCCCTGAAAACATTTAACCAGCCATTCTGGAACTGAAATTTTGACTTATATGTAATATCTAATTATAGCTAAGCAGCCAAACTAAATAATCAAATAAATTATGAACAGCATTAATATTATATGTGTTATATGTTCCATTGTCTTTCTAAAAAACAGTACGACAAATTAATGTTTTTGAGATATGTATATAAAACTTACGTATTATGTATCAAAACAAGCCAGGCAACTTTTAATTTACTCGAACATATACATAAAGTCTAAACCGTGTTAACGATTATTTATTTAACAAATTAATTCACCAACTACACTCCTAAACCTTACAATACACGTATTACGTTAAAAGCATAATAAATACAAATAATATAATTTAAAGTTAAACAAATCAGCAATAACTTACCCCTGATAATGAGGACAGAATGTAATCTTTGCCTAGCTGGGATGGTGGTGTGGAAAGCACTTTAGCCGCATGGTTACTAAGGCCTTCGTATATTCTTGGATTTACTTGGTTATCCTGTAAAACGAGACCATCAATATCATAAATATAAACTTCATGTAGCACGCCCTCTTTTCTTATTAAAGCATAACGAGCTCTCTGTTTACTTCCTAGCAGGCACATTTGTTATCATCCATTCTTGATGCAACCGCAAGAACAAATTATAGTAAAAAAATACTGTAGTATACTCAAAATCAATACGATGTTGAATTTTGCTTAAATTTTAAAATGTAATAATCTCATAGAGTTTTCACAATTTTGAGATTAAATTTTAAGTAAACTCAATTGCTGAATGGGAGGAGATAGCAAGCTATTATTACCTATATGTCTGCAATTATATATATATATATATATATATATATATATATATATATATATATATATATATATATATATATATATCTCTGTGTGTGTGTGTGTGTGTGTGTGTGTGTGTGTGTGTGTGTGTGTGTGTGTGTGTGTGTGTGTGTGTGTGTGTGTGTGTGTGTGTGTGTGTGTGTGTGTGTGTGTGTGTGTGTGTGTGTGTGTGTGTGTGTGTGTGTGTGTGTGTGTGTGTGTGTGTGTGTGTGTGTGTGTGTGTGTGTGTGTGTGTGTGTGTGTGTGTGTGTGTGTGTGTGTGTGTGTGTGTGTGTGTGTGTGTGTGTGTGTGTGTGTGTGTGTGTGTGTGTGTGTGTGTGTGTGTGTGTGTGTGTGTGTGTGTGTGTGTGTGTGTGTGTGTGTGTGTGTGTGTGTGTGTGTGTGTGTGTGTGTGTGTGTGTGTGTGTGTGTGTGTGTGTGTGTGTGTGTGTGTGTGTGTGTGTGTGTGTGTGTGTGTGTGTGTGTGTGTGTGTGTGTGTGTGTGTGTGTGTGTGTGTGTGTGTGTGTGTGTGTGTGTGTGTGTGTGTGTGTGTGTGTGTGTGTGTGTGTGTGTGTGTGTGTGTGTGTGTGTGTGTGTGTGTGTGTGTGTGTGTGTGTGTGTGTGTGTGTGTGTGTGTGTGTGTGTGTGTGTGTGTGTGTGTGTGTGTGTGTGTGTGTGTGTGTGTGTGTGTGTGTGTGTGTGTGTGTGTGTGTGTGTGTGTGTGTGTGTGTGTGTGTGTGTGTGTGTGTGTGTGTGTGTGTGTGTGTGTGTGTGTGTGTGTGTGTGTGTGTGTGTGTGTGTGTGTGTGTGTGTGTGTGTGTGTGTGTGTGTGTGTGTGTGTGTGTGTGTGTGTGTGTGTGTGTGTGTGTGTGTGTGTGTGTGTGTGTGTGTGTGTGTGTGTGTGTGTGTGTGTGTGTGTGTGTGTGTGTGTGTGTGTGTGTGTGTGTGTGTGTGTGTGTGTGTGTGTGTGTGTGTGTGTGTGTGTGTGTGTGTGTGTGTGTGTGTGTGTGTGTGTGTGTGTGTGTGTGTGTGTGTGTGTGTGTGTGTGTGTGTGTGTGTGTGTGTGTGTGTGTGTGTGTGTGTGTGTGTGTGTGTGTGTGTGTGTGTGTGTGTGTGTGTGTGTGTGTGTGTGTGTGTGTGTGTGTGTGTGTGTGTGTGTGTGTGTGTGTGTGTGTGTGTGTGTGTGTGTGTGTGTGTGTGTGTGTGTGTGTGTGTGTGTGTGTGTGTGTGTGTGTGTGTGTGTGTGTGTGTGTGTGTGTGTGTGTGTGTGTGTGTGTGTGTGTGTGTGTGTGTGTGTGTGTGTGTGTGTGTGTGTGTGTGTGTGTGTGTGTGTGTGTGTGTGTGTGTGTGTGTGTGTGTGTGTGTGTGTGTGTGTGTGTGTGTGTGTGTGTGTGTGTGTGTGTGTGTGTGTGTGTGTGTGTGTGTGTGTGTGTGTGTGTGTGTGTGTGTGTGTGTGTGTGTGTGTGTGTGTGTGTGTGTGTGTGTGTGTGTGTGTGTGTGTGTGTGTGTGTGTGTGTGTGTGTGTGTGTGTGTGTGTGTGTGTGTGTGTGTGTGTGTGTGTGTGTGTGTGTGTGTGTGTGTGTGTGTGTGTGTGTGTGTGTGTGTGTGTGTGTGTGTGTGTGTGTGTGTGTGTGTGTGTGTGTGTGTGTGTGTGTGTGTGTGTGTGTGTGTGTGTGTGTGTGTGTGTGTGTGTGTGTGTGTGTGTGTGTGTGTGTGTGTGTGTGTGTGTGTGTGTGTGTGTGTGTGTGTGTGTGTGTGTGTGTGTGTGTGTGTGTGTGTGTGTGTTTGTGTTTTTGTTTCTTTAACGTCGGCCTATTTCCGCGACTATGGCCAATCACCGACCGACGCCAGGGATCAGTTTCACCTCACTATCCTGAAAATTTTGCCGAACCCTCGCCTTTCTGTAAGGAGGGTAGGGATCTTTAACGTGCCCAACATCGCATGGACACGGGACCGACGGCTTTACGCCCCCTCCGAAGGGAGGAATGTACGGACATTCAAATTGCTCAACAAATACAATGCCAGAACCTCGGTTGATGTTAATTTGTTAATTTTACAGTTTGTATATATATATATATATATATATATATATATATATATATATATATATATATATATATATATATATATATATATATATATATATATATATATATATATATATATATATATATATATATATATATATATATATATATATAAATATATATATATACTCTTTTACCTAGCCTAAACACTAAACTAAACAGAGATTGTAGCCTAGGACTTAATAATATCTACAAAAATAACCCCGAACATAACAAAAAAAATATGTTCAGATATCATCTATTGAATAGTACACAGATTTCACTTCTAATCGTAAGAGTCTGGGATAGACATTATTAAACACTCAATGAAAAGGCTTCTCTTCCAGACAATAAAATTTGTTATTTCCCTTCGCATTTCGGCCAGGTGCATTCCGACTATAATTGGAAAGCGCACTGATGAGCTCTAATGAGAGCCATATGCGTTTCCAATTATGGTCGGCATGCACCTGGCCTTATACATTGTCCCTAATTAGGCAAACAGTACCAGGGCTAGCGATTTTTAAATCGTTAGTTAGTTGTGCAGAGTCTCTGTTTATATAGCACGTTGTATTTATTAGAGCTGCCGTGACAACGTATTACTTGCCTACTCCACCGATGGCGACACTGTCGTACATCTCACTATGTTATACGAGGCTGGCTGCCTCTAGCCGAACTTGCTGTCGGGTGTATTCTGGCTGTAATTTGGTATAGCGCACTGATGAGCTGTAAAGAGAGTCAAACCGGTATGCGTTTCCAATTATACATGGTCCCTAATTAAGGAAGAAAGTACCACGGCTAGCGATTTTAAATAGTTAGTTTACACAGTCTCGGTTTATATAACACGTTGTGTTTATTAGAGCTGCCGTGACAACGTATTACCTGGCTACGCCACCGATGGCGACACTTTTGTACATCTCACTATGTTCTACGAGGCTGGCTGACTTTAGCCGAACTTCCCTCCCAAGAACTTCTGATATCCCCACTTCACGGCCGTAATGGCGTCGTATACACGGATGGGGAGAAAGCAAGTGCATTCGCGGATCTTTTAGAGTTGCAATTAAGCCCGAATTATAACAACGTTGATCTGGCGCACGTCGCAAGAACTCACCGTTATGTGAGGAGTTCGCTTCGCGCCAACGGAGCACAATTATCAAGCCCGCAACTTTCGAAGAAATTTCCCAAATAATCAAATCATTAAAAAATATGAAAACTCCGGGATACGACGGAATCTCCAACGTAGCCCTGAAAAACCTCCCCCGCAAAGCCGTGGTATTCATAGTTACCATTATGAATACCATGCTGCGATTTCAACATTTTCGTTCCATGTGGAAACTTGCCGACATTATCAACATCCCAAAACCCAGCAAAGATCCGCTGTTCCCTCAGAACTACAGGCCCATTAGTCTACTCCCAGTCATCGGAAAATCGCCGACTAACTTATTCAGAAAAGGCTTGCCTCATTCACCTCTGAGAACCATATCCTTCCTGACGTGCATTTTGGTTTCAGACACCAGCACTTCATCACAGACCAAGTCCTCCGTGTGGTGCTTCATCACAGACCAAGTCCTCCGTGTGGTGGAAAACATCACCGAAGGATTTAATAAAAACAAGTCAACTGGTGAAATATTTCCCGACATTGATCAAGCTTTCGACAGGGTTTGGCATGCGGGCCTCCTAAACAAACCTCTATCATTTAATTTTCATCTCCCTCTGATTTTGATAATCAAGTCATACTTGCCACAGAGAGGTACATCTGGGAACCCTATTTAGAACCTACTCAACCACGGCTGGTCTCCCGCAGGGGTCTGCTATCTCCCCTCTGCTGTACAATATATTTGTCGCAGACATACCGACACCACCCCTAAACGTGACATACGCACTGTACGCCGACGTCACAACCATCAGCAGCTTCACTCAGCCGAGGAAAATAACCGAACGTCTACAGACCGCCGCGGTAGAGGAGCTGCAAGGCTGGTATAGGAAATCATGTCTAGCCGCAAACCCCGATAAATTTTCAGCAGTTCTATTATCAAAGGGAAAACACACACCTCACGAACACGTGTCATTAGACAACCGTCTAATTTCCTGGCAAGACTCTGCCAAATACCTCGGCGTTTTCTTCGACAAACATGGCGCCACCATGTCCAACATACCCGAGGAAATGCTTCGGTTTCATCTCGAAGCTCTTCCCACATCTTAATAGAAATTCCAAATCGTCCATGAACAATAAACTGCTCATATACAAAGTCATAATCCGGCCAGCCTTGACCTATGCATCCCCTGCATGGGCCACCACGGACGACACACACATCAAGCCCCTTCAAATCATCCAGAATAAAATTCTGAGAATGGTTACCGGAGCGCCATGGTTTGTCAAAAACAGTCAGATTCACTCTGATCTGAAAATGCATTCGATACTTGAGTTTATAACTCAACTATCCACAACTCAGTTCGCAAAAGCCGCTTCTCTTCCAAATGCTCTCCTCCGTAGTGCGACCGACTACGATGAGCAACTTCCACATAGGCATAAGTTACCAACGCAACGCTTATACTTACCCGCTAACGCCACCTTGCCAAAAACAGGATGGAAACATTCAAACCCAAACGTCAGTGTGTGAAATCTTTCCGACGAAGGTATGAACTAAGGTCCGGTACTTCAGGGAGAGAAGTTAAGTGAGTACGAGTCTCACAGTACCTCGATATCCCACGCACTAAGGTGTTGCGAATGAGGTCTGCGTGATGCATTATCCAAAAACAAAACAAAACAAAATGTATTCTGGCTGTAATTTGGTATAGCACCCCGGTGAGCTCTAATGAGAGCGAAACCGGTATGCGTTTCCAATTATAATCGAAATCCACCTGGCCTTATATAAACACATGGTCCCTAATTAGGGAAGAAAGTACCAGGGCTAGCGGTTTTTAAATCGTTAGTTAGTTGTACACAGTATCTGTTTACATAGCACGTTGTGTTTATTAGAGCTGCCGTGACCTGTTTACATAGCACGTTGTGTTTATTAGAGCTGCCGTGACAACGTATCACCTGCCTACGCCACCGATGGCGACACTGTCGTACAAATCACTATGTTCTAGGAGGCTGGCTACCTTTAGCCTTACTTGTTGCTGGGTGTATTCTAGCTGTAATTCGGTATAGCGTACTGATGAGCTCTAATGAGAGCGAAACCGGTATGCGTTTCCAATTATAGTCGGAATGCACCTGGACTTATATGGATCGACAATGAAATTGTAAAAACAATAAACTCCCTAAAAAGTTAAAAATCACGACGCCACCTGTTAAAGGTACCGTGAACTGGTTTGTGTAATAGTATATGTATAACATGTCAATCGGCCTCCGACCAAAAATTTGGAATTCACCTTTTAATGATTAATAGATCATGATTTAGTCGTTATACACATGGATACGTATTGGCCTCCGATTTTTCGTAGTCGAATTCTTTGAACGCGTATATATTTTGGAGGCGTATAAGACATAATGCATATATATATATATATATATATATATATATATATATATATATATATATATATATATATATATATATATATATATATATATATATATATATATATATATATATATATATATATATATATATATATATACATACATACATATAAAAATTGAAACTGACCCCGCATATGGGTTCTAGCGGTCCTAGCTCGAGCTCATTTGCAAAAAAAAATTTAAATTCAAAAGTCGGGATCTCCTCATTAGTTAATTTTTTCTACGAAAATTCACTAAAAGCGGTGTTTATCAAGGACGTCAATTATCGCCATATTCAATTTATTGGCAAAAGACATTATAGGTAGACTGAAGAAAAAGACAGCGGAAATCAAAATAAATGTACTACAGTTTCATGAAATATGACACAGCGCTGATACAAAAAACGCAAAAAAATGCAAATCATGTTCAATATTCTAGATCGTTTGCTAAAAAGGATTAAACTAAAACTGAAATGATGAAAATCAAATCAGTACAGATAAGAATGGATAGAAGTGCAACAATGCATTTAAAACTAACCGACAAACAAATAGAAATGTTTACGTACCTTGAGAGTGTTTTAACCAATGATGGTAAATATGACTACTCAGACAATGGCGGTGGCAAAGCAACTATTCAATAGTTATTTAACTTAAACCGAAAGAAAATGTTTATAAAGTCTAAAGTTCCATTGTTCTGATGTATGGAGCGGAAAGTTGGAAACCTTAGAACAATAATTGGTAAAGTATAGAAGTTATACCCAGGCAACACAACTACATAACAATCATGTACTTTGCATGTAACACCGCGACATTGTACATCGCAGAGATGTACTTTGTAAGGTCTATGCAAGTTACCAGAGCTAGGAAATGTCAGCAACTGCCAACATTGACAACACATCGCAGGGACATGACAGCTTAACATGCTGGAGACATCGCCTGTGCTGTTAAGGAGATGTACTTACTAATATTTCAATAATGTATCTAGACTCATCTCTAGCATGTAACTAAATAATGTACTTGAGATGTCCTATGATATATTCCCAGTATATAATTCATACTTCATGGCTGTCATGTAAATTATATACATATATATATATATATATATACACTTTATTTGTTTGCTGTACGTTTGTGATTTCTTATTGGTTTGCGTGGACTGCAGTTTCGAACCGTCCCGGTTCATCATCAGCACGCTACTGGCTGCTATCGCTCCTGTCTGGTCTACGTCGGAGATTGTAGGTGGCGCACGCGCCGTGAGCTTCTAGTGGTCGGTTTTCTGTTCTCTGATTGGTTGTGCCTTCGGACTGTGTCGTGTGTATCGGTCTTCTGTCTTGATCACTGTGGTTTAATAATTTGTCTATTTGTATGGCCTTTATTAAGTTTTGTTTAAGTGTTTGTACTTGGATTTGTTCTGGCATTAATTGTTTTCTATTGTTTGTTTGTTGAATGTAGTATTGTTCCCAGATTTCCATTTTTTTGTGGTCTTTAACATGTTTCATTAGTTTTAATTGGGTGATGTCTGGTTTTTGGTGTTTTGTGCCGTGAATGTGTGTAGCTACGTTTGATTTGTAGCTAGGTATGTGGATTTTATCCAATGCTGTTATATGTTCTTTGAATCTTGTTTCTATTGATTTCTTTGTCATTCCTATATATTTTTTATTGCATGTGTTACATTCTATTTGATATATTCCGTTTAATTCATGTGGGTTGTGTTCTTGTTTTTTATTTATTTTGTTTATTATTTTGTTATTGGTTTTGTAGCTCATTTTTAAGTCATATTGTTTGAGTGTTTGTGTTATTTTTTTGATGTGGTGGTTATAAGTGAATGTTGTGTATTTTGTGTTTGTTTCCGGTGTTTTGTTTTCGGTTTTGTTGATTTGTTTGTTTTTGATTTGTTTTACTAGCTTTTCTATTGTTTTTTTGTTGTATCCATTTCTTTCTGCTATTTGTATTATGATGTTGTACTCCTTTTCTCGTTCGTCGTTATGAAGTGGTATATTTAGCATTCTGTTTATTAAGTATCTGTATGCGGCCATTTTGTGTGTATGTGGGTGTAGTGAGTGTTTAGGTATAGTGATGTCTGTTTGTGTGGGTTTTCTGTATATTTTGTATTCAAGCTGGTTTTCTTTTCTGATTAGTGTTAAGTCTAGGAAGTTTATGGTGTTGTTTGATTCTTTTTCTATTGTAAATTTTATGTTTCTGTTAATTTGGTTTATTTTTTCGAGGATATTGTCTATGTTGGTTTTTTGATTGTCGTATATTATTAATATATCATCGACGTATCTTATCCATTTAATGTTTGGGTCTGTCTCTTTTATGATGGTGTTGATTTTATCTTCTAACTGTTGTATGTATATTTCTGCCATAATGCTTGATAGTGGAGATCCCATTGGTAGTCCATCTTCTTGGATGTAATATTCTCCGTTGAACTCAAAGTAATTTTGTTTTAATATGATGTTTAATATTTCGCTAATTTGTTGTTTTTTGTTGTTATTTTGCATTTTATTTTCGATTATATTTGTAGTTTCGTTAATTGGTATATTGGTGTACATATTTGTTATGTCAAATGAGGCAAGTCGTGTGTTTTTGTTTATGTTTATATTTTCTAGTTTATCCACTAGTTCTATGGAGTTTTTTATGTTAAATTTGTTTTCTAGTTGTATTTCTTGTTTTAGTACTTGGTCCATTTCCTTTGCTATTTTGTATGAAGGTGCATCTTTGAAGTTGATGAGTGGTCTTATTGGGTATCCCGTTTTGTGTATTTTTATTATTCCTGTCATTGGTGGTGCTTTAGGGTTGTTGTTATAATAATGTGTTGTTTTTTGGTTGAATATTGTCTTGTGTTTTTTTATGATGTTTAATATTTGATTTTGGAATTTTTTCGTTGGGTTTTCGTTCAGTTTTTTGCATTTGTTTGTTGAGATGAAAGCGTTTGTTTTTTCTATATAGTCCTGTGTTTTTATTGCTATTAGTGCGTCGCTTTTATCTGTTTTTGCTATTGTTATGTTGTTATATGTGACTTTGTTTCTTATTTGTTTGATCATTTTTTCATGTGTATGGTTTTTTGATTTAGTCTTGTCAATAATTCTGTTTATTTCTGTTGCTAGTTGGTTTTTCAGTGGTTCTAAGTTTGGGCTATTTATTGAGTTTATCGCGTGTTGTGTGTCCACTATTATGTTCTCTATTGTAGATTTTTTTGTATCTAAAAAGTTGGTTTTTATGTTGTTTTCTATGAATTCTTTTTCTTCTTTTGTGAATTTTGTGTCTGTTATGTTTATAAATCTATCCTGAAATATGTGGTGTGTTGTGGTTGTTATGTTTACATTATCTAGTTTGTTCTTTTTAAGGTTGTGTAGTTTTTTGTTTATTTTCTCTAATTTGTGTTTATAATCGGTTTTTATGTTGTGCATTATATTGTTATATGTTTGTGTCCATGTGTCGTATTTCATCTGGTTTGCTAATAAAAGATGAAGTCTATATAATTTTTTTGTAAGTGTGGTTATGTTGCTGTATTGATGTTTTATTTCGTTCGTGATGTATAGTTTTTCTGCTTGTGTTTGGGTGTATTTGGCCGTATTGGTATGGTTATGAACAGTGATTTTAGCGTATTTTGGTGTTAATTTGTGTCAATACAGCAATTTGTATCAATACAGCAACATAACCACACTTACAAAAAAATTATATAGACTTCATCTTTTATTAGCAAACCAGATGAAATACGACACATGGACACAAACATATAACAATATAATGCACAACATAAAAACCGATTATAAACACAAATTAGAGAAAATAAACAAAAAACTACACAACCTTAAAAAGAACAAACTAGATAATGTAAACATAACAACCACAACACACCACATATTTCAGGATAGATTTATAAACATAACAGACACAAAATTCACAAAAGAAGAAAAAGAATTCATAGAAAACAACATAAAAACCAACTTTTTAGATACAAAAAAATCTACAATAGAGAACATAATAGTGGACACACAACACGCGATAAACTCAATAAATAGCCCAAACTTAGAACCACTGAAAAACCAACTAGCAACAGAAATAAACAGAATTATTGACAAGACTAAATCAAAAAACCATACACATGAAAAAATGATCAAACAAATAAGAAACAAAGTCACATATAACAACATAACAATAGCAAAAACAGATAAAAGCGACGCACTAATAGCAATAAAAACACAGGACTATATAGAAAAAACAAACGCTTTCATCTCAACAAACAAATGCAAAAAACTGAACGAAAACCCAACGAAAAAATTCCAAAATCAAATATTAAACATCATAAAAAAACACAAGACAATATTCAACCAAAAAACAACACATTATTATAACAACAACCCTAAAGCACCACCAATGACAGGAATAATAAAAATACACAAAACGGGATACCCAATAAGACCACTCATCAACTTCAAAGATGCACCTTCATACAAAATAGCAAAGGAAATGGACCAAGTACTAAAACAAGAAATACAACTAGAAAACAAATTTAACATAAAAAACTCCATAGAACTAGTGGATAAACTAGAAAATATAAACATAAACAAAAACACACGACTTGCCTCATTTGACATAACAAATATGTACACCAATATACCAATTAACGAAACTACAAATATAATCGAAAATAAAATGCAAAATAACAACAAAAAACAACAAATTAGCGAAATATTAAACATCATATTAAAACAAAATTACTTTGAGTTCAACGGAGAATATTACATCCAAGAAGATGGACTACCAATGGGATCTCCACTATCAAGCATTATGGCAGAAATATACATACAACAGTTAGAAGATAAAATCAACACCATCATAAAAGAGACAGACCCAAACATTAAATGGATAAGATACGTCGATGATATATTAATAATATACGACAATCAAAAAACCAACATAGACAATATCCTCGAAAAAATAAACCAAATTAACAGAAACATAAAATTTACAATAGAAAAAGAATCAAACAACACCATAAACTTCCTAGACTTAACACTAATCAGAAAAGAAAACCAGCTTGAATACAAAATATACAGAAAACCCACACAAACAGACATCACTATACCTAAACACTCACTACACCCACATACACACAAAATGGCCGCATACAGATACTTAATAAACAGAATGCTAAATATACCACTTCATAACGACGAACGAGAAAAGGAGTACAACATCATAATACAAATAGCAGAAAGAAATGGATACAACAAAAAAACAATAGAAAAGCTAGTAAAACAAATCAAAAACAAACAAATCAACAAAACCGAAAACAAAACACCGGAAACAAACACAAAATACACAACATTCACTTATAACCACCACATCAAAAAAATAACACAAACACTCAAACAATATGACTTAAAAATGAGCTACAAAACCAATAACAAAATAATAAACAAAATAAATAAAAAACAAGAACACAACCCACATGAATTAAACGGAATATATCAAATAGAATGTAACACATGCAATAAAAAATATATAGGAATGACAAAGAAATCAATAGAAACAAGATTCAAAGAACATATAACAGCATTGGATAAAATCCACATACCTAGCTACAAATCAAACGTAGCTACACACATTCACGGCACAAAACACCAAAAACCAGACATCACCCAATTAAAACTAATGAAACATGTTAAAGACCACAAAAAAATGGAAATCTGGGAACAATACTACATTCAACAAACAAACAATAGAAAACAATTAATGCCAGAACAAATCCAAGTACAAACACTTAAACAAAACTTAATAAAGGCCATACAAATAGACAAATTATTAAACCACAGTGATCAAGACAGAAGACCGATACACACGACACAGTCCGAAGGCACAACCAATCAGAGAACAGAAAACCGACCACTAGAAGCTCACGGCGCGTGCGCCACCTACAATCTCCGACGTAGACCAGACAGGAGCGATAGCAGCCAGTAGCGTGCTGATGATGAACCGGGACGGTTCGAAACTGCAGTCCACGCAAACCAATAAGAAATCACAAACGTACAGCAAACAAATAAAGTGTATATTTAAAAGTGATTACAGTGTAGTGCAATATTCCTAAATATATATATATATATATATATATATATATATATATATATATATATATATATATATATATATATATATATATATATATATATATATATATATATTCATATACATATACATATACATATATATATATATATATATATATATATATATATATATATATATATATATATATACATATATACTAAGTTACTAATAATTATTGGTAATAGTAAACTCAATCTGCATCTGAGTTAAGAGTATAAAATATTTATAAAAAAAATGAATGGGACAATAAAAACAACAGATGAACTTCTAGAAAATGGAGATATATATTTTATACAACATACAAAACTATAACATTTTCAGTAAATGAAGAAAAAAAAATTCTCATATAGTATAAAAACAAAAATGAATTCTAAATATATACATAAATAAAAGCTTCTAAAAAATTTAACATGTATTTACAGCAGCACAAAACAATATATTTTCCAACTAACCCTAAATTTATAGAAAAAACAAAGTCTCATAATATAAATATAAAACTAAAAATGAATTCCAAAGGTGTAGGTAAATGCAAACTTCTAAAAAATGTTAACATGTATTTTATGGACCACAAAACAATATTTTTTTCAGTAAACACTAAATAAAAAAACAAAATTCTCATAATACAAATCTAAAAATAAAATGAGTTGAAAACATATGCATAAACTTGCTGGAATTTGTAAACATAGAAACAACAATGATCCCATATTGTCTATATAAATTAAAAGTTAAGCTGTAAATTTCCATTTCTTTGGTGAAATATGCTTTTTGTCATTTCTCTGTTTCCGCTGTCTTGCTCGATAGAAACACTCCGAACCAGAAATTTCACACCTTTTTTTTTAGTTGGTTGTTCCGCAGAATTACATCTGAAATTTCAAAAACAAGCTGTTAGAAAAAATGGTAGTCTTTTTGTTGTTGTTTTATAAAACACTGTGTCAACCTTTGAGTCCACTGGAGGTATAGATGATAATCTTAAAGACATAAATGATGATATTACTAATGCATCATCAATATTTTTAGGTAGTGGGAATTGATTAATAGCGGAAGTCGAATTCGGCTCGACATATGAAAAAGTTGCAACTTCCCTATATAATTTTTATTGCAATCTAAAATTACTACCCAGTATGGCAATGAAGCATGACTGTTAATTTGTTTTTCTTTTAGGTTTCGCGTATTTTTTGTCTATATGAAATCAGTGAAATTACCTTTGGACATTTTACATTAAGAAATGAACGACAATAAAATTATCTAACCCAAATAGTTAATGTAAACACCCCAGCATAACAATTGTTTCTTACGTTGTGCAAACACAAAAGTAATTCTGCTCATGAAATGCGGATTAATAAAAATTGGCGCTAACTTTTGACAAAACCAGTGACACAATAACAGATAGTGTAGTAAACGTTTTGTCTAGATTCGCGATTTAGGCAGATAATTTTCTGTGGCGGTTTTACTGCTACTGCCATGTTAAATCCATGTACACAAATGCTGTGTTGTTTGTAAACAATCGATTTAATTTGCCAAATATATTAGATGTTCATCATATAATAAGTAGTTATACACTTAACCTAAAAAATATACTTACTATATAGGTAGGTACTTACCTCGTGATTGTAATTGCAGGATAATTCTTAATGTACAAACACAAAAAACTTCGACCTAAAACCTAAATTGCAAGAAATTATCCAGATCTACAAGAAAGAAAACACGAAACTCTTGTATTTGTATGTCATTGTCGTGCGTCACATGTCACACACAATAAAAGTAAAAAAATAACAAAGTGTCAATGCGATTCCAGCGATGACAAACGGTGTGGCGTGAATATGAACTGTGAATCTATAAAGTAACGGTCATCATGTGTTAATTACATGCTTAGCATGTTATTTTTCTGAAGTAACAGCGATGTAGTTTATAATATCGCTAGCATATCATTAAAATTAACTTCTGAAATGTAAATTATTGATATGTCGCTGTTACATACTTGGCATGTAAAGGTTAGCCATGTATCTCAAAAGTAACGGCTAACATCGCTAGCATGTACCAGTGTAAGCGCAAAATCATAGGTAATAACAGAAAACAATCGCAAGAACATGACATGCATGTATCAGGATATGTCGCATTGGTTACTTAAAAATAACATCTTAGCGATGTGAATATCACAATTGTGTTGCCTGGGTAGTGAAATTAAAAGACCTACGGAAAACAAATAGTCATAGTAGCAATGAACAAGGGAAATCGCATTTAGACCATAATGATAAAGATTGCATTAAATAGTAATAATATGAGCATATATACATATATACTGCTGCTTTGGAAAGCTAAAATGTTTTGGAAATAACTGCCAAGCACCCTTTGTTCACGTCGAAAAACTAAGAATTATTGGGTTCAATCAAAAATCGATTGCATGTTGAGACTTTTATGGCATTTGTTTTAATAGTATTTTTACTGTCATAACTTTTGTGACTGCTGTAGCTACTATATTGTAAAATTAAAATATGATATGTGTACCGATTATTCACTATTAACCCTTTTAGATAACTAAAAATATTAATCAAAAAGACAATATTTATATACAAAACAATTTCGTTAGCTACGTAAAGGTTGATGTACTAGTTAGGCAATTCACAATTTTCTAACAAAAAAAAGACAAAAATCGTCTTGGCGATTTTTTTTAGACACAACACTTTATTTTTATTTCCACATCGTCAATACGTGTGAAAGTATGTTAACGGTGACAGAAATGTGTTTTTGCTACAATGGCGTAAAAAGTGTCAAAAGACATAGAAAACATGATTCGAAAACGAAGATTTTTTTGTCTGTCGGCCTGTATGTCTGTCTGTTAATAGGCACGATAACTTTCGAATGAATTGACAAATCGTCTTCAAATTTTGTATACGGTTAGAACCTGACAACGAATGGTTGGGATTGTTTTTGAGTAAAATCTCTCCAGGACGTAGGGGATGAATGACGGTTGATTTGATGAAAGTTGAATTTTTTTAAACTATAGTTGTATAACGTTTCAGGTTTTGTTTATCAGAAAACTGTCAATTTCATTACTCATCTGGTATTCTATAATGATATCGAAGGTTGAATGTGAATATCAAATAAAATATGAGCATACAAAATCAAACCTAAAACTCAAACAAGTGACAGTGACGAAAAAATTTGTTTTAATAATAAATTCATTTTTACAAAACATCCTAATAATAATAACATTACAGTAGACAAATAAACATCAAAGCATAATAAGTAAATAAAAAAGTGTATAAAGTACAAACTTTAAAATAAAACTAACTGTTTTTAATGAGAACAAAAGATTAAACAAAATCTAATTATTCTTCTCACATAACTATTCTTTCGGTAAGTATTGTAAACGAAAGTTTTTACGCGAACCCAGTTTTTATTCTGAAATATAGAGGGGTATTTTAATTAGTTCCAGGCATTCGTTTTTTTTTGTAACCTTTTGAAGCGATACAAGTAAAGATTAAATATAAATAAATAGACTCCAATATTTTTCAGTCTATTTTAAGGCGAGATTTTTACCGGTTACATAAAAAACCTAATGATATACAATGGAGGCCTGGGTGCCTTTTCGGTGGGTAGAGGTGACAAAGATAGCTGCGCACGTATATATATATATATATATATATATATATATATATATATATATATATATATATATATATATATATATATATACATATCTGTGTGTGTGTGTGTGTGTAATATAATTAAATAACACCACAAGACATACCCGGCACCCAGAAGTCCCCTAAACTTGTGCGGGAGATCTTACATACACACAGGACAAAAGCACCACCCATAACTCATCAGAAGTCGGCCTTTTCACATTCGAGTTAAAAAGACCGACTGTCCGAATACGGAATTTGAACCCGCGACCTCCAAGTCCGATTCAAGAGGGTACTCACCTGGCAAACTGAGCTATTCGACCTGTACACACACACACACACACACACACACACACACACACACACACATATATATATATATATATATATGGTGAAGATTTGAGCGCTAATGTGTTAAATGTTTACTCCGATATCTAAGTCAAATTGACCGAATCGAGTAAAGAAAAAGTGCAAGAAACAGTTAGATAGTGAGAATATTGGCAGGAGATCTTAGGTAATTGAGAAGATAAATAAATACCACAGCCACCGTGAGTAAATTGAATTTAAAGTACTGTTTAAAGGTTAGGGGCATTGGAGCATAAGGTTCAAAGTTGAGTGCAGTGTCTTTATTGATAAGCTGAAAGAATACAACCGATATTATAATTCAGCCGCCGACGACGTCTGGATAGGCAACACGTTAAACAGCAAAGTGTAAGGAGAGTTGTATAAGATGGGTGACAGTGAAGACTATTCTGCTGATGAGGGAAAACGCAAGGCTTTTCCAATATCTGATATTTTCCAAAGAAGTAAGAAAATGGCACGAACACCAGAAAAAAATATGAAAAGCGAGAGTAATAAGTTGGATATAATGTTAAACATGCTAACGGATTTAACAGAGAAGATAACCAAAATAGAAGACAAACAAGATAAAATTATAGCTGAGATGAAAGTGATTAAAGAAGAAAATAAAAACATGAAAATGGAAAATGATCAATTAAGAAAAGAGGTAAAGGATATTAAAAAGAAATTAAATATTCTAGAAGAGGAGAAGAAAAGAAAGAATATAGTTATACAGGGGCTAAAAATGAACACAAACGATGCAAAGAGTTTAAAAGAGAACATGGGTATTTTTTTGAAACAGAATTTAGAAGTAAATGTTGAAATAAAACAAGCTAGGAGACTCAGTGAAAAGGTTTGTCTTGTTGAACTTTATAAAATAGAGGAGAAAATAGAAATTATGAGAAATAAATATAAATTAAAAAATTACAAGAATGAGATTGTGTATATAAATGATGATATGTCGAGGGAAGAGAGAAAAATTCAAAACGAATTGAGAAACGTAGCAAAAGATGAAAGAGCCAAAGGTAGAACTGTCAAGATTGGGTTTAAGAAGTTAATAGTCGAGGGACAGCTTTGGAAATGGGATGAAGAAAATGGCCTGGTTAAACAGGTAGAATATAATAGTGGTACGCATGAGACAAAAAATTAGGCAAGAATGAGTGGAAAAAGGGAACTGAACAGGCGAAGAAAAGGGCTACGTATACGGAAAAAGATGTTGGCATGTCAATAAGGGCTAGGGAGTTGTATGGGGACACGAGAGGAGCAAACGCAAATACCAATAAAGATAAAGAACACAGTAACCAAACAGGGAAATACCAGGTGAAACCGAAAACCGAGTATCTAAATCTGGGTACGTGGAACGTAAGGGGTTTGTATGAAGAGGGTGCTTTGAATAATCTAATTATGGAGGTCAATAAATATAGTATGCAAGTAGTGGCGTTACAGGAAACACACTTGAAAGGAAATGATATACAAAGGGTTGGAAACTATATCCTATTTACAAGTGGTAGTGATATGAGAAGGTATGGAGTCGCATTCTTAATAAGCGAAAAGCTACAAGATAAAGTTAAATGTTTCAAACCAAAGTCAGACAGACTATGTTCCATAAGAATTAAGGCAGAAGATAAGATGATTAGTATTGTAAATATGCATGCTCCAACAGAAGAAAAAGAAGAAGAAGTGAAAGATCAGTACTACGAAGAGCTGGAAAAAACGCTAGAAGATATACCAAAAAATGACGTGATAATTTTGATGGGAGACGCAAATGCAAAGATAGGCAATGAAGACATATATAAGTCAATAACAGGAGGTGAAAGTAAACATACGGCGAGTAATGACAATGGAGTAAGGTTGATATCTTTAGCAATAGAACAGAATATGAAAATAATGAGTACACACTTTAGAAGAAGAGATATACATAAGGGAACATGGACGATACCGGGACAAAATAAAACAAATCAAATAGATCACTTGTTAATAAAGGAAGAACATGCTTGGCTAATCACCAATGTGAAAACACGTAGGGGTGCGGAAGCTGATTCAGATCACTTCTTGGTAAAGGCTGTTTTAAGATTCCCAGATACGATTAAACAGACACAAAAAAGGAGGGCAGAAACTAGATACAATGTTAATGATCTACGAAAAGAAGAAATAGCCCTCAACTACAAGAAAAGAATAGGCAAAGCTTATAGTAGTGATATGTTCCTGAATACAGACGGCATTGAAGAAAAATGGGAAAAGATAGAAAAGACGGTGACTGAGGCAACGAAAGCAACCCTGGAAAAGAGACGAAAACAAATAAAAAAGTACTGGATGAATGAAGAATGTAAAGCCGCACTAAAAAAAAAGAGCAGTATTAAGACATCAAATGCTTCAGGCGCAAACGGAGGAAAACCTAGAAAAATATAACGAACAAAGAAAGAGAACAAAAAATATGTGTAGAACCCAGAAACGAAAATTTCTGGAAGACAAAATAAAAAATATTGAATATAAATATCAAAAAAATGAAATACGTAACTTCTACAAAGACGTGAAAGATATAAAAAGAGGCCACCAAAGCAGAGCAGTGTTCTTTAAGGATAAGGAAGGCAATTTGCTTGGAAACGATAAAGACATATGCAGAAGATGGAAAGAACATTTCGAAGAACTGCATAATGATGGAGATGAAGAAGAACTGAAAGAGTGTCATCAAGAGTTTTATGAAGAGGAAGAAGTTACAGAAGATCCAACGAAGCAAGAAATAGAAGAAATTATACAAACAATGAAAAACAACAAGAGTCCAGGTGAAAATGGCATTATGGCCGAAAATTTTAAATACGGAGGGACTGCTTTGGTTGCCATGATGTATGAGCTAATAAAAGAAATTTGGAAAACAAAAGAAATGCCAAAAAAATGGAATAAGACCATCATGGTAACTTTATTTAAGAAAGGAGATATAACAGAATGCACCAACTATAGGGGGATAGCGTTACCAGATGTGGCCTACAAAATTTTAGCAACACTAATAAAGAAACGGCTAGAAAAATATATAGAGCCTTTGCTAGGGGAATATCAGGCTGGTTTTCGGAAGGGTAGGTCGACAGTTGACCAGATATGTCTGCTAAAGCAGGTTTTGACAGGCTGTTACGAGTACGAGATTCCAGTACACATGATCTTTGTCGACTTTAAGACCGCCTACGATTCAGTGAAAAGAAGTAAAGTAGTTGATATACTTAGAGAGTTCAGAGTACCCGAGTATATTGTGAAACTGGTAATAATGACACTATGTAACACCACGTGCGCAGTAAGGGTAAACGGAAATCTGACAGAAGAGTTTGATGTGAGAAGAGGAGTGAGACAGGGAGATCCGCTGTCAACGTTACTATTCAATATAGTTCTGGAGAAAGTGATAAGAG
Source organism: Tillus elongatus (assembly GCA_964006375.1). Taxonomy (NCBI): domain Eukaryota; kingdom Metazoa; phylum Arthropoda; class Insecta; order Coleoptera; family Cleridae; genus Tillus; species Tillus elongatus. Next base: position 133,974,037 of record OZ023263.1, read on the forward strand.
AGAGTGGTATAAACAGAACTGGGAGCTTGTTTGACAGGAGTCATCAGTGCCTTGCTTATGCGGATGATATATTGTTACTGGCCAGAAATAGAAAAGAGCTGGAAAGTATCACTAGAAGTTTGGTGGAAGTAGCAGACAGTGTGGGACTTCAAATAAATAAGGACAAGAGCAAGTATATGGCAATTAAAAAGACTAAAGTGACTAATAGTGAACCTTTTACAGTGAAATTGCGAGGGGAGAGAGTCATAGAGTTCGAAGAGGTTAATAATTACATGTACTTAGGTGTATTAGTAGACAATAGATGTGATGAGGAGGTAGAAATTAACCTAAGGATAGCAAAAGCCAACAGATGTGCGGGAGGGCTTAACAGCTTCCTTAGATCAAAGAACATCTCGCGTGCTGCGAAACTCAGAGTATATAGGACTGTGATAAGACCAACCTTGGCATATGGTTGTGAAGCATGGACAATGAACCGAAGACTGGAGGACAGAATAGCGATATGGGAGAGAAAGGTACTACGCAGAATCTTCGGAGGCAAGAAAGTAGATGGCATGTGGGAAAGACGTCCAAATGTGGAAGTGTATGAAATGTATGGAGAACCGCCGGTGTCTCAACTGGTTAAGGCACGCAGACTACAGTGGCTGGGACATATAGAACGAATGGGTGTGGAGAGAATGGTGAAGAAGTGTGTCTGGTCAAATCCAGAGGGTAGAAGGAAGAGGGGAAGACCAAGAAAAAGATGGCTTGATGCAGCACAACAAGACTTGCTAGAAAAAGGAGTCCAAAACTGGAAGACGATTGCACTGGATAGGAAGCAATGGAAATGTATTACCAAGCTATGGGCCTAAATGGCCTGTGAATGCTTCATATATATATATATATATATATATATATATATATATATATATATATATATATATATATATATATATATTATAGAATACCAGATGAGTAATGAAATTGACAGTTTTCTGATAAACAAAACCTGAAACGTTATACAACTCTAGTTTAAAAAAATTCAACTTTCATCAAATCAACCGTCATTCATCCCCTACGTCCTGGAGAGATTTTACTCAAAAACAATCCCAACCATTCGTTTGTCAGGTTCTAACCGTATACAAAATTTGAAGACGATTTGTCAATTCATTCGAAAGTTATCGTGCCTATTAACAGACAGACATACAGGCCGACAGACAAAAAAATCTTCGTTTTCGAATCATGTTTTCTATGTCTTTTGACACTTTTTACGCCATTGTAGCAAAAACAAAAACACATTTCTGTCACCGTTAACATACTTTCACACGTATTGACGATGTGGAAATAAAAATAAAGTGTTGTGTCTAAAAAAAATCGCCAAGACGATTTTTGTCTTTTTTTTGTTAGAAAATTGTGAATTGCCTAACTAGTACATTAACCTTTACGTAGCTAACGAAATTGTTTTGTATATAAATATTGTCTTTTTGATTAATATTTTTAGTTATCTAAAAGGGTTAATAGTGAATAATCGGTACACATATCATATTTTAATTTTACAATATAGTAGCTACAGCAGTCACAAAAGTTATGACAGTAAAAATACTATTAAAACAAATGCCATAAAAGTCTCAACATGCAATCGATTTTTGATTGAATCCAATAATTCTTAGTTTTTCGACGTGAAGAAAGGGTGCTTGGCAGTTATTTCCAAAACATTTTAGCTTTCCAAAGCAGCAGTATATATGTATATATGCTCATATTATTACTATTTAATGCAATCTTTATCATTATGGTCTAAATGCGATTTCCCTTGTTCATTGCTACTATGACTATTTGTTTTCCGTAGGTCTTTTAATTTCACTATAACTTCTATACTTTACCAATTATTGTTCTAAGGTTTCCAACTTTCCGCTCCATACATCAGAACAATGGAACTTTAGACTTTATAAACATTTTCTTTCGGTTTAAGTTAAATAACTATTGAATAGTTGCTTTGCCACCGCCATTGTCTGAGTAGTCATATTTACCATCATTGGTTAAAACACCCTCAAGGTACGTAAACATTTCTATTTGTTTGTCGGTTAGTTTTAAATGCATTGTTGCACTTCTATCCATTCTTATCTGTACTGATTTGATTTTCATCATTTCAGTTTTAGTTTAATCCTTTTTAGCGAACGATCTAGAATATTGAACATGATTTGCATTTTTTTGCGTTTTTTGTATCAGCGCTGTGTCATATTTCATGAAGTAGTACATTTATTTTGATTTCCGCTGTCTTTTTCTTCAGTCTACCTATAATGTCTTTTGCCAATAAATTGAATATGGCGATAATGGACCTCCTTGATAAACACCGCTTTTAGTGAATTTTCGTAGAAAAAATTCACTAATGAGGAGATCCCGACTTTTGAATTTAAATTTTTTTTGCAAATGAGCGCGAGCTAGGACCGCTAGAACCCATATCCGGGGTCAGTTTCAATTTTTATATGTATATGTATATATATATATATATATATATATATATATATATATATATATATATATATATATATATATATATATATATATATATATATATATGCATTATGTCTTATACGCCTCCAAAATATATACGCGTTCAAAGAATTCGACTACGAAAAATCGGAGGCCAATACGTATCCATGTGTATAACGACTAAATCATGATCTATTAATCATTAAAAGGTGAATTCCAAATTTTTGGTCGGAGGCCGTTTGACATGTTATACATATACTATTACACAAACCAGTTCACGGACCTTTAACAGGTGGCGTCACCGTTTAATACACATATACACTTCGTACGATGGCCCAGTAGGCTTTTCCTCCGAGTATTTTACATACCAATACGCCTCAGAAATATTGCAATAGCGCACGGAGGTCTGTTGTAGGTTAGTGTGTGAGAGAGTTGGCTGGAAACAGGTCCTTTAGTCACAAAAAACGGAGGTCTGTTGGTACGATGGGTTTCGTTAAAACCAATACACTTATATATCTACTATCTTTTCAATGTTTACTTTACTACTCTATATTAGAGACTAGCTTTTGCTTAAGGCTTTGTTCCTTCACGATTTGTTTACTGTTACATACAGTTTCCACTGCATTCCCGTAAAATAGAAAAAAATGTAAAGTATTGTTTTGCGCACTACGAGTTGAAAAAAAGTAGTAAATAAAAATTATAGAAACGATGACTTCGGAATCGTACATTTAGTTATCTGCAAATTTTTATCGAAATAACTTTATTCGATGTAGAAATTTACGATTTTATTATATGTGGGTATTGATAAAGTGATAAATGTGATTAGAGGGTGTGTGGTAGTACCTACTGTAATTTAACATTACGATAATGGAATTAAGACTTGACCCATTACGCAAAATGGGAGCTAACTTATTGACATAAAATTCAAAAATATGAGCTACCTAATAATTTAAAAATTTGGAGAGTCTAAAAAACGGTAAAAAACACCCAATATAAATTTAATAATTTTGAATATAAGATTGTTTACAGCCGATAGCCATATAATATCAAAACTTCTACTGAAGTATATTCGAGTACACATAAAAAGATTTGAAAGGTGTAATATAAAATTAACTCAGTTGGTGAACTTGATGGTTAGAGGAAATAAACTGTTTCATTACTAATTTACTAGTACAAATTGTTAGCAGATTTCTTATTAATTTGGCGCCAACTTAAAATATCCTTGATATTCGTGTGTTTAACGTGCGTCAAGTTGAACCCCCCTCCCCCCCAATTTACAATTTCTTGTAATTGGGTATACTACCAGTTAGTGCATCGTTAGTGCTCTTTAGTGCACAAAAAATTTCGTTAGTGCTTGAATACAAACGGAGATACAGCAAAAAACCGTTGGGGGGTGTGGGGGGGGGTGGTGGTTTGTCAACTTTACGCATGATTTTTTTCAAATTGACTGTAAGTGGTATCATTAAATAGCAAATCGTTAGTGCTTTGCAGAAACACAACATTTCTTGTTAGTGCTTAAATACTTTAGAAAAAACAAACATTTTTCCGGCGGGGTGAAGACTATCTTTTTTAGTTCATGAAATACACATTTTTTGTTTGACTTGTTGGTTAGTGCATCCGTATTGCTTTCGAGAAAAATAAAAAAATTCGTTGGTGCTCTAATACAAAAGGAGATATGTCAGAAACACTGTGGGGGCGGGCCAACTTGACGCATGTTTTTTGCAAATAAGTTGCGGATGATATCAATTGATAACAAATCGGTAGTGCTTCTGAGAAACACAAAATTTTTTGTTAGTGCTCAAATACTTTAGAAAAAACAGTCGATGTCCCGTGGACTTCAAAACTTTTTTTGCGTTGATAAAATACACATTTTTTCTATGACTCGCTGGTTAGTGCATCGTTAGAGCTTTCGAGAAAAACAAAAGTTTTCGTTAGTGCTCTAATACAAAAGAAGATATACCAGAAAAACCGGGGGGGGGGCAACTTGACGCATGATTTTTTTGCAAATTAAGTGTGAGTGGTATCATTCAATAGCAAATCGTTAGTGCTTCGTAGAAACACAACATTTTTTTGTTAGTGCTTGAATACTTTAGGAAAAACAAACGTGTTCAAACAAAAATTTTTTCGTCGGGATGAATAGTTCATAAAAGACAGATTTTTTGTATGTCTCGTTGCTTAGTATATCGTTAGTCCTTTCGAGAAAAACAAAAAAAATTGTTAGTCCTCTAATACAAAAGGACATATGCCAGAAAAACTGGGGGGGGGGGACTTGTCGCATAATTTTTTTAAGGTTTTTATTCGGATTTATGATAAATCTAGAATCAGTTAAAACTCGACGTTTTGGGTTCTGTTTTAAAGCAATTTTGAACAGGTTAAGAAATTATAATGTTTATTATAATAAACCTTAGCTTAGATAGTTTTTACCCCGACAGAAATACGTTTGTTTTTCTAAAGTATTCGAGCACTAACAAAAAATGTTGTGTTTCTGCGAAGTATTAACGGTTGAAATAAAATGATACCACTTACACTTAATTTGCAAAAAAAAGGTCAAGTTGACACCCCCCCTTTTTTTTTCTGGTATATCTTCTTTTGTATTAGAGCACTATAGAAAATTTTTGTTGTTTTCGAAAGCACCTACGATGCGGAACTACATTTGTTTTTTATAAAGTATTTGACCACTAACAAAAAAAAATTGTGTTCCTGTGAAGCACTAACGATTTGCTATCGATTGATATCATTCACACCTTATTTGGAAAAAATCATGCGTCAAGTTGCCCCCCACTGGTATATCTTCTTTCGTATTAGAGCTCCAATGAAAATGTTTGTTTTTCTTGAAAGCACTAACGATGCACTAACGAGCGAGTCATAGAGAAAATGTAAATATTATCAACGAAAAAAAAGTTTTCAAGTCCAAGGGACATCGACTGTTTTTTCTAAAATATTTGAGCATTAACAAAAATATTTGTGTTTCTCAGAAGCACTAACAATTTGCTATCGATTGATATCATTCACACCTTATTTGCAAAAAATCATGCGTCAAGTTGCCCCTTCCCCACAGTTTTTCTGGCATACCTCCTTTTGTATTAGAGCACCAACGAAAATTTTTATTTTTCTCCAAAGCACTAACGATGCACTAACCAACGAGTCATACAAAAAAGGTGTATTTAATGAACTAAAAAATATATTCTTCACCCCGACGGAAAAATGTTTGTTTTTTCTAAAGTATTTAAGCACTAACAAAAAAATGTTGTGTTTCTGTCGATGTCCCGTGGACTTGAAAACTTTTTTTTTTCGTTGATAAAATACACATTTTCTCTATGAATGGCTGGTTAGTGCATCGTTAGTGCTTTCGAGAAAAACAAAAATTTTCGTTAGTGCTCTAATACAAAAGAAGATATACCAGAAAAACCGTGGGGGGTAACTTGACGCATGTTTTTTTTTGCACATTAAGTGTAAGTGGTATCATTCAATAGCAAATCGTTAGTGCTTCGGAGAAACACAACATTTTTTGTTAGTGCTTGAATACTTTAGGAAAAACAAACGGGTTCAAACAAAAAAAATTCCGTCGGGGTATAAACTAATTTTTTTAGTTCACAAAAGACACATTTCTTGTATGTCTCGTTGCTTAGTATATCGTTAGCGCTTTCGAGAAAAACAAAATTTTTTGTTAGTCCTCTAATACAAAAGGACATATGCCAGAAAAACTGGGGGGGGGTGGGGGTGTGGACTTGTCGCATGATTTTTTTAAGGTTTTTATTTTCATTTCTGATAAATTTAGAATCAGTTAAAACTCGACGTTTTCGGTCCTCTTTTAAAGCCATTTTCAACAGGCTAAGAAATTATAATGTTTCTTATAATAAACCTTAGTTTAGACAGTTTTTACCCCGACGGAAATACGTTTATTTTTTCTAAAGTCTTCGAGCACTAACAAAAAATTTGTGTTTCTGCGAATTATTAACGATTTGAAATGAAATGATACCACTTACACCTAATTTGCAAAAAAGGTCAAGTTGACCCCCCCCCCCGGTTTTTCTGGTATATCTCCTTTTGTATTAGAGCACTATTGAAAATTTTTCTTGTTCTCGAAAGCACCTACGATGCACCAACCAACGAGTCATACAAAAAATGTTTATTTTATGAACCAAAAAAGGTAATTTTCAGCCGATGGAACTACATTTGTTTTTTATAAAGTATTTGACCACTAACAAAAAAAAAGTGTTCCTGTGAAACACTAACGATTTGCTATCGATTGATATCATTCACACGTTATTTGGAAAAAAAGCATGCGTCAAACTGCCCCCACTGGTATATTTTCTTTCGTATTAGAGGACCAAGGAAAATGTTTGTTTTTTTTGAAAGCACTAACGACCCAAATCGTCACAACACATCTTTTTAATGACCTGGCAATCGTTTCACTGCCAAGGTTAATTCTAACTACTTTACTGCTAACATCACCTTTTATACTGAATCTTAGGTAAAGAACGATACCGAGAGGGAGACTAAATCGCAGGCAAATTCTTCAGCGTATTGTATTTTAATTCTCGGAAGAGGTTTTTGAACTTCCTTTATCACTTTACCTGACAGGTTCGGAATGTTTATCTGCATCATTATTGCCCTAGAAATATAAAGACTCTCGTACGCATCTAGCTCAACAGTTTCAAATTTTCTTTATCAATGTAGTGGTAACAGTAACAAATTTCTTAAATAATTTTTTGTCGAGAAAGTTAGCTTAAAAATGCTCTCGAGACCCTTTGTGATACGCAGTTCAAAAGGTAGGCACACAATTTTTTTCTCTATTTTATTTTTTCTGAATGTCGTGCATTCCGCTAACATTTTATTTTTTCTGTGTCTATTAATTAATTTTTCCACTAAGCAATTCGATATATAACGCATATCCGGATTGATTAATGTGTGTTGTAAATATTGTAATCTTAGATACGTTGGGCAGACTAAGAGAACCATTCAGGCTAGATTTTGTGCACATCTGGCACAGCTTAGATTCGGTAGTGTGGAGAAGTCATGCCTGCCACAACATATTTGGGATAATAACCACCACATTGATAAAGAAAATGTGAAACTTATCAAAAATGTTAGACGGTCAGCAGAGCTCGATGCGTACGAAAGTATTTATATTTCTAGGGCAATCTATACAATAATCAAAGTACCACAGAATATATGAATTTGAAGCTAAAATAAGAAGCGGTGTTTATCAAGGACGTCAATTATAGCCATATTCAATTTATTCGCAAAAGACATTATGAGTAGACTGAAGAAAAAGACAGCAAAAATCAAAATAAATTTACGACAGGGTCATGCAAAATGACACAGCGCTGACAGAAGAAATGCAAATAATGTTCAATGTTCTGTATCGTGCGCTAAAAAGAATTAAACTAAAACGAAAACGATGAAAATCAAATCAGTACAGATAAAAATGGACAGAAGTGCAACAATGCATTTAAAACTAAACGACAAACAAGTAGAAATGTTTACGTACCTTGAGGGTGTTGTAACCAATGATGGTAAATGTGACTACTCAGAAAATGGCGGTGGCAAAGCCACTATTTAATTGTTCTTTAACTTTAACCTAAAGAAAATGTTTATATAGTTTAAAGTTTCATTGTTTTGATGTATGGAGCGGAAAGTTGGAAACCTTAGACCAATTGGTAAAGTGTAGAAGCTATAGCGAAATTAAAAGAGCTACGGAAAACAAATAGTCATAGTAGCAATGAACAAGGGACCGCATTTAGACCACAATGATAATTGCATTACCTAATAATAATATGAGTATATATATATATATATATATATATATATATATATATATATATATATATATATATATATATATATATATATACTGCTGCTTTGGAAAGCTAAAATGTTTTGGAAATAACTGCCAAGCACCCTTTGTTCACGTCGAAAAACTAGTAATTATTGGGTTCAATCAAAAGTCGATTGCATGTTGAGACTTTTATGGCATTTGTTTTAATATCATTTTTACTGTCATAACTTTTGTGACTGCTGTATTTACTACAGTGTAAAATTAAAATATGACATGTATACCGATTATTCACTAATAACTCTTTTAGATAAGACAACTAGAAATATTAATCAAAAAGAGAATATTAATATACAAAACAATTTCGTTAGCTACGTAAAGGTTAATGTACTAGTTAGGCAGTTAACAATTTTCTAACAAAAAAAAAAGACAAAAATCGTTATGGCGATATTTTTAGGCACAACACTTTATTTTTATTTCCACATCGTCAATGAGTGTGAAAGTATGTTAACGGTGACAGAAATTTGTGCAAAAAGTGTCGAAAGACATAGAAAACATGATTTGGAAACGAATATTTTTTTGTCTGTCGGCCTGTATGTCTGTCTGTTAAGAGGCACGATAACTTTCGATTTAATTGACAAATCGTTTTCAATTTTGGTATACAGTTAGAACGACAAACGAATGGTTGGGATTGTTTTGAGTAAAATCGATCCAGGACGTAGGGGATGATTGAGGGTTAATTTGAGGAAAGTTTTTTTTTTAACTCGAGTTATATATATATAACGTTTTAGGTTTTGCTTATTATAAAACTGCCAATTTCATTACTCATCTAGTATTCTATGATGAAATTAAAGTACGGGTTGAATGCGAGTATCAAATATAATATGAGCGTACAAAATCAAACGTAAAACTCAAACAAGTGACAGTGATGAAATAATTTGTTTAAATAATAAATTCATTTATACAAAATATAATAATAATAACACCATAGTGAACAAATAGTATATTAAAGCATAATAAGTAAATAAAAAAGTGGTTATTTAAGTATAAGCTTTAAAATAAAACTAACCGTTTTTAATGAGAACAAAATATTAAACAAAATCTAATTATTCTTCTCACATAACAATTTTTTCGGTAAGTATTGTAAACGAAAGTTTTTACGCAAACCCAGTTTTTATTCTGAAATATAGAGTGGTATTTTTATTAGTTCCAGGCATTCGTCTTTTTGTTTGTAACGTTATGAAGCCATACAAGTAAAGAGTAAATAAATATAAATAGACTCCAATATTTTGCAGTCTATTTTAAGACGGGATTTTTACCGGTTCCTGACAAATAATAGGGTCTAAAATAGAAAAACTAAGGCCAAGGGCAGGATCTCTTAGTAGTAAGCAAAAACCTAATATGTAGATTTGTCAACATTGTTGGTGCCGTATACGAATGATACGTGTACCGGATCAACCACAAAAGGAATTGTTTTCAACGATTTATATATGAAGGCGTGTTACATTTAAAAATGTGTCAAAAAAAAGTATAAAACAAATCTAATTAATCCTTACCCCTCTCATATTGCCCTTAAAGATACTTATTGTTACAAGCTTAATCTGCAAAATATACATAAAAAACCTAATGATATATCATGGAGGCCTGGGTGCCTTTTCGGTGGGTGGAGGTGACAAAGATAGCTGTGCACGTATATAAATATATATATATATATATATATATATATATATATATATATATATATATATATATATATATATATATATATATATATATATATCACACCGATAACTCAAAAAATAATGGGCCGATTTTGATAAAATTTGGCATGTACCTTCCTTGTGTAAATGGCTTGAATAAGTTCGTTATTCAGAAAACTGGGACAAGGTTTTCCGGGAAAATTTTGGGTTTTCATTCGAAAAAAATTATATCTCCGGAATTAACAAACAAGGGCAACCAAAATTGGCACACGGGTTTATATCATTATAGGTAAAATTTAGCAATGTGGTTTAAAGGAGGAAAAAGTTATAGGCATTTAAAGAAAAATAAATTGGGTTTTCCTCAAAACGTCAAAGTCGCGATTTAAAACGTCAGAATTGGTAATATTTAGGCAAAGAACCTGAAACTAATATGAGCTATGGATATAAAATGTCTCAAGAAGAATGTTTTACAAAGACTGAACTCTTAGTTTCAATCGTCATGTAACAAGAAGTGTGTTTTACAAAACCCTAAGTTTCAGCTTCAACCGTCATTGTTCTTTATTTTACTAAAATCTTCTCAGAAAATTCATTTCAAATAGACCCTTTCTCTGATGCTTTGGCAGTAGTGTTGGTTATAGAGTTTATCATTTAATGACATATTTTTTTGTCGAATTTTCGTAAAAAATCATTAAAGCTCAATATATACGTTAATATGCAAGTTACTAAAAAATGTATACATTAATTATAAGGTGTCTTGAGCTACATCTTAAAAAATATTTCCACAATTACAGGGTGGCCTATAAGTCGTTGGTGATTCAAATTTTCTTCTTTTTTTTTAATCGAACACGGCCTATGTTATTGCATTTTTGCATTTTCCATCGACTTATAATACATCTTTGTAAGAAAAGAAATTCGGGACGCAGAAAGTGCGATATGGTAGCGAATTTTTATTAAATTCTTCAAATTTGAATAGCTCAATTTGCTGTTAACCTATAAGTTTGACCAGAAAACCAGTTTTTTCTGGAACAATTTAAGTTTACTTTCGGAAACTTTTGTACAGTTTCAAACAATAAAGTTATTTTAATGAAACATGGCACATTGTTCATACTATATAGATTATACTGGTAACCGAATTTGGTACCTGCTTTCTTAAAAAAACATATTTGCTATTAAAAACATTTTTATGAAAATTCACTACCATAACGCACTTGCTGCGTCCCGAAATTTTTATTTTAGCATCAAATTCATATCTTCTGTAGTACTTTCCTTATTGTATAGATTGAGAATATTTCGGCTATCTTTCCAATCCAATGTAGGCTCTCTTCATTATATGAAATAATATTTTGCAATCCACATTATTGAAGGGTTTTTACAAGTCTACAAAGGCAATGAACACATCTAGGTATCAGTTTCTCTATGATTTAGGCATCGTTTCTCCAACTCGTCGGCTTGGTCTAAATCCGAACTAATCTTTATTAGGGCAGCTCTTAATTTTACTTCTTGTTCCACTTTTCACAATGTCTAGCAGAATTTTTGCCACGTGACTGTACACGTATATCCCATAGTAATCCATTGCATTTACTATTTTAAGAAAAAGGAACTGCAACTCCTTCAAGATGTGTTTTGTGGGTTCAATTATTTGTAATAAAATTAAATAAAGTCATAACTTGTTTTGTTAGACACATGCATCTTAAATATCAACTACAATTTTTTAAAACGTTTCTTTCTACAGTAATCAGTTCACAAAATCTGAAACCAAAAAGGGTTAGAATATTTGCTTCAAAAGTGTAAAATGCCTATTTAGTAACCATTTGCTAAGTCTCTAAAATACTTTCTATTATGTCTTTTTGAAATTATTGAAATTATTTGAAAAACTAATGTATCTTCATTTTAGATTATTCAAATGCCATATACATAGAACACGTTTGGAACTAAGAACGTTGACTGCACCTATCTCAAACACATTTGCTTAATTCATTCATTTCAAATTGGTAACCATTAAAAAGGTGTTTCTCTTTCCAATAGCATTGTTCTAAATGTTAAAAGGTACCTATTTAGCAATCAGCATCGCTGAATAGAACTCTGATCTTTGTACTGAATACTAAACGTGTGATACATTTTCACAAACTTAATCTTTATAGTCTTTTGGAATAAAATGAGATCAATAAAATATATAAAGACATAATGTGCGAAAAGCAGAAAGTATTTTGCAATATCAAACTTGTAATTTTTAGGACAGGGTATCATATTGGCAAGTATCGAATTTCATTGTAAAATACTTTACTTTTATTAAGATTGGGAACCAAAGAACTTTACACTTGAATATCATGTTCGTTATTGTTTTGAAAGGAATTTTGATGCTGTTAAAATACCTGTATCATATTAAAACAATAAAACCATTTTTATTAGATACTTTTTTCCCTTAGGGCTCCTCCGTGTCTTTGCCGCCCCGATCGCACCGCAGCCTTTGGCTTATTGTGCATTTATTAAATACTTACTTGCCCAAAAAATTTATGCAGTAACTAAAACATTTGGAGTGTCACTTTAACTGAGCAACTCCGAAGAGCTGCTTCTTTCTGGAAAACCATTCTCGTTTCATGTTTATGCACTTTGGATTAATATAGTAAAATCTTTTTGTAAGGCACTAACTATTAATTATCTGGTAAATATGGTTAGTAGACCAGTCATTTGTTCTAGTAAACGAGTTTAAAAATATCAAGCCCCCGTATACGTTTACTAAACAAATTTTTCTGTACCTAAGTACCTATATCGTCTATTTGGTTATACTGGTTATATTTTGACCCTGCTAAGTTCAGTGCTGACCCGACTTATTATTTTGTACTCAATTTATTATTTTTATAAATAACGAAAAGAGTATTTAGAATATTTTACTCGACAGTGAAATTGGTTATCATTTAAAAAATAAAAATTAATTAAAACATGTATTCTAAACTTTATTAATTGTTGTTGCCTTTACTTGGTGAAACGTTTCCATACTAAAATGAAGTTATTCAGAATATAGCACACATAACTAGTTTTAACCTAAAAATATTTGAGAACAGACTAATGTACTTACGTAAAAGTAATGGCTTGGTTATTGCAACAGCGTGGGAGGATTAAACAAAATATATTTTAAACAATAATTTAAAACAGGTAAACAGCCTGTAAAATAATAATAACAGTTTCTTGATAAGTACACTTGGAGAACCTAAATCACCACAACACATCTTTTTAAAAACCTGACGATCGTTTCACTAACAAAGTTAGCGTCATCAGAGGATGAAATTTTTTAACTACTTCGTGAAACGGTTCCATACTAAAATGAAGTTATTCAGAATATAGCACACATAACTAGTTTGAACCTAAAAATATTTGAGAACAGACTAATGTACTTACGTAAAACTAATGGCTTGGTTATTGCAACAGCGTGGGAGGATAAAACAAAACATATTTTAAACAATAATTTAAAACAGGTAAACAGCCTGTAAAGTAATAATAACAGTTTCTTGATAAGTACACTTGGAGAACCTAAATCACCACAACACATCTTTTTAAAAACCTGACGATCGTTTCACTAACAAAGTTAGCGTCATCAGAGGATGAAAATTTTTAACTACTGTACTACTAACATCACCTTTTATACTGAATCTTAGGTAAGGCGCGATACCGAGAGGGAGACTAAATCACAGGCAAATTCTTCAGCGTATTGTATTTTAAGTGCTGGACGAGGTTCTTGAACTTCCTTTATCACTTTACCTGAGAGGTTTCGGAATGTTTATCTTCATCAAAGACAGGGCGCGAACAGAGGACTGCAACCCAGTGGCAGGGCTCGGTTTAAGGAAGTTTTGTTTTTTATTGCCCTAGAAATACAAATACTTTCGTACGCATCCAGCTCCGCTGAACGTCTAACATTTTTTATAAGCTTCACATTTCCTTTATTAGTGTGGTGGTTATTATCCCAAATATGTTGTGCCACGCATGACTTGTCCACACTACCGTATCTCAGCTGTGCCAGATGTCCACGAAATCTAGTCTCAATGGTTCTCTTAGTCTACCCAACGTATCTAAGATTACAATCTTTACAACACACATTAATCAATCCGGATATCCGTTATATATCGGATTGCTTAGTGGAAAAATTAATTAATAGACACATAACAAAGAAAATGTTAGCGGAATTCATGATCTTCTAAAAAGATAAAAGTGATAAAAAAATTGTTTGCCTTGAACTGCGTATCAAAAGGGGTCTCGAGAGCATTTTAGGCTAACTTTCTCGACAAAAAATAATTTAAGAAATTTGTTAGGTAATACGAAAGATAGAAATATAGCCACTGAAATGTCGGATATCTATGAGATAGGTTGTAAAGACTGTAACCTTAGATACGTGGGGCAGACTAAGAGAACTATTAAGACTAAATTCAATTTTAACGCCAGCTGATCAGATTGTGTAATTCCAATATTTTTTTAGCGACTTTTTGTTGAAAATTAAAGATAAGCACTTTTAATACTTTTAATTCGCGTTCAATAGCAGCTGTTGTTGCCTTTAGTTGGTAAAACCGTTCCACAGTTAACAACCGGGTTCAATTTTTACAGAATCCACACGCAAAAGAATTTTCCCTGTGAAGCCACAGCGAACTTTCTTGTACAAAATGTTATTTTAAAAGCGATTTTTTGATAAATGAATTTAATGAATTTTCTTTGAAGAAAGATTTGTTGCGAATTTTTATATGAAAAATTATTCAATTGGAACATTTTTTAAACGAAGTTTGTCGGAAATGAGGTTTTAATTGATTTTCGTGCAAACAAATTATTTTATTTTCAATTTTAATTACAGATTAGGTATATAATTTGAGTTTTCTGTATTCTTTTAGCAAAATTTTGTGTAAAAGATATTTGCCAGTTTTCGCAGAAATTTTTTGTGCTTCGTAGAAAACATTTTAAGATGCTTTTGTGAAATTTTGGTAACTAATGATAAATGTTTAATCAGTTATTATAAAAAAATATTACGGATTTTCTTGAGAAATTGTTTGCAAATTTTCACGAAATTATTGTTGTGACGTCGAAAAAGTTTTTGTGGAAAATTATATTTTGGTGGGTGGCTAAATAACTTGAAACGGTTCTTTGCCCAGGAAAATCGGACCAGTTTTTTAAATTTATGTAATTTATTTTTATTAGCGAATTTTCTCGTACAAAATGTTTTTTTAATAGCGAATTCTCTTATGAATGAATTTAAAGATTTTTCTTTAAAGAAACATTTGTTGAAAATATTTGTATGAAAAATTATTCACTTGATGGAAAATTTTTTAATCGAAATTCGTCGAAAAGAAGATTTTTATGGATTCTCGATTTTATTTTCTGTTTTAATTACAGATTAGGTATATAATTTGAATTGTATGTATTCTTTCAGCAAAATTTTGTGTAAGAAATATTTAGCCAAATTTGATGCCTGCTTTAATTAAAAAAATACATATTTGCCGTTAAAAACATTTTAATGAAAATGCACTACCATAACGCAGTTGCTGCGTCCAGACTTTTTTTAAATGCTCTAACTTTTTAATTTATTAGGTAGCTCATATTTTAGAATTTTAGGTCAATAAGTTATCTCTTATTTTGCGTAATAGGTCAAGTTTTAATTACATTATCATAATGTCAAATTACAGTAGGTACTACCACACACCCTCTAATCACATTTATCACTTTATCAATACCCACATATAATAAAATCGAAAATTTCTACAGCGAATAAAGCTCTTTTGATTATATTTGCAGATAACTAAATATGCGATTCATGCGAAGTCATTGTTTCTATAATTTTTTAAGATTTTTAATGCGGAGTACGCAAAAAAATTCTTTACATTTTTTCAATTTTAAGGGAATGCAGGGCAAACTGTATGTAACAGTAAACAAATCGTCAAGGAACAAAGCCTTAAGCAAAAGCAAGTCACTAATATAGAGTAGTAAAGTAAACATTGAAAATATAGTAGATATTAAGTTTATGAATTTTAACGAAATCCATCGTACCAACAGACCTCCGTTTTTTTGTGACTGGAGGACCTGTTTCCAAGCTAACTCTCTCACACGTCACACACGCAGCCACAACAGACCTCCGTGCACTGTTGCAATATTTCTGAGGCATATTGGTATGTAAAATACTCGGAGGAAAAGCCTACTGGGTCATCGTAGGAAGTGTATAAGTGTATTAAACGGTAACGCCACCTGTTAGAGGTACCGTGAACTGGTTTGTGTAACTGCCGAACGGCCTCCGACCAAAAATTTAGAATTCACCGTTTACTGATGAATAGATCATGGTTTAGTCGTTATACACAGAGATACGTGTTGGCCTCCGATTTTTCGTAAAAGGTAAAGGTAAAGGTAAGATGTTTACTGGCAATTAGGATATTGCTGACCCTTTTTGCTCATCTAAACTAACCTAACCTTTACCTTGAGCTCGATCTCAACGACGACAGTGATTTGAAAAATCATCCGCCGCCGGTGAGTCTCGAACCGTCGTCCCCCGATCCGATTTTTCGTAGTCGCCTCCGGTTATGGAGGCGAGTTCTTTGAACGCGTATATATTTTGGAGGCGTATAAGACATAATATATATATATATATATATATATATATATATATATATATATATATATATATATATATATATATATATATATATATATATATATATATATATATATATATATATGTATATATATTGTAGTGTGCTGGGAAATTGGCCAATAACGCTATTAATAGTCAAGCAGAGTTAATTCTTCAATGGGTACGTCCTTGTCTTGTATGTATTTTTTCTGCATTGGAATTTAATTCTGTTCTATAGTATAGAGGCCCTGGTATATTAGCGAACAAAGCTCTCAGTGATCATGCATAATTTTAAAACCATGAACAGGTGCCTTATTGTTTTTATATGCTCCCTACACTTTTCCTTTTTACTTTAAATTGATGAAAAACGCCACAACATGAGCGATCGAACTGCTTATATTTGCCAAAGCCGGCGGACGAATGTTGTGTGAACCTGGGACGAAATTTCCAGCAGCTCATAGTAAATATACAAGGCTATCTCGAAAATTATACAGGTAACTGTGGGATATTTTAATACACAGAAGTAATCCCGAAGCAATTGCATTCTCTCACATTATTCGGTTGATGTTAGGTGACAATAAAATAATGCATAAAGTAACTGCATTCTGGATATTTAGATAAAACACAGATCTGGTTAAGATTTCACGTTATAGCCGACTTTCTCACGCATGATATTTAAAAGATCAGAGTAGAGGTCTCAGACGTTGAAAGGCACTTGTCTCAAATCACTATACTTGAAGCAAGATGAGTGCCTAATTCACGCACTTAAAAGCGTCTAATAATAATGTCAATTGAGGATGGTTGGTGATGGGAACGTGATAAAACATTTGATTTGTAAAGCCAGACAGAGGAAATAGGATAACAAAGAACAGGGCAATGCAATAGAGACACCTACGAGCTGTGTAAGTTAAAATAAGATGGGACATCTGGCCTTTGTCTTAAATGTGGCAATATGAAGGGCAACGTCATGCGAATTATAGTTCCGTGCAAACATGGTAATATCACTGCGGAGGGCGTGTAGTGTTATTCTAATCAGAAAAACACGTTTCACTTGCCTACACTTTGAAATATAATTGTAATCGCTTCCTCGCTTGTTGTCAGTCATGAAATAATAATTTGGCATGGTCATTTACTTTTCCTAGACCGGGATTGTCACGAATCTAGTTGCTAAATAGACAGATTCTTCAACTTCATTTATCAGTCGATGTTTTCGTTGTATATGAATAAGTATATTAATTTCAAATGTTTTCCTGGCAGACTCACGTGACCCTGCGGCCTGCGCTAATAAAATCTGGGGCAGACTGACTGTCGACTATGGTCAGACCTGTAATATTTTAGGCGTTTTGTAAAATCGAATTTAAAAAGGAAATAAATTTTAAACTTGAATTTCAGTCATATGACAAATAAGTGCAACTTAGATATTGCAGGTTCAGTGTAAACAGGTACATTAGTGTGATTATATTGTGACGAAGTCTATATTTTCAGAACAGCTGTATGTACTGGAAACGGCTGTTCGAAAATAAATATAATATAATTCATACAAATAAAAATTCCACGCAGTAAAAATTATTATCTTCATCATTAACATTTCTTAAAAGTACGCATTTTCGAATTATCGCGGCGGTGTAAAAACATATCTGCAGAGATAAGGATAAGGTATCTTGCACCGATTAAGATGTTTCAGCCGGGGACTGCAGACAGAGAGAATTTAACTACTGAGGTAGATAGTTGACCGTTTGCCGTAGCGTGTTGAAGAATATTTAGTTGTAAATTACATTCAAAAAATTAGTCAATTTATAGAAGTGGTAGAGGAACGTCAGTATACCGTACCCTCTTGTCCGTGATTGTGAGAGACAAGTCCGTGGCGCAATAAATCTATCTGACGCCGTCGAGGTAAGAATATTTTAGTTTTGCCTTATTTGATATAATTGTAGCGAATTTTCGGATATTTTCCCTCAGTCCCCACGTGCCTACCCGTCGACGTCGAGGCCACGAGATTTAGCGCCGTTCCCCTACATAATCCTATCCCCTCATCGTCAGCGTGTCTTAATACTTCTGGAAGGTGATGCTGTATCTAACACAGACCTTCTAAGGGTATTAATTACGACGGTTCCAAGTCGACTCTGGTCTGGACGCTGTAGTACACAAGCAGGCCAAGGTCGAGTTGGTACACGACAATATCCTTTCGCAGGGTGCCCCCCTGCAACCCTCCCGTTCCATATCGACGCCCTGACGTCGAGGCGTTGGATCTCTTGTTGTCGACTCCGTCGGATAGGCGCATTTTTGCTATTTGAGGAGCGCGTCTCCAATTGACCCATTTAACGGCTGCATCCACGGGTTGTAAACCACCGCACTCGAGGTTTCCGTCCGCGTGACTCCCGCATTTTCTTTCCGTGGGGAATAAGTGGTTTCGTTGGTCCGTCACCAGCAATACGACTTGTCTTAGAGTATGTTAGAGCGATAAGTACATTTTATATTGTGAACATACCAGTGCGTTGTAAAACCTTATAATGTAATAAATAGAGTGTAAACTACGTTCAGTCTGTTTCTTAATCTTAAATAAATCTGTTATACCCTTATAAACTTTCGGAAGGTCAGGTAAATACCGGGGGAGCGATTAAAGCCCGCGACCCCGGAGGTATCTATACGGCCTACTACACCACAGGCTGCCGGACCCTCTCCACGGAGCTATCCAGGCACTCCGGTCACGTCAGTGATCGGAGTCTTGTGACGAGGTCGCAGACACCCTCGTAGGGAGTAAACCCTCTAAAATCTGGCGCCCGGGACCGTTCCTGTAAATCAATTGATCCGTTTTACCGTATAATTCACCCCGCAAGTCAGGCCTCGTTACAAAATGGCGCCCGAGCAGTTTAGCCGAGCAGGGAGCCGTAACTAAAAACTGACCATTCCGTATTGATACCGTCCCGTTACATTACCGTTCCGTTGCGATATAGTTCAGTTACATATTATTGAATAAAAAGCCGACCGTTCCGTGTTGATACCGTCCCGTTCTAATACCGTCCCGTTCCGATACAGTTTTGTTACATATTATTAAACAAAAAAAGCTAACCGTTCCGTGGTAATACCGTCCCGTTACAATACCGTCCCGTTACAATACCGTCCCGTTCCAATATAGTCCCGTGGTATATTATTTAACGAAAACCGTCACCGTTATGTCCACTCCGCAAGAAAACACCGAAGCTACCGTCTCCGAAACGGAAAATGATACCG
The DNA here is from genome assembly GCA_964006375.1 of Tillus elongatus. Taxonomy (NCBI): domain Eukaryota; kingdom Metazoa; phylum Arthropoda; class Insecta; order Coleoptera; family Cleridae; genus Tillus; species Tillus elongatus. Next base: position 133,993,808 of record OZ023263.1, read on the forward strand.
TCCCGCCCGCCGCCCGAGTATCGTGGATATATAAACTAAGAAAGCTAGAATTAGAAATTGAATTGGCCAAATTTGGCCTGACGACTGGGGGCACCGTAGAAGAACAACGCATGAGACTGTCCCAGTTTCTACGGGAAGGCAGGCCAGATACGACACAGCACAGCAAAGATAGCGATACTGGCCCAGAGGGTCACCCAGAAATAGCACCAGGTAAAGGGTATACTCCCAACCGGATATATACAGGCGAACCCGAAAATGTCCCAAACTGGAAGGCACAGTTTGACGGAACTTCCGACCCAGCTGCCTTTCTAGAACGTTTGGAGGAAATACGCATATATTCAGGCGTCAACAGCGACCGGCTATTATCCGCCCTCCCACAATGGTTAGATGGACCAGCCCTGTTGTGGTACCGCAACAACCGGGGCATGTGGAAGCGATGGGAGGATTTCCTGACTGACTTCCGCCAGTTCTACTTCCCAGTTAACTACCTGGTGGACATAGAAACGGAAATAAGCCGGAGGCTCCAGCTACCGGATGAGCCGGTCATAAGGTATGCCACCGACCTCCAAACGCTTATCAGGAGACATGGGAATATGTCCCCGGAAAAGGAGCTAACATGGCTTAAAAGAAATCTTCTACCTCAATACCGCCAAATGCTGTGGAATTGCGACATTCCAGACATTAGAACATTCATAGAGAAGGTTAAATCCGTCGAATCCCTCGTCCAAGAAACCCGTGGTAACCAGCGTTGGGCCGGGTTATCGATGAGGCCACAGTCAAACCATGCTCCGTACTACTCTCCCCCACCGAGCCCCACCGCCAGGGCAACACCGCCAGCACCCGATATTCGACGCCGCACGTTTATACCAGCCTCCAGGAGAGCTAACCCAAATGAGGTACAAGCCGGAAACAACACCCATAGAGCAGTGAGATTTGCTCCTACTTGCTGGCGATGCGGCCAACCTGGGCACATGAGAGGCCAGTGTCGAGCGCCGTCAGCCAGGTTGTTTTGCTCGCGCTGCGGGCGTCCCGACACCCTGTCGAGAGAATGTCCTTGCTTATCAGATCAGGGAAACTATTAAGGGACTGCGCCGGACCGAGGACCCCGCAGTTTCCGTCACACGAACCCTCGGAAACAAGCGTCGTAACAGACAACCGACCGTTTATGGCGATAAGCATCGCCGAAGAGACCTTCGAGGCGCTGGTGGACACCGGGGCCACGCGCTCATTCGTGGGTGGTAAAGTGGCTGATTATTGCCACTCGAAAGGCATCCCCGCGATCCCCATAGGCGACGTGGCCACCCGGGTCGCCGACGGCAATGCCATCAACATCAGACAGGCTTACGACCTGGTGATGAGGATTGGCTCACGGACTATCAGGCGCCGCATGCTATATTTACCCACATTGCCAGTCGATATTCTCTTCGGAATGGACGTGCTAAAGGAACACGGGTTTGAGATAGACCTCCGTACCGCTCAGTGCCGACTAAATGGAGAATTGATACCGCCCACCGTCGCAGATTGCACAGAGCTTACGACTGGGGAAAAAGTATCAACAGAAGGTCCTTCCTTGCCACACCTATCTGCCATCGAACAGCAGGAGCTGCAGCGATTCCTAGCTGAGGAGTTACCAGCTTTCGCAGATATCAAAGGCCCTACTCACCTGGCACAACACCGTATACGGCTTGCCAAGACCACGCCTATCAAGCAAAGGTATAGACCCCGTAACCCGAAAATGCAGGAAATAATTAATGAAGAGGTGGATAGAATGTTAGCGGAAGGCATCATAGAGCCGTCGTCTAGCCCCTGGAGCTCGCCAATCGTGATTGTCAAAAAGAAAGATGGTACCCCACGCTTCTGCGTAGACTTCCGCAAAGTTAATGAGGTATCGGTTAAGGATGCGTATCCCCTCCCGTACATCTCGGCCATATTAGACAAACTGAGGCGAGCTAAGTATATCACCACCCTAGACCTGCGGCAGGGATACTGGCAGATACCGTTGACGCCGGAAAGTCGACCGATCACGGCGTTCACCGTACCCGGAAGAGGCTTATTCCAGTTCAGGGTAATGTGCTTCGGTCTCCACTCGGCCAGCGCGACGTTCCAACGCCTACTAGATAGGATCATAACTCCTGACATGGACGACATCGCGTTCGCCTATTTGGACGACGTGATCGTGTTGGGAGAGACCTTCGAACAGCACCTGAACAACCTCCGGGAAGTATTCCGCCGACTACGTAACGCTAACCTACAGCTAAACCCAGACAAGTGCCACTTTTGCCGCCGTTCCCTCACATACTTAGGACACGTGGTGAACGAGGAGGGAATACACACCGATCCAGATAAGGTGGCAGCGATCCGCGCTATGCCCCCGCCGAACAACGTCCGTAGCCTACGTAGGTTTTTGGGAGTCTGCTCTTGGTACCGAAGGTTCCTGAAGGACTTTTCGCAAGTAGCAGCCCCACTAACCAGGCTCCTAAAGAAGAAGGAGAAATGGAGTTGGACCGTACACCAACAACAGGCGTTCGACGACCTAAAGACCGGACTCACCGAGGCCCCAGTGTTAGCGTGCCCAGACTTTACGAAGCGCTTCACGTTGCAAACCGACGCTTCCAACGACGGACTGGGCGTAGCGCTGACGCAAAACCTGGAAGAGGGTGAACGGGTAATAGCGTATGCTAGCCGTACTCTGACCGGCCCAGAAAAGAATTACTCCGTAACAGAAAAAGAATGTCTGGCCATAGTGTGGGGCATAGAAAAGATGCGGCCGTATCTGGAAGGCTATAGCTTCACCGTAATAACCGACCATATGTCCCTCCGGTGGCTACAGTCAATCCGTAGTCCTTCAGGAAGGTTGGCACGCTGGAGTGTGTTCCTCCAGCAATACGATTTCGCCATAAAATACAGGAAAGGCGCCATGAACGGGGTGGCCGACGCGTTATCGCGAAACGCGTTACCGGCTACGGATACGCCGGAGGAACATGCTTGCTTCAGCCGAGAAGATACCCAATGCACGTGGTTTATAAACAAAATCACCGAGGTGCAGAAGAATCCCGACGCGTTTCCGGACTACCGGGTGGAAGGGGGGAAGCTCTATAGGCACTTCTGGGACTCCAACGAGTTCGCCGAACCTGAAGTATACAACCCGTGGAAAATATGCGTCCCGAAAAACTTCAGGTCAAGGGTACTGGAACAAAACCATGATGCACCCACCGCGGGGCATTTAGGAGTCGCCAAGACCATAGCGCGCATAACCCACAACTACTACTGGCCCGGCATGTTCCGAGACATCGCGCGTTATGTCCGGCAGTGTGATCGTTGTCAAAGGTACAAGGTATCACAACAACAACTTCCTGGGAAAATGCAGCCGTTTGTCAGCAAGGGGCCATGGGAGGTCGTGAGTATAGATCTGGTAGGACCACTACCCCGATCCAAGAAGGGTAACTGCTACCTGGTCGTCATGCACGATAGGTTCACTAAGTGGGTAGAAGCGAAACCGTTGCGAAAATCGTCGGCTAAAGCCGTTGCCGACGTGCTCTTCGAACAGGTTATGATGCGCTTCGGGACCCCACGAATAGTTATTAGCGACAATGGCCCCCAATTCACCGGTCGCGTATTTAAAGGATTGCTCAAAGAAATGGGCATCAAACACCGCTTAACACCCCCGTATACACCCCAAGCCAATCCCGTGGAGAGAAGCAACCGCACGCTAAAGACCATGATATCGCTGTTTTGTGACAGCGAACAGGCCAGGTGGGATGAGAGATTGCCCGAGCTAGTGTTCGCCATAAACACCGCTAAACAGCAGTCGACCGGCTTCTCTCCAGCGTTCCTCAATTTTGGGCGGGAATTGTCGGCACCGAACATGATACCGACTACCGAACCAGCAGACGGAGACGACGCCATCGTGGACGCTCCCCAAATCAACCGCCAATTGAATCGAGTGGAGAAGTTGCGGGAGACCTTCGAACTCGTGAAGATCAACCTCGATAGGGCCTTTTCTCAGCAGAGCGGCCATTACAACCTGAGGCGTCGCGACTGGCGATGCGCCGTAGGTGACCGCGTCCTACGGGTAGATCGTCCACTGTCTTCGGCACCCCGGGGCTTTGCGGCAAAATTGGCCCCGAAATATACGGGACCGTACACAGTGAGCAAAGTCGTGTCGCGGGTGGTCTACGATCTGAAAGACGAAGCGGGTAAGAGGTATCACAATATCCACATCAAAGACCTCAAACCGTACCACCCACCGTCTCCGCTGTTCCCGGTCGACATGAGGAACCCCGTCCGTCAACTACGTAGTGCAGGTGAACCCCAGCCCAGGTCTCCTGGACACCACCCGGCACATACCAAGAGGCGCCGACTACAAGGAAGGCACCGCGTCATTCCAGACCTTGGGACGCAACCGCCAGCAAACGTTGTCGTAAGTGACCGACCCCAATGTACACTGTTACACAATAACTAGTATTAAGTTTATAATAGGTTAAGGTTTAGTTAGTAGAGTAAAATTTCTTTTTGTGAGAATTGCAATGTTTTGTTTTCATTATTGTTCGTTGCAGGTAGGTGACGGCCAACAAGTCGGTAGGGATAAAATATTTGTATGCAAATATTTTTCTGTACGAAGGGGGGGCGTGTGACGAAGTCTATATTTTCAGAACAGCTGTATGTACTGGAAACGGCTGTTCGAAAATAAATATAATATAATTCATACAAATAAAAATTCCACGCAGTAAAAATTATTATCTTCATCATTAACATTTCTTAAAAGTACGCATTTTCGAATTATCGCGGCGGTGTAAAAACATATCTGCAGAGATAAGGATAAGGTATCTTGCACCGATTAAGATGTTTCAGCCGGGGACTGCAGACAGAGAGAATTTAACTACTGAGGTAGATAGTTGACCGTTTGCCGTAGCGTGTTGAAGAATATTTAGTTGTAAATTACATTCAAAAAATTAGTCAATTTATAGAAGTGGTAGAGGAACGTCAGTATACCGTACCCTCTTGTCCGTGATTGTGAGAGACAAGTCCGTGGCGCAATAAATCTATCTGACGCCGTCGAGGTAAGAATATTTTAGTTTTGCCTTATTTGATATAATTGTAGCGAATTTTCGGATATTTTCCCTCAGTCCCCACGTGCCTACCCGTCGACGTCGAGGCCACGAGATTTAGCGCCGTTCCCCTACATAATCCTATCCCCTCATCGTCAGCGTGTCTTAATACTTCTGGAAGGTGATGCTGTATCTAACACAGACCTTCTAAGGGTATTAATTACGACGGTTCCAAGTCGACTCTGGTCTGGACGCTGTAGTACACAAGCAGGCCAAGGTCGAGTTGGTACACGACAATATCCTTTCGCAGGGTGCCCCCCTGCAACCCTCCCGTTCCATATCGACGCCCTGACGTCGAGGCGTTGGATCTCTTGTTGTCGACTCCGTCGGATAGGCGCATTTTTGCTATTTGAGGAGCGCGTCTCCAATTGACCCATTTAACGGCTGCATCCACGGGTTGTAAACCACCGCACTCGAGGTTTCCGTCCGCGTGACTCCCGCATTTTCTTTCCGTGGGGAATAAGTGGTTTCGTTGGTCCGTCACCAGCAATACGACTTGTTTTAGAGTATGTTAGAGCGATAAGTACATTTTATATTGTGAACATACCAGTGCGTTGTAAAACCTTATAATGTAATAAATAGAGTGTAAACTACGTTCAGTCTGTTTCTTAATCTTAAATAAATCTGTTATACCCTTATAAACTTTCGGAAGGTCAGGTAAATACCGGGGGAGCGATTAAAGCCCGCGACCCCGGGGGTATCTATACGGCCTACTACACCACAGGCTGCCGGACCCTCTCCACGGAGCTATCCAGGCACTCCGGTCACGTCAGTGATCGGAGTCTTGTGACGAGGTCGCAGACACCCTCGTAGGGAGTAAACCCTCTAAAATCTGGCGCCCGGGACCGTTCCTGTAAATCAATTGATCCGTTTTACCGTATAATTCACCCCGCAAGTCAGGCCTCGTTACAATATAAAACACAAACGGGAGACGAAATATTTCATGTGCAGTTATTTTAACATAAACCAATTTGGCACTGTTTTAATGTCATATGTACAATAAGGACATTATTCTTTGCTTGGTTTATTAATAAGTTGTACGTAGCATATAATTATTGTTGTATAGTTGACATATATTAAGGGTGTGATTGCATCCATATAAATGCCGGCGACAACGAAAAAGCGACAAGTAATTGTGCACAGGTAAACTCGCAGAATAAGCATCACAAGTTGAGTAATGGATGTTTTCAATTATGATTTAAATAAATTGAAAATACGCTCTGCAGACAGTATGTACAGGAGATTTTCTATCTGGGACGTGTACGCACGACAAGAGGGGGACACGGCACAAATCACGAGCGGGCTGTAATAAGGTCGATTATGATACAAACATTTGATATGGTTTAGACCTTAACAAACAAAGCCTGCAGTACAATTCACACACGGGTGGGAGATGCAAACCGATATAAAAGAACGGACGATTGTAGTCAAAAATTAGACTTAGTTTGATTTTTCAAAGGGTCTCATCTTCGGAATTCCACAATTACTAGTAGGCACATCCTGTGGTAAGGACTAAGTGCCAGAACCTCTCGCGCTGGTGTTGAAGCGGTGAACTCGGCTAGTATTGCCTCGCTATTTAAAGTCTATCCGTGCTAGCTGTTAAGCGCCAAGTGCCAGAACCTCGCGCACTGGTGTCCAAACGGGGACTCTGCTTCTAACCTTCGCGTGCCAAACGTCCACTCGTGCTAGGAAATAACTTGTTAAGCACCCGGTACCAGAACCTCGCGCTCTGGTGTCCAAACGGGGACTCTGCTGCCAACCTTCGCGAGTCAAACGTCCACCCGTGCTAGGAGAGAACCTGCTAAGCACCAAGTGCCAGAACCTCTCGCACTGGTGTCCAAGCAGGGACTCTGCTGCCAACCTTCGCGAGTCAAACATTCATCCTCGCTGAGAGAGAACCCACTAAGTGCCAGAACCTCGCGCACTAGTGTGGCCGCAGCTCTTTTGGTTGTTCTTCGCGATTCAGACGTCCACCCTTGCAAATAGAAAGCCCGTGTTGGGTACCAGTGCCAGAGTCACGCGCACAGATAACGAGATAGCGGATCTTTTGCTAAGAAATTCCACGCTCGCCTCAGAGCAGGCCCTTTTATCGAGTTTGCTCTTTCTTACCCAGAAACCCAAAGATATGGGAAACGTACCCGCACTTGGACAAGACCCAGGATAAGAGTGGCTGTTCCCGAGTGGAGACCATGCAGCAGCTTGACAGAATGAATACAGATGCAGCAGACGGTGAGTTTAACCTTACAATGATTCATGCCAACATTTATATGAAATTTGCCGGCCTTAAACAAAACTTGCGTGCCTTGGCAGTGCTATCCAGGAGCAAGGGGTGGTATAAGGGGGCATCCGTAACATTGCTAGGTTTGATATCTGGACTAAACTTGGGGTCTGGAAAATTATTCGTTGAAGAAATCATTAATACACCTAAATATTGCCAAATTTAATGTGTATTCTGATCGTGAGCCCTGTCAGTTTACTTGTACGCACACCATTTCGAGGAACTATTATCCATTCAAATTTTACCAAACTTGTTCGATTTAAACTAAAACTTTAAAGCTGGAATGTTATTTGTCTGAATTTTAAGCAGAGAAATTATGTATACATTTAAATGTTGCCAAATGTATTGTACTTAAGCTGAACTGCAACGCTGGGATTTCATGTGCTTATCTTAGGGTTGCCAAAGTTATTTTAACTAAATTCGATGTCTAGAATACTATTTGTTTGCACCTTGTGTAGAGACATTGGTCACATGTTGCTAAATTTAATAACATTAAGTTGAAACTTGAAATCAGAAACATTTCCAGCTGGTGTTGCTTTATATTCTTGAAATGAAAATTTGGCTCCCATTGAATAGCACTTAAGATGTGTATGTTAGTTTCATTAGTATAATAATAATTATAACTTAAAAATTTGCACTTATTGACGTCAAAATGTAGCAACGATTGGAAAATTGAAATGTTTCGGCCGTTTTAGAATTTTTATTAGTTTTAAGTTTTTATATTTGTGTCTAGTGCGTTGTCCCTCCGAGTCAGACCCCTTGGCCCAGGGGATAAAATCTGAAGTTTGCTGAATTTGAAATAACAAGCCGTAAATGAAATATAAATTCTCATAGAGAGTACATATTTTATCCAATTAGAAATTTAACATACTTTGAAACGAAACAGAAGGTAAGGGGGGAATATGTCTTGAAATAGAATATTGAATCTGAAACTGGAAATCAAATATAAAGGGGGAATATGTCTTGAAATAGAATATTGAATCTGAAACTTGAAATCAAATATAAGGGGGGAACATGTCTTGAAATAAAATATTAAATCTGAAACTTGAAATCAAATATATTCCCGTGGTACGGTGTGGAATGCATTTTGTAGCTTAGTAAAATCCGTGAAATAAGCCTCTATGGAGTAGATAGGGCAGCACCTGGGCTCACCCCCTCCACTTTTTTCCTGCGCATGCGCGATGACGTCACGCGCATGAGTATGACGTTGACAGTTGACAGCTGACCTGTCACGTTTGACAGCTGTCAATGTCATCTGACCTGTGACAGGTGACAGCTGTCAATGTCAGCTGTCACCGTGGACAGCTGACCTGTGACAGCTGTCAATGTCTATGTCATATGTCACATCTGACCTGATGACGTCAAACGTTCCAAGATGGCAACCTGTCATGTTGTTCCATAGACAGCCACAGCCAAGGGTTAGGTCTCTATGTTTGTTATTAACTGTCTTATGTCACATCTGACCTGATGACGTCAAATGTCCCAAGATGGCAACCTGTCATGATGTTCCATGGATAGCCGCAACCCGGGTTAGGTCTCTATGTGTGTCATTAACTGTCTTATGTCACATCTGTCTGTTGCTGACGTCAAACGTTCCATAGATAACCACAACTCCAGGTTAGGTCTCCATGTGTTTGTCGAATACCAGCTGTCTGATTGTTTGTTAAGGTTATGTTCGTATACAGGCTGATTACCCGCTATCCGATTGTTTGTTGAGGTTATGTTCGTACACATGCCGATTACCCGCCATCCGATTGTTTATTAAGGTTATGTTCGTATACATGCTGATTACCAATCATCTGATTGTTTATTAAGGTTATGTTTGTATTTGTTATGTCGTCAACGTGCTATAAGTCTGTCAACCAACTCGTTTATGTCATTCCAATACACATAGGCTATTTGTTTGTTATTTTGTATCATATAGTTGTTGGTGCTGATGTTGTTAGGGCTAATGCCGTTGCTATCGCTGCTATTATCACTCTGAGTTTTAAGTTCAGTCTTTTGTTTTTTGTTAAGATGTCTGGCGTTGCTGTCGTCATCGTCTTCCTCATATGTGTAACCAAAACCTTGAGGAGTTGAGGATCTACGACCTCGTGGATTTATCACTGGTTTTATTAGAGTCAGATACTTTTCAGAGGAACAACCCTTGGTTCGTGCGTTAGGATCATAGTTCATTTTATGAACACTAGTTGCTTCTAGAATATCTCTATAGTGTTGAAGATCGTCATAAGTATACCCCCGGGGTCTTTTCATAAATAACAATTCTAGCAGACCTTGTGTTTGCGGGTATCTCCTTTGGCCCAGTTGAATCTCAGCATCAGTAAAGTCTAAGTGTTTGTTACCAAGACTCCAGCTACCGGTATCTTTAGCGTAGCGAGCACCATACGTTTGATCAATGGTAGCGAGCCTTGGTGGTTCAGTAAAATACTTGTCTACATAATATCGAACTCGCTCAGGATATTGCTCCAAAAATTCTTGATATGCAGGGTTGGATGTGACAGTTTGTAGGTCTGCCTCAAGCTCTTCAAATGTTGGGATATCCTCATCGGAACTTGTCTCCTCAGCCTCTTCCCTTGGTTCAGCTTCAAAAACTTCATGGTCTTTCAGGAACTCTACTTGGGGTTTTGTTTCTGGTATATCGACTTCGTCTTTGATTTGTTCAGCCTGTGGTGGTTGCGAAGGCTGCTGCTGCTGCAGTGCTGCTGTGTTTTTAGATATTTCACTTAGCGGCTCAACAATTGGTTTATATAAACGTTGCAGAGCATCATCATTCTCGGCTCTGTTAAGTTTAAGCATTAAATGTTTTTTTCGAATATTGTCAGCAAGTTGTAAAATCCTTTTCTTAACTTTTCGCTCTTCCTTACCCAGCACTTCCATTGTGCTACAACTGGTCGGTACTACCAGCTGGTAGTGATCATTTGTTTGAGCGATACAGGTTGTGTGGTGGTTTAACATATACTGACTCCGTCATGGTACATGTCTTCTTATTTATCACGATATCCATCTGTCGTGTTAGACAGCTGTGTTAGACAGCTGTGTTAGACAGCTGTGTTAGACAGCTGTGGTAGACAGCTGTGTTAGACAGCTGTGTTAGACAGCTGTGTTAGACAGCTGTGTTAGACAGCTGTGTTAGACAGCTGTGTTAGACATCTGTGTTAGACAGCTGTGTTAGACAGCTGTGTTAGACAGCTGTGTTAGACAGCTGTGTTAGACAGCTGTGTTAGACAGCTGTGTTAGACAGCTGTGTTAGACAGCTGTGTTAGACAGCTGTGTTAGACAGCTGTGTTAGACAGCTGTGTTAGACAGCTGTGTTAGACAGCTGTGTTAGACAGCTGTATAACAGCTGTGTTAGACAGCTGTGTTAGACAGCTGTGTTAAACAGCTGCGTTAGACAGCTGTGTTAGACAGCTGCGTTAGACAGCTGTGTTAGACAGCTGCGTTAGACAGCTGTGTTAGACAGCTGTGTTAGACAGCTGTGTTAGACAGCTGTGTTAGACACCTGTATGACAGCTGTGTTAGACAGCTGTTTGTCCTGTCTATCATTGTTTGTTAGAATAATATATATCTATCGAATCCTTTTCTATATCGACCTTTGTGTACATCGTTTTCCTTCACAATCACCAACACACCATACTTATTATCTTTCCAGCATTGATAGCAGATAGTTTTAAATTGTTTAAAGTCCATATCGGTGGTCACATGATCGTCGTACACATGTTTTAAATTGGTTTCATCTTGCTTGAATAACACAATAACATTGGTGTTCTCACGTACCAGATGTTTGGGTATTCGTGTATATCTTTGACAGAGATAGAATGAATCAATATTCTTATGTCTGCCCATACTGAAGTATGCTCTTCTTTTATTTTGTTTGTCACAAGCTACATCGTCAAATATAAACACAGAGTTGTCCTTGGCATCTTCCGGATCTAATATTTCATCGTTTTCTCTATAAGGATAGTAACCAACACCTTTTGTTGCATTCAACACCTCCTTTAACATCTTGTATTTCGTATGATACAGAGACTTTGAATACACATGCACGTTATCAAATTTTAAACCGTTTGCTTCAAACAACAAACTCAGCATGACATTAGTTTTACCACACCCACTCGGACCACATATGATACAGCGAACGGTGTTTGGAAAGAGAGGACCATGCCTCAGTTGTTGTTGAGGTGTGTCCGTAACAACATATTTGTAATGGGTAAGGCAGAAGCGTGTTTGCTGGTACGCATCTTAACTTAAACTAAACTATATTTTTTTTGGGTGTGTATATATATATATGAATGCAAGTGAGACACCCAGTCAGTATGCATGTTGGTGTCACAGAGTGAGGGTTGTTATTAACAAAGACGGATACAGGTTTTGCTGAAACGTTGCGGGCGTTACAAACATCATGAAAGTTAACAGAAAACTTGATGAGGGGCTTTATGTAATCAACTCGAAGCCAAAGAAGAAGGTTCCCTTTAAAAACATAATAAGTCTGATTGAGGAAGTTATAAAAGATAGAAACCTTATTCCAACAGAGAACGACGTGTTTGATATAGCTCATACAATCGTTAGAAACATTGGTGGGCGTAAGAATGTGCAGAAACCTCGAGTTATTCCAATACCTAAAAGCGGAGGCTTCCTTCCGCTGTTGCCTCTGATATTTGGTGGGCTGTCAGCACTAGGAGCTCTGGGTGGTGGTGCTGCAGGTATTGCCAAAGCCGTGAACGATGCCAAGTCTGCGAAACAGAAACTGGAGGAGGAAGAACGGCACAACAAAACAATGGAAGCCATCGCGATGGGCAGGAGAGGGAGTGGCTTGAAATTTAAGCTAAAATGCAAGAGACTGGGCAAAGGCATATATCTCAAGAAACAGCGCTCCGGTTATGGGTTGTATCTGCAAAAACCAAAAAACTAAAGTGTTTACCAGCAAGACCTCTGACAAATGTAGATCTTGTCAAGTTTGCTGGTAAAATGAAAATCCCATATTTTAGAGGTGTATACATGCGAGACGAGCTTCCACGCAATGGACCACGTAAAAATGAATCGTTCATCATGAATTTGCAAACACACAAGGAGCCAGGCAGTCATTGGGTTGCTGTGAGAAAACGTGGTGACATCATCGAGTACTTTGACTCGTATGGAAACTTGAAGCCTCCTGTGGAGCTGCAACGTTACCTTAAAGACTATTCCATACTGTATAATCATGATGTGTATCAAACATATAACACAATTAATTGTGGTCATTTGTGTTTAAAATTTTTGCAATAAAACACTCAAACAGTAGTCTGTGTGTATCAGTCATGGCGCACACCTTTGTGTTGAAAGACCGCAGCTCCCATCTGTCGTCAGACTACCATCCACCAATTGTTTTGGATGGTAGTTATGCTGTTGCTTTGATAGGCTTTCACACCTACAACAACATACCCAACATCTATGAAGGTAAAAACAAATTTCATGTAAAAGAAGGAACCGGTTGGCGAACCATCACGATACCCACCGGTGCTTATGAAATAACACACTTGGAAGAGTTGCTTCAAAATGAACTTGTTGGTGCTACAGCAACACACGAACAAAAGCAACAGGCTCTGATTCTGAGACCTAATCCGAACACCATCAAATGTAAACTAAAGTGTTATACAAATGTCAGTTTTGAATTTGATGGTTCGATTGGGCGAATGTTGGGCTTTTCAAAACAAGTTCTTCAGCCGGACATCTTTTATGAATCTGATTTAACTGTTGAAATAGTGGATGTTAGACAGATTCGCATAGAAACCAATATTGTGTCTGGTTCCTATTATAACGGACAACCCTCACACACGCTGTATGAGTTTGCTCCGATGGTTGATCCTGGCTACGCAATCGACATAGAACCTAAAAATTTAATTTACTTACCGGTGAACAAGCAAGAGATTTCCAATATAAGCATCGACATCGTCGACCAAGATTCAGTTCCTGTCAACTTTCAAGGTGAAGAGGTGTCTGTTCGCTTGAAACTTATAAAAGTTGCTTAGTATGTTGGTCTTTAAGGATATAAAAGCAAGTGCATCTACCAAAACAAATTCAGTTGAGTCAGACACGTCAAAGGGTACGCTTCGTCCCGATAATATTGAGTTCCTGAAAAGCCTGGGTTATCATGTCGTCAAAACTAGAAATATTCAAAGACCCCGTGTTTGATGATGCCATCGATCGAGAAGAGCTGCGCTCTTACTATTCACCAACTAAATCGTTTGGTAACAGCGATGAAATTGAAATAGCCATCAACCAACAAGATGCGTTCGTATGTCTGGCCGAGTCAGCTCTAATAATCGAAGGTGCTCTGGAACCTGTAGCCGTCCAAAATGCCACTGGTGCTTGTTATCTGTCAAATAATGGAGGAGCAGCTCTGTTTGAATCAATGACCTATGAGTTAAATAACAAGAAAGTGGAACGAGTGCGAGACCCATACACCACAACAATCATCAAAAGTCTGCTATCCTTCAGTAAGAATGAAGCCCAATCTCTTAGCAATGCCGGACTGAATGTGTCGTCGGAGCACATCACCTTAAATGATAACAAGTTTCACATGCTCATACCTGTTTGGTTCCTCTTCAGTTTCTTTCATCATTTCAAAGGAGTTCTCTGTGGCAAACATACTTTCCGATTTACAAGAGTTCGAAACGATTCCAACGGCTATTACAGCACAGGTACGGCACGAGCAAAAATTACCGTAATGTTTTTAAAGGTAAAACATGTCTTTCCCAATGATAAAATGAAATTGGAACTGATGGATAAAATAGCAAAAGACACATCTATATTTCTCGCATACCGCAAATGGGACATATATGAGTTACCAGCACTCAGAGATATCAACAGAGATGTGTGGGCTGTTAAAACTGCAACCAACTTGGAAAGACCTCGATATGTGATTATAGCATTTCAAACAGATCGTAAGGACAACGTGAGGAAGAGGCCAGACTATTTCGATAACATTGGTATGTTGGATCTCCGAGTGTTTCTAAATTCAGAATGCTACCCTTATGAATCTATGAATATGGATTTTGAGAAATCTAAATATGCAGAAGCCTATCACATGTATACAGATTTTCAAACAAGTTTCTGTTATAAAAACATGTCGGAGCCTATCTTGAATTATGACAAGTTTAAAGACCGAGCTCTATTTGTGATTGACTGTCAGCACCAGAACGAGTCAACAAGTCTTCAACGGTGGACATTAAGGTGGAGTTTATGAGTCACGCGAACTTCGCTAAGAATACGCGTGTTTATTGTTTGGTTATTCATGACAGTGTATTGGAATATAAACCTCTAACGGGCATCGTTAGAGCCATTATGTAATAATAGTATGTTATTTATGTATCAATATGTACAACTTAATTAATCCTAATAAATTTTTATTGTATGTAAATCAGTTGTTTTATTTTTATTTTGTTGCATTTTGATTAACCCCCTTTATATATTCATATATCAACAGTCTGTTTACATTCATTTCAAACCACTCTATATTAAACAAACCTCGTATATCAAAGTTAGTTTGTTGTTAAATTGAGTTTTGTTACTTGTGTTTTTGATCGCTCCTTATATATATACACGCCCCCACAATATTGTTTGGATTCACTCTAATAGGAAACACTCACATAAACAGACACCTACGTAAAAACTGATATCAGTTTTACTACAGCTCCGGAAACAGGTAAATTTCAATATATGTAAATACGTTTGGTTATTGATTTAATAGTTTACTTAAACGTTTTGTTTTTAGAATTTGATATACATATGTATTGGAACGTGTTTAAATCTATTTTACTATAGATATATTTACCAATATTTTTAAAATTAAAGTTCCTATTATGTTAAAATTGGAATGTAATAGAGATACCGCCCACACACACTCCAGCCTGATAAACACGTTTAAATTATCATATGTAAACAACAGCCCTCCCCCCTCGAAGAAGGGAATGTTCTCCCACTCTACCAATTTACAATAGAATATTCCCTTCTTCGAAGAGTCAGATCTCTGGACATAACAGAAGGTAATTTTCGATAAAATTCAAATTTCCCGCCAAAAACGAAATACCCTAACAACTTCAATACAACACATCTTACCAACACAATAAACAACAGAGGAGTGAGCTTATATGACAGCTGTGTGTGTACGAACATAACCTCAACAAACAAACATTCAGATAGCACGTTGACGACATAACAAATACAAACATAACCTAAATAAACAATCAGATGATTGGTAATCAACATGTGTACGAACATAACCTTAATAAACAATCGGATGGCAGGGTAATCGGCATGTGTACGAACATAACCTTAATAAACAATCTGATGGCGGGTAATCAGCATGTATACGAACATAACCTCAACAAACAATCGGATGGCTGGTAATCAGCATGTATACGAACATAACCTTGACAAACCATCAGACAACTGGTATTCGACAAACACATGGAGACCTAACCTGGAGTTGTGGTTATCTATGGAACGTTTGACGTCAGCAGCAGACAAATGTGACATAAGACAGTTAATGACACACACACATAGAGACCTAACCTGGGGTTGTGGCTATCTATGGAACATCATGACAGGTTGCCATCTTGGAACGTTTGACGTCATCAGGTCAGATGTGACACAAGACAGTTAATAACAAACATAGAGACCTAACCCTTGGCTGTGGCTGTCTATGGAACAACATGACAGGTTGCCCTCTTGGAACGTTTGACGTCATCTGATGTGACATATGACATTGACATTGACAGCTGTCATAGGTCAGCTGTCTACGGTGACAGCTGACATTGACAGGGGACAGCTGTCACCTGTCACAGGTCAGATGACATTGACAGCTGTCAAACGTGACAGGTCAGCAGTCAACTGTCAACGCCATACGCATGCGCGTGACGTCATCGCGCATGCGCAGAAAAAAAGTGGAGGGGATGAGCCCAGGTGCTGCCCTATCTACTCTATGGGGCATTGAATTGCTTCCGCTTATACGTGACAATTTTTGTACAATGCCTAACTCGCAGTTACGTCTTGGAGGGACACTCAAGCGAAGTTTCACTCCATGAAGTGCTAATTTCCGATAGACAAGACCTGCAATAGGCCGGCCCTGAAGGCCACGCGATTTACATACAAATTCGGCATAATTGGTGCGAAATGGCAGTCTGGAGGTCCATGAATCATTTCAGTTCTTATCTGTAGAGTCGAGCTCTTGGAAAATATAAAACCATAGGTTAACCTTCCCAATACGTACACTGCAGCGTGCAGGGTAATTTTTCTGTGTGAAACAAACGACGCCTAGGCAAACTCCCCGTTTCTTGAAGTGCTAACATCCGAACATCAATGACCTAATATTAGGCCAGCCCAGAAGGCTTCGCGAAATACCGACTAAGCACAATGGAAATGAGAAATGCAGCCAAGGTGCGTAATATTCTAAATCGCGTAAAATAAACATTCGTGCAATGACGTAAAGGGAAGTGTGAAATGCGCCGGGTAGATGAGTATCGGGTTTCGCTGTGATGTGTGTCTTATCTCCATCAAAACCACAAAAGTGAAAATGAAATATAGAGAAAACCCTAAATACGAAATTAAAATACTACTTAAGTTATCAATATATAACCCGCACGCCACTGTGGAGCAAGCAAACAGCATTAAGAATCTTGGTATGCACTTCCGGTCATTCACATCTGATAGTCAAACCGTGCACCTTGCATATCACATCTGTTAGCGATTAAGGGGGTGCCACGCCTTTTTTTAGCAACAAATAATTATGATGCAACGCCAGCTGGAAGATAAATAACCTTCAAGGCTCTATACATATAATTCCCTATAGGTCCGCGCTTGGAGTGGTGTCAACGTGCGACCGCTATGTGTGGCGTTGCATGCCAAGCAGCTCTAGTGGAGATGGGGTGGGTCTAAGAATAAAATAAAATAAAATAATAATAATGGCCTAGTGGCCGACCACCAATCTCAAATAATTCCGGAGGGGCGCCACTGACCAAAGCACCCTGGCCAGAAGGTTCCAGGTGGTAGGGAGGCACACACGCAGACATAACCGTAATGTTGGAGCACAACACTACAAATCAACCCATGTCTTAACAAATCACCTTTACTTAAAGGTAGCACGCTTGCGGACCAAAAGAAGGAAGAAAAAAAACATCAAGCAATAATCAAATGAGCAAAAGCAAATACTGGTTAAAAACAAAATTGGTACTTTTATTCACAACAACCAAAATCTGTACATCAATCTCAGACCAGATGGTCGCTAATAAATATATCACAACATATGAAAAACGCTGTGGGCGTCAGTGGGATATAGCACTTTAGTTACTTGTTAAGCATAATTATATCAATAAAAAAGAAGAAAAGAAAAACACACCAAGGCGCTATCAAAAATACTTTTTAAGGTCTCAACCAATATTAACTTTATATTATTATAATTATATTAACATAAATATATATTATATTCCATTC
This sequence comes from Tillus elongatus, assembly GCA_964006375.1. Lineage (NCBI taxonomy): Eukaryota > Metazoa > Arthropoda > Insecta > Coleoptera > Cleridae > Tillus > Tillus elongatus. The sequence goes on from OZ023263.1 coordinate 134,011,661, forward strand.
AATAAGGCCATTCGAGATCTCGTAAGCTTTACACAATTCCTCACAATAAGTTAAATGCAATTATAATACACAAAAAAACTGATATCTAAATATAAATATTTAAAATATGCCCACTGAGACACAACAGTGATGCTAAAGTCTTCTGATATAAATAGTCATACACACGCGCACAAAGATAACTGGCTGTTCTAAAATAAAAGATTAGAGATAATATGGTTGCAAAACAACCTGAGCCGAATGCTCCTATAGCGACTGCTATTATTATGAAATCACAAAATTACTTATTCCAAAATGTTGTATGTTATACAAATAGCGACAAAGAAATTAACTAAGTTATCACATTTGACAAGATTACTAGCTATGAAAAAATGAGAGCAGCGATATACAAGACTTATAGTTTAATTGCTGCAGTATTACACGATAACTATAGCTTTTACCCCGTAAAAATAAACACGATATGATAATAATATAAATATAATATGATAACCATAATATCAGATATGATAAAAGTCCAAAAGGTCACACTGGGATGCCCTAGAAACTGCAGCGATATAATCACTGATAAAAAAAGAATTTGAAACGATCTAACCTGGTATAGTCCTCGTTACCTTCCTAGGTATACAGTCAGTTGAAATGGAATTATGCAGCACCTCTTGAATGGTCTGACGTCATGCGGACTTCCAGCAGGATTACTGAGATATCTATATCTAGGAGCGTGCAGCCAGTCACCATCAATACATTACTACTCATAGAGTAACCATTAAATATACAGTAGATTATTTGAGCCGAGAGAAAAATAGCACCAGATGGAGGGCGGCTTCAATGTCAAAAAAAAAAAGAAAAGGTCTTGTTTCCTCGATTAACCCAGCAAAAGTAACTTGCGCCGTTTCTAATCCGATACTAAGATCGACGGAATGTGTTCTAAATAACAAAATCACCAAATGAACACCATTCCAGATACCATTTCCCCAATATCCCACTACGTGGATGAATTTAATAAAATTCCAGAACAGGACAACAGTATTCACGACGACCAGCCACTTTCCGAGTTAATTTATTTCTCTCTACTTGTTCTCAATTTTTCCTGCTATCAAAACCAAAAAAAGAAAACCCTTTTTTTCCCCTAATTTTTATAGTGCTTCGATTCCTCAGAGATGACCCATAAATAGATAATTTGCATAGCAACAGGTAGAATTTCGCTCAAGTTTTATTTAACAAATAAATTATCGATGAAAAATAAAATTCGCCATGGGCGCGCCGATTAAGAGGCTGCATTTACCAACGTAAATCACACGCTCTTTTAATCGTAAAATAAGACCTGTAGACAGGGTACGCCATTGTTCATCAGAGGCAAATAGCTGAAATCAAGCCACATATTTTCAGAGAAGGGCTGAATCGGTGTAGGTAGAAAACCCGCTATACCCACTAGGAGTGTTTAAGGTTGCATATAAGTGAGTTCTACGGAACACATCTGCTCAGAATTCATGGGTTTAAACCACCAGAAGTGCAAATTTGTGACGGTGTTTGAAAATAAACCGTTACAGGGGGTCTAATTTAGAGTCATCTGTTTTGGAGACGGCGTTAGGGTGTGACTTCGCAATTTAACTGTCGTATTGGTTAGGATTGGCATTCTATGCAATAAATTAAGTTAAATGAACAATTTCGTTTTTCTTCTTTCTCTCACAATCCTTTAATTCATGGCTAAGAACTGTTTATTACGACGTACACCTCCATTAGACTTTCACGAGCGGAAATTACTCACGATAGTGACCCAGAAAGCTGTAATACGCAGGTGAAAGAGCTTCCCAAGGTAGGTGGTTCTTAGCCATCTCAATCACTGTGCATGGGTGTGCGTAAGTGGTATCAACGCCCAGTGGCGGAGGGGACAGAACAATATATTCACTCGCTATTTCAAATTTTGTCACTAACAACAGTATTTACATGGCTGTGTAAAAGGGGATGTTTTTATTTAATTTATACGGGAGGGGGTAGAAATATTACTATATATATATATATATATATATATATATATATATATATATATATATATATTATATATATATATATATATATATGTATTTGGTAGGTACCTTCTCTCTGCAAGTGGCTTGGATAAGTTCGTTAGTCAGGAAAATTGGCCCAGGTTTTCCCGGAAAATTTTGTATTGTTTCGGAAAATTTTATGTCCGGAAATAACAAAGTAAGGGCAACGCGTGTGTGTATCATAAAGAGTGAACCACGTACCAAAATTTACGTCTAGAAGTTAAAAGACAGAAAAGTTAAAAGCATTTAAAGAAAAAAATTTGGGGTTTCCCTCAAAACGTCAAAATTAGCACCTTTTTTTAAATTATAACACCACAGTAAACAAACTCTGCACCCAGAAGTCTTAGAGGGGAGCTTACATACACATATAGACAAATGACACCACCCACAACTCATCAAAAGCCGGCCTTTCCACATTCGAGTGAAAAAGACGGACTGTCCGGATACGGGACTCGAACCCGCGACCTCCTAGCTCGATTCTAGAGGTTTCTCACCTCGCGCACTGAGCTATTCGGCTATTTAGGTGAAGAACTCCACACGAATGCGGGTTATATAAAGAAAATATTGCAAGAAGAGTGTTCTGTAAACCCTTAAGTTTCAGCTTCAATTCGTTATTGAGGAGACCGCGACTCTTGAATTATAAAAATATTTCAAATGTGTGCTAAGTAGGCCCCCTAGAATCCATATCCGGGTTTGGTTTAAGTTTTTATCTGTTTACATATTTACAGGGTGACGCATTTCTACGGTAAAGCTCAATATAATTGTTATTATACAAAATACGAGAAAAAATTGTATACCTTAACTATAGGGTGTCTTGATCTGCATATCATAAAAGTATTTTGACAATCACAGGTTGGCCCATAAGTCGTTGGTGATACCTACAATTTTTTTTCATTAGAGATTTTCATTAATGTATGGGTCCGGTTTAGTTGGGAATCATTATATAGGACCGATCTAATGCATTTGGAAAATGCTTCAAATCATATTTGTTAAATAGAGTTAACAAAGATATATATTAAGTGACTTACTCATTTTCAGTGTTTTTAGCATACAAACTGTCACACAACCTAATTTATTTTTGGCATGGAATTAATTTAAAAAAACAGATGCTTTGGAGCGAATTGTTTATAAAAATCAGTTACTTTAAATATACAAAATGTCACACAACTTGATTGAATTACACACTCAAAATGAAAGCACAATGAAAGTTCATTTATTTCAACAATAGCTACACCGCTATGCAAGTAGTCCTTTCTGCAAAAACAATCCACCAGACGGAAACTGCTCAAATTTGTTAACCGAATTTCATCTTCACATCAGTTTTCAGAAAAAAAAATGTGTCGTACTTGCACCGATCAAAAAACCCTTTGAGTTCATTCAGCGTACTAGATAAACCCTTAGAGTTCTGATGAAAAAGTTTAATAATATAGGAAGAAACATTTCATGCGTTATTGGTAAACAAAATATGAGCACTTTCAAGTTTATTTACACGGTCGAAAAGACCGCTTGATAACAATACCTACTGGTCGCATTTTTGCCTTAATAATGTTCACAATGAAGAGCAATTTAAATGACCTAGTCTGTGCATTTTCGCCTATTGGCAGCCCTTCAACAATAAAATCGTAACTGTTAAAGTAATCCTTAACATACTGCGCAATAGTATCTACCTTCAGATGTGGATTGACATTGCTTATACACAGATAAGAAAACTCTTGCTACCTCTGCAAAAGTTTCTTGTTTCAACCAAACAGGGACTGGTGTTGCAGACGCCGTTCCACGGACAAAGTTCCTCTGATACGGAGGCCTGACAGTTTTACGACTTTAGATGATTTGTCACTTAACCTAGTATTTTATTAACTTTTGCTGCTATCACTTACTGGTTCCCCAATAGGTTATTGGTTCGATCACCAGACAGAATTTTAACAGGCAAAACTGATGTCAATGGTATATTGTACACTTTTGGTACCTTACGATTTTTTTTTCACTAAGAAAGTATACAAAAAGGGACTGCTCATCACTTATTTCTTCAAGTTGTGTGCACATTTTTGACAGTAACTGTTTTTTTAGCCGGATTACATTCTCACTCAATATTTTAAACTCCACTTTCAAGTATTTTAAACGTTCGCCATTATCAGTGGGCTCGTCACAAATATTTTCTGCAGGATTTTATCATGAATTACTTGTAGTCGCTAATAAATTAGTCTGCTTAATAAGTGGCTCACCTAGATACGTTGTTTGTTGCATTTTTGTGGTAATTATATTTATTAACTCATCTTTTGTTAACTGTTTCAACTGAGTTACAAGCACGCACATATCACCTGGCACCACTATGTTGACGTATAATGCAAGTTACAATTTTAGAAAAAAAGTCTTGGTCCCGAGCTCCTGTACAAATCTTGTTCAGGAGTCAGAATTCTCTATCTAGCGCCTTAGCAATTTATTTATCTCCAAATCTTCATGTAAAATTGTCAACACGGTTATTTCACAGATTCATATTTCATGGACGATAATCCAAACGTTTCTTCTTCTTTTTAGATGTTACCTTCGCTCCTTGCCTTCTCAAATCGTCCAGTTTTATGGTCATCTCGAATGTATTCTCTGCCCCATTTGACCAGGATTTTACCTGAGAATATAATGGATAATGTTCACTATATACAGCAGTCATACGTTTGTGTATAATTTTGTCACACTTCCCTGACTTGTTTTAAATTAGTCATATTGACACGTTTACAGCTTTACAAAACACAAAAAAATGAATTAATTTACACACAACTTGACAGATGTTATAGGAAATGAAACACCAACTTGCCCTGTTTTTGGTCTAGCCAACCAAAGGCGTAAACAAAATGGAGGTTCTATTTCAAAAATTAAAAATCTTCGATACTTCTGGATTTAGGTGGGTGGAGCCCCACGCCGAGGGCCCCACACTCTTAACCTTCTGCTGCTAAAAAAGCAAGTAATAAATGAGTTGTACACACCAGCAATAAGCAATTTTAAATGTAGGCGTACAATAACCAAAGGTTTAAATGACTTGTGGCAAATTGGTTTCGCTGAGTTTACACACTATCATTGTGAATACACTGGTTACAAATACATTTTAGTAGTTATCATGTATCATTCCCATTTTTTATAATAGAAATCTACATGATATTTAATTTTTGTTAATTTAATAATAATATTTATTTCAAAACAGTTATTTGTAACAAGTGTGACGTTATATTTGGTGGCGTGGATTTAACTGCGGGAGCGCACTGCAGTTTGAACAACTTAAGGAAGTTGGTAAGAACCTCAGAATAACAGCCCTCTCTGTCTCTATATTGATAGCACCGATCCATAGAAAACGAAGTGAGCGTTCCGACCCGCATGTCGATGGCTCGTCATTCCAGTAGTGACAGTTCTGAGAGCAACATGACACCCTGATTCAAATTTTAGACGAAAGAATTTCCTAGAGTCATTCACCCAGCAAACTCGTGTTTGGATTTGAAAAATGGTTCGTTTTGTGAGTTATTATGTTTAGTTGTTGGTGAACCTATTATTTTTCATGTAAGTATAGTTCTTACATGAAATATAATGTATAATAATTCATGTAAGAACTATATAAGTCCTCCGGAATCACAATTTTTGAAACCCAATCGTTCAGCTCATGCGACGATTTTTCTTAAGTCACGCTGATATCAAGAGCGTAACTTACATGTGTTGTATGCTGAAGTATCAATTCTGAATCCCTGAAGTCAACCATCGTCAAAACCAAGTCACCTGCTGATTGCCGACGGCGAGGCTGTCCACAATCTCCGAAGTAGCTCGCACCCCGTGGCCGCCTCCAAGTCTGAGATGATCGAGGATTGCAGTAGCCCCAATATTTCTTGGTAGCTGCTGGTTTGTCCTAGTCCAGGCAATTGTTCCTGTTTTGCCTTACTTGCCCAGATTGAGAGGAGTCAAACGGTCTGAGGGAGGTCAAGTATTGGGTGTACGCAAGTGTCCGTTCCTACCGCTACCCTCGTCCCAAGGATTTCACAGGCCAGACTCTATTTTTCATTTCTGAATTTAAAACCTTGATTTAAAAATTTAAACTAATCATCAATTTATTAGAGAATTTTCATATCAATTTTTAACATATACTGTCATAATTTATTACCTAACTTATAAGTAAATTTAAATCTGAATACTTTCAACTTTATCGTCATTATATATTTCTGTGAACATAGTCGACTGTGGGGTTTGTTTTGATATGTTTTGAATTAACTTAATCTGTTTTTGCACTAACTGAGAAATTTAAGTAACATTGTTCCTCAGTATTAAGTATTATATTTCACTTATTAATTAGTCTAAATTTCAATTATTTTCTTCAGTAGTTTCATTATTCTTAAGACATTTTTACACCTTTCAATCAACAATTAAAATCTGTTACATTTATTGTTATAATAATAATAAATAGAATCATTCCAACTGGAATTCCTACTTCTCCATTTTACCTAACACAAGTTGATCTGAATTTATTGCGTTACGGTAGATATCAGTAGGTTTTGATGTCATTATTCAGTATTTTTGAGAGAATCGTTTAATCTTAGCGCAAAGGTTTCATAATTTTCCTCTACAAAAATTATGTGGCGCCCCAAATAACACTTTTTTAAGGGTACAGCTACGTTGAGGGCAGGTGCACACTCCCACTGTAACATTAAAAAGTTTTATATCCTCCGAACCCACAGTGCTGTCTCTACGAGGAGCTGCTGTACGCAGAGTACAAGAGGGGTACTCGGGCCTCTTTCTTTTGCATCTTTCTAGAAATAGAGGGTTCTGGATGGAAGGGAGGGTCGTTACAATCAATTGTTGTTCAAAGTATGTGTGGACTCTCCCACTCAAACCGAAAAACGCCCAAGATGTGACTAAAGCCATGTCTGATATTTTAGCTAATAGTGTAGCTACTACCAACATCCAGTTTGGAATTTTACAATTTTAAATGTAATGCCTTAATGAAAAAATATAACATTAATCACTAGAGCACTAAAGGCCTGGCACATGAACTAACGCCGCGTGAAATCGCCCGACGGTGAAACGCACGGAGGGCCTACGATTCATCGTCGCATATTTGATGGCACATAAAGTACGGTAGCGGTCTGGCGTTACTTTTATTATTTCAGTTTGCAGCAAAACGGCGCGAAAGATGGACCCCGAGCTTCTTGTTTTGTTACTCGAAGATGAAGAGGAAGAAGAAAATGCATTATGTGAGGCTGTAATGATAACTGACAACGTACAGCCCATGTTTCAACGAAGAGATGAAGAAGGAACTTTCAACCAATTAGTAAATCGGCATCTCATGGATAACGATACAAAATTTCGAGAATATTTTCGTCTTAGTCCACGCACCTTTGAGGAAGTTCTATCTTATGTAGAAAATGACTTGTCAAGATACAGACGTAGCATGACAGCTCGGGAGAAACTCTGCTTAACACTACGGTAAGTCTAGTACTCTTTTTTAAACTATTTTTGCATGTACTTTCTTTGCTAGAGACTAATGCTAATGATTAAATGCAATTTGTTTAAGAAAACTTAAGTTTATTTTAGAGAGAGAAACAGTTTGAAAAAAAAAAAAAGAAATATCTAGTGCGGTAATATTACACGGTTAAACTTGTCACAGATTTTGGAAAGTACCATTATCTGGTGAAGAAATTGACCAATCTGATAGCGATGTATTTCCTTGCTGATGAGAGAAGGATGATGAGGCCGCCTCTGCTTCAGCTTGAAGGACAATTTGGGAAACTTGCTGCTTTACCCCAATCTGTAAATGCACAGGCAATTGCTTTACGATGGAAGCCATAGCCGAAAAAAAAGAGTCCACTGCATCTTTGGGTGCACTAGAACTTTGTTTAACCAGTGTATTCAACAGTCCCATTCGCTCTCGAGAGAGTTCTGTATGACTTTGGTAAAATTGCTGCCGCAGCGTTTTTGGTTTTTTCTTTGGTGGAGGATTAACTTTCGGTGTTACAGCTTCTGATTCCTCGAGATGCTCAGTATCTAAATTGAATTCTAACTCTCGAAATTGGCTTTGGGCACATTCTTTGGAGCTTCCTGCACCATTTTTATCGCTACCACTAGCACTGCTTTCTTCCTCTTGGGTGTTTGCCATGTTACCTATGGTCCTACAACATATTTTTCATTAGTATTGAAGAAACGTGTTGAAGGTGTTATTGAACTTAACAATCTATAATGATTTACTTACGATCTTCTTTCTGTCGAAGTATCAAGAAAAGTCAAGTGTTGGTATCTCTTTCGCATACTGACAGCAAGGGCCCCTGATCCGGTAGGTAACTTGCCTTCCTTTTTCTTGCGATGGTACCAGTCTCTGATATTTTTCCACTTTGACTTGCACGCATCCTCTAAAAAATATATAGTCAATAATTTGAAAGTAATACAAAATGTTTGGTGTTCAAATATATATATATATATATATATATATATATATATATATATATATATATATATATATATATATATATATATATATATATATATATATATATATATATATATATATATATATATATATAATAATAATAATAATTATTATTATCACTTTCAGATATATGGCTACAGGAGAATCATACAGATCACTAGCCTTTCAGTTCCGAACTTGTCATCAGCATGTGTCCCGAATAGTGAAAGAAGTCGTGAGTAGCATCCGCAAAAATATGTTGTCCCAATATCTTCCAGAACCATCGATGCAATCGTGGCTAGAAAATGCGGAGATGTATAAATCTCGATGGAATTTTCCCAACGCGATAGGAGCCATTGACGGAAAACACGTACGATTACTGTGTCCAAAAAAGAGTGGATCACTATTTTTCAATTACAAACAATTTTTTTCTGTTGTGCTTTTGGCGATAGTTGACGCTAATTACAAGTTTGTTGTCGTAGACGTGGGGGCTTACGGTAAAAATAGTGACTCCGATATATTCAAAAGTTCTGCATTTGGAAAAAACATAATTGATAACACGTGCAACATTCCACCTCCGACAGATATTGGTGATGGCAAAATTTTACCACATGTAATCTTAGGAGACGAGGCTTTTGCACTGGATCTCTACATGATGAAGCCTTATTCTCAAAAAACTGCGAAAACTGAAGAAAAAAGCGCGTTTTTAATTACAGGCTCTGTCGAGCAAGAAGAACCACTGAAAATGCATTTGGAATTTTGTGTCAACGGTTCCGGGTTTTTTTTCAGCCTATAGCCGTAAATCCCGAGACCGCGGATGACATTATAATAAGTAGTTGCATCTTACATAATATTTTACGAGATGAAGACATCAGAGTTCACGGAATAGGAAATGTTGATGGAGAACAAGTTTACGAACTTCCAGCAAATAATCTAAACGCAATAGAGCGTACCCGTGCAAGAAATTATACAAAAGAAGCTGAAACCGTCCGTCAACAATTTGCGGAGTTTTTTTACAGCAACGAAGGTTCCATCCCCTGGCAACTTCACAGAGTACGTCGAACTTAAACTTGTTCATATTATATATTTTTTATAGGAAAATTCTGTTCTCCGGAGTTTTCGGCTAAATAGCCATTTTTATTTTACATTTATATTATTACTAGTTATTATATTACTAGTTTCAGAAATATTGTTTTTTCAGTTTCAGTTTGTAAAATTATTATTATCATATGCAATTTTAATAGTAAACAATAAAAACTTACCACTTCTGTTCATCACTTCTGCAATATCTCTCCAAATATTTCCTCTCACTTCACCATCTTTGTAATGCTCGTGACTTAAATCATATAGAGGAGGGTATCCTCTAACATATTCTATCAACTGTTCTTCATCTTCCGGCGAAAAAAAGTTATCACTTGCCATTTTTTAAATATAAAAATAACAACACAAATAAAACTAACGCTCGAACTGCAGCGACGAATATCAGACCTAGACTGATATCCAGCGATTCGTCGTCGGCCCGCTCGGCGTTAGTTCGCCCGACGTTTCTTCAAGTGCCAACCAGTATACTTTTACATGGAGTCAAGTAGGCCGACGTCAAGTTTGATTTTCCTGGAACTATTCGTCGTCGGGCGATCTCACGCGGCGTTAGTTCATGTGCCAGGCCTTAATAGTGTGAAAAAGGCTGCAATAGTGGAAAGAGTCATAGGTACCTCGAAAGAGAAGATATATAAAAACTTTAACTTGCTGGGCTCCTACAAATGGTTAAATACACTGCCTGATATCACAGCTGCCTACAACTCAACCTTCATCGAACAACTAGTGTAAAGCCTAAATATGTTAATAATAAAAATGAAGAAGCTATTCACAAACATTCCTACTCAAATATTAAAGTGTTTGATCAGAATAAAAGTGGGTGGTGTACGCACAGGTAAAGCAAAGCTCAATTTGAGAAGGGGTATACACCTCGGTGGTCAACAGAGTTATTCAAGATTGTTAGTGTCCATTTCACAAATCCAGTAACCTACTCTCTTGAAGACATGCAGGGAAAAGCAATCAGTAGAGGGTTTTCGGAGGAAGAACTACAAAAGACTAAACGAACAGAAATTTATCTGGTTGAACGCATCTTGAGGAAGAAAGGCAAGAAAATCCATCTAAAATGGTTGGGCCTTGATAAATCTGATAATTCTTGGATACTTTCAAATGATGTTCAATAAGTTTATTTATATATTTAGTGTATTAATGTACTTAGAATAAAATACAAGTCTTTGCTAAAATTAAGGTGTTGTGGTGATTTGGGTTACAAGTTACAATATTTACTTAGTGACCTAAACATGTATGATCCAAATTCAGTAAATCTCTTTAACAGAATAAAGACGGAAGTGAAATACTTTAAGGCGAATAGAATCGACCTCCAGATAGCAGTATTCCGGCTACCCAAATGTTCTTTTAACTTACTGCTGTAATATGCAATCAACTCTTTAGTTTTCTTATTTTCCAAACAATGTCTCAATCTCTTCTCACCACTTTTAAACAATTTTGTTGCATTTCAATTACCAGTATTCTTATCTATAATTAATTGAAAGTCTCCAAATAAACCACACCAGAAGTTGTCTTTAATTTGCTGGTAACACACATCACTTAATGTAGCCATTTTAAACACATTACTGAGCAGTTGGATACTCAAGCGCAACCTGAAGCAGGTCTCACTTCTAAGACAACTACATTTTGAATGAGCTTAAGAGTGTGTGAACGACAATTTATAGATGTTGGCACCTACGGTTTAAAGGTGTATTTATTCTATCTATCGCTGTAAATATTCCCATTCCCAGGAGCCAGATGAGATTGTTATATTTGAATTTGGTGGATACGGGTTTGTATTTACAATCTTAATTATTGCAATTAACCCAGCTCCTTCTGATACACCAATTGCGACACTTAGAGATTAATAGCATACCTTATTTCTAGCAAGATTCTACTTTCTTGGTTAATCTCATGAATATTCTGACGTAGCGCTGCATCAATTTGACTCCAAAAACAATCTTCACAAACATCGTTATTATTAGGTCTGAAGACCTCAGGTCCATCGTTAACATCGACACCATACATGTTGAACAGAACAAGTAATTACACTAGTATAACTACTGTGAGCAGCCTCCAGACACAGACTGATGTACCTTCTTGTCACTTGATGTTTGATATACTTAAACCTCCACTTTTGAATTGTTTCACATGGAAATCGGCTATCAAAAGGTATATAATTTACCACAACACATGACTAATTTCCTGTCACATGCAGGCTCTAACAGGAATTCAGATAACGAAACAGCTACAGCTAGCATCTTACTGCTAAAATCTAGGTCAGTGTGAACACTGACCGAAAATGATATTTGATAACGAGTAGTAGAAATTGATAATGAGCCTGCTGCAAGTTCCAACAGGGGATAAGAGCAGAAACAAGGTCTGCATCACCGTTAACAGGAAATGAGAATGAAAATTGATAACGTTCGCCCAGCGAGGTCACATGCAGGCTCTAACAGGAATTCAGATAGCTGCGTGCAGTCGGCTTCTTACAGCCAGCATCTTACTACTGAGATCTTGCTTATCAACATGGAACATATAGGTTCCCTAAGACCTACCCTAATTTGAATCTGAATCTGAATCTAAGTCTGACCTGACCTGACCTGACTTGATAAGACCCCCACCCCTCGCTATATTTGAACTATGCTCATCCAGACGAGTAAAATTACACCTCACACACATGAGGTCTAACTTTTAAAAAAAGTTATGTTCGCGTATGCGTCTGTCACCATATTTGAATTCTACTTATCGAGAGGAGTAAAATGACACGAAATACTTAGCCTCTAAACCGAAAACTAAAAAGAGTTGGTTTGCGCATGCGTTAACCGCCATATTTGCATACGGCATTACATGTGAAATCAAAATGGCGGATCGTCTCATTTTGAGGGGTTAGCCTAAATGTCATTGTAAATGTCAAATTTACCAGGTTTTTTACTTCCGGTCAGCCATTTTGGCAGTCATCTTGTATTACGTCTTCTCAGATTAAGCCTTACGCCATCGGGATTTCAGCTGCCAACTTGCTTTGTCATTGTGACGTCACGTGCGTGCATAATGGTAGGTGGAAGGTGGTAGGTGGCCTCAGAATCCCCCCATTCTATACCTACTTTTAGCGAATCGAAGAAAAATATTAAAATATTTAAATTGTTTTGGTACAAAAAACGTAAGTAATTAATTTCATATAATATGTTTACATTTTCATATATACTTGATACGTTCTTTTCATAAATGAAATAATGCAGCTTCAATGTGACAGACTCAATAACGTTCCCAATCGTGGCAGCTTGTGACATGGAAATATGAGTTTTTCCGCTTATATTTTCTTTATTTCCCCTGGTTCACCTTTTCGTGAAAAGTCAACAAAAATTACATTTTCTTTTATACAATTTTAATTAGATTAAGTATATCATTGGATTTTATGTATTCTTTCAGCAAATTTTTGTGTAAAAAAAATCGTCCGTTTTCGCAGAATTTTTTTTGCATTTGCGTAGAAATCATTTTTGTAACATTTTTGTGAAATTTTGGTAATTAATAATAATTGTTTAATAAGTTATTCTAAAAAATGGTTTCGGATTGTCGTGAACAAAATTGTTCACAACATCGAAGCATCGAACATCGAAATTGTCAACATCGACTCAACCGGTTGGTCGTATCCACTGACACAACAATAGTCCTTGAATTACGTCACCCGGTGTTACGTCATCCGATGTGACATCATCCGGTACTGACGCATCTCATATTTCATCATACGGTGTTGCGTCATCCGTTATTTCATCCTCCAGTATCGCATCATCCGGTATTGCATCATCCGGTATTGCATCATCGGCATTACGTCGTTTTTAGTGTATAGTTTAGGTATATAAATAGAATAATTTTGCCCATGCAGTCAGTTTAGCGACAGCTACTGGTGAAGACAACTTCGCTATAGAAATACGTATATCGCACATAACTCTCTGTTCATATTTTTGTAGTTTTTGGGGTGATTCTGCTTTATGTTTCAGTTTCCAGCCACAGTGTTCAACCTCAGTCTTTTAAAATCGTTTGAAAATTTTCATGCAAATTTTTTTTGGGAATTTTTTCGATAAGCTTCTTTTGAATAATTATATCTTGACAGGTGGGTAAATAGCTTAGAGAGGTTGGTTGGCTAGGAAAATCGGACCAGTTTTTCCATTTCAGGAAGATTTAAAGTTAATTTTCAGATTTTTTTTTTACTTTTTCAAACAATAAAGTTATTTTGACAAAATGTGGCACATTGTTTCTACCATATAGGTTATGCTCATAACCAAATTTTATACCTGCTTCCCTTTATTATAATATTTGCTATTAAAAACATTTTTATGAAAATTTACTACCATAACGCACTTCCTGCGTCCACGCCTTTTAAAAAGCTTATACCTCCACAGCCGTTATTTTTGAAAGACAATATTGAAAAGGCACCACAATTAGATTCAGTTTATTATGGTAAAAGCAGTTTTAACATAAAATCAGTAATGCTGGTCACTTTATTAATCTAAATAATTTATTAAAACTAAAGTTTAGTCACATATTGTTATTGTAGCGCATAATGAGATCAATTTATTTTAGAAGCGAAGACTATTAATTTTATTTCAGTTACACAAATATCTAATAACTCTGTCAGAGTTAGCTAACATGTGGGTGTTAAGGATTTGATAGCGGTTTCAAGGTTCAGATCTTTTCTCAAACAAAATTCAAAATCAATTTGTAAAATTTTTTATTTATAAAATTTGTCATGATAAATTTAATTTTGGATATTTAGAAAATATGTTCAATCTTCTGTTTTATTTAAGTCTGTAAAAGCAAATCTGGGAGTCAGGACTCCTGAGAGATTAGAACAGTTTTAACTTACAATTAACCCTTTGTGAATAGTCTTTTGTATCCAGAGAGAAGTTTGTTATACAGAGATCTCTTACGCGTAAACGTTGTTATACTTCAAAAGAAATATATACTTTTTGAAGAAAACAAATTAATTTGTCGCCTCAAGATGTCCTAGTTAAAAGGTTCCTAAAACGTAATTCTAACAATAAAAGGAACTTGGTCGTAAGAAACCGTTTTCATATTTTGTTTTGTAACATAAAATAAACATGAAATGGTACATTAATTTAATTGGGAAAAGATATTCGTTTTACCTAACATATTTTATAATTATTGTATTCTGGAAAATTTCATATTAAGTCTAAGGATAAAACAAACAGCAATATAAAACTTCACCCTACCAATTGCTGTGCAGACTAGTTTAAGGCACAGTGATTTTAGAATGGGTGAAGTAGAAAAGACAAAGGGCGTGCGCAAATGATAAAACTATTTTCTGAAAACAGCTAGATTGGTACTTATACAGGTGGCCCACCAAAATTTCCTTCGCTGTGGCAAAATAAAACAAGAACATGTCAATTTTAGTTTCTGGGGCAACACATTTTTTGCTTATTTTCCACAATTGAATTTTAACTTATGTACGAGGGTAACACTGGAATTTATTTTAAACGGCATTAAGTTTTTTCCAACCACGCCCAATGTTATGTATATCATTAATTCTTGGGAACCTGCGTTATAAAGTTTAAAATGAAAAATTATCCAGCCGAAATTTACAAATTGGTAAAAGGTATAATAAAAGGTAAGCACTACGCTTTGTTAGAAAATGCGACAAGAAAGTAAGTAGGGTAAAATAGTTGAAATTATTCACCTTCTCTTGAAAAACAATAATAATTTAAGTTACTACAAAGGGGTATGGTCATTTTGGGATCACCACATTTTTTAGCGTCCACAAATAAAACTAGCAGTGATATTGATAGTACCTCATACAACATATGTAACAGTGGTAAAAAAAGATTTCAAAAGTGTATCGGACAGGGTGATTCATTAGGTGAGCGACATGCATATCTCGGTAACTATGGCAACTAGAGCTTCGGGGAAAAAACTGTTCGAAAGGTTGTTTCAAGTACAATTTAGATGATATTTTTTTTATTTTCTTATTCTTGCCACCAGATGCCGTTTTTTCGGATGAAACTATTTGGAGGCTGTCATCTCAAAATTTTCCTATTACAATGTTATCGTTTTTTTACTTTTCCTGAACCCCCGAGTCTTGTTCTATATTAGTTACGAACCTCTTATACAGGGTGTTCAGGGAAATCGTTTAGAATAGCTATATCCGTCATTATTGGAGGTACAATGTGATTTAAATGTGGAAAATTGTTCAGCTTTTCACGAGCATCTCGATTCTGACGCCAAAAAGAAAAACAATTGCTCATCGAATTTTTGAGATTGCCATATTAGGTTTATTTTTCTAAGTGGAACGCTAGGTATTTTCACGGCTAGTTCAACTGCAAATTAGATTGTCCATTTTATGATGCTAACACGTTCTAGTGATTCTACATACTTCCAGATATATCTAGATCTGGATATGCTTGTTCACGGGAATCGTTTACAATATTCAGCTCCGTTACTATTGGAGCGACAATGTGGTTCAAGTGGGGAAAGTTGTTTAACTTCTCACGTGTAATGCGATTCTAACGTCAAAAAAGCATTTGCGTAGAGAAATCTCGAAGGGGTATCTTCATTGTACATTTGGTTTTGGGATGATCACTTTTTTAGTGTCCACGAAATAAAACTAGCATGCCTTGATAGTACCTCACACAACATATGTAATAGCGGTAAACAATATTTGAAAAGTGCATCGGAGCCGTGATATACAGAGTGATTCATTAGGTACGCGACATTCATATCTCGGTAACTATGGCAACTAGAGCTTCGGGAAAAAACACTCAAACGGTTTTTTTTCAGTGTAATTCAGGTAATATTTTTTATTTTCTTATTCTCTCCACCAGATGGCGCTTTTTCGCATGAAACTTTTTGGATGCTGTTATCTCAAAATATTTCTATTACAATGTTATCTTTTTTTAACTTTCTCTGAAATCCCTAATCTTGTTCTATATTTTTGTCTGAGTTTCGACCCCCCCTTATATTAAGGATGATAAAAGGGTTGAATTTAATCAAAAGTTGATGTAAGTTTGTAATCTTTTACTTTAGACCCATCATATGATACATCAGTAAAATTGTGGCTCCAAGTCCAGCATATAAATTAATTATGGCTCCCATTTGAAAAATCAAAGTTGATGATGGTTCTCGAAAAACAATACGTCAGAACTCGCTTTTGATACCATTTCAAATACTACTGTCAAAAGTGCTTTTAGAAATTGAAGTCCGAATTTGCATATTTTTTGAAATGAAGAGGTTGTCACTAAAATGACAAATTCTAAAAATAAGTTTTTTCTCCACGCACCGACCAGTGCGATATCACAGCCATTCCGCGCTAATATTCGCTAACTTTAAAATTCTAATTCTCTGTTGTTTATTGACACTCTTTTTAAAACAGGTTTAATAATTTTGGTCTAATAATAAAACAAAAAAGTATCTTTAAATTTGGGTTTCTTCAGTTTGAAGCAATGATTTGTGCTTCATTTATTAAGTCATTAAGTCATTATGACTAGGCGCCGTTTACAGAACAATTACAATCATTTAAATGAATTTGAAAGGGGGCGCATTGTTGATATGCGAGTTAACTTTCGGGTTAACACGATTGACCTTTTAAAACAATTTTTGTTAACTATTACAAAAAATACAGTAAGTTATACATATAAAATAGAAATAATAAAATACTGATATCAACATAAATGTTATATAAAATTGCTAGCAACGAAATGACTCAGAATAAACTGCGATGAGAAGTCAACACTGAGTCTTCGTGCTATGCCCTTTTATAATATTATGGATGAGGCTTCAATTGTTCTCGGATGCAGGTATCTATCTCTGCATCAGCTATTCCATTGTTTATTGATGTCAGTTGTTGGATCAGCGCTGTCGTATATCCATGAGAATGCTACCTTGCAGTTTCACTGTCTATTGTCTTACATTGTATCACTTTGTACTATAATAGGGTTTTGTTCCCGATGCTAGTATCTTGCGGGAAGCTGGTTCTTCATTTAGACAAATTTCCGACCGCATCGGACCAATTGTGTGAACAGTGCTATACTGTTTGTCTCAAAAAGGAATCCATAACCATCGTCATGAATCCGGACGAGCTCGAGCAACTTCAGCACGGGAAGACAGTCATTTGAGGATTGCGGCTTTACAAGATAGAGGTTCCACAACACGGTCGATTGGAAATGCTTGGTTAAAGTTTTATAACAAAGAGCCTTTACGACAACGGTATATCAAAGAATGCGTGTTTTTGGGCTTCGTTTGTATAGACCATTTTTATGTGTCCCACTGACATATCGCCATAGTGCTGCACAGCTTGAGTGGTGTAATGGCAAACCAAATTGGGATGGTGAATGCAATCGTGTTGTGTTCTTTGACGAATCCTAATTCTGTCTTTGGATCCACGATGGTTGTGTTCTTATGATTACATAAAGAACGCAAGAAATTTAGAATTCATACCGGCACTTGCATGGGGGAGGTGCGATACCATAAGGTAGCAGGTCACATATACTTTTATTGACAGAAGTTTGAATGCAAATGATGACAAACGAAACGTTCTGCAGTCTGTTGCACTACCTTACCTACGAGGCTTAATTCAACTCCTTTCTCACAAGACAACGCACGTTCTCATGCAGCAAGGGTTACTACGAGGTTCCTACAAGAAAATTACGCGAACCTGATTAGGCTTGTCGTCAATCTAACAAATGTGAGATATGATTGGCATTCGACAGTAATTTACTACACCCACCAAATAACCTAGTTGGCCTTCGTCACCGGATTCAAGAAGCCTGGGCTGACATTCTTCAGGATGCCATCAATCATTTAATTTCAAGCATGCCTCGAAGAGTTACCGAATGCATAAGAAATTGCGGTGGACCCACTGATTATTACATGATTTTGTTATTTTTGAATATTTTCGTTTAAAAATGTAATATTTTTTTAAGTTTGATTAAACACACATTATGCATTAATATTATTAAAATTGATCCACTCTTACTGGCTGTTCGAATTTTTTGAAAGTTGGTATACTTAAAGTGTTTCAAGTAGGACAGTTGAAAGGATATTAAGATATAACAAATTCTATTAATTTAATGCATTAGCTAGATAAATACGATATCGACTGGGGTTTACAATTTTTTGAATTTAAGGAGTGAGCTGATCTATAAAAAGTCCAAAGCTTTAAATAACTATTAGCTCTTTTTTTCAGCAGCTAGAATTATCAGTTGCAGTAAAGCCAAAATGTATATAAAGGAAACATGTGTAATAAATTTAATTAAAATAACTTTTGATAAAAATTTGAGTTTTTTCATAATTTTTTTTGGTCTGATAGGGGTAGCTTAAAAAATCGTCCAAGCTATTTTTAAAGGCAAAATACCCACCAAATTTTTGAGTTATAATGTATGGCGTGAAATCTGAACTTCAAAAAGGCATAAGTTTATAAAATGTAGACATAGAGAGAAAAGGCAAGGTACACTGAGAGAAAGAAAAGAGGCTTAGAAGATGTACCTATTAAAAAAAATATGTGTGATAAGGAAAAATGAAACATTTGATGGACACATTCGGAGACATTATAAGTGCTGACAACATTATTAGAAAAACACATACTTGTAAGAAAGGGAAGAAACCCAGGAGCGAAATTTATGGGAAATGTGGCCCAATTGTTGAGGCGTGGGAGGTTGAATGAAATAAAAATATCTGCTGGAAACGCAAAGTCATGGTTGAAACATTCCCTTTAGAGTGTGACGCTAATGATTACCTTATGCGAATATGTAAGAATTTAATAAATAAAGTTTGTTTGTGTGTGAGTGGAAGCGTGGTGCTAATTTATTGGCAGTAAGTAGGGGTATGCAGGTGGAATGCTTAAATATTGGAAACTAATATTTCAGACAGGACTTTTAAATACACGCATATCACGAATCAATCGGATTGTGTATCATGAGGTGTCAGAATATTTATCATAATTGTGCTTATGTGAGGATCTATCTGTCTATCTATCTAAAACTGTATCTCTGTCTGAAATTTTGGCAAAATATTTTATAAATATTCATTACGGTAATCAACTTGCTGAGTCCGGCGTCTTATTACTATATAATCGTTGCTTCTTAGTAAATATGCTTTTAAATAGGCAGGTTATATATTTTGACGCCGTATCAGCTTTGCAAGTCCAAGCCATAGATCCTAGGTTCGATTCCAAATAGTAGCGTCATTTTCTTTTCAGAACATACTGAAGCTGAATGTCGACACGTTACGCCTTTCTTGGGGGGGCTAAATCCGTCGGTATTGTGTACCAGGCGATATTGGGCATATATATCTACCCTGCTTGCAGGAAGGAAGGGGTTTAGCAAAAATTCCAGGATGGTAAAGTCAAACTACTCTTTGACGTCGGTAATTGGTCATAGTCGCGGTAATAGACCGACGTTAAAAAATAAGATACACTACAATACACTACAATGCACAAAATTGCAAAAAAATTTTGAACTTACACCTGCACTTCCGCAACGGAAGTTAATCAGCCCCAACTGGAAGGTTATGGCGTCGCGTCAATCAAATAATTTGATATGACGTCACGTTCCGCTGTTATCAAGTCGTTTGGAAATTGTTGCTGTGTAATAATATTCGTAGGTATATTGTTTACTAATACCTTTTCACAATCTTGCTTAAGCAACTTTTAACTAAAAATCTAATTAATCTTCTAATAGTATACGTCATTAGATTTTTAGTTTCAAAAAGTTGTTAAATGTCAGTATACAATTTCGATATCATTTTTTATACAATAACTCTATCAGATAAGTTGATATGTTTGTTATTTCGATAGATTAAGATTTAAGTTATTAGCATTTTAATCCCAACATTTTACTTTATATTATGTTTATTTTATTTATTGTATCTTAGGGCATGTCATAATGTATCGCCGGTATGTTTGCAATGAAGACCTTTATATATAATACATTATTTAATTTTTTTAATTGGTTTAATTTTCTTTAAATAATGTAATTTCTAAATACATGTTGACACTATATTTTCACATAGAGGAAAATAGTTGTTAATTGTTAATCTCCTTTAGGCAATTTGGTGTAGAAGGTATTACAGTCAAGTCTTACAGTGGCAAAGGCAAAAGAATAATGGACTAAACACGTGGTATTTTGATGGTGGCATTACATGTTAACTCACTAAATCCAGTGACATTTGAAGAGCTTGCGGCTAGCGAGGTTTTTCACTGTTGCCAGTTACTTTGTAAGTCCTGAAAGGGCTGAATTATGCAGTCCCGGCTCTATTTGTAGCTTCCGCTGGGGACCATGGTTATTATTCAGTTTTTACCTTTAAACATGTTTCTTTTATTTACATTTTTTTGATAAGTGTAGATGTAATTTAATTATTATTTTTTTAAGAAAATGAATATTTTGAGACAAACAGTTGAGGCCAACAGTATATTAGTCAGAGATCTGACTATTATCCAGGGAACATTAAACACAAGTAATTACCAGCATTTGTAGGGAAACTTCGGCGAAAAAGTTCCATCTTAAAATGATTCTTCTTATGTATTTCTCATATATAAGTTTTATTTACTAACGCGAATATCTTGGGTCGCCCATAATAGCACTAGCGCCATCTTTGCAAGGTTTATCAAACTGAAGATGCGCACAGGGTTCCTAGCAACTCAATTTCAAACCTGCATGTTTTTTTCTTTAAGTTCGGTCTATTTGCGCGACTACGGTTAATCATGTACGCCAGAAAGCAGTTTCACCTCACTATCCTGCAAATTATGTCGAACCACTGCCTTTCTGTAAGGAGGGTAGGGATATTAAACGTGCTCAACATCGCATGGTACACGGGACTGATGGTTTGTCGCCCCCGCTGAAAGGCGGAACGTGCAGACATTCAACTCACTCAAACACAATGCACCAACCTCGGTTAATGTTAATTTTACAGTATGTACTGAAAAAGTTAGAGAGAAACCCAGTACCCTTGGGTCCAGAGGCACACGTTCCTACCACGTGTTAACATTGTGCTCAGGATTATTGCTGCCATTCGTTGATTTCGCCAGGTAAGAAAAACATTTGTTGACATGCTTGAAGAGTATATTTCCCTCAACAATGAGCTTACCTGGAACGGTATAATTTTTCATATTTAAAAAACTGCAAGGAATTGTTTGTTCGTTCACATAATGAATAAAACAGACCTACTTGAGGAGAAGGACAAAGTGCATACAGGGATTCGTTTTATCCAAAACTGTTTTATGTAGTAACACGTGTATCTCGTAATCATATGATAATCCCACAAATTCACTTATTTGGAATATGTTTTACATCCATGAAAAGATCAGTAAAGTAATAATACGGACTCGTTGCATTTGTGACAAAAGATATGACGAATTACACGTAGGATCTTTCCCACATCCAGGCCCTAAACGCACTAAATAAGTTTTAAAGTTGGTGATAGGATAGGAAAGTAATGAAATTAACGTCGATTTATTTTTAGGCTCATCCGCAATTATCTATATGGTCTGCTTCCGTTAAGTTGGAAGTAAGTTACTCTCAGATGGAGAAGATTTGCTTATAAGCAAGGCACGGAAAAAATGCAGACAAAAAAGACAAAAAAATGCGCATTTAAATGCATCAAATTGTAAAAAATGCAAAGATTTTAGAAAAAAAATGCAAAAAATTATGCATAATATTAAGTTTGCTAAATGACTGATTATGAATACTATTGTGTTCATTAAGAAAATTCACTAATAGAGAGGTATCAATGGTAAGATTTTTGGAAAACTTTTTCAAATGAGCGCGAATTAGGACCCCTAGAACCCAAATCCAAGGTCAGTTGAAAAGTTATATATATATATATATATATATATATATATATATATATATATATATATATATATATATATATATATATATATATATATATATATATATATATATATATATATATATATATATATGTGTGTGTGTGTGTGTGTGTGTGTGTGTGTGTGTGTGTGTGTGTGTATGTATGTATATGTAATAATTCAATTTCCTATTAAACTAGAATCTTGAGTTTTGATACATACTAAAACCTATATAAAAACTTTTCTTGTTTATATTGGTCTTGTTTATGCATTGAGGGTGGTAGTAGGCAAGCAGAAGGGGAAAGGGAACCCATGCAACAAAGCATCGAACCAAGATTTCCAATGTATGTTTAAATTATTACCCCATTTCATTTGTTTAAAATATTTTTCCAAAAATGAAATTTAAGTTGCCCTGTTTGTCAGTCTAACATAGAGAGATACAATATTTTATCATTTTCAAAAAGTGTAGATACAGCAACAGTAAGTAAGTGTTGAAAAAGGTATAGGTGCAGCAAATACATTATATGGTAGAGAATTTTTGTAAAAATATTTGAAATTCGATAACTCAATTTCCTATTGTGCTAGAATCTTCAATCTTGAACCATAGTAACACCTATGTAAACGCAGCGTGAGTACTAAATTAAAGAAAAATAACATAATGAGCTTCGCGGATAACTACAAGTTGGTTCTGAAAAACCTTATTTGTTGTTTTGTTTGAAAAAACTAGTTCGATTGAGTCGACTAAAACAAAACCATCCAAGCAATTAAAAGGAAAATATCTGCCATGCTTATGAGTTGGTAAATAATTAATTTTTTTCTAGAAAACTTTTGTGACTTTGATAATATTTGTAACACATTTTTTAAGAGACTTGCAGTACTTACATATATATCTACCTAATTATAAATATCTAGCTCCATAGAAGTTTATATTTAGAAACTTCTTCAAATAATCGCTAACTGGGACATCTAAAACCGGTCTCCCAGGTCCATTTAAATTTAAAAAATTAGCTTTAGTAATATACCTTACTAATAGTGTACAATTCTTATAAAAATTCACTACTATAATGGACTTGCTGCGTGCGCCTCGAGCCACTTTTTAAATTTTTTCGTTAGAAGTTTTATAAAAATGAAACTTCAAGTTTACTATAATTAATTTGACAATAGCAAAACACAATTTGTTAGAAAATACAAGTTTTTTATTCATAAGTATCATAATTCATAAGATTATACATAATTAATTTTTAAAAATGAAATAAAATTATTAACAAAACTATACCAAACAGTATATTAAACATAAATCATGTCTTACAATAATTATAAAAACAATTAATTACCAAGTGTGTTTCAAAGTTTTCTAGAAGGAAACTTTGTCTTTTGTGAGTAAACATGTGTTTAAAAGTAGAGAAACTCCGTTCAAAATCAATGGCATATTTATATTTAGAAATTATGTTTGCTTCTAATTCAGGTACATTTACATCATCTTCAAAGTTCCTTACAAAAATGTTTGAAATATTTTTTTAAATTTGAAATCTTGTATTATTGTGAATCACAGAGTTAAATTTATCAAGAATTACTGATCCGGTGGCTCCGCAAACCTTTTTTCAACCAGACTCAAAGTAACTGACTCTACTAAAGAGTCACACGTAGTCTCTAATTTTAATAATGTTGAAGATACAAAAGAATATATGCTTTATATATATATATATATATATATATATATATATATATATATATATATATATATATATATATATATATATATATATAATGTTTTTCTTTAAGGCTGGATTTTTAAAAGATTTTCGGAGTTTATGAAAGCGGTGGAAGAGGAGTTTACTTATTTCACAGTTTGGCAAATTGATAACATTTTGTAGATCGAAGCACACAACGACAGTTTTTGGGTCTTCTGTTTCTCTATCTATTGTTCGATCCTTTCGCATATTATCTTTCAATTCTATTAGTTTATCATATTCACTTTGACTTTTTTCGCTAATATCTTCTCTTTTTAGCTTTCTATACTCCTCACAGACATCGCACATTTCTTATTTTGGTTTCAGAAAGTCGATATTATATTCAAAATTAAAAATATGTCGGTATAGGTTAATTTTAACCGGACTTGCTTTCTCATTATGACAATATTCCTGGTATAAATCATACATTTTTTGGATATTAAGACGTGAGTTCAAATATTTTCTTGAAGTAGTAGATCGACAATAATGTGATTCTACGGAAGGAAAGATTCAATATTATTTCGAAATCTATCTTTATCAGCCTTACCTATTTTCTCTCTGTTAATTTTTTGTTTTTGTTTGGGTGTTCTTTGTTGGCTTTTGTTTTTATGCACAGTATATATCTGTTTTTAACTTATTGCAAGCGTAGTTAAGAAAAAATCTTTGCATATTCTTATTTTTTCATCATTTTTTGTAAGAGAAAACTTGAAAGAAAATGAACGGTACGTAGACTCGTTACTCTTTTTTACGTTATATTGGTACTTGCTCAGTGTGATTCAAAAGAAAGTATGTTTTTCCGTTCTCATCTAGAGTATAAAAGGGGTCTCTATATTCCTGCCTGTTGTCTTCAGTAAAATTTTCTTTACCGTTAAAACGACATTGAAGTCCACAAACCGTGGTATGTTTTACTATTTTTTCCGGTATTAAGTTTCCTCTTGAAATTATATGTTCTTTGCCAGACTGACATTTTTGGTTTCTTACGGTTTTCTTCCAAGAACTATAATTTCGTTTTATTTTTCTGTTTTTTGGCACTTCTTTTATTGGAGTTTTTTCGCTGTCACTCTCGTATGTAGAATAGTCAACTAGGCGATACCTAAAATATACAAATAAGCTAATTAGTTTATTTTAACAATTCGGAATACAAATTTTAACATACTCTTCAAAGCTTTCTCCTGGTATTATAAAATTATCAGTTTGTTTTGACGTGGATGGCCTAAAAACATGAAATAGATATATGTGTATTAATACTAAAAATTAAAACTGTAACTAGGTAGCATCATTTTAGATTTGAAGAAATAAATACTATGTACTCACCATGTAGAATTATTATTTTCCACAAACATATTATTATTAGTTGTACTAGATACTGAACTGGTCTCTGAGTCTCCTTCATTACTACTTGAGTCACTTAGTAGCAGCCTTAAAAATTTTAAATGAACTATTAGGTTACAATTTGATAACAAACTTAAATTTTCCTTTTTTTGACCGATTTTGTTCTGTTTTCACCATTTTCACGATCTGATCCTGAGCTAGCAAAATCTGACCACTCATTGTAATCCAACATAATTTTCTTTAAAAAGTATTTAAAACATTGCCAAAATTTGTTACAAACCGGGATGTGCACTTAGAACCTTGTAACTTTAAAAATATTCTGAGACGGACGTACTTTGAACTACATAGAAATAACGATTATAGCGCCATCTTTACTCCAATAGCAATATTTTTAACACCAAAACATGCAGAATTCATTTTTACATAGTTACAACAAAACATCTCAATTTGCCGAAAAGTGTACTTTTAGAACCCTGTGGAACTCATGCGACGAAGTGATAATGCGAAGTATCTGAAGCTTTATAACTTTACATTATCAAAATTCCAAGAACACCTTTATTTATAAAATTATATTAGATAGACGAGTCAAACTTTAGCAGCCAGGGTGATAAGTCGACAAAAATTTCACTACTGGGCAAGTTGGGATCCTCATATTATAGGCAATTGACTCCTTTAATATGTTTTATTGAACGAATTCTAATGGTAATGTCTGATACGGTCGCATATGAGGAATATGATGACAATTTAACCAGTGGAAGGTATGTTTGCATACTAAGAGGTACTGTTATAACATTCTTGAGCCTGATTGAGCTGGTATCAAATGTACCAAGCTCCTATGCGTTTAAATTCTTAACTTTATGATTAACTGTCACGTATATTTATTTAAGAACCATTTGTTTGGACGTAATGCTTCTTGGATTTGGCCACCAGGGGTCCCGACAATACGCTTGTAGATTTCTACCCTCTCTTTGCATTAAAAATTAAGTGTATGATCCTCCAGTGGACACACTAGGAAAATTATTCAACAGATTAATCAGGAACTTGAAAAACGTTTTAATTATCTGGTGAAATTAACAAACGACGCATTCTTTGGGCAAAGTTTAGTACCTAAAACGAAGTAGACTTCAATTGTTCAATCTATAAGTTCATTTTTATTAAAATTTAATTCATTGGTGTTCAAAGATCTCAACTTTATAAGTTGGGTTTTCCTTTTATATGTATGGGCAGTAAAGGTGTGTGTCTTTGCCAATAGATTTCGGAAATTTTTATCCTATTATGAATGCAAATTCAACCAACTGCAGTATTTATGAATTGTTGGTTTTCTCTCACAAACTTATTTTGTATGGGAGGCATTGCAATAATAACACATTTTTTTATTCAAATATGATAAAATATCTCTCAGACAATGGGCTAATGGATAATTATCCGTAGCCAAAAAAATCATGAACAACAACAATAAAATATCAGGTGTCCTATTTTAGAATTAAAGGATTTTAAGGTTTTTTAGTCTATGATATTAAAACTAAATTTCTAATGTTGAGTATTCTAAGATCTTCTAATTGTGGTAAATACCTAACTCTTTCTAAATGGCCTTGCAGAAATTGTGATTCCTTATTATTTCCAGGTGTCGTTCGTTCATCAAGAATTAGGGAAAATCGCTATGTCGAAAACGACTGAGAAATGAAGCATAGTAAATGCAAAGTTGCTCCAAAATTGTAGATTTTTTAAAAATACAATATACGGGCTGTTGTGTGTAAAGTAACCGAGTTGATTGCGAATATCTCGTCTTACCAGTTGTGCCGCCATTTTGAAGATAATTTTGTTTCATAGATTGGTATATGTATATCCACTTACCCGCTAACGCCCCCGCGGCAAAACAGAATGGAAACATTCATACCCAAAAAGTAATTGTGTGAAATCTTTCCGACGGCGGAATGGACTAAGGTCTGGTACTCACAGTCTCACAGTACCCCGATATCCCACGGCACCTACGGGGCCGTGAATGGGGTCTGATTGAGCATTTCCCCCTCCTGTATCAAAAAAAAATATGCTGACAATTTTAGATATGTATTCTCATTATAAAAGTGAAAACTACTAGTGAAGGTAAATACTGAATTACGTAATTATATAAACAAGTAACACGTTTTAGATTGAAACTGATAAAACCAATAATAATAAAAATATATACCAAAATAATATTGCTAGTGATGGCTCAACCCAGATGTTCACAATGAACCTCATGAAAGGCATTTTAAAGACACTACGGTCTTTATAATTCGGCTACAAAATATCAATTTTTTGTATTTCTGAATATTATATTCCGTTAAAAATAAATCTGTGTCCCCCGTAAGCTCAATCTTAAGTTGAATACCTGAGAAAATGAGGAAAGTTCATGCAGATATATTGAAAATTTAAGACTCCCACTTTTGGCGAACTGGCCTTTATTTGTTAAAGTCAATTAAAAAAGAAACGAACAATAATAATTATAAAGCAATTTCGATAAAGGTAGCAAGATAATAGAATGAGATCACCAACCTTTAATATGCGGTCAAGAACAGATGGTTTATCCTACAGTGCTTGTTCTATAAATAAAGAGTATTTATTGGTAGGGTTTTCATTGACACTGTCTACGATATAGAATGCTCGATGTTGAATGAAAACCAAAAGAGACGGTGTGATTTTTTTGACAGCGCTACAAACTTGAAAAGACCAATATAACCTTAATATGGTGCCTCATGCCGCTGTGATATAAATAGTTTTTAACTCACAACAATTTCTAGACTTTGTGGCTGCAATCTAAATAATGTTAGAATCATGTAGATTACTCTAATAATAATTTCAAATATATAGGTCTAGATTCATCAGTTGCCTATTTTGTTGTTGATATATATAACAAAAATTGGCAAATTCATTATAGAAAATAACATGTAAATATTAACATAACACTTTAAATTTGAGGAAACCAGATATAAAAGTAATTGCAAAGCGGCAACGCTGGCTTTTCTCTTGACATATCTCGTCCCGAGGCTAGTAGCTAATCTGCAAATAAGTCTCGCTTGAATCCTGATCCAGAACACCTTCTTCCTCTGTCGACGTCCAGACATTTATTTTGAATACGTTCCCATTTCATCGTGACATGTGTTCTTATCCATTTAGGTCACCGGAAATTGTATGGCTGACTGCTGCACATCTTCACCAGATGCTCCTACATGGAAAAAATGTAGCCGTTTGGCTGCTTTTTCGTGTTGGATCTGTATTATATGAGTGGTGGATTTAACTGGATGAAAAAAATAATATGTGTCTCACGTTTTTAAGACTTATTCTATTTAACATCTGATTTTGCTAAGTAAACTGGTATTTATGTTGTTTCTGCGTATACAAACAGACCAAAAATAATAAAATCAATCGACCGGTCTCATTATGAGATATCTTTAAATCAAGGTAAACACAACCTGTAGATATCCAGAGTGATGCATATTTATAAGACCATACATTTAAGCTTTTCACTAAGTAAAGATTGAAACCTGTGATGAGCACTGATAAGTACACTTGGAGAAACCAAATCACCACAACACATTTAAAAAAAGTCTGGACGCAGCAAGTGCATTATGGTAGTGAATTTTCATAAAAATATTTTTAACAATAATATGTCCTTTTTAATGAAAGCAGGCATCAAATTTAATGTATTGCAAACAAGTAATAAACATTATCTTTTTATTCTATGGCTATTATATGAGCATTATAGATGAAGTATACACCTTAGAAACTACTTTAAATTTGGAAAAAAAACATTAGAGGGAAAATATAGTAGACTGAACAACAAGATCATTATGTATTTTCTGCAAAATAAGCTTAAATTTAAAACATTTACCGGAAATGAGATAAAATTTAGAACCTAAAATTTAAATAACGATGTTGATTCCAGTCTGCGACAAAACTAGTTAAACATCTAAGCTTGATTAAACTTTGTAGGCAGGTTGCCTTTTATAGAAATTTTAAAATACCAGAAGTAAATTAAATGCTACTACTAAAGTTACTAAGTTGATAAGAGATTAACATAAGTACACTAACTTTGTTAGCGAAACGATCGTTAAGTCTTTAAAAATATCGGCCTATTTCCACGACTATGGACAATCACCGACGCCAGGGAGCAGTTTCACATCACCATCCTGGAAATTTTGCCGAACCCCTGCCTTTCTGTAAGGAGGGTAGGGCACACGTTCTTACCCCTGAACCACCGAGGCTCATAGCTGGCGAAGTGTATTATTTATTTTAAGAATGGCAAGTTTTAAATTTGAATTTAGATGTAGAGACTTCTTGTCTGGCTTCACAACTGTAACGTCAGAGAACAAGTATCCACATTCGTATTGAGTATAGAAGGGTTTCACCAAGTAAGGGTAACAACAATATATATTAAAAAATGGGTAGAAAAACAAGCATTTAGTAACTTTTGCTAAAGAAAACATTATATGAAATAAATATCCGAATTTTAGTAACTTAAATATCTACTCATTTATATTGATCTAAAGACTGAAGAACCTAAATATTGTGAAACAATATTTGGGTTCTTGTCGCTAAACTGAAAGTTTAGCCACAGCTACTGATGAAGACAACTTCGTTGTCGAAATACGTATCTATCTTTGTTATTATTTTGTGGGGTTTTGAGTGATTCTGCTTTTTGTTTCATTGTTTCAAGGTTAGAATTCTTTTTTTGTAAAGTTTATAAAGCCCTTTTATTATTTCAAATTTACAATAAGTTTGAACCCATTGAATTCATTTACAATCCATAGACCAATAAATAAAAAATTGCTAGATTCAACAAGTGCGTAGTGGTAGCAAATTTTTATAAAAATATTTGAAATCATAAAAATAACAAAATAATTCTATTCGGAAGCACATATTTGACTCCAATATTCTAGCAAGGAAACATATATCTCGTTATTTACTTCAGTTTGTTTTTAATAAACTGCTTTGGTATGTGCACTGCCTTTTCATTTTCTTCATTACTACGAAGATAATTGGGACTAGGTGTTATATTCATAAAGTTCCATTCTTTTGAAAAGATTTTAAACTGATATGATCCAAAAGGCATGTTATCAGAAATTAAAATTTTATGGGAATATCGTTGCTTGAAAGTTTTTTTCAAATGTGTAATAATTTCCGATGAATTGTTACTCTTAAGCCCTACTATTCCTAACCATTTAGAGTAGTAATCTTTACTGAATAAATAGTCTTTATTTTTATATCTAAGCACATCGCAGCCTATTTTCTCAAATGATAGTTTGGGTGCTTGATGGGGTAAAAGTGCATCTTTTTTCCTAGCAGGTATGTATTTTTCACAGATTCTACGGTGATTAATAAAATTTTCAATTTCACTTGACATGCCTGGCGATTACATGACTGTTTTTGCTCTTAGCTTTGTTTTTGTTATACCTTGATGACTTTTATGTAACAGTTTTAACATAAATTTTCTTAATTTGTGCGGAATTATGACCCTATTTTCAAAATAAACTATTCCATTTTCAACAAACTATTTCATTCTCCAGTATAACATATATAGTAGAAACAATAATGTACCATACTTTATCAAAATAACTTTATTGTTTGAAAACGTAGTAGAATTTTCCGAAAATAAACTTAAATGTTCCTGAAAAAACAGGTTTTCTACCCAACGAACCTTAGGTTAATAGCAAAGTCACTTATTGAAATTTGAAGCATTTAATGGAAATTCGCTATCAAAGCTCACTTACTGCGTCCAATTTTTTTTCTTACAAACATGCAATTTCGATGCATTTCGATGGAAAAATGCAACAATATAAGGGGTGTTCGATGAAAAAAAAAGAAAATTTGTAATTGCCAAATAATTTTATAAGATGCAATTCAAGACACCTTATAATAATAATAACATATACAAATTTTTTTCGGATCTTGATATATTAAGTTTTACCGTAGAAATTCGTCACCCTGTATATATGTAAACAAATAAAAACTGGAATTAACTCCGAATAGGGGGCCTAGTTTGCGCTTATTTGAAAAAAGCTTTTCAAAATTCAAAAGTCGCGGTCTTCTAAATAGCGACTTTTACTACGAAAATTCGCTAAAAAATATACAATCTTATCTAAATACATATTTTGAGGCTTTTCTGTGACTTCGCAGAGAGTATTAAACCATAAACTCTAACTAAAACTACTGCCAAAGCACCAGAGAAAGGGTTTATTTGAAATTAATTTTCTGCAAATATTTTAGTAAAATAAAGAACAATGACGGTTGAAGCTGAAACTTAGGGTTTTTAAAACACACTTCTTGTTACATTTTTTCTACATAACCCGTATTTGTTTAGTTCTTTGTCTACGTGGTGCCAATTTTTACGTTTCAAATTGCGACTTTTACATTTTAAGAAAAAAAAACTATAAATTTTTCAAAGTAATTTTTCTGGTACTTCTTGACCTTTTTGAGCCAAAAAGCTTACTCTTTGTCTGTAATATACAATATTTGTTATTCACACAAAACATTGTGTGTTTGTGCGTTTCTCTGGTCATCAGCGGCACCCAAATTTTTTTAGATACCTATAACTCTTGTTTTTAAGATAGAGATTTACATTTTGGTGCGTAGCATACCTTTCTTTATATAAACCATTTGGTTGCCATGGCTTACTTATTTCCGGAGATACAAAAAAATTTTCGAAATAAAACCCAAAATTCTCCCGGAGAAACTAGTCACATTTTTTTCTGGCTAACAGACTTATCCAAGCCACTTGCAAAATGAACGCACTCACCAAATTTGATCAAAATCAACATCGGCCAATTACTTTTTTAAGTTATCGGTGTGATACACACACATATGCATATATATATATATATATATATATATATATATATATATATATATATATATAACATATAAAAATTGAATCTGACCCTGGATATGTGTTCTAGGGGGCCTAGTAGGAACTAGACCCCCTAGAAAAAAAGCGATCTCCGCATTAGTGAACTTTTCCTACGAAAATTCACTAATAATGTAACTTTCTACAAGGGAACACTAACTAACAAGCTCTTTTTCAATTTGAGCATAAGCTATTTCTGTATTTGTTAGACGTCGCTATACAGACAAGATCGTGTGACGGTTCTAAACATCACCTTCAAATTTTTTAAAAGCTTATTGCTCAGACATAATTAAATAAATAGTGACACCGACTATAAATATATTTACAGCAATGAAGTGGGAAACAGACTATAGGAAAGTATTATATAAAGAACTTGACAATTTATGTTTACGGAAATATTTACAATTTGCCTTTTGCTATCAGCCTTATCTTTGTCGGCATATTTCTTATTTCCTTACTTGAAAGTAAAGAATATTGGAAAACAGATGATGAATGAAAGAACTTGAAAAATATAGGTTGTAATTACCTGCAGCAGTTTCTGGATCTCATCCAGTTCTTGTTAAATATTTGTACCGCAAGGGTTGTACAACTCTGGTGGGCGTTATTAGATTCATCACAAGACACAATCTTTAAATAATTAAAACCCCTGGATATGTATACATAGGGTAAGTTTAATTTCCATAATACCTCTGAATATACTATGTTGATTCATGGCATTCCAATGTTAGTTTTTGACTCTTCTTACAGGTTTTTTTTCAGACTGGTTTAGTTTTCGAACACATTTGTAATTTGTTTAAACAGATTGGATCTTTCTGGATAGACTAGATTTCTCCCGTTATACTGGATTTTCTTATATGCTGGGTTTATTGTGTGGGTTTTCCATTTGCCTCACAATTGGGTTGCTCCTTAATTAAACTCTACCAAAGACGTCTGAGTATAATGAATACAACACCGGAGAGAAGGCAGGTAATTTTTACCACCCCCTTTAATAATTAATAACCACTTTACTGGTCGAAACAACCACTATTGCGACATTTTCTGTTGGTTAACATAGTTTTATTTTGTATGTAAACGCTCTGTGATCACAGGTCGGTAAAATAGGTTGTTTCAAGAATCAAGTTTATACCTGTTTCCTGATTCTAGTAATTATTTACAATACTTTCAAATAGCTTTGTTACCGCTAGGTAATAACACAGCCATGGTATTTATACCGTAATATATATATATATATATATATATATATATATATATATATATATATATATATATATATATATATATATATATATATATATACAGGGTGTCCCACCGAAAGGGGCAAGTAGCTTTTGGGTGTCTCTGTGTCTAGTAAATGGAAATTTCTTTCAGCCATCTGTTACAGAATTTTAAGGAGCATATTCCGAAAATAATTTAACATACACAGGCTGTCCCATAATTCAGTGGCAACACAAACTTGTATTTTTTTTAATGGAACACCCCATATATTATTACATATTTCGTTTGCGATGAAATTCTGACTCAAATATTATAGAGGTCTTATAGCTTTAATCTCAACGGTTTTTGTGTAAATGTCAATAAACTGTCAAAATGAGGTTATGTTTGGCGTATTTTTGCTACACCGGCAGTCGAACTGCAATGAATTTGTCTGAAGGAATGTTTTAGGTAGATGGTCTTCTATGTAGAATACACTCCAAGGTGTCAAAAAAATAATACATTGTACAGGGTGATCACTTTTCATGAATAATTAATTTACTGCATTTTTTCAAATGGGACACCCTGTATACTATTACATATTTGAATTCTCCATAAAATTCCGCGTACAACGGTATAAAATTATAGAGCAGTTCAATTACCGGATTTAAAAATATTTAAAAAATGTGACGAATTTCACAGACAAATAGATTCATTGAATAACGTAACTTCACAATGATAATTTATGAAATCTGCAATTAATTTATTAGTCAAAGGGGAATTCGATTATAAGGTCAAAAGTAAGAAGCCATAATTATGCTCTTCAAGATAATGTCACAAAGATGCAAATAGTCGGGAGAATTTAATACTACTGTTATGTTATGATATAATGTATACTTGCCGTATTTGCAATAAAACAACTCTTATTTTTTCTACTGGTTTTTATTCGCAGAATAAATAAAATTACAGGTGCTCGAATATGTTTCCTTCATATCTGATACAAAGCTGAAGCCTTTTGACGAAACTTTGCCTGGCTTCTATTAACATAGGCACAGTTATGCTACCAAAGGCATCAATGATTCTTCTCCGCATATCCTCACTTGTCGTAACTGGTTCTTTGTAG
Organism: Tillus elongatus; assembly: GCA_964006375.1. Lineage (NCBI taxonomy): Eukaryota > Metazoa > Arthropoda > Insecta > Coleoptera > Cleridae > Tillus > Tillus elongatus. The sequence continues at coordinate 134,046,289 of OZ023263.1, forward strand.
ACCATGTCTTTCGCATACCCCCAAAGGAAAAAATCTAAGGGTGTAAGATCTGGTGATCTTGGGGGCCAGATGATCTGTCCACCTCGGCCTATCCACCTTCTTGGAAAGCGCTGATTCAGATAGTTCCTTACAGAAATAGACGAGTGGCTTGGAGCACCGTCATGTTGAATCCACAGTTGCTGCCTCGAATATAGATCTACATCGTCGAGGAGTGATCCTAATTCGTTCCTGAGAAATAGTTCATATCTCTCACCGGTCAACGTGCCATCCAAGAAATATGGTCCAATGACATAATCCCCAATTATCCCTCCCCAAACATTCAGTGACCATCGGTTTTGATTGTCGATTTTCCTCAACCAATGTGGATTTCTGACATTATAATAATGCATATTGTGTCTATTGCCGATGCCTGTACTTCTGAAAGTCGCCTCGTCAGTGAATAGAATGTTTGTCACAAACTCATTATCCATATGTATTCGGTTTAACATCGTACGGCAGAAGAACAATCGTGTTTCGAAATCGTGCTCGGTTAAATTCTGATGTGTATTCATATGATATGGGTGATATTTATATTTCCTTGCAATTCTATTGATTGTTGTTTTGGGTATGCCTGTTTCATTTTCCAGCTCTCTTGTGGATGTGTGAGGATTTTCCTCTAGTGATAACAATATATTCAACTGCGTACCTTCGTCAGTAACAGCAATAACTGGTCTTCGATTTTTAGGATACGAGTTAACACTTCCCTTACTTATGAACTCTCTCTTCACTCGTTCAAAAGCCTGCCGCTTTGGTTGCCGTCTATGTGGGAATTGTTGATGATAAATCCTTGCAGCAAGAAGAGAATTTTTGTCAGCTTTTCCCAAACAGAATACCATGTCAACTTTTTCACTTACAGATAAATTCATGTTTGAAACTCCAAAAAATCACCTGAACTGTACACTTAAAATTATCACTTAACGCTACGAAAAAGAACAGAAAACTGAGAATAAACGAACTGACGTAACAAAAGTGAACAAGAAAAACTAGAAATACACAGAGATGAACCCAAAAACTATTTGAAAATATCATAAAACAATTATTACACAAGCGATGAATGATAACATTCAATGACAGGTATGAAATGACATCAGCCTTCTTTAACAGACAATTCAATTTTCCTATTCTCTACTCTGCGGATATACCTTTCCCTATAACTAACATATGAATTTGTACGGCACCGAAGTGAGAATTTTCCGCAAACTATTGCAAATACCCAAGAAAATGTCGCATCAACTGCTTGTTCATGTATTTTGACTATCACACAGCCAGTTCAATGCATTGTAGAAGCGTTTATTGGAAGTTTTAACTGAACGGATCGGTAATTACGACATGTAACTCGACGAATTTAATCAAAGATATTTTTACTAACTTTCGACTGAGAATTTAGACAGATTTTCATTAATGTGCATCATTTCACTGTAAACTAGATTGGAGATGATAATCTATAAAATTTTCTTCCGTTAATACATAATGCAATTGACAAATTTAGAAAAATCTCGATTTTTTTTTTAAATATTTCTAAATCCGGTAATTGAACTGCTCTATAATTTTATACCGTTGTACGCGGAATTTTATGGAGAATTCAAATATGTAATAGTATACAGGGTGTCCCATTTGAAAAAATGCAGTAAATTAATTATTCATGAAAAGTGATCACCCTGTACAATGTATTATTTTTTTGACACCTTGGAGTGTATTCTACATAGAAGACCATCTACCTAAAACATTCCTTCAGACAAATTCATTGCAGTTCGACTGCCGGTGTAGCAAAAATACGCCAAACATAACCTCATTTTGACAGTTTATTGACATTTACACAAAAACCGTTGAGATTAAAGCTATAAGACCTCTATAATATTTGAGTCAGAATTTCATCGCAAATCGAAATATGTAATAATATATGGGGTGTTCCATTAAAAAAAATACAAGTTTGTGTTGCCACTGAATTATGGGACAGCCTGTGTATGTTAAATTATTTTCGGAATATGCTCCTTAAAATTCTGTAACAGATGGCTGAAAGAAATTTCCATTTACTAGACACAAAGACACCTAAAAGCTACTAGCCCCTTTCGGTGGGACACCCTGTATATAGTAATGTTTTATAATGTATATAAGGTGCTCTTACGTTTGTTGTTGTCAATTGTAATGGTTTATATGCATATTATTTATTGTATATTTTGTGTAATTATATTATATTTTTGTGAAATTATTCGTGTAATTTTCAGATTTTTATACTCCCATCTTTTGTATACTTAGTATATTGTAATGGATATTATACTTAAATCTCAGATTATATATGCTTATATTGTTGGGCGCCTTTAAATTTATTTATTAATTATAGGGTTCAATATTATTTAAATTAATTTGTAACTCAAATTCTGACACTTTTACAACACATGTATATCTATATGCAAGTAAAAATTTTATCTTATGAGAATTATATTCAATATTAAACGAATTTATATTTATATTAAATTGAATAAACCTTTTTTATTTACTTACTTTGTTTTCTTCTTTTGATCCTCGGCTTTATGTAGGCTCTATTCTTCAGGGATTTAGTGGGGTCAAGTGAAAATTCTTACCTTTTAGACCTGTTACATAATTTTCTTTAAAGTTTTATTAAAATTATGTAATCTGATATGAAATGAAATGAAACCAAAAGATAATTCAGGTTAATAATTAAATTTCTATTAAAAAAGTTTTCTAGTTTAAACAAATTACCAAACAATACAAACAATTTTATTTAGAATTTAACATTATTGGTTTCTTATTGGATTCTCTAATTTATTGGCCATTCAATTTTAATAATTACTTAAAAGTTTTTATTTTGCAGTTCGAACCGACTTTAATTAAACTGTCATTTCTACACTCTTTCGCAAAACTGTGGTTCTGTTCCTATGGCAACGGGTTTTGTTGTTAAAATGGCTGATGTTTGAATTATGATATTGTAGAGAGGATATCGTTGCGACATCTATTGATACTATTTTTAATCTTCCTATTTATCGGCCGAAACTCTTTTTCTTATAAAAGTTTGATTGAAATGACATTTACGTTGTAAAATTCTCATTGTCACTTGTTTTACTTATTTGAGTAGTTTTTGTTTGCATTTCTGCGACACAGAGTTATATTTCAATCTGTAATATAAATACCTTTGACTTCCAAGACGGCGTCTAGTTCAGATGCATACTGTTTGCACTGAATTCTTTGCTGGCGATGTTATTCTTTGTCGTGGACACATGTGTGATGACGATGCCGACTTCACTGTACTTTTTAAACACTATGGCTGGACATTTGTCACAACTTTTATTATAAATTTAGAGAATACACAATGGATGTTTTTTAAAAGCGTGGTGTCGCTCTCCCCGTTCAAAACGTTTTCTCTTCTCCTACATGCCGGATAACGTGCCATTCTTGTCTGCCAATCCGATTGGTTTAATTTCTAAAGTTCAAAAATGGTTGTCACCTAATCCAATCAAATGCAATTTATCTACACATTAGTCAAAACAATGACTTCCCCTTAAGGTTCATATATTTTTATAACCACTGCTTGATTTAAAAGGGGAGTACAACACTATGTTCAAACTAAGTTCAAAATTTCTAGCTCACTGTTTATAATATCTTAACCTAAAACATTTGTTTACACTTTTTAAATTACTTATTCAATTAATTGTACATATTACTTAACACTTGATACTGTCTTTGTTTACATATTTTAACCTTAATAAGTACAATTAGTTTTGTTACAAATAATTATTTCATGGTGATTATCGGAAATACATAATCTTAACTTTTCAATTAGGTTTTAAATTTTCTAACTCAATGTGAGTGTTTTAAGCTTTTTATCATAGCAATTCACCAAATAACTGATTGCTATGAGGAGATTTATCTCAGAATAGTAATCATTTATTTATATTTAACGGATTTTATGATTAATTATGAATTTTCCTTTTATTTTAGGTGGATCAAACATTCAAGATTTATGCATCTGTTACATGGTGTTTCACTTGATCAACCCATTGATGGCTGTCACTGGTTTTTACTGCCCATTATTATACCGGTTCTACAAATATTGGAGTCATTCAACCTGCACGAGGTCCAATTTAAGTGTGGTGTCATGTTAAGTGCTTATGGCATTTATTTAAAAAATGTGCTACGTTTGTGTAAGTGCTTTTTAAAATGTATGTGTCATGTTTGTGCTTTGTCGTTCTTCTGGGATTTTATCTTTATTATATGCTTTTGTTACAGTCACGTTTGCATAAGCAACGTTAGACTTAGTTTTAAGTTGCATGATTTGCATGCTATAAGAAATGCTATTAACGTTGAAATAAAACGTTGTTAATTGACTATGTCAAAGCTAATATTAGTTTTAATTCTCCCCACAAATAAGTAAGAACTCATCTCTTGCTTTTAAATTCTTCGTTGTTTATCCATTATCTTTTACATCTTAGGTCAATAAAATCTAACCCTTATTTTGTTTTCAAATTTACCCCCCTGATTGTCATTCTTCTATCTTATAATTGCTAATTATCAATCTACCCATACTTGTATATTTTACTTTGGTACATCCGCGACGCTTGTTTCCATTTTATTTATGATTTTAATATATTCACATTTGGTATTCTCGGGCTTTCCGTTCATACGTTTTCTAATATTTGTCCTTACCAATCTACAATGACGTTTTATTTTATTTAAATTCATTTTCTTGGATTTGCAGCTTTTTAAATACCTTTTCATTTGGTACATATCAATTTTATTCTTATATGGTTTGCTTTGCTTTAACTTGTCATACATCCCCCTACATATTTTCATCATTTCAATATTTTATTTCATCACTTTATTTTCACACACACACACACACACACACACACACACACACACACACACACACACACACACACACACACACACACAACACCATCACACACACATACATATATATACAGGGTGTTTACGGAAATCGGGAACAATAGCTATCTTCGTTATTATTTGAGCTACAAAGTCGGTTAAATGGCCAAAGTTGACCAACTGGACACCCCGCTTCTGAATATGTCACGAATATCTAGATTGCACAACAACTGTCAAATCTGTTGACATAACCTCATTTTTTTTAAATGGAACGATATGAATATTTTGTGTTCAATCGACTCAGGGCAAACCATTTTATACGTACACATATAGTCTTTCTATCCCAGTACAATATTCCGAAGATAACTTGATCCCAAACGTTGCCAATTGTAGGTGTTTACGGAAATCGGGAACAATAGCTATCTTCGTTATTATTTGAGCTACTAAGTCGGTTAAATAGGAAAAGTTGACCAACTGGACACCCCGCTTCTGAATATGTCACGGATATCTAGATTGCACAACAACTGTCAAATCTGTTGACATAACCTCAATTTTTTAAAATAGAATGATACGAATATTTTGCGTTCAATCGATTCAGGGCCAGCCATTCCATATGTACACATAATAGTCTTTCCATCCCAGTACAATATTCCGTAGATAACTGGATCCCAAACGTTGCCAATTGTAGGTGTTTACCGAAATCGGGAACAATAGATATCTTCGTTATTATTTGAGCTACGAAGTCGGTAAAATGGGTAAAGTTGACCAACTGGACACCCCGCTTCTGAATATGTCACGGATATCTAGATTGCACAACAACTGTCAAATCTGTTGACATAACCTGATTTTTTTAAATGCAACGATATAAATATTTTGCATTCAATCGACTCAGGGCAAGCCATTTTATAAGTACACATAATAGTCTTTCCATCCCAGTAGAATATTCCGAAGATAACTTGATCCCAAACGTTGCCAATTGTAGGTGTTTACGGAAATCGGGAACAATAGCTATCTTCGTTATTATTTGAGCTACAAAGTCGGTTAAATGGCCAAAGTTGACCAACTGGACACTCCGCTTCTGAATATGTCACGGATATCTAGATTGCACAACAACTGTCAAATCTGTTGACATAACCTCAATTTTTTTAATGGAATGATACGAATATTTTGCATTCAATCGACTCAGGGCAAGCCATTCTATATGCACACATAATAGTCTTTCTATCCCAGTACAATATTCTGAAGATAACTTGATCCCAAACGTTGCCAATTGTAGGTGTTTACCGAAATCGGGAACAATAGCTATCTACGTCATTATTTGAGCTATAAAGTCGGTTAAATAGGCAAAGTTGACTAACTGGATACCCCGCTTCTGAATATGTCACGGAAATCTAGATTGCACAACAACTGTCAAATCTGTTGACATAACCTCAATTTTTTTAAATGGAATGATATGAATATTTTGCGTTCAATCAACTCAGAGCAAGCCATTTCTTACGTACACATAATAGTCTTTCCATCCCAGTAGAATATTCCGAAGATAACTTGATCCCAAACGTTGCCAATTGTAGGTGTTTACGGAAATCGGGAACAATAGTTATCTTCGTTATTATTTGAGCTATAAAGTCAGTTAAATGGGCAATGTTGGCCAACTGGACACCCCGCTTCTGAATATGTCACGGATATCTAGATTGCACAACAACTGTCAATTCTGTTGACATAACCTCATTTTTTTAAATAGAACGATATGAATATTTTGCGTTTAATCGACTCAGGGCGAGCCACTGTACAAATACACATGTATATTTAAAACTAAATTTGTTTCCTAAAAACGAATAAATAATTACAAATATTGCTTAAAATGCCCATCGTTATGATTGAGGCATAATATTGCTTTCTTCAATATATTGGACTGTATTCTTTGAAGTGTCTGTACAGAAATTTTGTTGACTGCATTCCTGATTTTTACCTTCAATTCGTCCAGACTATCCACTCTTGATGCGTAAACATCGTCCTTTATTGTACCCCATATTGAAAAGTCCAATGGGGTCAAATCGGGCGATCTTGGCGACCATTCAACTGTACCTCCATGGCCAATCCGATTTCCGTAAACACCTACAATTGGCAACGTTTGTGATCAAGTTATCTTCGGAATATTGTACAGGGATGAAAAGACTATTATCTGTACGTATAGAGGGGCTTGCCCTGAGTCGATTGAATGCAAAATATTCATATCGTTACATTTTAAAAGATTGAGGTTATGTCAACAGATTTAACAGTTGTTGTGAAATGTAGATATCCGTGACATATTCAGAAGCGGGGTGTCCAGTTGGTCAACTTTGTCCATTTAACCGACTTGGTAGCTCAAATAATAACGAAGATAGCTATTGTTCCCGATTTCCGTAAACACCTACAATTGGCAACATTTGTGATCAAGTTATCTTCGGAATATTCTATTGGGATGGAAAGACTATTATGTGTACATATAGAATGGCTTGCCCTGAGTAGATTTAACGCAAAATATTCGTATCGTTCCATTTAAAAAAAATTGAGGTTTTGTCAACAGATTTGACAGTTGTTGTTCAATCTAGATATTCGTGACATATTCAGAAGGGGGGTATCCAGTTGGTCAACTTTGCTAATTAACCCACTTAGTAGCTCAAATAATAACGAAGATAGCTATTGTTCCCGATTTCGGTAAACACCTAGAATTGGCAACGTTTGGGATCAAGTTATCTACGGAATATTGTACTGGGATGGAAAGAATATTATGTGTGCATATAGAATGGCTTGCCCTGAGTCGATTAAACGCCAAATATTTGTATCATTCCATTTAAAAAAATTGAGGTTATGTCAACAGATTTGACAGTTGTTGTACAATCTAGATATCCGTGACATATTCGGAAGCGGGGTGTCCAGTTGGTCAACTTTGCCTATTTAACCGACTTCGTAGCTCAAATAATAACGAAGATAGCTATTATTCCCGATTTCCGTAAACACCTACAATTGGCAACGTTTGGGATCAAGTTATCTTCGGAATATTGTACTGGGATGGAGAGACTATTATGTGTACGTATAAAATGGCTTGCCCTGAGTTGATTGAACACAAAATATTCATATCGTCCTATTTAAAAAAAGTGAGGTTATGTCAACAGATTTGACAGTTGTTATGCAATCTAGATATCCGTGACATATTCTAAAGCGGGGTGTCCAGTTGGTCAACTTTGTCCATTTAACCGACTTGGTAGCTCAAATAATAACGAAGATAGCTATTGTTCCCGATTTCCGTAAACACCTACAATTGGCAACATTTGGGATCAAGTTATCTTCGGAATATTTAAATGGGATGGAAAGACTATTATGTGTACGTATAGAATGGCTTGCCCTGAGTAGATTGAACGCAAAATATTCGTATCGTTCCATTTAAAAAAAATGAGGTTATGTCAACAGATTTGACAGTTGTTGCGCAATCTAGATATCCGTGACATATTCAGAAGCGGGGTGTCCAGTTGGTCAACTTTGCCCATTTAACCGACTTTGTAGCTCAAATAATAACGAAGATAGCTATTGTTCCCGATTTCCGTAAACACCCTGTATATATATATATATATATATATATATATATATATATATATATATATATATATATATATATATATATATATATATATATATATATATATTCATTTCTCATTATCACATATTAGAACCTCTCTTAGGCCTACTCCTTTCTTATTCACTTGTTTCGCTACTCCAACTGCTAATTCTTTCTCTATTCACCACCATATACAAATAATTCTTCACATGTTTCTTGTAAATTTTCTTACTTGTCTATTTCCGCTTGCTTTATCCTATCCTTTGCTGTCATTGTTATTGTCATTTTCTCCGATTTTCTTATTATATGCCTCGTGTTTTTTTCTATATGTTAATCTTCTTTCTTGCTTACAGCCCCTTTTCCTTGATCTTCTCGTTTCTTTTGTTGTCCGGCTCTTGATTTATAAAATAAAATTGCCTCCTTTTTTCAAAGTCGTTCAATTTAATTTAAAACTCTTTCTCTCCTAGTCTTTTTATTAGCACTGCTCCTTGATCTTGTCCATCTGATTGCCATCCAGCCATTATTTTTAATTTTATCTTTCTATTCAGGTCTTTTATAGTATATTGAAAGAGCGAGCCTTGGAATATTAATTTTATTTTGTTTGTTTAAATCCATACAAGTCGTTGTCTTTAATTGAAAATCATCTCTTTTTCTCATAGTCTCTTATTTGTATCGTTGTCTTAATTATGGTGGTATTTGTTTAAACTGTTTGTTTGTGATTACATATTTGTCAGTATTCTTTAAACATATTTGTTCTTCTTGGGTTTCCACATAGTGGTTGTAACTAAACACCAACACTACCCGTTGTGTTCGTACAATCCCCAGATCAATTTTTACTTTAAATCGTACCCTTTTCTGTACTCGTACCTACGTATTGCACTTTCTTTCCTTGTTGATTGAAGATTTTGAGCCATATTATACATCATAAAAGCATAATTTACTAGGTCTCTCATTTTCTTACTCTTACAATTGCCGAAATATTTTTGTTTTCGAACAATGGGTTGCTGTGCTTCTCCCCAGAATTGCTGTACGAATTTTTCTTTGGAGTAGTTTTCATTCTTGAACAGTTTTTTCTTGCTTACGAACCAAATTAAAATGTTTCCTACTATGTTTCTTTTTGCCATTTTCCAATTTTCTCCTATATCAGTTATAATTTTGATTTGTTTCATTATTTTTTTAATAAATACCTTCGGGTGGATATATTTTATGTCCCCATTAAATTTTGTTCCATTACTATATTCACTCTGCATATTATTTTCATTTTATGGGTTATTATTAGGTCTTGATATCTTACCATTCGTTTTACCTTGGAGATTCTTTGATAATTGGCTTTTACTTTCATTTTCACATTTGCTACCTTTTCGTAATCATTTAGCTTCCGTATATCGCCTCCCTGCTGGATATTTTCAGGTTTCCACTTTAGTTATTTTGCCTGGTCGAATTCATATGAAACGCATATTCACTTCTTGCTGATATTGTTCTCGCTTTTCTTCAGTTACGTCATTCACTCTTTTTATCTCCACATAATGTTCCTCTTCCAGCTTTTCTATGCCATTGTTTCCTTTTAATTTTTCATACCGTTCATCTTTTTCGTTTCTTGTAGCTTCTTCTCCCATATTTTATTTCTTCCTTCCATCCCATAAATCTTTTGCAAAATTCTCTCCGAATTTTTATCAATCTTTAGTTCCGTTGTTCTTAAAATTTGCATTACCATTTCGAGGCTTGGACCGGTTTGCTTTTCTGTTTCTTGCTCTATCCCGACTTCTTCCTCTCTGCTAGGAATTTTTGCGTTTTGTTTTTAAGTTTCTATGTAAGATCGTGTAAGAATTTTCGAGCTCCACGTATGGTTGAAAAATGTTAACAGTTACCTGTGCGTATAATTTTTCATTTGTAATTCGTGTAAGAATTTTCGAAGCCCTCAGGTTTGTGCGCCAATTTTTATGGTATTTTATAATGTATATAAGGTGCTCTTACGTTTGTTGTTGTCAATTGTCATGGTTTATATGTGTATATAAATATTGTATAATATTTTATGTGTATTTATGTATATTATTTATTGTATATTTTTTGTAATTATATTATATTTTTGTGAAATTATTCGTGTAATTTGTAGATTTTTATACTCCCATATTTTGTATACTTAGTATACTGTGTTGGATATTATACTTAAATCTCAGATTCTATATGCTTATATTGTTAGGTGCCTTTAAATTTATTTATTTATTAATTATTCTATAATATATATATATATATATATATATATATATATATATATATATATATATATATATATATATATATATATATATATAGAAAAAAAGATGCAAAAAATTATGAATAATATTAAGTTTGGTAATCACTGATTATGAATACTATTGTGATTTTTTTTTAATTTTTCGGTATAAACTTTGATAAAAATGAAACTTAAAGTTTAGTAAAATTAATTTTACAATAATAAAACACAATTTGTTAGATAGATAGATATATAAATATTGTATAATATTTTACGTGTATTTATGTATATTATTTATTGTATATTTTTTGTAATTATATTATATTTTTGTGAAATTATTCGTGTAATTTGTAGATTTTTATACTCCCATATTTTGTATACTTAGTATACTGTGTTGGATATTATACTTAAATCTCAGATTCTATATGCTTATATTGTTAGGTGCCTTTAAATTTATTTATTTATTAATTATTCTATAATATATATATATATATATATATATATATATATATATATATATATATATATATATATATATATATATATATATATATATATAGAAAAAAAGATGCAAAAAATTATATTAATATTATTATATTAAGTTTGGTAATCACTGATAATGAATACTATTGTGATTTTTTTTTAATTTTTCGGTATAAACTTTGATAAAAATGAAACTTAAAGTTTAGTAAAATTAATTTTACAATAATAAAACACAATTTGTTAGATAGATAGATATATAATTAATTTTTTAAATGAAATAAAATTATTAACAAAACTATATGAAACAGTATATTAAGCATGAATCATGTCCTGCAATAATTATAATGAGGAGTGACAGTGACGTTTGTCAATAAATAACTAGTTTTTGTGCAGTAGTATAAAATTGTATAAATTTTGTTATTTACGAGTTTTAAAAGACTAATCTTCACCGGTTACGCTTGCAGAGGGCTGCTCACCACTTGGGATAGGGGTTAATCACCCTTATCGTTAATTGTTCTAAAAACGTAAGTAAATATAAACTGGTGACAGTTGTGCCAAACTTTACGCCTTTTTACAATAAATACTGAAGCAACAAATAAGCATGGCTACTTTTGAGTACAAAAGCAGTAAAGATAATATCTCCAACAGCAACCAACCTAATTTAGAACCAAATCCAACGCAGTCATATGTTAGTGCAGCAAAATTAGAACGGAGTGTGATCTTCCCCAAAAAAGAGCAAGCGATAGTAATGAATGCCATAGAAAATATAAAATTTGCAGACTATGTGTATGCTCTGGGTTCTATAGTAAAACCAAAAAATATATTGTTTGCGTCAAGAATCTCAAACAATAGGATATGTATGTATCTAGCAAACAAGCAACTTGTAGATAGACTAATCGAATCCCACAACTCAATTGATGTCTTTAACAATAAAGTAGTCATAAGAAGATTGATAACTCCAGCCAAACGCCTAATCTTATCCAATGTATGCCCAACGATTCCACATGACGTTATTGAAAATTCCCTGAACTCCATTGGTATCAAAATGTTGTCTCGTGTTACTTTCCTAAGGGCCGGCATCTCTGGTAATGATTATTCCCATTTGCTCAGTTTTCGCCGCCAAGTTTACATTAGTCCCTCTAGCATCAGTATTCTCGAGACAACATCATCCATACTTTTAACATATGCAGAAACTCAGTACCGAATATTTTTAAGTACAGATGATATGACGTGCTTTCTTTGTAAGCAAGCGGGCCATTTAGCAAATAATTGTCCAAACCTAAACAAGCTTACAGAAAAAATCAATCCTAGTCTACCTTCTATAGCGCCTATAGCTGCTATGGAGGCGTCTAAAGTTTCTGAAGAATGCGGACCCACAACTGTTAGAAAGCGACCCGCTGCACCCTCCACCAATACTTCAGCTTCAAATCTACCTACAGAAGATGATAGTGTTTCTATACCAACCCTAAATTCAAATTTGTTGCCAATGCCTGTGGAAAAACATAGTACTCGTACAATTAAAGAACGGAAGAAGTTAAACCCAATATCTTCACCGAAACCCAAAACATCACTAAAATCCTTAGAAACTATTTTTAAAAAAGATGAAATTAATCTATCTATTGACCTAGACACATTTAAAGCTTTCTTGGAAAATGCTTTTGGAAACCCTGACCCACTTTCAGAAGCAAAGCGATTTACTGATAATATATCTCATATTCTGGAAACTATGTACAAAGTATATAAGCATCTTCCAACAAGGTCGTTGAAAAATAAATTTACGCGAATCCACAAAAAAATAAAAGAGCAACTCCAACAAGAATCACTCGAAACAGCAAGTATTGTCAGTATGTCATCTCAAAATTCATCCTTCATATCACAAGAAGAATCAGATACTGATATACCAGAGACTCAAGTGAATGCCTCTCTGATAGTCAATCAATCTGATGCCCATATAATTTCTTCGCCAGAATCTCATTAGTAGCATTCACTATTCTACAATGGAATTGCTGCGGGTTTTACTCCCGCTATGATTTTCTGAAAACAATTATTTCAAGTCAAAATCCAGATATTCTATGTGTACAAGAAACCCATTTCAAAGCAAATAATAACCCAAAACTAAAAAACTATAACAATTTCAATTACATTCGAACAAGTGGCCTCATAGCTATGGAGGTACATCAATTTTTGTAAAGGAATCTCTTCACTGTGAACCTATTTTACTAAGCACAAATCTAGAAGCTGTGGCGATAAAAGTAACCCCACACAACTTATCGATCTGTAGCGTCTACATACCTCCAAATACTAACTTTACCCAGTCTGATATCTCTGACTTAATAAGTCAATTACCGACTCCATTTATATTGGCTGGAGATTTTAACAGCCATAGCTTAGCTTGGGGATCATAATTTACTAACAGCAAAGGAAAAATAATAGAAGATATACTTACAAATTTGGATCTTATACTGCTAAATGATACAAGTGCTACACATCTTGATGATGCCTCCGGTAGCTTTTCCAGTATTGACCTAAGTTTCTGTGATGCTCAATCTGCAGCGGATATTATCTGGAAGGTTCTTCCAGACCTCTACGATAGTGATCATTACCCTATCAAAATTACAGTTGGCAAAAACAATATGGTTACTGCTTCTCCCAGTGTAAAATGGAAAATAAAATCTGCAAATTGGCATAATTTTCAAGCAAGAATTACTGAACAGTTATCAGAGTTTGAAATTTCGGATGATATTAATGAAACAGTTAACAAATTTAACCATATCATAATTAGAGCTGCTGAAATATCAATAGGTAAAACTAAAAACAGTTTTTCTGCCAGAAATAACCCCTGGTGGAATGATAAATGTGCTGAAGCAGTCAAAAAGTGTCGAACCATCTTAAACATCACAAAACCCCTGAAAATTTGATTGAGTACAAAAAACTAAGATCGAATATGAGGAGAATAATTAAGAAATCGAAGAAAGATTCATGGACATTATACGTTTCAACATTAAGTGGCCAAACACCTGTCAAAGAAGTATGGAATAAAGTTAGAAGCTTTAGAGGTGTCCACAAAAGTTTTAGCATTACAGCCTTAAAATATTCCAGCCAAAATATAATCACCAACACTCCAGACATTGTCAATAATTTAGCAGAAACTATGTATCAAAATTCTAGTGACACCAATTATACAAACAAATTTAAAGTTTACCGAAATCAAATTGAAGCTAACGATCAGCGTTATGATAGATCAGATAATGCATCCCCATTAAATGCATCGTTTTCTATTTGTGAACTAAAATCAGCTCTTAAATCTACCCATAATTCCACAGCTGGACCAGACGATATCCCAGGAATATTCTTGAAACAATTACCAGATGATGCACTAGAAGTACTTTTAAATATATATAACATAATATGGCAACAACAAGTTTTTCCAACCATATGGAGACAGTCCATCACCTTACCCATTCTCAAACCAGGCAAATCTAAACTGGATGCCAACAGTTATAGACCCATTTCTCTAACCTGTACAGTTTGTAAACTACTTGAAAAGATGGTTAATCGAAGATTACTTTGGTTTATAGAACACAACAATTATCTCGATCAACATCAATTTGCGTTCCTACCCAATCGCAGCACGTTAGATAATCTTATTTGTCTTAAATCTGAAATTCTTGATGCCTTCTCAAATCATCAGGAACTCGTGGCTGTTTTCTTTGATATCAAACATGCTTTCGACTCAGTCTGGAGATATGGAGTTGTACAAAAATTAACCAAATGGGGAATTGAAGGTAATATATTAATGTTTATAAAGAATTTTCTTAGTAAAAGAACTTTTAAAGTGAAAACTAACAACACATATGAATCAGAATTCATATGATCTAAAAAATGGAGTTCCACAGGGATCAGTCTTAAGTCCAACTCTCTTTAATGTTGCAATAAGTGATATTCTTCAATAAGTAGTCCTGTAAAGAGTGCTTTGTATGCTGACGATCTAGTCATATACTGCAAGGGTAAAAATAGCTTATCAACATGTAATCAAATTCAAAAGACTATCGATAAATTGGAGAAATGGTCTGATAACAATGGATTGAACTTTTGCTGTTCCAAATCAAAGTTTATGATTTTTTCGAAAAAGAAAAATCATTCAGTTAAATCACACTCTCAAGCTACGGGGATTGATTCTACAAGAGGTCACAAAGCACAAATTTCTAGGAATAACCTTTGATTCAAAGCTTAACTGGAAAGCTCACATAAATGTACTCAAATCTGATTGTATTATTAGACTAAACATTTTGAAAACTCTTGGACATTATAACTGGGGTGCTCATGAATCAGTCTTGCTAAGTATTTTCAGATCACTGATTAGATCAAAAATTGACTATTGCTCAGCTATTTATATTTCTGCAAGCAAATCAACCTTCAAACCACTTGAAGTTATTGTAAATCATGCACTTAGAATAGTCACAGGTGCTTTTCGAACAAGTCCAGTGGAAAGTATTTACCGAGAATGTAACGAGCCTCCAATTAAGTTAAGAAGAGAAGAATTACTCTTAAAATATGCGGCTAAGATATCAGCAAACCCAAATAATCCAGTCTACAAATTCTTGACACAGACCAACTTCAACAGATTCTATCATGCGAACGTTTTAACACAGCTACCATTTTTTTACATATAAAAAATCTAAATCATATTTTCAATCCAGATCTGACAAATCATATATGCAATGGTGCTATTTCTCCATGGACCATTGTTTTTCCACCTACTGATACGACTTTTTTATCACATAAATCGAAAATATTACCAGCTGAATGTGTTAATAGATTATTTCAAGAGATTATCTCTAGGTATCGATATGATATAATTCTTTACACTGATGGATCAAAAAGTGAAATTGGTGTCGGATGTAGTATCACTTCTGCACTAAAGGAAAAAGCATATCACTTACCGTCAATATGTAGTAACTATACAGCAGAACTATACGCCATAATGAAAGCAACTAACACATTCGTCAACTCTCATTTCAATAACGCCTTAATATGCACCGATTATCTTTCGTCGATTATATCACTCACAAACCTTTACCCAAAGGACCATCTTGTAATCCAAGTACAAGAATCTATTCATTGTGCCTTGCAATCTGGCAAATCTATCAGACTTATATTTGTCCCATCACACTGTGGCATTACCGGAAATGAAAATGCAGACGAATGTGCCAGAAATGCTGTCTTAATCGATACTGTAATTCTTCTTTAACGTTACTCCGACGTTTCTGCACAGATAGCAAATTTTTATAGACAGAAATGCAACTTCATTGGTCTCTGCTAAGCAACAAACTGCGAGAAATTGAACCAACTGTGGCAATCAAGAAACTTCCAGACTTATCACGCAGGGAAGAAGTGATTATTAGAAAACTCCGAATCGGCCACTCTCTACATACACATGGTTATCTCTTAAATCAACAACAACGCCCTTATTGTGAGCTCTGTGACCGACCAACTTCAATTTTTCACTTACTATTGGAATGTCCCTTATATGCCTGTCCACGATTTGAAAATTTTGGTGAAAGAAACTTGTCTGAAATTTTATGTCTAAATTTTACGAATGTAAACTGTTTACTTAGATTTTTAAGACAGTCTAATTTATATAATAGTATTTAAGTGTATTTATTAGTTCCTCTTTTTATATATAATTTTGTTATGTAATTATTTAAAGTGTCGTTAGTGTCAATGACCTTAGTTGTTAAGACACTTAAATTATAAATTAAAAATTAAAAATAATTATAAAAACATTTAATTACCAAGTGTTTTAAAGTTGTCTAGAAGGAAACTTTGCCTTTTGTCAGCAAACATGTGTTTAAAAATAGAGAAACTTCATTCAACATCAACGGAAGTAATAGGAGCATATTTATACTTCGAAATAAGGTTTGCTTCTAATTGAGGTACATTTACATCATCTTGAAAGTTCCCTACAAAAACTTTCGAAATATTTTTAAAATTTGGAATCCTGTATTATTTTGAATTACAGATTTAAATTTGTTAAGAATTACTGATCCAGTTGCTTCTCAAACTTTTTTACAATCAGACTCAAATTGATTTATCAAAACAACTCGGCTAAAGAGACACATGTACTCTCTGATTTTAATAATGTTGAAGATACAAAAGAATAATTGGTTTTCATATTTATTTAATTTTTCTTTAAGGCTGGGTTTTTAAAAAGATTGTCGGAGTTCATGAGAGCAGTGGAACAAGAGTCGTTCAAAGCGTTAATAACGCTTTCAATTACGTCGTAATTGTCAGCATAAAATATAGCTGCATAAAGTCATGTACACCAACGAGTTATAACAGGTTGTGGATGCAACGAAAAATTTGGAGCGTGTTCTTTGTAAAAGTGAATGCGTATTGGAGTTTTTAAAATACTTTTATCAATATATCTAACAAGATCATTTACTAGAGCAAACTGCTCTCTTATACACTCTGCTAATCTATTAATGCCATGAGCCAAACAAGTTACATGTAATACGTTGGTACAAAAAAATTAATAAAAATGTGTCCGGCCTTAAGCATGTAGGCATCGGATAAAAGTGAAATGAATTTTTCTGCAGGGAACATCAGGCAAGAAAAAATTTGTCCTAGAGTCTTGAACAAACCTGGTTATAGTTAAATTATTGGCTTTTTCAAGTTTTGTTGACGCAAAAAGATAGGATGTGCCTGGACTCTCTTCCCCTAACAGGACGCCAATTAATGCATGCGCGATATCTACCGCACGAATCTGTACTTTCATCCACTACAACATAAAAATAATTAGAACTCACAGCATTTCTTATATTTGTAATGTTTTTTTTAAATGGTGTTGACGCATCCTTTACGCAAGGTTGACTCGTCAGGGAGGGTCCATAGAATTTATCATAAAATACAGGATATAGTACAGGAAAGAGATATTAAAATAATGTGTAATACCGACAAATATATTGTAATGTATATTTATTTCAACTGCAAGCCATCCTACCGAAATGTGATTGTACGGGATACGGGTACTAACTTCGTCCACTGTTAAAATATTTGCCTAGCATAAGATTCATGCCAAACCAGAAATCGTAATACCGGAAAGATCTATTACAGGCAAAATTCTATCACAATATTCTTCTAGGCAGAGAAATATACACTAAATGCGTTCTATTGTAAACAGATAATACGAGAGAAAAACAGATGTGGTACAGCGTACTGTGTAGGATGTAACAGAAGTTGTATCGAGAAATAACTAGTACACAAAATTTACATTACAGGAATAAAGCATCAAGCATCCTTTCATATTACAGGCCAACTGAACAATCTATAATACAATCTACCTGGCACTCCGCTGTGTTGCCACTGTTCAAAATTTTTACCGGCCATGGAAAATTTACTCCCTGTAACTTTATATGTTTAAGTAATATGTATAATATTAAGCAAAATGTATTCGCACCACCAGTTCTAATATAATGAATATTAAATATTACTTAAAAAGCTATAGTTATAAAAATGGTAATTGAATATTTCAGGAAACTTTATATATGTATGATAAATATGATGATCTCCAAAAGAGATATCATAGATAATATCGGGTAGTACAGGTTCACATATGCACAATAAGCCAAACGCTGCGGTGCTATCGGGGCGGCAAAGATGCGGACGTGCGCTAAGGGGAAAAACCTGTTTACATAAAATAAATGAAAATGTGTACAAAGAGATACCCAGCGTCATTTTTTATTATACTTACTTTTTTACATCGTCGGAAACGTATCGCTATTTCTCCAAAAGATGAAATTCAATTTTTGATGTGGTCACGATAATAATGAAATTAATATAAGAAATTGTTTTCTAATAATGCAAACGTTTTTGATTATTTTATCGTTTTTTATCATCACCCTGTCAAAAATAAACTTCCACTTAATGCGTATCATTTAAATTATTTTCTAAAATATTTTTTGCAATTTATTACTATATGATTAAGATTCCTAATAGACTAATGCACAGTTGTGTTGTGTGTTTTTTATTTACCTATTGTCGGTCTCTTTCCGCGACTATGGCCAATCACCAACAACAGGGAAGACTTTCACCTCACCAACCTGTACATTTTGCCAAACTCCTTACTTTTTGTAACGAGGATAGGGAGGTGCCAACATGGTATGGACACGGGTCTGAAGGCTTTAAGTCACGTCCGAAGAACGGAGCATGCTCACATTCAGCTTGCTGAAACAGTATGGTGGCTTCGGGAGATGTAAAACTATAGTTTGTGCTGTAATCTTTTTTAAGGAAATAAATGTGTTCCTCGCCTCAGCGCGCCCGGATGTCGAATCCAAGCCTTTTGCACAAACGGCTCATGCTCTATCCGTTATGGCACTGAGGCTACTAATGTCTGACAGCTTTTATAAACAATAATCAGGTAATTGGTAGTTACAATTCATTACTCACTGATTATTACTTATGTTGCACAAAAACAAGTGTGCTCTTTTTTAATTCTGTGAAAAATTGTTAATTAACCAAGAACATGTTTTTTGGTGCAACAAAACTAATAATCATCATTAATTTTAATCTTTTATTAGTTGATGATTGTTGGAAAAAACTTTGTGCAACCGGGGATAAGAGATGACTTCTTTGGTATCACTTTTGTTTTCCAAGTAATACAGCAAATAAATACATTTGGTCTTGTTTGGTGTACCAAAAACAATTTTAATAGAATTAGAGAGGTCTACAGGCAGTGAAATTGACCGCAAAGTTGAGTTAAGTAAAAAAAAAAGAAATAAATTCGTAGGAATTTCTATCCTAAATATACAATTTATAGAATAGTATTTTGCTAAAATAAGCAGCTAATGAAATGTGTAAATATTTTATATCATAGTATAGTATTTGAATGAAACTACGTGAAATAAGTGACGATTTTCTAGGAAGTAAAAGTGCCAGATGGTCGGTATTTGTCATTTTAGAAATACCGATCACATGAATGTAGCCCTTTTTGTGTTTTTTTATCAGTCACAAACACACACCGAAAATTGTACTATATTAATAATATAAAATATATAAAATAAATGTACGTGTAACTATATGTCAGTATTCTTTAAACATATTTATGGGAATGCATATAAATACGTCTCTGCACATGCGTGCGTGTGTGTGCGTGTATGTGCATGGTGTGCGTTTTTGGATAAGAAAAAAAATGCTCGTTTTACTTTTAAAGCCACATAGACCACTGTGGCTAAATACTTAAAGAATTAATAACAGGCCCAGGAAAAAAATTTGCAGAGCAACTTTTTCAAAATATGTACTTATATCTTTCGATATAATAATTATTTGACTACGTAATATTATTATAACTGTATTGAAATTTGTAGTGAGAGACTTAATAATAGTAAATTTTTTTAGTTAGTTTTATTAACAATACTAATTGACATGAGTCACTTCAAATTGATCACTGTTTAATATTTATTGGAAGACTTATCTGGTATAGAGTGGAGATCAGATTATGTTTCTTTGGAAACAAAAATTTCTTGTATTTTATCTGAATTTTTCTGAAAAGACTCTAAGAATTATAATACTATTAACCTTGCAGTTTCTTGTTATTAAGTAAAAGTTAAAGTGTATAGAAAAAATCTCTGGACGCAGCAAGTGCGTTATGGTAGCGAATTTTCTTTAAAATATTTTTAGTAGCAAATGTCTTTCTTTGATGAAAGCAGGCATCAAACTCGTTGTCTATATAGTAGAAACAATGTACCATATTTCATTGAAATAAATTTATTGTTTGAAAATATATAAACATTTTTCAAAAGTCTAGATAGCAGCAAATGTGTTATGGAAGTAAATTTCCATAAAAATGTTTTTAGTAGCAAATGCGAGCAGGCATCAATCTGATTACCGGTATAGCCTATGTGGTAGAAACAATGTACTATATTTTATCAAAATTACTTATGGTTTGAAAATATACAAAAATTTTCCGAAAATAAACTTAAAAGTTAATAGCAAATTGAGTTATTGAAATTTGAAGGATTGAATGAAAATTTGCAGATTAGCTCCCGAACGCTTTTCAACAAATTGTTTTCAGAAACATTACTAGGACCCCACCTGGATGCACAAACCACAAGAAAAATTTCTTGTTCACACCCCCCAAGGAAGTTATGGGACTGGGAGTGAATAGGGGTGGTGTGCGGGATAGGCAGGGTTTAAGGGGCATATGGCTTCAAGATGTGAAAAAGAAAGCTTTCAAGCCCGCTTTATTCGAATTTTCTGCTCATATTTCTTTTTTACTACCTACCCCGCTCAGCACCCCTACTCACTCCTGGTCCCGTAACTTCCTTGGGGGGTGTGAACAAGACATTTCTTGGGGTTTGTGGATCCATGGGGGGAGAGGGGTGTTGGGGCAGGTTTCTGAAAACAGTTTTTTGAAAAACGTTCGGGAGGTAAACTACAAATTTACCGAAAATTCGCTACCAAAACGCACTTACTGCGTCCAGTTTTTTTTCTTACAAAAGCATCATGTTTAGATAAAAAATTCAAAAATGCATTAACGAATTTGTTCTACGAAAATTAGCTATAAAAATTATACACCACTACTTACTCCTAGTCCCATAACTTCCTTGGGGAATGTAAACAAGCAATGTTTTGGGGGAATAGGGGTGCTGTGCGGGGTAGGTAGGGTTTAAGGGGGATATAGCTTCAAGATGAGAAAAAGACAACTTTGTGTGTTTTGTTTCTTTAACGTCGGCCTATTTGCGCGACTATGGCCAATCACCGACGCCAGGGAGCAGTTTCACCTCACTATCCTGGAAATGTTGCCGAACCCCTATCTTTCTGTAAGGAGGGTAGGGATCTTTAACGTGCCCAACATCGCATGGACACGGGACCGACGGCTTTACGCCCCCTCCGAAGGGCGGAACGTGCAGACATTCAACTTGCTCAAATACAATGCCAGAACCTCGGTTGATGTTAATTTTACAGTTTGTACTGAAAAAGTGAAAGGAGTACGCCGGGATCGAACCCAGTACCCTTCGGTTCAAAGGCACACGTTCTTACCTCTGAACCACCGAGTTTCTTAAAGACAACTTTCAAGCCCGTTTTATTCGCCTTTTCTGCTCATATTTCCTTTTTACTACCCACCCCACCCAGCACCCCTATTCACTCCTAAATTCTTTCCTCAATATACAATTTCTAGAATAGCATTTTGCTAAAATAAGCAGCTAATGAAATGTGTAAATATTTTATATCATAGTATAATATTTGAATGAAACTACGTGAAATAAGTGACGATTTTCTAGGAAGTAAAAGTGCCAGGTGGTCGGTATTTGTCATTTTAGAAATATCGATCACATGAATGTAGCCCTTTTTGTGTTTTTTTATCAGTCACAAACACACACCGAAAATTGTACTATATTAATAATATAAAATATATAAAATAAATGTACGTGTAACTATATATCAGTATACTTTAAACATATTTATGGGAATGCATATAAATACGTCTCTGCACACATGCGTGCGTATGTGTGCGTGTGTATGCATTATGTGCGTTTTTGGATAAGAAAAAAATGCTCGTTTTAATTTTAGAGCCATATAGACTGTGGCTAAATACTTAAAGAATTAATAACATGCCCAGGAAAAAAATTGGTAGAGCAACTTTTTCAAAATATGTACTTATATCTTTCGATATAATAATTATTTGACTCCGTAATATTCTTATAACTGTATTGAAATTTGTATTGAGAGACTTAATAAGTAGTAAATTTTTTTTAGTTAGTTTTATTAACAATACTAATTGACATGAGTCACTTCAAATTGATCACTGTTTAATATTTATTGGAACACGTATTTAGTATCAGAGTGGAGATCTGAGTAAAACAGATTTGGAAACAAAATTTTCTTGTATTTTATCTGAATTTTTCTGAAAAGACTCTAAGAATTATAATACTATTAACGTTGCAATTTCTTGTTATTAAGTAAAAGTTAAAGTGACTAGTTTATAGAAAAAATCTCTGGACGCAGCAAGTGCGTTATGGTAGAGAATTTTCTTTAAATGCTTCAAATTTGAATAGGTCAATTTGCTATTAACCTATAAGGTTGACCCAGGAAACCAGTTTTTTCGGGAACAATTTAAGTTTACTTTCGGAAATTTTTGTACATTTTCAAACAATAAAGTTATTTTGATGAAACATGGCACAATGTTTCTACTATATAGATTGATGCCTGCTTTCTTAAAAAACATGTTATCTATTAAAATCATTTTTATGAAAATTCACTACCATAACGCACTTTTTAATCGAAGACACCTATGTTACTGCATTTTTGCATTTTCCATCGAAATATAATTCATGTCTGTAAGAAAAGAAATGCGGGACGCAGCAAGGGCGTTATGGTAGCGAACTTTGATTAAATGCTTCAAAGTTGAATAGCTCAATGTCCTATTAACCTATGAGGTTGGCCAAGAAACCAGTTTTTTTCGGGAACACTTTCAGTTTACTTTCGGAAAATGTTGTACATTTTTTTAAAGAATACAGTTATTTGATGAAACATGGCACATTGTTTCTACCATATAGGTTATACTGGTGACCAAATTTGATGCAATGACGGTTGAAGCTGAAACTGAAAGGTTTGCAGAAGATTCTTCTTGCGACATTTTCTTTACATAATCCGTATTTGTTTCAGGTTCTTTGCCTAGATGTTGAGAATTTTGACGTCTCAAATCGCAACTCTGACGTTTTGAGGAAATCCCAATTTTTTTTAATGCCTATAACTTTTATGTCTTTTAATTCATACACCTAAAGTTTGGTACGTGGGTCACTATTTATAATCCAAACCCGCATACCAAATTTGGTTGCCCTTTATTTGTCATTTGCGGAGATATACATTGTTTTCGAAAGAAAAAACAACATTTTCCGGGAAAACCTAGGCCGATTTTCCTGAATAACAAACTTATTTAAGCCACTGGCAAAAAAGGTACTCAGAAAATTTTTTCAAAATCGACTCATTATTTTTTTAGTTATCGGTGTGACACAAATATATATATATATATATATATATATATATATATATATATATATATATATATATATATATATATCCATATAAAAGTTAGGACGCAGCAAATGCGTTATGGTAGTGAATTTTCATTAAAATGTTTTTAATACAAAATATGTTTTTTTTAAGAAAGCAGGCATCAAAGTTGGTTATCAGTATAACCTATATAGTAGAAACAATGTGCCACAAATAACTTTATTGTTTGAAAATGTAAACAAATTTCCGGAAGTAAACATAAAATGTTCTCGAAAAAACTGGTTTCTTGGTCAACGTTATAGGTTAATAACAAATTGAGCTATTGATATTTGAGGCATTTAATGAAAATTCGCTAGCATAACGCACTTGCTGCGTCCAGAATTTCCTTTCTTACAAACATGCATTATATTTCGATGGAAAATGCAAAAATGCAATAAGGGGTAATCGATAAAAAAAAAGAAAATTTGTATCACCAACGACTTATGGACCAGCCTGTGATTGTAGAAATATTATTTTAAGATGTAGCCCAAGACACCCTATAATTAATGTATACGATTTTATTTTGTATCTTGTATAATAACGGATATATTGAGCTTCAACATGACAGTATTCGATTTATGACAAGGTCCCTTTTAACGGGACGTTCCAATATTAGTGCAGACTAATAATGGGATATGCCAGATACTAGTAAATAGTCTTCCTAGGTAAATATATTTCATATATATCTCCAGTGGTGCATTTTTATTTGTAATAGATTCGGTCTGTACAAAAAAAAACTGTAACGGGTTATTCCTGATGTTAGCAAATATCACTACGGGTAAGTTAGCGATAATGCCATAAAATGATGCTACTATTTTGCTGTACTAGTGACCATTGTATGCTGCTATATTGGTGTATTAGGAAATACTTTCATATAATTTTGTTTTTGCGGTGTTATTGCTGTAATAGGAGTTTGTCGGTAAGATGCTTAATAGTGTATGACAGCGTCACGACATGATTTTGTAAATAATGTGAATTTACTGTCCTTCCTTTAGGATAAAGTACGCACCCCCGTCAGGGATATTATGCTTGCAGTACATTCCTAGAAATTGCTTTAAGTTTGAATTATTTAATTTTGTCAGCGGTATATTGCATAAATCTTCATTGAACTGCTTCTGCTCGGTTTATTCTGGTTTCTGTTGAAGGCAACTTTTTAAGGTTTGCTGTGATGTTGCACGTTCTTCAACTTTCCGCCTGTTGAGAATATGCTTTGCGGTTTTGACATGCTGCTCCACAATGAACTTTTTGTCGGCATGAACCTGTAGTGACCAAAAAAAAAACCACAAAAATTTTAAATTTCTTTGTTGAAAATGTTTCTAAAAGAAAGATATGTTTACTCTGGGCCAAAATTAGTTTGGCAATTTTTTTGTGAAAATCAAAATCTTATTGTCGGTGTCAAATTTTATTTTTGGTATATAAATTTTATGTATACATTTACTTTTAAATAAAAAAAAACATATTAAGTAAAAAAACAAAAAATACTTACGTGTTTTGAACAGACAGTGCAAAAAAGTTGGTCTCAATCCCGTGTAAATTGTCGGTAATATTTTATCCAAAACGTATTAAATTTTGTTTTAGGCATTTTAATTGACAACCCTTTTGTTCACTTTCAACACTTCCAAAAATATGTTGCGCATCGATTTTTAGCGCTCTTGCTAAGCTGAACTGAGTGGTACTAAATAATATTTACTAATCTGTCGGTTATTTCGGCATTTGGAACTCAATCTTTATTATTTGTACCTCGAATTATCGTAATTCCAACCATCTGGGTTTTTCCAGATTCCGGTTATATAATATAATGGCCTATTTATCATCGTCTACGATTCTACGAATTTCATCGGCCGCCTCTCCCAGCGGTAAGTTCCAGAAACTGCCGCCTTCATATTTTCAGGTCTAAATAAATATAATAAACCAGACAATATAGCTTTATGCCATTTGTGTTTGACATAATTTGAAAATTAGTTAGAAAAATGCAAAACTTGCTGCTTGGTTGACAAAAATGCATTTTCTACTAAAAAATGCAAAAAATGCAAGAAAATGCAAATTGCATTTTTCCGTGCTGTAGTCATAATGATGAAGTATGGGTATTTTTGAAACTACTTCTACAATATTTAGTATGATTTTTGTTCCATAACCAAAGCATCACTTTTTTTAAAAGTTGTCCGAATGAACTGGTTAAATCTGCTAAATTAGGTATGAAATCTCTTAGATAGTTAACACACCCAAGAATTACCTGGAGCTCAACTCTATTAGCTGGTTCCTTTAGCCTTAAGATTGCTTTGATGTGATCACTGTCAGGTTTGACTCCATGTTCTTTCTCTGTTTTAGTTGCTATCATTATATCATCAAAGTGTATACCAATATTTTCTTTCTTTATATTACCAAGGTATTTAATTTGATAAATGCATCTGGTGCACAAGACAGGCCGAAAGTTAGCCTATTAAATTTATAGTAGCCATGGTGTGTGCTAAAACAACATAAGTCACTAGATTCTGGTTCTAATTCCATATGCCACAACCCTTATTTAATGTCAAGAACCACTTTTTGATTAAGTAAATTTTTTCTGATATCTTTAAATTTTGGAATTAGATGGAAATATCTTTTAATTACCTAATTTAAATCTAATGCATTTAAACAAATCCTTAGTATTTTATGCGGTTTTTCCACCAGAACTAAATTACTGGACCACTTTTTAGGTGAATCTACTTTTAAAATTATGTTTTGTTTTTCTAACTTATCTAGTTCTGATTTTAATTTACTATGCAAGGTTTGTAGCAATCTTTTCACAGGTTTTACTACCAATTCTACATTATGCTTTATTTTAATTTGATATTTAGGAAGCTTACCAATCCCCTCAAATATTTCTTTATTTCCTATAAATGTAGTTTTGCCTGCCTTGTTATTACTTATTGTGAGAGCCTGTTCTCTTGCAATTAATTTTAAACTTAGGCATCCTGCGAACCGTGGTATAAGTTTTGTTTTTGAATCCACAATCAAAAATTCTAAACTTACATTATTATCATTAGTTACCTTACAGCTGAGTGCAATTTTAGCTGTTGGCTTAATTTGAAACCTCTATATGCCTTTAAAACAGTTTTCGGTTTTTTATAGTCCATACTAGTTTTCTTAATATTTTCAAACATATATTTTGGAATTAAATTAACCTCACTATGTAGTGAGACAAATGTGTCTAACTTAAATTCAATACATTTTTTTTCAAATGAGCACGAATTAGGGCCCCTAGAACCCATATCCAGGGTCTGTTTGAATATTTTTTATCTGTTTATATATATATATATATATATATATATATATATATATATATATATATATATATATATATATATATATATATACATGCATATATATATATATATATATATATATATATATATATATATATATATATATATATATATATATATATATATATGCATGTATGTGTCCGAGCGATAACTCAAAAAATACTCAACTGATCTGAACGAGACTTGGTACATATTTTCATTTCGTTAAGACCGCAGATAAGTTCGTATATCAGCTATAACCAAGATTTTTTTCACCCAAAAATATGCACAAATATTTTTGAATGCGCTTTAGTTTTGAATGTATTAGAGTCACTGGATTGCGACTTTAAATGTAGCTATAAATGATGCAAATGAACCTCTGATGTGAATTTCAACTTGGTTCACAACATCTTGAGTTTTTTCCAAATTGAAAATAAAAGCTGAAAGACATGAACTGAGACGAGATAAATTAGTAAAGTTAAATGCCTGACAAAGACGGCAGTAGTTAGCTTCACTGCGTAGATTGACACATACCACAGGATCAAACAATAGAAATAACAAATAAAACATCATATACAAACTTGCGTTCGCGAAGTCTCGGCCTTTAAAATCCCGAAACCGTTGTCAACACCACGTCAATGCGCGAAAGTAAAAGTAAAGTACATACAACCTGCTCTCGCGCGACGTCAGAATGACAGTGGCATGAAATTAAAAATGATGTGATTGTAAAAGTTATTATTTTTAAGTGGGAGATTCAATACATTTTTAAAATACACTATAGTTGTAGCTTGACGAATGGCCCCAATTAAATTTTCAAAGTGAAAATGTAACATATAGTGAAAAGATCAATGGTTTACCTATACGCTACAGGTATAACATCGCACAAACAAACACTTGTTACGTAGTTTCGGTGCCAAGCGGTAACGTGTACGACAGATTAGCTGCTGATGCGGGCAACCGGTTGTCGGTCCAGTTATATTCTTGCGTGATCAATCTAATATCTTTTTTTTTTGGTTCACTTTAATATTTTATAAAAACAGTAGTTTCCATATTTCAGGCGTTTCGACCTAGTTCTCATTTTTCTTTAAAACGCCTGGATAACTTTGTCACAATTGAATCTACAATTGTAATTTTCAGCAGATATTTTTTTATTGTTGATATTAGTGAATTTTTATTAAGAAAATTCACTAACAAAAGAATTGATTTAAAAAGCATTTTGTTGGAAAAATCGGTTCGACTAGATTGACTTAATCATCCAGGCGATTAAAAAGGAAAAATACCTGCCACGTTTAAAACTTGGCAGATAGTTTCCTTTTCCTCATAAAAAAATGTATTCATTGTTTAATACAAGATTAAAATATTTTTTGATAATAGAAATATATCGATGGTAACACTTTCAAAAATTTTAAAAAGCTCTATAAAACCGATTATGAAGGTCGGTTTAAATTTACAGTATTTATTTTAGTTAAATATAATATTGTAATTTTTTTTTACTTTTATATATTAGTAGGTATAGATGAAGAGTTCTGAGCCAGCCGGCAGGCTCTGCGCCTGCGTGTGACGTCGTGGTGACGAAACAAGATGGCGGGTTGGATAGAGAGAAAAAAGAGAAGTAACCTAAGATGACGTAATCCAAGATGGCGGCCAAGACGGAAGTGAAAAATCTTGAGAGTTTATAGTCAAAGTGATAAAACAAAGATGGTGGATGGATAGAGAGAGAAAAGAGATTTTAAATGGGTGATGCAGTTTAAGATGTCGGCCAAGATGGCTAACTGTAAGTATAAAATGTGAAAAATTTATATTTGAAAGACATTTAGGCTAAACCGTCAGAATAAGAGAGCCCACCGTATTGACTTTTGTAAAAATAACACACAAAAAATATGTCTGACAGCGCAGACGCAAACCATTTTTTAAATTTTGTAATGTTAGACACCCATGTGTGGGTGTACTCGTCTCGACGAGTGGAATCCAAATATAGTATTTGCGCATGCGCAAACTGAAAATTTTGAATTTTCAAGTAAAGAGAACACATGTGGGGTGTCATTCTATTCGTCTCGATGAGGGCAGATAAAATATTTTTTATATATGTATTTATACATTTATATATATATATATATATATATATATATATATATATATATATATATATATATATATATATATATATTTATTTATTTATTTAAAAAAAAATTGGGGTCGCTTTGCATGTGACCACGCTGGACTGGCCAGTGTTATCGTTGACCTCGTTTCAACTCTTATTTACTGTCAGAACTCGGAGAAAACCCATTATCATTTTTTATTCCCGGCTAGTGTTCACGCTGACCTCGTTTCAACTCTTCTTTCCTGTCAGAATTCCCAGAAGACCCATTATCAATTTTTATTTCCGGCTAGTGCTCACGCTGACCTCGTTTATAATCTCATTTCCTGTCAGAACTCGCACATAAATATGTTTTGTTAGCGAGATCACTTCTGGTCACACACAGAAGTCTGTAGCGGTATGCAGTATAACAGTGAGTTGTGGTATAGAAGTAAAAATAGAATATATAATGAAGACAATATCGCAACACTAAGACAGTTAGTGCCGAACATACAAGAACAAGTTTATACGGATGAACGAGAGTCTGAAGGTGAAGATTACGAAAGTGGACATATAGTTGAATTGTGTGAGGTATATTTAGCTGGTTACTGCTCCACGCAGTTCTTTGCATTATCTCTTGTTCGTTACCAACCAGGAGCTGATATAAGTAAACCGTTCTTTAGGTATTTCCAGAAAAAGCAAAAAACCAATATAAATGTTTTTATGATGGAGACGATGACAACAACAGAGAAGGTTGATGTAGAGGAGAATGCTCTAGAAGCGGAGGTTGCAGCAACAGATAAAGTGAAACTTGAAGCTGTGAAAATGATGAGACAAGGGTTTAATGACAATTTTGAGTTCTCAAGCTGTGATGACCTCTACAAATTTGGAAAACATCTATATGGTATACTGCTATACGATTACAAGTCTCACTGTGAACAAAGTAAATCCTTTAATTTTTTAACACGAAAGCTTCGCCATACAGATGTCACCGAAATGTTACATACAATTTGTAGCGAATATTTTGATAGTCTTCCAACTAATGCTGATTGGGATAAATATGAGAAAGAAGGTTGCGCTGGTGTAAAAAGTTTGTTAAAGTCTGGCATAAACATATTGAATGCTTTGGAGTCCATTACGGATCTGACGACGATGAAAACAAAATATTATAAGGTATTTAGTGATCGCAATAGATTTTTAAAGTTTAACAGTAAACCAAGCAGGCAAGTAGAACCAGTGGGAGTGATGGAAGGGGAACAACGAAACCTACTTAATATTCATTTTTACAACAGTAAGCTCTGTTCAAGTCAAACATAATAGAGTGTAAACATGTATCATTGTGATTGCATTAACATGACGTGCGATAATAGTTCTGATTCCACACATGGTGTAGATGTTAACGATGGACCTGAGGTCTTCAGACCTGTGAATAACGATTTTGGTGAAGATTTTTATTGGAACCGAATTGATGCGGCTCTACGACAGAATATTAATGAGATTAAACAAGAATGCAGAATGTTGCTGGGAACAAGATATCTTTAAGTATCGCAATTGGTATATCAAAAGCTGCTGGATTGATTCCGAAAATTAAAATTGTAAATACAAGCTCGTACCCATCAGAGGCAAATATAACAATCTTATCTGGCTCATAGTAATGGGAGTATTTTATTTTAACACTGAAAAAAGCAGCTGAAGAGTACTTTACCAAAGGTAATACGATTGAACCAGAAAATATTTGAATATGTACCGTCAAACCTATTAAAATACTAAACAGTAAAGACATATCAATCTCAGATGATTCTGTTACTTTTTATTTAACCGAAGATAGAGTTCAACAAATACTGGATCTGGTTGAAATCATCAACGAAAGATTAAAGCTTTTAACTAATTTTAACTTTCATATTTGACTTAGTGATTTCCTGTACTGTGTCACTAATGTTCTCAAATGTGTTAATAAGAAGGAGCTACCATGTGACGATGAAATGGTGAAGCTTATAAATATTATGTTAAAAGACTGCAAACCATCATTCCGAGTTTGTATGTTAGAGTGCTTACACTTTGTAAAGAAGTACTTGATCGTTTCAAAGAAATACACGCGATATACAATGGTTCCTCTTAAAACAACCTTTATCATCTTGACGGTACTATTTCAAAATGTGTTTTATATTTACAAACCGCCAAATGTAAAAGAAGTGCGAATCTGTTTCGCCATCGACAACTGCATGATATGGTCTGGTCTTCCAACAACGCATCTACCCAACGACGAGTTCATCCAACTTTCAATGTACAACGTGTCAGAAAGCAAATCTAAAGTGGTGCGTTATAAAATTATGTTCCTGTTTGATGATGGTACCCGTGGTGAGACACCTGATTGGAGGACTCTCGTATTAACTGATTCTTATCTGTTCACATCAAATTATATTTTTCTATTTATAACAACTGGTTTTCTTATATGTCTAACTGTTTTTATGTTAATATACTTTTATGTTAAATGTAACATATCATTGAAAGCCATGTATCATAAATATGTGTGTTAATAAATATATAAACTGAGTATATGTTTTATTCATTAATTAAGCACCCGTAGTTAAGATGAGATACTGTGAGTCATGCTTGTTACAAGTGAAAAAGGGTACATTTTCTGGACATCTGCGTAGTGAAACCCGCAAATCGAAAGTATGTAAGCCGTGGCAAGTTGAAGAAGTATCGTATATACGAAAAGGGTATTGATATTAAACAGTTTATGGAAGCAGTAAGACATAAAGTGTTTCATCTGATTGAGACTGCTTTAGCTAAACATGATAAACTTAAAATCAATTTAGAATTGTTTGGCTTATATGTGCTCCAAAACTGAAATAGAACAGAAATGAAGTCATTTAATACTAAAAACAAAAATGTTACAGTTTCAACTAACTTTGAAATAACATATCAAGAATTCACTGAGGAAATTTACGCTAAAGCTTTGGAGTTTGCAGAAGCCGAGAGCGGATGGATGTTGGTGAGCCTGATGTGGCTGGAAATAAATATTAATAAATATCGTTTTAGGTCGGAACGGTGTCAACATATATAAATTGTCGGCCACACACTATCAAGATCATTAAACATTCAGTTGTCTTAGAAGTAAGACGTGCTTTAGATTGTTCTTGAGTATACAAGTGTTCAGTAGTGTGTTTAACACGGCAACATTAAGTGATGTGTGTTACCAGCAAATTAAAGACAACTTTTGGTATGGTTTATTTGGAGACTTTCAATTAATTATCGATAATAATACTGGTTATTTCAATGCAACAAAATTGTGTAAAAGTGGTGAGAAAATATTGAGACATTGGTTGGAAAATAACAAAACTAAAGAGTTGATTGCTTCTTACAACAACCACTTTAAGTTACATTTAGAGTCACATCTCAAGTAACACCAACAACCGCTACATACTTGGTGGACTTTGGTGAAACACAGACTAAAAAAATTCGATATCTGATACATATGTGTGCAAAGATTTGATATTAAATTTAGCCTGTTGGATATCTAACCATTTCTATGAAAAGTGCAACCAAATAATTTTTTATTTTTTCGTAAGCGAATTTAATCAAAAATACAGGAAAAGCCTCAAGGAAAATGAAGTGAAAGTAATGGAGATAGATGATGAAGTGCAGCATATGCGAGAAACAAATGCTAAAGTTACAGAACATATTGAAGATATATCCCCAAAACCAAGTAACCCAGGAAAAATATGTGTTTTTGATTTACTTTCAAGAAATGAGAAAGACGCTACCTATCGATATCATGCTGTAAGAACTCAGAAGAAAAGTTTTAGAAGAGCTGTTAAGAACTTTAAAAATAAACATCCCGATTCAGAAGTGGTTCTAAATATGGTGTATGATCCAAGTTCTGTAAATCTATCTATCTAACAGAATAAAGACCGAAGTAAAATACCCTAAGGTGAAGAAAATCGATCTACATATAACAGATGTACCGCAGGAGAAGTTTATTCAGGATATTATTGATTTATGTCATAATTTTTAATTGTATTAGTCTATGTATATGTCATATGGGGGGAAATAAAAACACATTAATTTTAACATAGACTTTTGCTTTATTCTAAGTACATTAATACATTTTTTTTCTTTAACGTCGGCCTATTTCCGCGACTATGGCCAATCACCGACGCCAGGGAGCAGTTTCACCTCACTATCCTGGAAATTTTGCCGAACCCCTGCCTTTCTGTAGGGAGAGTAGGGATCTTTAACGTGCCCAACATCTCATGGACACGGGACCGACGGCTTTACGCCCCCTCCGAAGGGCGGAACGTGCAGACATTCAACTTGCTCAAATACAATGCCAGAACCTCGGTTGATGTTATTTTTACAGTTTGTACTGAAAAAGTGAAAGGAGTACCCTGGGATCGAACCCAGTACCCTTCGATTTAGAGGCACACGTTCTTACCCCTGAACCACCGAGGTTCTATTAATACATTAAATATAAGCTTATTTAACATCATCTGAATTTATCCAAGAATTATGAGATTTATCAAAGCTCAACCATATTACATAGAGTTTCTTGCCTTTCTTCCTCAAGATGCGTTCAACCAGATAGATGTCTGTTTGTTTAGTCTTTTATAGTTCTTTCTCGTAAAACCCTGCACTGATGGGTTTTCCCTGCATGTCTTCAAGAAGGTATGTTACTGGATTTGTGAAATGAACACTAACAATCTTGAATAACTCTGTTGACGACCGAGGTGTATTTAACTTTAATATTTTAGCAGACTTGTTTAAGAATGACATTTTACTTATTAACATCTTTAGGTTTTACACCAGTTGTTCGATGAATGGTTGAGTTGAAGGCATCTGTGACATCAGGTAGTGTATTAAACCATTTGTATGAGCCAAACAAGTTAATGTTTTTATATATTTTCTCCTTTAAGGTACGTATGACTCTTTCCACTATTGCAGCCTTCTTCACACTATAAGTACTGTAGTGATTGATGTATTTTTTCATTAAGGCGTTAAATTTGGAGTTGTAAAACTCATTGCCAAGATCAGACTGGATGTAGGTAGGAGGTGTACTATTAGCTAAAATATCAGCCATAGCTTTAGTAACCTTTTCAGCATTTTTTGATTTAAGTGGACGAATCCATAAATACTTTGAAAAACAATTGATAACCACTAAAATGTACTTGTAACCCTAGTTTTCTCGATGATAGTCTGTAAACTCAGCTTCCTTCAGTTCTTCAATGATTGACTGAATTTCGTTGTTTTGAGCATTATTACCAGCAACTTGAGAATCCACAAAAAGTCTAAGTCTATCAACCAACTCGTTTATGTCATCCTAATACACATATTCTATTTGTTTGTTATTTTGCATCATATAGTTGTTAGTGCTGCTTTTTCTATCACTGACATTCTGAGCTCTAGGTTCGGTTTTTTATTCTTCGTTAAGATGTGTGTGGTAACCAAAACCTTGAGGAGTTGAGATACTTCGCCCTCGTGGATTTATAATTGGTTTTATTAGACTCAGATACTTTTCCGAGGTACAACCTTTGGTTCGTGCATTAGGATTGTAGTTAATTTTGTGAACACTAGTTGATTCCAGAATATATCTAAAGTGTTGAGGATCGTCATAAGTATACCCCCTAGGTGTTTTTATAAATATCAATTCTAGCAGACTTTGTGTTTGCAGATATCTCCTTTGGCCCAGTCGAATGTCATTATCGGTTTGTGTTTGTTGCTAAGACTCCAGCTACCAGTATCTTTAGCGTCGCGAGCACCATACGTTTGATCAATGGTAACAAGTCTCGGTGGTTCAGTAAAAAAATACTTGTCTACATAATACCGAACTCGTTCAGGATAATGCTCCAAAAATTCTTGATATGTTGGATTGCTTGTGATAGTTTGTAGATCTGCCGCAACCCCTCAAGTCTTGGGATATCCTCATCGGAAGTTGTCTCCTCCCCTTGTTCGGCTTCAAAAACTTCATGATCTTCAAGGAAATCGACTTTGGATTTGGTTTCCAGTACCGCTTCGTCTTTGATTTGTTCAGCTGCTGGCTGCAGTTTAAATGTTGATGTGTTTTTAGATATTTCAGTGAGTGGTTCAACAATTGGTTTATATAAACGTTCCAGAGCTTCATCATTCTCAGCTCTGCCAAGCTTAAGCATTAAATGTTTTTTCGAATGTTCTCAGCAAGTTGTAAAATCTTTTTCTTGATTTTTCTCTCCTGTTTACCCATCACCTCCATCTCGCTAATCTTAGTTGGACATCGTGTGAAGCGATACAAACAGTTTGGTGGTTTAAGGTGTACTAGGTTTGAGTTGGTTGTCTGCCTCCTTCTCCTTCGTTAGTTGCCTAATATGACCGCTGTTGGAGAGACAGAACAGACAGGACAGACAGCTGACTAGCAGGACAGACAGCTGTTAGACCGCTGTTAGACATCTGTATGACAGAAAAAGCAGCACTATCAACTATATGATGCAAAATAACAAACAAATAGAATATGTGTATTGGGATGACATAAATGAGTTGGTTGATAGACTTAGACTTTAAGTGGCTTCTCAAGTTGCTGGGAATAATGCTGATAACAATGAAATTCAGTCAATAATTGAAGAACTGAATGAAGCTGATGTTATCGCCTAGTA
The DNA here is from genome assembly GCA_964006375.1 of Tillus elongatus. Taxonomy (NCBI): domain Eukaryota; kingdom Metazoa; phylum Arthropoda; class Insecta; order Coleoptera; family Cleridae; genus Tillus; species Tillus elongatus. The sequence continues at coordinate 134,082,527 of OZ023263.1, forward strand.
AACCTACATATATACCATACATGCCTGCCTATTGCTTAGTATAAAAATGTCTATCGATAAGTTCGGACGTTCCCAATCCAATAAACGTTTTAAGTTTAAAATAATTAAAAGAGAGATTTTTCCAAGAACTACAAATAGTGATTTTGATTTGCAAAACCACAGATTATGCAATGTCGCTAATCCAGTCGATTCAACAGACGGTGTAAATAAAAAAATTTGTTGATACATGGATAGATGACTATGAGAAGAATAAAGATGAGGTAACACAAAAAATAATTGCCATACTGCTTGAAGCTGTGCACAAACCAGAGTTAGAATAGTTTAAAAACCAATTTTAAAAGAAATTAAAAAATTTAACCAAGAACATAACTGCTCAAGTTTTAAAAGATATTGACCTATCAAAGAATAACAAGTTGAAGAAGACGCTGGGTGAAATAGACAACAAACTTAAGGGTTTGCACGATAAGTGGATACTTATTAATCCAACATCACCATGAAATGCATGCATGAACCCTCTGATGCTAAAAAAACAAGTAATAAATGAGTTGTATACACCAGCAAGAATCAATTTTAAATGCAGACATACTATAATAATAAAGATTTGAATGAGTTGTGGCAGATTGATTTAGCTGAGCTTCTAGATTATCATCGAGAAAACTCGGGTTACAAGTACATTTTAGTGGTTATCAATTGTTTTTCAAAGTATGTATGGACTCGTCCACTTAAATCCAAAAATGCTGAAAAGGTGATTAAGCTATGGCTGATATTTTAGCTAATAGTACACCTCCTACCAACATCCAGTCTTATCTTGGCAAGGAGTTTTGCAACTCCAAATTTAACGCCTTAATGAAAAAATACAACATCACTTATAGTGTGAAGAAGGCTGCAAGAGTAATACGTACCTTAAAAGAGAAAATATATAAAAACTTTAACTCGTTTGGCTCCTACAAATAGTTTAATACAACACCTGATGTCACAGATGCCTTCAACTCAACCATTCATCGAACAACTGGTGTAAAACCTAAAGATGTTAATGAGAAAAATGAAGCAGCCATATTAAACAAGTCTGCTCAAATATTAAAGTGTTTGATCAGAATAAATTCAAAGTGGGTGATGTTGTACGTATAAGTAAAGCAAAAGCTCAATTTGAAAAGGGGTATACACCTCGTTAGTCAACAGAGTTATTCAAGATTGTGAGCGTTCATTTCACAAATCCAGTAACATACTTTCTTGAAGATATGCAGGGAAAACACATCAGTGGAGGGTTTTACGAGGAAGAAATACAAAAGACCAAACAAACAGAGATCTATCTGGTTGAACGCATCTTGAGGAAGAAATGCAAAAAACTCTATGCAAAAAGGTTGGGATTTGATAAATCTCATGATTCTTGGAAAAATTCAGATGATGTTAAATAAGCTTATATTTAATGTATTAATGTACTTAGAATAAAATAAAAGTCTTTGTTAAAATTAATGTGTTTTTATTTCTCCGTATGACATATACATAAACTAATACAATTAAAAATTATGACGTAAATCAATAATATCCCGAATAAACTTCTTCTGCAGTACATCTGCTATATGCAGATCGTTTCTCTTGACCTTAAGGTATTTTATTTCGGTCTTTATTCTGTTAAAGAGATTTACAGAACTTTGGTCATACACCATATTTAGAACTACTGAATCGGGAAGTTTATTTTTAAAGTTCTTAACAGCTCTTCTAAAACTTCCCTTCTGAGTTCTTACAGCATGATATGGATAGGTAGCGTCTTTCTCATTTCTTGAAAGTAAACCAAAAACACATATTTTTCCTGGGTTACTTGGTTTTGGGGATAAATCTTCAAGATGTTCTGTGACTTTAGCACTTGTTTCTCGCATGTGCTGCCCTTCATCATCTATTTTCATTAATTTCACTTCAATTTCCTGGAGGTTTTTCCTATATTTTTGATTAAATTCGCTTACGAAAAAATCATAAATAATTTGGTTGCACTTTTCATAGAAATGGTTATATATCCAACAGGCTAAATTTAACATCAAATCTTTGCACACATATGTACCAGATATCGACGGAATTCTGCCCGCCTAGATGTGACTCTAAATGTGACTTTAAGTTGTTGTAATAAGCAACCAACTCTTTAGTTTTCTTATTTTCGAACCAATGTCTCAATCTTTTCTCACCACTTTTACACAATTTTGTTGCATTGAAATAACCAGTATTATTATCAATAATTAATTGAAAGTCTCCAAATAAACCATACCAAAAGTTGTCTTTAATTTGCTGGTAACACACATCACTTAATGTGGCCATGTTAAACACACTACTGAACACTTGGATACTCAAGAACAAGCTGTGGCACGTCTTACTTCTAAGACAACTGAATGTTTAATGAGCTTGATAGTGTGTGGCCGACAATTTATAAATGTTGGCACCGCTCCGACCTAAAACGATGTTTATTAATATTTATTTCCAGCTACATCAGGCTCTCCAACATCCATCCGCTCTCGGCTTCTGCAAACTCCAAAGCTTTATCGTAAATTTCCTCAGTGAATTCTTGATAGGTATTTTCAAAGTTAGTTCAAACTGTAACATTTTTGTTTTTAGTATTGAATGATTTCATTTATTTTCTATTTCGGTTTTGGAGCACATATAAGCCAAACAATTCTAGATTAATTTTAATTTTATTATGTTTAGCTAAAGCAGCCTCAATCAGATGCAACACTTTATGTCTTACTACTTCCATAAACTGTTTAATATCAATACCCTTTTCGTATATACGATAAGTTGCTATGCTGTTTCTAAAAGCATTAGAACATATGCATTTCTTCAACTTGCCACGGCTCACATACTTTCGATTTGTGGGTTTCACTACGCAGATGTCCAGAAAATGTACTTTTTTTCACTTGTAACGAGCATGACTCGCAGTATCTCATCTTAACTACGGGTGCTTAACTAATGAATAAAACATATACTCAGTTTATATATTTATTAACACACATATTTATGATACATGGATTTCAATGATATGTTACATTTAACATAAAAGTATATTAACATAAAAACAGTTGGACAGATAAGAAAACCCGTTGATATAAATAGAAAACTATAATTCGATGCGAACAGATAAGAATCAGTTAATACGAGAGTCCTCCAATCAGGTGTCTAACCACGGGTGCCATCATCAAACAGGAACATAATTTTATACGCACCACTTTAGATTTGCTTTCTGACATGTTGTACATTGAAAGTTGGATGAACTCGACGTTGGGTAGATGTGTTGTGAAAAGATCATACCATATCATGTAGTTGTCGATGTCGAAACAGATTCGCACTTCTTTTAACATTTGGTTGTTTGTAAATATAAAACACATTTTGAAATAGTGCCGTCTGGATGATAAAAGTGGCTTTGTATATTGCGTATATTTCTTTGAAACGATCAAGTACTTGCTTCTTTGCAATGTGTAAGCACTCTAACATACAAACTCGGAATGGTGGTTTACAGTCTTCTAACATAATATTTATAGGCTTCACATGGTAGCTCCTTCTTATTACCACATTTGAGAATATCAGTGACACAGTACAGGAAATCACTAAGTCGAATATCAAAGTTAAAATTAGTTAGAAGCTTTAATCTTTCGTTGATGATTTCAACCAGATCCAGTATTTGTTGAAGTCTACCTTCTGTTAAATTAAAAATAACAAAATCATCTGAGATTGATATGCCTTTACTGTTTAGTATTTTAATAGGTTTGACGGTACATATTCCAATATTTTCTGGTTCCATTGTATTACATTTGGTAATGTACTCTTCAGCTGCTTTTTCCAGTGTAAAAATAAAATACTCCCATTCCCATGAGCCAGATGAGATTGTTATATTTGTTTCTGATGGATACGAGTTTGTATTTACAATTTTAATTATCGGAATCAATCCAGCAGCTTTTGATATACCAATTGCGATACTTAAAGATGGATTAATAGTATACCTTGTTCCCAGCAACATTCTGCTTTCTTGTTTAATCTCATAAATATTATGTCGTAGAGCTGCATAAATTCGGTTCCAATAAGAAATGTTCACCAAAACTGTCATTAACAGGTCTGAAGACCTCAGGCCCATCGTTAACATCTACACCATGTGTGGAATCAGAACTATCATCGCACGTCATGTTAATGCAATCACAATGATACATGTTTACACTCTTTAATGTTTGACTTGAACTGAGTTTACTGTTGTAAAACTGAATCTTAAGTAGATTTTGTTGTTTCCCTTCCATCACTCCCACTGGCTGTACTTGCCTTCTTGGTTTACTATTAAACTTTAAAAATCTATTGCGATCACTAAATACCTTATAATATTTTGTTTTCATCATCGTCAGATCCGTAATTCACTCCAAAGCATTCAACATGTTTATGCCAGACTTTAACAAACTTTTCTTCACCAGCACAACCTTCTTTCTCATATGTATCCCAATCAGCATTAGTTGAAAGACTTTCAAAATATTCGCTGCAAATTGTATATAACATTCCGGTGACATCTGTATGGTGAAGCTTTCGTGTTAGAAAACTAAAGGATTTACTTTGTTCACCGTGAGACTTGTAATCGTATAGCAGTATACGATATAGATGTTTTCCAAATTTGTAGAGGTCATCACAGCTTGAGAACTCAAAATTTTAATTAAACCCTTGCCTCATCATTTTCACAGCTTCAAGTTTCACTTTATCTGTTGCTGCAACCTCCGCTTCTGGAGCCTTCTCCGCTATAGCAACCTTCTCTGTTGTTGTCATCGTCTCCATCCTACTGTTATCATCTAGTTGCCATCATCTTGCTTGGCATGCTTCCGAGTTCCCCTTCCTCCCCCCTTTTCTTAAATAAGTAAATATATATAAATATATAAATGTATAAATACATAAATATATAAATATATACATATATAAATAAATAAATAAATATTTTATCTGCCCTCTACTAGACGAGTGGAATGACACCTCACATGTGTTCTCTACTTATAAATTCAAAATTTTCAAATGTAATATTTGAATTTCACTCATCGAGACGAGTACGGTGATATCCCACATATGGGTGTCTACCCATACAAAATAAAAAAGTTGGTTTGCGCCTGCGCTGTCAGACATTTTTTATATTGTATTTTTACAAAAATCAATACAGGTTCGTCTAAATGTCTTTCAAAAGTTCAAATTTCCTACATTTTACACTTACAGTCAGCCATCTTGGCCGCCATCTTAATTTACGTTATCTCATTTAAAATACCTTTTCTCTCTCTATCCATACACTATCTTTGTTTTATCACTTTAACTACAAACTCTCCAGATTTTTCACTTCCGGTTCGCCATCTTGGCCGTCATCTTGGATTACGTCATCTCAGGTTAGCTCTCTTTCCTATTTCTATCCAATCCGTCATCTTGTTTCGTCACCATGACGTCACACGCAGGCGCAGAGCCTCGCGGCTGGCTCAGAACTCTTCTTCTATACCTGCTTATATATAAAAGTAAAAAAATATTACAATATTATATTTAATAACTTATTGCATACCTACTTATATTATAGTGATTGTGTAATTTCCATACGATATTTACCTCTAATTTACTAATTTTTGTGTCTTATATTTTAAGTGAAGACATTTTGTATTGAGTTTCTATTAGTAATTTTTGTATAAACATTATTTATTTATCATTTTATATGAAATATATTATATACTATAGTATTGCGTTTGATTTAGTAATTTATATAAAATTTTATATTTCTTATAATATTATTAGTGAGGACATTTTGTATTGAGTTTCTATATATTAGTATACTTAGTAATTTTTTGTATAGGCATTATTATTTTATCCTTTTTATATGAAATACATTATATATCAGTGTTGCGTTTTATTTAGTAATTTGTATCAGTTTCTCATGGGCTTACATATTTGGTATGATGAAACCCATCAGCTGTACTTCCATTTACACCTGATTATAGCGATTTCAAATTTAACACGTGTATCTGGGCACTTAGGTTTAAATCTCCCGCCTGTTGGCTGTAACGATTTTTTAACACATGTACCTGAGTAGTTGGGGGTTGGCTTTATCAATAGTATGTTGTTACGCTAGTATGATATCCATCCTACTTAGCTGTTGGTACCTGGTGAACTAGATCATTAACTCTTGAAGGTAGTTATTCTATGTGAGCTTAATAACTAAATACCCGTACAGTATATCGGGTGTTTGCATGTTAGTTGAGATCGCTTGTTCTCTACGGGTGAATGTCAACGTATACGTTCAGCAATCTCTGTTAGTCAACTGCTCTCGGCAGGTGTGTGTGCCGGTAGTGTGTTCATCATCCTCTAGCCGTTGGCTCTATACCTCGCTCCCTCTCGGTAGCTGGTGGCGAGAGGTTGTAGCTCGATTTTTTTTAAGTGGTGTGATAGCTCAGCTCTCAACCTTGGTCTCTCTCTCGGCATCTAGGCGACGCGGTTGAGCTTCTCTCCTCGGTCTCTCTCAACAGCTCGGGGTGCGGAGCTCTCTCCTCGGTCTCTTCCGGCAACTGGGAGAGGACGTAAGACTGGAGCTTCTTACCTCGGTCTCTCTCAACAGCTCGGAGAGCGAAGCTCTCTCCTCGGTCTCTCTCTCGGCAATTGGGAGAGGACGTGGCAGCTGGGAGAGCGGAGCTCTACCCCCACTACCTGTCTCTCGGCAACTGGGAGAGCCCAGCTCAGCTCTCTCGAAAATGTCACAAAAAAAGCTTAGATTTTTCCATAAGGATTAACATGGGAAATACACGATTTGTGCGCCAGAACCGGCAGTTCTATTCTACTTGGGACCATTGATCCGAATCCAAAACTTAGGGACGCGTTAACTTTAATACTCGATGACAATTCGGGTATTATGAGGCGGTGATCCATCCTGCTGAAACCAATTTGTTACTAAGTATAGAAAGAGGAAGACTGTCTAGCGCCTTTACGGAATAATTTTTAAAAAAATGCAAATAAGACAAGAAAGTCAAACGTCCCGGAAAAATGTAGACCTAGTAATTCAGAAAACACCTCTATTATTGAGAAGAGTTCCGTAGTCTAGAATACTTTACTAGGGAAGTTGGTGTCTTAACTTAGAGTCTCACAAAACCAATCACACAATAACATTATTCTTTTATCAACTGCTGGATGTAATTTTTGAACCGGTCTAAATCTGAAATCATGCTACTTATGTTTTTTTTTAAATATCTTCTCTACAGCACTTTTTGATAGACTGCACTGTGATGCAATTGCTCTCAGGAAATATTGATGTGTACCAGAACATTAATTTCGTTTGTAGTTCTATTTGTCTGGTGGTATCTTGCATATACCCCATTTCCACAAACATATTTGCTTAGGCGACTAAAATAAGTCGTATGTGGTTGCCGCCTTTCAGGAAATAAGTTATCGTAAATGCGACATGAGGCGCTAGAATATGCATAATTCCGGATATTAATATTAAGATATCCATTTTATTTCGATTAAGTATATTCCCATTGTTATCAGCAATTCACTTCAACCAATGTTTTCTGTCATCAGATTAGAACAATAAAAGCTCAAAGTGACTTTGTCAGCAACTATTACTGATCTTCCTAAACTGTCAAATTACTTTCATTATCACACGATCACCTGATTTTTGTCCATAATATTCGGTATAGTGGCTAAAGGGTAGTTAACTAAGTCAGATGAATCATGTGTGATACATAGCTAAATTCGTATTTTTCTCTCTATCTAATGCTATAACAATCCGATATGGCGCCCATAAGTAAAACAACAGTTGGCCATGGAAACTCAAAATCTAGTAGGACTAGGTAAACTCTAACCTGTCAGTTTGATAGCTCGTAGCCAGTTATAGCAATTCACACATTCTAGTGATATTCGTTTTGATAATAAAAAAGATATAAAAAAACAAAAGTACCTATTGAAGTTTTCAGTTTTTCGGAATATTTCAGTAACTATCTAAGATATCCAGAATTCGTTTTCAGATAATAAATAAACATAAAGTAATAAACATAACGTTTTTTTGTAATTCAACCAACTCTGTATTTTGCATAGTTTGGGAGATCCCAATCTTCACAGCCAGTTAAAAGTGACCAGCGTATATATATATATATATATATATATATATATATATATATATATATATATATATATATATATATATATATATATATTATACTAATTGTTATTAATTGGCTTTTATTTATATTTACTATTATTTTTATATTTTAATGTTATTTATTTAATTTAATGCCCCACTGTTGGGCGTCAATTATATTATTATTGGCTTTGATTACAATCAGCTTTGGCTTTTATATATTATAAAATTTTACGATTATTATTATTATTATATTTATGATATTGAAATGATATTTGATATTTATATTTAGAATTATTTTATATGTGGAAATGATATTAAAAAAAAATATTACACCATGTATTATGGGTGACTCTGTATATTATTTGTGTGAAACTTTATCTGAATAAAATATGTTTTGTGACTCTTGTGATTTAAGCTATCTCAGGGTTATTTGGGTTGCCTATCCTTCTATTATATATATATGTATGTCAAATAAATTATATTCAAATATTTTATTTACTTACTTATCTCAGTGGTGAGTTCTGCTAAAATAGGAAGAAAGTAGCCTGCAAATATTTATAGTAGCCTTATTATCTTATTATGGGTTTTCAAAGAATTACGTTTCAAAATTCTTAAACAAATTTTATTGGCACAATTTAAAATCTAAACTCTAAACTTTAAACGGATCCGTTGTTCTAATTATCAAACTAATATCAATTTACAATGATTAAATTTAGTATCCGAATTTACGGCTTTCATTCAATTGTTCTTATTAATAAATATGGATCCTTGACCTGCACTCCCTCTGTATTCTCAATGTTGAACTATGGTTAAATTTATCCCATCAGATTTCTACTTTATGCGTTTAAATCTTAATTTCCCATAAACACATTTGCTTAAAATGATATTTGACAGAATGGGCTGTCTTTTTATTGAAATATTTGTCGGGTTGAGCTGCTATACATTAAATAAAATAAATCTCTAACCTTGGCTTCCTCGCTAATGGTATTGGGTATCCTCAAATGTACGTATTATTGATATATTTACTGCTTATCTCGTACTTCCTTACGTTAAAAACTTGATGTAACGTCTCTTCTTTGTTTTAGTGGCAAATTGAAGTTTCTTTGCACAATTTATTCTTTAAAATATTTACATTTAAAATGGGAAGCAAGAATGACGCGCTCTCGCATCTGAATTTCAACAACAACCAACAACAACATTTAACAAAAGCGGAAATGTTGCCCAAATTCATCTAACATTTGGTGTTTCCTGTCTGTTCAAAGCATTCTCTCTTCCAATTAATTATTTAATGTTTGACAGATATTCTCCTTGGAACCATCGAGTAAGTATAAAATATTCTATTCTTAAAATTGACATCTGACCTAACCTTATTTCTACTTCTACATAACATAAGCAACAATAATTTTTATAACCTTAATTCAGTTCATGTTGTAATCTTTTTAAAAGTTTCCACAACACTTAACACTGTTTTTTAGTAACTTCCAGTTCATTGTTTTTACAAACACAGACACATATATGGGTACATTTCAGTTCATTGTTCACATAAAAAATAAACTAAATTCACATATTGAAAACATCATACAAGGGGTTTGTTTTGTTCATTACCTTTTGGTAATTGATTTTGAACATAATTCTTTAGTATGTATTTCATGCTTAATATTTCAATCTATCTACATATAGATTTCTGGCTCTTTTTATTTCACTTTAACTGAGATATTTTCCAAATTGCTAGTTAAACTTTTTAAGACTCATTTAATTATCATTCCAACAAATTATGGCTATATATCTTTCATTGCTTCTCCAAATAACACTGACTAACAATAATAGTGAATGTGCTTGTGTTTTAATGTTATTATTTTGTTTTCTGTTTTAGTGTACAGTAAAATATGTCGAACGATGTGGATATGTATACAATATACAGAGAACCCATATGCATTACGTGTAAACCGTAAGTATTTTACTTATTACTGACCAGTGGTACAACTACTACCCCCCATCACTAATCTGATCACCCAATTTTTTAATCAATAATCAGAATTTAACATTATCATAGTAGTTTCCGTAAGGGTTTTCATTTTTGTTTTTATAACTTTTATATGGCCTTAGCAATTCTCAGCACAATATATATATATATATATATATATATATATATATATATATATATATATATATATATATATATATATATATATATATATATATATGGGGGTTGGACCTGATTGTAAGTTATTTGAACTAACAAATCTCATCGCATACAAGATTGATATGCGAGGAAACATATGCGGGGGTCACTTTTTTATATCTTTTAATGTATATATATATATATATATATATATATATTAGGGCGGATCATCTCCGCTCCTAAAACTAGGACCAATTGCTTATTCTCATTGCTTCTACCTCTAGCACACCCAACGATGCTCTAATATTTAACAGCTTTCATTTACAGCAACTCTCACTTCATCCTTAGTCATGCAATAACTGAGTTGTGTCTTGGCGGACTGTCTTGGTGAAAGAGTACTCATTTTCTCAACGTCTTGCGACGTTTGTGTTCTATGACCTTATGCAACTTAATTATTAATTTGGCATAGAATTTTTTTTTGTGAAGCCTTTTTGAAATAATTTGTCAAACACTTTAAGCACCCCAGAAAACAGTAAGCATTACTTTCCCGATGAGGAAGCTATTTCTCCATTTCGTACTCGGATGTTTGGTGTCAGAATCATAGTCATGAACCAAAGGTTGCAAAACGGTTAATAAAGTAACTTTCCTTTACTCTTCATTTCTCTAATAACCGCCGGCACATAAAAACACGGTTTCTCTTTCGGTCGTTTGTTAAAATTCGTGGAAACCATGTGGCAGACTTTTATGCAGGTGTTTTGATAAGATCTATACTATATGGTGAGACAAGCATGTTTCCTCTGCTATTTGCTTGATACTACTGTTTCGATCATGCATCATGTACAACTATAAGTACACTTGGAGAATCCAAATCACCATAGCATATTTTTTAAAGGCCTGACGATCGTTTCACTAACAATATTCTAATTTTTCACCCTCTGATGACACTAACTTCGTTAGTGATACTATCGTCACGTCTTTAAAAGATATGTTGTGGTGATTTGGGTTTTCCAATTGTACTTACCAGTGCTCATCACAGGTTCCAATCTTCACTAAGTGAATCATGGACACTATGTGAAAACTGGAACCTGTGATGAGCAATGATAAGTACACTCTGAGAACCCAAATCACCACAACACATATTTTAAAAACCATACGATCGTTTCGCTGACCACGTCAGCGTCATCAGAAGATGAAAATTTTTCATCCTCTGATGACGCTGACGTTGTCAGCGAAACGATCGTAAGGTCTTTAAAATATGTGTTGTGGTGATTTGGGTTCTCCAAGTGTACGAATCATGGACAATTAGTGAAAAATAAAGTTATAATTGTCTCTGGAAGTCTACTATATAAAGCTCTACCAAAATAAATAGGCGACTTTAAATGGCCCCTTATTAAATTTATTATATTTTGTGTGACTGAAGTGAGACGTGGAACATAAATGTGAATTAAAGTGCTTAGGCAAAAATGTTTATATTTATGGACATAAGTATACAGATAAATTTCTATAAGACTAATTGTTTCCTTGTTTTTGGACAGCTCTCTACAAGATTTGTGGTTTGGAAGGAAAAAAAGGGGAAGGATTTGATTCTGCAACAAAAAAGTCTTGCTGTGACCACTGTTTGTCCCAATACAACTATATTTTAACAAAGCAATTGAAAATTTTCCGAGTAGTACAGTGACATAACGTCGGAATAACATTAAATAACCACGTTCTAACCTATCACAGGCACAGTTGACCTGTACTTCAAGGAAAGGTGTTAGTCCAACATTATCGCTGCCAAACTAAATTCCAAGAGGTTGACGTCGTTTTAATAATGGAAAACCTGTTACGACACGGTTTATAGTTATCCAATCTCCAAAATAAACTTTTTTATAAAATACTTCATAAAAGGTAAAGCCTATGTGTCTCTAAGACATCATTAACTAAATTATTGTGCCACCAGATAGGCATTTACTTACTTCTTGAATAGTTTGAGATTAAATATGTTCGAAAATATGCCTGCCGTATGGCATTCCAAACCTTGGACACGCAAGCAAAGAACGTGGATTCGCTACGAACTGTTCGACAAGTGGGTAATTTAACACTAAAAGCATGAGCTTTAATAATAAAAGTCTGTGTTTTAAGGCATGAATTATAATCAGATTTGCGGAGCCTCAACTAAGAAGCAGGTCAGATATTGGGCAAGTTGATGAGAACGTACTGTGAAGCATGCTATTAGCAGCGAAACGGTGGATCGGATTATCGATTGTTAACAGAAGAGCATTTATATGCAAAAAAAGGTAGGAACCAAAACGGAGCTCTGTGGAACACCTGAAATAATTTCTAATTTATCTGATAAGACATCAACGACAACAACATGTAGAGAGCCTTCTTCAGAAAACTAGATGTCCATATGCAGAATTTGGAAAGCAATTTGTATGATGGAAGTTTATTGATAATTGCTGAATTCCAGACCCAATTAATTACCTTCTATATTTCAACAACACACCACGAAAGCTTACAGCCTAAATACTATCGTACCGTGGGTGTCGACAAGGAGGAAAGAGGCAACTTGTTAATTCTGGTCTTGAAGGTTTGAAAGTTCGGAGGAAAGGGAAAAACATGTCCGGCAAGGAATTCCACAACTTGGAAGTCTTCTGGACAAAAGAGCGGGCATAACAAGATGTTCTATGTCTGGTGACCTGGACAGTAAAAGGGTGTATCGCTCTGTTCACCTGGTAGATCTGTTGGGGGCAGCAAGTGAAGGAACTATGGAAGAAAGCTCCTCTAAGCAGTGCCCGTGCAGATATCAATAAAAGAGAGAGAGAGAGAGAGGTCACCAACGGCACGTCGGTGGGCATGGGATGGCAGCATTTGGGTGAGAGAAGGGTCACCGATGAGACGTATAGCTCTCTTCTGAATGGAATATAAAATATCTAATGAATTTGTACGACCTTCGCCAACTTTTCGAACAGTAGACCTTCAAAAATGTATGACGTATGTCAGAGTAAAACCAGTATATCGGTTTTGAGGAAAGCCGTATTGGGAGTCGTTTACGATGTTTGATTTTTAAGGAATTTCATAAGCTCTGTATTGATAACTTAAAACCCAGAGAATAAAAATTGGATGTGACCGGCTGATCTCGGGCTTGTTTTCAGGAAGATGGAAATATTCCCACTTTACAAAACATCAAGAAGAGAAGATACAATATTGGAATCAGTTTATGAACACATATTTTAATAACTTTTGCTAGAATTCCATCGAGTCCTGATGTTTTTTGATGCCCATGATGATTATTGATGTGTTTTTTAATATGTGCTTAACAGTACGATGTTTGAAAGATATTTCTTTTAATTTTGACTTTACAGCTGAAATGTCTTGCCCTGTGGATCAATCGTAGAATTATATGCAAATATGCGGATAACTTCATCTTTTATTGGTTGGTGAAAGTTTTTCCCCTGGTATATTATCTGCTTTCCTTCCTAATTCACATGTGGCGTGAGTCTCAGTGCTGAGGTTTTTTCTACTAAAAATTGTATTAGGAGTTTTTGGTAACTACTGAATTTTGGCAGGCTTTATTTAACCATGGTTTCGATGTGGAGTTAACATGTTTCGATGAATATAGGTTTTTATACCTTATAATATAATTTCAGTAATGGAGTTGGCGCGTAATGTACAATTATTATTTCACAGGCAGGCATCTGCTTAGGGAAAGGAAGAATAAGATTTTCTTGAATGGGGACATGATATAAGACGAAGAAGGTGTGAGATAATGCTGGAAAGATATTTTGAGAAACTATATGGAAGCAATAAGAACCATCAGATCCCTCTGCCGACTGCAAGTCAGACAGAATGTGACTGTTGAAATGCATGAGGTTGAAATAGTGATGAAGAAAGTAAATAACAGAAAATCTGCGTGGTTTGATAAAATCCATATAGAAATGTTAAATTATGAATGCTCGAATTTGACTGTGTGGCTACGTGAGCTGTTTAAGGTATGCATAAAAGTATATCAAGTGCAAAGGGAGTGGAAGGACGCCAAAATGGTGACTATGTATAAAAGTATAGAAAGCAAGAGCGAATGCAAAAATTATCGAGCTATATGTTTGTTAAGTGTTGTGGGAAACTATTTGGGAGAATTAAATAGAACGAATAAGATAGCTGACTGGGGAAATATTTGGGATGTTCAGTGTGGATTCATGACAGGAAGAAGATGTACTGATCAACTATTCTCACTTCAGCAAGTAGTTGAAAAATCCTTGAATGTGGGAAAAAAGTATATTCCACGTTTGAAGACTTGGAAAATGTAGATAGGTAGAAGCTGTGAAGTATTTTAAAAGAATATAAATCTCTATATGATGGCAGCAGAGCATGTGTGAGAACTGATGGAATGCTCGGTGACTATTTTAGAATTAAATAGTGTTAAAGATGGATATGTGAAGTCTGCGTGGTTTTTCAACATATTGACAGACAAATGTATAAGAGAAGTTTGGTCGGAGAGAGAAGGTATAAAAATGAATAGTTCTGAGGTAAAAGTGTTGCTTTACGCTGATGATGCAGTACTACTTAGTAAATCTGAAGGGAAGATGCAGCGGATGTTAGAGAGACTTATGACAGTAACAATTAAAATTAATTTACGTGTGAACGCAGAGAAGACTAAAGTTATGGTGTTTTGTAAAGAAAATATTTGCAGTCTGTTGATAAATGGTAATCTAGTAGGAAGTAAAGGAATTTAGATACTTAGAAGGAGAGTTTGATGATTAGATACAAAGTAGGGTAAATGCAGGCAGAACGGTACTGGGAGCTATGATCAGTGTAGCTAAGAATATATCTAAAGTGTCTGTACATAACAGCGTACTAATAACGAATGTTCCATGGGGGTCTGAAATGTGGGTGTGTCAGGCAGCATGTAAGAAAATAACGTGCTTAGATGGTATGGACACATAGAAGGAATGGATAATGATAGAATGACAAGCAGAATTTATACAGAGCATGTAAATGATAAGAGACTCCGTCAAAAAAGCTTGGTCTGATGTTGATTTAAGAAGATGTCATAGGTTTACATAATAGCAGAGTCTGTATGCAGAGATGTATAAATGTAGTAGAAGCGAAACGTTGATAACAAATAGCATAAGCTTTGTGATGTGCCTACCCCGTTATGGGAATGGCGTGACTGGTAGTAATTTGTTCTATTTGACCTATTTATAGTTCCAGATTTGTCGAGTGATTTCTTGTGAGAAGTTGTCTGTTTGTAGGGTATGTGTTGCGGAGATTAGAGAATAGTCAGGCTTGGCTAAGGGAGCCAATAAGGCTAGTACTTTGTCGTCTTTGGAATAAGTTGTCAGTAATTACGTCAGAATATAGGCTGTATGGTGACTTATATCTGGTAGGCGAGTCGGAACCTCTACTGACTGTGGCAGGTCTCGGCTGATCGCAAATAGTTCATCAGCTGGTTCTGCGCCATTTACAGAATCTTAAGCCACTTAGGGTTAAAAATGTCAAGCTGGGCAAATTTACAATTCGACTAGTTTTGTACCAAATACTCAACTTTACTCGATAAGTTATCACAAAATCCGTTACATATATCGTTATTGGAGAACACTCATAAACGCAACCTGGAGACTTTGTAAATTTTTATAATTAAATCTATAGGACATGAGATTCTAAAAAGTGACCTCTAACGAATTCTGTCTTTGAACTGAAATGTCACTCTCGGCATATAACTAAGCATCACCTTTGGACCGAAGAGCCTCGCGAAATTTATACCTAGAGCATATACACTACACTACACTATGGGGTGAGACTAAGAGAATGAAATTGGCGTTTCAGGTGGAACTGAATAAATATTATATATCTGTTTGGATGTAATTTAGTATAGCCCACCGACGAGCACTAATGATAGTGTATACATATAGCTCTGGTTGGTGTTATATACGGTTGGTATACATATGGCTCTGGTTTATGGCGTCTGTTCTAGGAAAAGAATCAGCTATGTCGATTAAAATTCTTTCGAATGGGGCTCCCACGTTGTACTGTTTCATTCGCCCCCTGGTTTTTGATTTAGGCACCTTATTGGATGTACATCTTGGCAGGTTTTGCACCATTCCTCCAAATCGACTATATACCTTAACCAATATAAACGTTCTCTGACCTTCTTCAAAGTTTTCTTTACCCCCAAATGGCGTCCACATGCTCCGCCATGGATCTCCCTGATTACCTCTTTACGTCTTTAATTCTTAGCCGCGGAAGGACTGTGTGCTTTAATATGCGAGTTCCATCCTCTGACTTCCAATTCCTGGTCAGAAGACCATCTTTGATTTCAATAGAATCCCACTGGACCTAGTAAGTTTTGGTCACAATGCTTCTAACACTAACTACAGACCAAGCGGGCCTTTCGTGCGATATCTCCTTCCATCTGTAGATTGGCTGGATATCAGGGTCTTCTTTTTGACCCTCCATTAACCTCTGCGAATATCATTGGTTAACCGGTTGCACCATCCTACACACTTCGAGATTCAACCCTTCTTTATTTTCAGCAGAGATGCAATGCTTGCATTTTGGTTGGCAAGGTGTCCTAGATAGAACATCTGCATTACCATGCTGTCGTTAAGGGCGGTGATCGATGGTGAAATTGTACTCTTGGAGGCATTCAAGCTACCTCGCCATTTATCCCTCCGGATTTTCAAATTTAAGAAGCCAGCGTGGGGAAGCGTGGTCGTTTCTCAGGAGAAAATCTTTATTATCTATTTTTAATAATGCTCCAACGTCTTGATAATGGCTGGAAGTTATTTTCTCGTTACTCAATAATTATTTTCCGCTTTCGACAGGGCTATGCTGAAATACGCTACAACTTTCTCTTGGCTTCCCTATTGCTGCGATAGAACACCGCCAATACCAAAATTGCTGGCGCCTGTGTCCACAATAAACCGGTGACCGGACTGAGGGTATGTCAGAATCGGAGATGAACAGAGAGCCTCTTTTAGTGTCTGAAAACTGTTTGACAATCATTGCTTCAAATGAAGGATCTCTTTTCTTCCGTTAGTTTATGCAAGGGTTTAGCGATGTCAGCAACCCCCTTTACAAAATGGCGGTAATATGTGCAGAGGCCCAGAATACTTCGCAGCTAACGTACATTAATTAACATGCTCCAGTTCATAATACAGTTTGTCTTCTCTGGGTCGGTTTTGACTCCATCTGGGGTGATAATGTGGCCTAAATATTCGATTCTTTTTGAAAGGGAAGCATTTCTTTGGATTTAATTTCAAACTGGCTCCATGTAGCTTCTGAAACACTTATCGACATGCTTCATGTGACCGTCGAATGACTTTCCCAAGATAATGACGTAGACCTCTTATAACTGTCTCGATTAGACGCTCAAACGTGGCTGGAGCATTACACAACCCAAACGGCATTAGGTTGAACTGCCACAGTCTACTACCAGTGGTAAACGTAAACTGTTCTTTGTCTTCTGGCTCAATCTCGACTTGCCAGTAGCCACCTTTCAAGTTCAACGTTGAAAACCACCTTGCGCCTGCCATTGTATCAAGGGTATCGTCGATTCTGGGAAGTCTTTCTATCTTAGTGACATTATTCAATCGGCGATAATCTACACAAAACCTTGTAGAACCATATTTCTTTATAACTCACACTACTGGAGAGTCCCAAGGGCTTTGTGATGGTTTTATAACACGTTCCTGTTCCACCCTCCTTAGCGTGGTGTCAACTTCGTGCTTTTTGCCAATGGTACGCTTCTAGGTGGTTGCCTGATTGGCGCAGATGTCGCAGTATCAATGCGATAGCGTACTAGATCTGCTCTTCGAAAATCGTTCTTGTTTGTAAGGAAAACGGTGCGGTATTTGGACAGAAATCTAGCCACTGCTTGCTTTTGCAGTGGAGAAACATTTCCACTAGCTTCTGCTAAGATGTTGCGTAGATGTTCTGAAAGTGGTTCAGCCGGGATGGACAAGGCTGGTTCTTCTTGCTGGCGGCAGCGCCGTATGGTGGTTACTAGGGAGAATGTTTCGATTTCGGAGCCATTGGGAATCTTCTGAACAAAGCTTTTGAGGTGGGCTACTCTTACAGCTGCTAGTTGTTTTGGTTGAACAAGAGTTTTACTGACTTGTAGAGCTTTCTTAAAAATATTATTGTCTTCTGGTTCTATAATGTCCGTGGTACCACTTGTCCCAAAATATCTCCAACCATCTTCACTGGGACAATACTCTCACTCTGGGCTCTCACAATGACATCTTATTTAGTCGTGATTTTCCGGACTGCAAGGTTATTGACAGTCGACATAACTACTTCCCCATCACCGATATTCAAAACATTGTTCTCGTGATCTAACTTAACACCGTGACCTTGCAGAACATCTAGGCCAAGTATAATAGGGTATGATATGGCGGCAACATTAACTCGCTATTTGGTGTTCCAAACTCCACTTTATAGCTTTACGTCAGTCTCACCAAATACACAAATCTGTTCGCCACCAGCTGCAGTCATTTTGTTGACTCTTTCTGGCTCTCTTACCCACCATCTTGGTATCATATCACGACGGATAATCGTTGTGGATACGCCGGTATCTACAGCCATTTGAGCCTTATTGTATCCGTCTAAGACAGCTTATTGCCAGAATCGCTAAACAGTAAAATAGCTGCCAACTTTGGCGCACTGTGGTGGGCAGCCATTTGTCGCCATAAAGCTAGCTGCATTTACTTTTCATGTACGTTGGTTGATAAAAATCTTGGAGTCTGTCATTAACTTTGTGTGTGCCTCACGTTGCCTCAGTTCCAGCAGCGTATGGCATTTGCTCGATGAGCTTGCGTTGGCTCCTTATGAGGGGTGGGCTTTTTTTGTTCTAATTCCATCTCTAGTCGCTACGTGACTTTGGATATGTCTGTTTTATTATCTTCTTCTGGGGCTTGCAGACTGCGAACCCTCACATTGCCTTTAGAGGCTTCAAACTCTAGCGAACGTGCCAAATCATCGTTTAATTTTTTGTGTGCCGCCATCCTCAGCGTCTGTTGGGTGTCAGTATCTCTGATGTCTATAAATCTTTGCAGCGATAGCTGGTTCAAAAATTTCAGCGGGGCTGTAGGATAAGATGATCGTGTTAGTCTAGCATCGACGGCTTTGTACTGCTGGGTAGTTTCGCCCAATTTCTGACAGAAAACTTTCAGCTGAGTTTAATACAGCTGTTGTAAATGCTGGGCGCCAAATCACATTTCTAGGTAATATCTAATGCTGTCTAAACAGTCCTGTTCTTCCCTGTGAATACCTTGGAGCACATCTAGGGCATCCCCCATGAAAACTGCAATTAACGAAATAGTTTTCTCTCTCGCCTCAACCATTTGCTGTAGCAGCGGCTTAGAAGTGGCCTAGATAAATATCCCATGAAACTGAGCCATCAAATGTAGGGACCTTAATTCTCACGACAGGGCTGTCTTCTTTTGCCTGGGGTATCACACCTCGCTTCTAGTGATTGCATTTTCTGCTGTACTTTCGCTTGTATCTCTTCCATACTCGTCAGCTTGTCATGTACATCGTCGCTGATATCCCTTACTCAGCTTTCTACTTGCTGAAAAATGTCTCTGATCTACTTTATACGTTCATCCACACATAAAGTAATATTCTCAATTCTGCTCGCCTGTTCTTGCAGAATTTTCTTTGTTTCTTGATATCTTCTTCTCGTTTCTACTTTTGCTTCTGCATCTCCTTTCCCCATTTCTTCTTTTGCGTCTTCACTTCTTTTTCTTGCTTCTTGTTTCATTTTTTCAGTCATTTTCAATTGCTGGATGTTCATATTGGCTGTTGCGTTACGTGTCTTAGGCATAAACATACTTAAATCTGGTACATAATTTACTCTGTCTCAAAAATACATCTGACACTAATCTTCTAGATATTTCATTAAATTGCACGTTGCTCGACGAATCTTCTGGAAAATATCTTCTTTAGCAGCTACCAAATCCCACTTCTGACACCAGCTTGTTACGTTCTTTGGGATTCTCTATTTGTTAATTAACAAAAGATATCTTTTCAAACTACTCATTTATTATAAGTCAACTATTTTCTAATAATAATGACACCAACAAAAATATTTCTCTATTACCAAAAGTCTATAGTTTACTTTTCACATCTATTATTCAGCAACACACTGATTCACTCAATCCTGACTACTTTATCTGTGGCTCGTTTATTTATACCGTGTATAGAGTACTTGCAGACCTATATATATATATATATATATATATATATATATATATATATATATATATAATATACAGGTTGTACCATAAATAATGGCATACAGGGCAACAGTAGGCTTCTGATGTCCAAATATTTTATTTTAGACAAACTTACTTCAGTCAAACTGTTGGCAGTAAAAAAGAACGTTAAAAGTTTGAATCTCAAGAACTTACAACATGGGCAGGCAAAAAACACGTGCTCGCTTTGAAATAACAATGTATAAATATTTCACACTGATCTGAACTTATTAAAGGTTGGGTTTAATATTAAATAATAAGCGAAAGTCTGGAGGCTGCAAGTGCGTTAGGGTAGTGAATTTTCTTAGAAATGATCTTCACAATTTTTTTAAGAAAATTATATACGCGCCGAGAAAAGTGTATCTTTAGTGGTAAGGTTTAATCAATGATGTTAATCACACACAACATTTTTGCTTATAATTTGGAAACCTAAATTTTGGCACATAATACAGCTTTTATCATGTAAGTCCGCTTACCAAATTTGGTTCCCATAGCTTTGTTATTTTTTGAGACACAAAACTTTTCCGAAAGAAAACCCAAAATTTTCCCGGAAACACTGGAGCGATTTTCCTGGCTAAAGAACTTGTCCAATCCACATACAAAGGGAAAGTATGTATCAAATTTCATCAAAATCGGCTTGTCATTTTTTAAGTTACCGGTGTTATATATATATATATATATATATATATATATATATATATATATATATATATATATATATATATATATATACATATATATATATATATATATATATATATATATATATATATATATATATATATACTTTATTTGTTTGCTGTACGTTTGTGATTTCTTATTGGTTTGCGTGGACTGCAGTTTCGAACCGTCCCGGTTCATCATCAGCACGCTACTAGCTGCTATCGCTCCTGTCTGGTCTACGTCGGAGATTGTAGGTGGCGCATGCGCCGTGAGCTTCTATTGGTCGGTTTCCTGTTCTCTGATTGGTTGTGCCTTCGGACTGTGTCGTGTGTATCGGTCTCCTGTCTTGATCACTGTGGTTTAATAATTTGTCTATTTGTATGGCCTTTATTAAGTTTTGTTTAAATGTTTGTACTTGGATTTGTTCTGGCATTAATTGTTTTCTATTGTTTGTTTGTTGAATGTAGTATTGTTCCCAGATTTTCATTTTTTTGTGGTCTTTAGCATGTTTCATTAGTTTTAATTGGGTGATGTCTGGTTTTTGGTGTTTTGTGTCGTGAATGTGTGTAGCTACTTTTGATTTGTAGCTAGGTATGTGGATTTTATCCAATGCTGTTATATATTCTTTGAATCTTGTTTCTATTGATTTCTTTGTCATTCCTATATATTTTTTATTGCATGTGTTACATTCTATTTGATATATTCCGTTTAATTCATGTGGGTTGTGTTCTTGTTTTTTATTTATTTTGTTTATTATTTTGTTATTGGTTTTGTAGCTCATTTTTAAGTCATATTATTTGAGTGTTTGTGTTATTTTTTTGATGTGGTGGTTATAAGTTAATTTTGTGTTTGTTTCTGGTGTTTTGTTTTCGGTTTTGTTGATTTGTTTGTTTTTGATTTGTTTTACTATCTTTTCTATTTTTTTTTTGTTGTATCCATTTCTTTCTGCTATTTGTATTATGATGTTGTACTCCTTTTCTCGTTCGTCGTTATGAAGTGGTATATTTAGCATTCTGTTTATTAAGTATCTGTATGCGGCCATTTTGTGTGTATGTGGGTGTAGTGAGTGTTTAGGTATAGTGATGTCTGTTTGTGTGGGTTTTCTGTATATTTTGTATTCAATCTGGTTTTCTTTTCTGATTAGTGTTAAGTCTAGGAAGTTTATGGTGTTGTTTGATTCTTTTTCTATTGTAAATTTTATGTTTCTGTTAATTTGGTTTATTTTTTCGAGGATATTGTCTATGTTGGTTTTTTGATTGTCGTATATTATTAATATATCATCGACGTATCTTATCCATTTGATGTTTGGGTCTGTCTCTTTTATGATGGTGTTGATTTTATCTTCTAACTCTTGTATGTATATTTCTGCCATGATGCTTGATAGTGGAGATCCCATTGGTAGTCCATCTTCTTGGATGTAGTATTCTCCGTTGAACTCAAAATAATTTTGTTTTAATATGTTTAATATTTCGCTAATTAGTTGTTTTTTGTTGTTATTTTGCATTTTATTTTCGATTATATTTGTAGTTTCGTTAATTGGTATATTGGTGTACATATTTGTTATGTCAAATGAGGCAAGTCTTGTGTTTTTGTTTATGTTTATATTTTCTAGTTTATCTACTAGTTCTATGGAGTTTTTTATGTTAAATTTGTTTTCTAGTTGTAATTCTTGTTTTAGTACTTGGTCCATTTCTTTTGCTATTTTGTATGAAGGTGCATCTTTGAAGTTGATGAGTGGTCTTATTGGGTATCCCGTTTTGTATATTTTTATTATTCCTGTCATTGGTGGTGCTTTAGGGTTGTTGTTATAATAATGTGTTGTTTTTTGGTTGAATATTGTCTTGTGTTTTTTTATGATGTTTAATATTTGATTTTGGAATTTTTTCGTTGGGTTTTCGTTCAGTTTTTTGCATTTGTTTGTTGAGATGAAAGTGTTTGTTTTTTCTATATAGTCCTGTGTTTTTATTGCTATTAGTGCGTCGCTTTTATCTGTTTTTGCTATTGTTATGTTGTTATATGTGACTTTCTTTCTTATTTGGTTGATCATTTTTTCATGTGTATGGTTTTTTGATTTAGTCTTGTCAATAATTTTGTTTATTTCTGTTGCTAGTTGGTTTTTCAGTGGTTCTAAGTTTGGGCTATTTATTGAGTTTATCGCGTGTTGTGTGTCCACTATTATGTTCTCTATTGTAGATTTTTTTGTATCTAAAAAGTTGGTTTTTATGTTGTTTTCTATGAATTCTTTTTCTTGTTTTGTGAATTTTGTGTCTGTTATGTTTATAAATCTATCCTGAAATATGTGGTATGTTTACATTATCTAGTTTGTTCTTTTTAAGGTTGTGTAGTTTTTTGTTTATTTTCTCTAATTTGTGTTTATAATCGGTTTTTATGTTGTGCATTATATTGTTATATGTTTGTGTCCATGTGTCGTATTTCATCTGGTTTGCTAATAAAAGATGAAGTCTATATAATTTTTTTGTAAGTGTGGTTATGTTGCTGTATTGATGTTTGATTTCGTTCGTGATATATAGTTTTTCTGCTTGTGTTTGGGTGTATTTGGCCGTATTGGTATGGTTATGAACAGTGATTTTAGCGTATTTTGGTATTAATTTGTGTCTTAGGCATTCTCTATTGAAGTATATGTTGGCTTTGTTATAATATATGTTCCTGTAAGTATTTTTGAATAATTTGATGTTTGTCTGTATGTTATCGCTGTCATGTTGGCCATTTTGTGTGTTATTATCTTGTGTTGTGTTCATGTTTCTGGAATTTTCCCTATTTTGTAGTTACTCACTGTACACGTGTTATTCGTATGTTCGTTATTGGTGTTAATTATTTGTGCGTTATTACCTTGTGTGGCTTTAATATCTTTAGGAATATTGCACTACACTGTAATCACTTTTAAATATACACTTTATTTGTTTGCTGTACGTTTGTGATTTCTTATTGGTTTGCGTTTTATTAGCAAACCAGATGAAATACGACACATGGACACAAACATATAACAATATAATGCACAACATAAAAACCGATTATAAACACAAATTAGAGAAAATAAACAAAAAACTACACAACCTTAAAAAGAACAAACTAGATAATATATAATAAATAACAGCCACAACACACCACATATTTCAGGATAGATTTATAAACATAACAGACACAAAATCATCAGAAAAAGGTTGTTCTTAAAATGAATTTTGTGCAAATATTTTAGTCAATTTAAGGACAATGACGGTTGACGAAACTTAAGGCTCTGTAAAAGACACTTCATACGACATTTTTCTGTATAACCTGGACAATTTTGTCGTTTTTTTCGCGATTTTAGCGTTTTAAGAAGATAAACTATAAAAATGTTCTGGTACTCTTTAGATTTTGCGCCAAGAAAACTAATCTTTATCTGTAAAACGGGTTTTGTTAGCCACGCAAAATATTTTGGTTTTGTGCCATTTTCTGATCGGTGGGACCCAACTTTTTTTTTTAAATACCCATAACTTTTTTTTCTTTGAACTTAAAGACTTACATTTTTATATATAGTATATCCGTCATAATATTAACCCGTGTGCCAAACCTGGTTGCGATAACTCTTTTTTTTTGAAAAGGAAAACAATTTTCGAAAGAAAATCCAAAATTTTCCCAGTAAAACTGTTTCGATTTTCTTAGCTAACGGGCTTATTTGAGGTCCGTACGGAAGGAATATACCTAACCAAATGTCATAAAAATCGGCCAATTATTTTTAAAGATATCGGTCTGCTACATGTATATATATATATATATATATATATATATATATATATATATATATATATATAGTTCTTTATTGTGAACATACCTGCCATATATTATTAAGACTTGCCGCCGAACACAGTAAATAAGGTAAACATAACATGACAACTCCAACAGTCAAATACAAATTATTAGTTACGTAATCTTAATCTATTTGAACAAACAAACATATCAACTTCCCTTATAGGCTTGGTATATAAGTGATTTCGAAGAATGTACACTGGCAAATTTTAAAATTTTGGATTTTTTTCTACCAAAATTCACTATAACAAGAATATTGCTCTTTAACAGCTCGTATTCTCTTAGCCTTTAATGTCTGGTATAGTTTATAAAAAACGACTACTATTAAAATTAATCAGTGAGGCATTATAAATTCTGTATTGAGAAAAACTTTACTTTGTCCTCTTCTTTAATTATTGATTAGTCTAAAGCAATAGCCTGAAAAATAGCTCTTTATTACATTTTCGGAATAATTTCAAGTATTTTATTTTTATAACGGCCTATAGAATTTAGCGCAACAGCTTTATCGATTCAATTAATTTAAATTATCCTCGAATGAAGGAAGATTTTGTCATCCAGTACTTATTAGCTTTGCAAATTTTCATTCAATTTATAAATTTTTGGCTTAAGTTCAAGTTTAATACGATTACATCCAAGCGCCTTAGATGATTGTAAAAGTTTTACTGAAATTAATAAAAGTTTTATATGAAAAAATCTGTTCACACCTTATTTTCTAATCTGCGGCAGCCTCGGAGCCCTTACTAATTAGTATTTACAGAAAAGACACCCGGTAGCTCTATAAACGACAAATATTTAATTAATAACTTATCTCTATGTGGCTAAGCAAACTTCATAATTTAAAAGTTTTCTGTGTATACTGACGAAATTATGCCCGTTGTTTTGTTGTGGAAAAAGTAGTCATATTATACAAGACAAATACAGTGAAAAGTTCTAAATCTCAAGACTCTCACGTGCGCTGAAACATCTTGAAAGTGAAACAAACTTTTTAAAGAGCAATTTATTAAAATGTAGAAGCATAACTTCTGTATTACGGCTCAATAGCACCAAAATATCATCATTATTGGCTATGAATATTAAAGCAAGTCAAAGTTTACCTCATCCAGTTTAAATGAAGCACATAAATACGTTTGTTTGCTTAATTTTATCAAACTTTCCGGGTCTAAACAGTGACATTTAAAATAACCGTTCACATTTACTAGAGTTTTTTCAATGCATTGAAGGTCTCTTTACCGGCTTATAAGTTTTTCAATGTAAGCAAACATGGTAAAATAAATTTGGGTATGGAATTAGACCTTAGTAAAGGTAAACAGAATGTTATTTAATCTTAAAGTCAACATTTTGGAAACCTGCTATGGATTTGTTTGCAATGTTTTAAAACAAAATTTTGGTCCATATATGATTTAAATTATTGTAAGTAAGCGTACATAGTTTGGCAAACTTATAAAGATCGTAGTAAAAGAGACTGGGCTGTTTCGTGTTGGTACTTTAATTGAGCTGAGTTTGGTCTAGGTAGAAAAGGAGGCAATGTTTACAAGTAAATAATTCTTTATATGCGAGTAAAAAAACGAAGTGATTTGAAGGCTGATAATGGGTCAGAAAAAATCAGTGCACATTTCAGTACCACCACAGCTGCAATTTTATTTAAGACGTATGTTTTCCAAATTGAAATTTATCCAGCATTATTAAAATCATTTGTGAAATACTTCAAGGAAAGCGAAACACATATGTCTTAAACACATTAAGGCCTTAAGAATGAAAAGCGTTTATTCCGTAACTAAAATACAAGTTTATGAATTGAATTCTCCAAAATACCACCGTTTACCTCGATGCATGAGTCAGCACGTTTGTGGATTGCATGGATAGCATATTCAAGTGCACGGTGATTATCTCTGATGAGTGCTGCGTAGTTAGTTATTAGATCGACTTACTAAGAGTGGTACTCCACTCTTTTGTTTTAGAAACTAATTACTTCAATCATCTCCAAACACAATAATCAAGGTCCAGTGATCTTGGTGGCCAATTCTGAAAACCCCTACGGCCTATCCACCGTCGAGGAAAGTGATTATTTAGATGATTGACCACATCACGAGTAAAATGAACTGTGGCATCGTGTTGATGGTACATGTCTAGCCTTACACGTAATGGTACGTCGTCCAGTAGTTCTGTCAAATAATTTTATAAAAATTCGAAATGCCTGGCTTCAGTAAGACGCTCATGTCGCAAAAATGGACCAATTTATTGATGATTAATCATGCCACACTACGCGTTAACGCTGATTCGATGTTAAAAGTTTATTTCCACCGTAGTACGCGATGTTCGTTGTCACAGTTATTTACGCCATTACGAGTGAACTGAGCCTCATCAGTAAACAAAATGTTTTTGTAAAATGTACGATTTCTGTTTACCTAATGGCTAAATTGCAATCGCGGAGCATGGTAACCTTCGTGAACATTTTTAACGGGATGGATATGGTTTTAAACCATTTCTGCGAAGAGTCTTTCATGTAGTGGTTTGATTAATTTGAAGCCGAGTTGCAATGTGCCTTGTACTTACAGCAAGCAGATCTACGCTCTGCCATGTTAAAATTGCTTCTTCTACGGCTACATCAGGACCAGATTGCCTTTGAGATACAATTCTTGCACGAGTAGCGTTACCATTGCAAAGCACATAATTAAAAATAATATCTGTATATTCCCGATGGGTAAATGTGGTAGGCATTGAAATTTACGTCTTAACTAAATTTACCTAAATTTTGACAGAATTTGCATAGAAAACACTCGTTTTACTTTATGAACGTCCAAATTAATGTGACAATTACAAAGGACTGCCTACACAAAATGATAAAAACTCGGGACGCAGCAAGTGCGTTATGGTAGTGAATTTTTATTGAATGCTTCAAACTTAAATAACTCAATTTTCTACAAAATTAGAGAGTTTAATTTTAATACGTAGTAAGGTCTTTCCTAAGCCAAGATATCCACAAAATTTCATTAAAATAACTTTGTAATTTTCGGTGAAAAAAAATTTTTTCGAAAGAAAATTTAAAATTTGAATAACTCAATTTTCTCTAAACTTAGAAAGTTGAATTTTGGTACATGAGGCAACATATATAGTAAATTTCATTAAAACATCTTTGTTACTTTCGGATAAAAAAAATTTCAAAAGAAAACTCAAAATTTTCCCGGAAAACCCCGTTCGATTTTTCTGGCTAACGAACTCATCCAAGCCATTTATAAAAGAAAGGCACTTTCAAGTTTCATCGAAATCGGTTAATTATTTTTTGAGTTATCAGACGGATACATACATATATATATATATATATATATATATATATATATATATATATATATATATATATATATATATATATTTATATATATATATATATATATATATATATACATATATATATATATATATATATATATATATATATATATATATATATATATATATATATATATATATATATATATATATATATATATATATATATATATATATATATATATTAACATATAAACATTGAAACTGACCCCGGATATGGGTTCTAGGGGTCCTAGTTCGCACTCATTTGAAAGAATTTTCGCAAAGTCTCACCATCGATACCTCTCTATTTTTTTAAATAAAAATTTACTAATTATGCATATTGTGCTTCCTCAATATTCTGTGTATTGTCCAGATAGATAAACCTAAATCTTGAGACCTACTATAATTTCATTCATTTCATTGTCTGCAATTTTGAAACGTTTAACAACTCGTCGTGTTAATATTATTCCATGACTTGACGGCTTACTTTTAATTCTGCTGAATTTTGTTCTATTCATTGGAGCCAAATAAAGGAATCTGTTGTTAAATGTTCGAACTCTTGTCTCAACTATTCTGTTACATTCACCATATATTGAAAACATCATCTGCAGAATAACAAACTGCATGTACAACATTAGTTGTAAACATGCCACTGCCTATCCTCTCATGTGATCCTGATACTAGAGACGTGAAAATCGTCTCGTCGTTCCTACGATTTCTGTGGTGAAAACTTCATGTTAAATAAATATTAAATGCTTCAAATTTGAATAATTCAATTTTCTATAAACTTAGAGAGTTTGGTGTGTAGTAAGGTCTCTCCTAACGCAAGATATCTACCAAATTTCATTAAAATAACTTTGTAATTTTCGGAGAAAAAAAAATTTTCGAAAGAAAATTTAAAATTTTAATAACTCAATTTTTTATAAACTTAGAAAGTTGAATTTCAGTACGTAGTAGGCAACATATATAGTAAATTTCATTAAAACAGCTTTGTTACTTTCGGAGAAAAAAATTTTTTTCGAAAGAAAACTCAAAATTTTCTCGGAAAACCCTGTCCGATTTTTCTGGCCAACGAACTCATCCAAGCCATTAATAAAAGAAAACCACTTGCCAAGTTTCATCGAAATCGGTTAATTATTGTTTGAGTTATCAGACGGATGAGATATATATATATATATATATATATATATATATATATATATATATATATATATATATATATATATATATATATATATATATAGTTCGAGAAACACCTCTTGTGTAACATAGGAGTGATGACCACATTTGGATCATCCTGTATATACATCCCCCTGTATACACACGGGGCCGATCTGTATTCACAGAACCTTCTAGCAAAAGAAGGTCCTGGAATATTCTGGAATGGAAGGCTCGCGAAACAAGGTAGAAGGTACGACGTGTATATAAAGACGAAAGCAAGCCAGGGAGTTCAGTTCAGTTAGTTACAGAATGTTGTAGTGACTCGAAGAAGCAGTAACTAGTGTGAAGTGTTATAGAGTAGCGACTGTAGTTTCAGTGTATTAGCGACTTTTGTACAAATTAGTGATTGTAAGGCCAGATAAACTAAGTGTTTTGTGAGAGAAACATTCTAGAACTTTTATTGTATCCATATTTAGAGAGTAAATAAAGTTGTTTTGTTAAAATTAAAAGGCTCACTTATCCAGAACCCGGAGAAAACGCTACAATATATATATATATATATATATATATATATATATATATATATATATATATATATATATATATATATATATATATATATATATATATATATATATATATATATATATATATATATATATATATATATATATATATATATATATATATATATATATATATATATATATATATATAAACATATAAAAATTGAAACTGACCCCGGATATAGGTTCTAGGGATCCTAGTTCGCGCTCATTTGCAAAAATTTTTGCAAAGTCTCACCATCGATACCTCTCTATTAGTGAATTTTTTTAATAAAAATTCACTAATAGTAATACTTTATTTGCCAAGTAAAACAAATTCGAGAAATAACAATACAAGATTCCAAATTATACCAACATTATTTAACCTTTTATGCATAAATTAATTAATATTTGTTTGCGCAAGATAAATGGAGCCCAAACAATGGCCCATTATAATACAATGTCGCCTTCGCACGGTAAGAACCGCTGAGTCAGCCGCCGTCTTAACGGAGCCAAGAACTTGCAGGTTCAAAGTGCAAGTAGAACGGAATATCACTGTGAGAATCAACA
Organism: Tillus elongatus; assembly: GCA_964006375.1. Classification (NCBI taxonomy): domain Eukaryota; kingdom Metazoa; phylum Arthropoda; class Insecta; order Coleoptera; family Cleridae; genus Tillus; species Tillus elongatus. The sequence goes on from OZ023263.1 coordinate 134,113,049, forward strand.
TCAGCAGATTCCTTGTTATCCAGAGACAATAGTGCCACGCCTGGAGGGAAGACTATAAAGAGGCTAATCACAGAGGTAGAACCGTTCATTCTTGTTCCGAGTTAGTCATTAGCACACCGAGTGCATAGACATTAGATCACATGTAGGTTGATCGTCTTATTTTTAGTATATTATATTATTCATTTTTTTGTAACTAAGTAATTAAGTATTGATTGTTCAAAGTATTAAATAAATTGTTTTAAAAATTCAAACGTCTTAACCGTGAAGTTAAGTGGCGCAGTCGTTAGTATTGGTTAGAAAACCGAGAGCATATCGATTTTTAAGCGTATCGACGCCTAATAACCAATTCGAGCCAAACAGAGCCAAGTTAAAGCAGAAATAGTGGCCAAGCAGAGCCAAATGGAAGCAGCAACCATCGTATTATGGTAAGTTTACTGCTATCCCATTTTACATTTCCAATTTTTTATATGTGTTGTATTGAAACGTTATATGTCTGATTCAGAGGAAGAATCACAAAGTTTATGTAACATAGAGTATAGATTTAGATCAATCAGCATTAGCGACAATAACAGAACAGTAAATTATTCAAATATTAATAAGAGTAGTAATAGTAGCAACATGACAGACCAATTCAAAGAATTTTTCTTAAAAGCTATTCCCGAGTTCGACGGGCAACCAGCCAACGTAGGCAACTTTTTAAAGGCATGTGACTTGGTCATGAATCAGTTCTACGTGCCAAATGAGAATCTGTATATGAATCACTTCTTGCTAAATTATGTTCAAACTAAACTAACGGGAACAGCCCGCCTTATAGTAAATACAAAGATAATTAATACGTGGGCAGACCTGAGAGAGGCCATTGTTCTGAATTTTTCAGACCAAAGAGATGATCATAGTTTATTAGCGGAGATGTTAACCTTGAAACAGCGTAATGCTGAAGACGCACTGTCGTGCGCGAACAGATCCCGTCATATAGAGCAATTGCTCATCTCGAGTTTAATAGCTAACGAGCAAAATGAAGGCGTGCGATTAATTAAGAAAGACATATACCAGAATCAAACATTAAAAGCGTTCTTAGGAGGGTTACGCAATCCGTTAGGGCTCGTCTTGCGTAGTCAAGGACCTTCGAGCATAGAACAAGCTTTGAAATTCGTATTCGCAGAGGAAAATTTCGATTATAGAGATAAAACAATGAATAAGAATTTCAGTAATAGTAATAAATTAGAAGGACAAAACCGTACGTTCTTTCAGAGACAAAATAACCCACCTTTTCAGAATGTACAATTTCAGAGACCTTTCCAAACAAACTTTAGACCATTTCAACAACATAATAACCAAAACAATCACACAAATTCCCAGCCTAGACAAAATCAACACTTTGTACCAAGGCAAAATTTTTCGAGTCAATTTAGGAGACCCAACTTCAATAATCAACCGGGTCGACCCAATGTAAATAATAATGCTAACAGAAATTATCACGAACCAATGGAAGTAGATAGTTCTAACACTAGACTGTCATTACCAAGGAGAGCAGCTCACGTAAATAATATAGAATTTAATGAAAACGAAGTAAATGAAACAAATTACGATGTAAATTATGTAAACGAAGAATTAAATTACGAAAATTCGCCAGCCGAGGAATACGATATCCAACAGCGAAATTTTCCCACTGCAGGGCCCTCAACGAGAGAACCGTGATAGATATAAATAATATGAATACATTATGTAAGTTACCGTATATAGAATTAAATGAAATATCAGGTAAATTTTTGTTAGACTCAGGATCTTCAAAAAATCTTTTGAATCCTGCTGTAGCATATTATAAGTTCCCTAAAAACATATTTACGCATGATTTTACCATACGCACCGTACATGGCATTTCGAAGCACTGTAAGCGTGCACGTATTAAACTTAAATCGATTTCAGAGGAAATACAAGAGTTCTGCCTGTTTAACTTTAACACATTTTTTTCGGGATTGATTGGGATGGAATTTCTGAAACGAAACGAAGCTAAAATAGATTTTAAGGAGCACAAACTGTATATAGGCAAGAATATTATACCAATAAAATTCACAGATCTTAGCGTAAGTCGATCGGGACAAACAGAAGCCAACGCAGATGGTTTAAAGCTACCCGAGACTCATTTAAATTTAAACAATATAATAACCCAGCAGTATTTCATACGTAATGAAGAACTTGAGACAATTAATCACGTACTAAATAATAACCAAGCTTATAATGTAAGAGATAGGCCATTCAGCAGATTAAATAAACAATATGCATCTGAAACCAGATACAGCCAAAGGAGAAGCCCGTTATTTAAGTCAATCACGGGGAATCTCGATTCACAAGATGGGGAACGCATTCAACAAGCATTAGAAGTCTTAACGACAGATCAAAATAAAATTCATGAACTTTTTAGGTCTCAAAAATCATGCTCGAGGCAATAGTCGAGTTTAATAACACGATAGTAGGATTGAGTCATAACCAAGGCACGATAGTAAATAGGATAAATGAATTAGGTAATACAGTAGAAAGCCTGCGAAGTGAACAATTAACTCACTATCATCGCATTAAGATCCTAGAGTTACTCATGCAGCTAGGACAATTATTAAACAATATTCAAGAGATAGCACTAACAACAGAAAATGCCATCACTTTTGCAAAATTAGGAATCTTTCACACATCCATACTAAAACCAACATTTATAATAAAAGAAATCAATAAAATCCAAAATTATGCAACTAATGCTAAAGTAATAACAACCACTGATCTAAATCTATACGAAAAAGTCTTTAAAATAAAAGCCGTCCAAAACAATTTCAAAATTATATTTCAAATAGAAATACCTCTGGTAGATGAATCAGAATATGATTATTATCAATTATGTATATACCTGTCCCTAGAAAGACACACCTTTTTACCATGATAATTCCTAGAACCAAATACCTTATCCTAAGCAGTAAACGATATGCCTATCGTAATGAAGAATGTCAAAATTTAAAGAACCAAATATATTTTTGCAAAGACGACAATCCAACAACCATGAATGATCAAAACCCATGTGAAATAAAGCTAATAAAATTTCAAAAACCTATTAACAATTGTAATCAAGAATTAGTCAAAATTAATAGAATCACAGTTTCGAGATATGGAACCAGTCAGTATATAGTTATAGCACCCGAAGAAACTAACGCCAGAATAACTTGCAAGGAACAGGAGTGGACCAACATCATCAAGGGTACAAAATTAATCAACCTGCAACCAAATTGCCAATTAACCATAGGCAACAAAATCTACAAGACCGGCCCAGCAACAGCAGAAACACAACAACTATTCAACCTGCCTACACTAGAAACCCCCATTCCAGAAGATCAACCAAATCCAGGACCAGTACCCGAAATATCATTAGAAAACGTACAGCTACACAACATCAATCAAATCCAACACCAACTTCAAAAAATTAAACAAAATATACCAGGACCTATAACAATACCAATCCATCACCTGAGTATATGGACAATATTACTGTACATAGCTGTCTTAATAACCATCACAACGATAGCCGTCCGAATGGGGTTGAAGAAACGAAGAACCCGCAAAGAAGATAAAGGAACAAAAACAGGAACCACCGAGTCCGGATTTCCGTTGAAAATCCGGAACGAACCATAGCTTCGTCTTTAAAAAGGGGAGGAGATAAATGGAGCCCAAACAATGGCCCATTATAATACAATGTCGCCTTCCCACGGTAAGAACCGCTGAGTCAGCCGCCGTCTTAACGGAGCCAAGAACTTGCAGGTTCAAAGTGCAAGTAGAACGGAATATCACTGTGAGAATCAACATCAGCAGATTCCTTGTTATCCAGAGACAATAGTGCCACGCCTGGAGGGAAGACTATAAAGAGGCTAATCACAGAGGTAGAACCGTTCATTCTTGTTCCGAGTTAGTCATTAGCACACCGAGTGCATAGACATTAGATCACATGTAGGTTGATCGTCTTATTTTTAGTATATTATATTATTCATTTTTTTGTAACTAAGTAATTAAGTATTGATTGTTCAAAGTATTAAATAAATTGTTTTAAAAATTCAAACGTCTTAACCGTGAAGTTAAGTCGCATTTACTATTTAAAACTTTCAAATTTTCACATTAAATAGATTTTCACTGATTCCATACTTACATCTAATATAAAAATACAAACGAAACAATCTAGAAACTACTTAACCTACTTAAATTTCTAATCTTTTTAAATTTACTTACTACACTAAGTGAAGAATAGAACCTGTGATGAGCACCGATAAGCACACTTGGAGAACCTAAATCACCACAACACATTTAAAAAAACTTGGCGATCGTTTCACTAACCAAGTTAGCGCCATCAGAGGATGAATAATTCTAAATAGCTTATATCCACAACTCTATTTATATTCTTCTGCAGGTAGTCGGTCACTAACGATTTAGGGACGTTCAACGACACCAAAATTAACATATTTCGTTTGGCGCAAAACATTTTCTACAAAAAGAACTATAAAAAACTTGCTAGGTAACCCAAAAGACAAAGATAGTACGACCAAAATTACGGTAATTTATGAAAGAAGTTGTAAAGATTGTGATCTTAAATACGTCGGACAAACAAAAAGATCTACTGGAATTAGATTCAAAGCAGAATTAAGATACGGTACTATAGATAGATATTCCGTCGCCAGGCATATTTGGGACAATAATCACCACGTTAATGAAGAGAATCTAAAATTAATAAAAAATGTTAGATAACCGGGACAGCTAAACGCCTTCGAGAGTATATTGTATTGCTAACTATAATAATAATACAAAAATTATGAAACTCGCTCCGCCGCCTACGACTAGTCTCCTGATATATTGCTTTCTAAAATAAATACCAGCAGAAGCATGTCCGATAAATAAGAAAAGAATACAGATATTTCCGCCAAACGAAATATGTTAATTTTGGTGTCGTTTAACCTCCCTAAATCATTAGTGACCTACTACCTGCAGAAGAATATAAATAGAGTTGTGGATATAAGATATTTAGAATTATTCATCCTCTGATGACGCTAACGTGGTTAATGAAACGATCGTAAGGTTTTTTAAATGTGTTGTGAATATCCATATTCAAGTGTGCTTATTGCTTAATTTACTTATATGATACTCAGTTGACCACCAATCTTATTGTACAGCATTGTGTATTATTTCCATGTGGAAGTACCCTGGTCGATGTTTTATTAGGGGGTAGAACCACAGCAGGTAGAACTATCCGTTACAATTTGTCACACATTTTTTTAGCCTGAAACCACTTTAACATACCCTTGAGACCTTTTGCTGTAGTATCACAGCATAAATTATATATCTATGCTGTGGCAGTATCATTTCTTATGTTTAAAGGCACTTCATTGAATAGCAACTATTAATAAAAGCAACCTATCGGCCAACGGTAGTGCGATTCATTTTTCTTAGTTAAAATGGGCAATATCTTAGTAACGGTTGACATTTGACCATATGTTTATTAGACTTTTTGCTTGCTTTGGTTCTCTGAACACGCTATCCAAATACGGGGGTGTCTCACGAATCACACTGTATACATTTATATATTTTATTTATTTATTTATTTCTCTATTTGCTTATTTGCCAACAACAATTAATACAAATTTACATTTAAATTTTACAACAAAAATGTTAAAGCACATATGTATACTTATCCTCGTGCGTGCTTCGCCTTATAATTAGTAATATTATTAAAGCATACACTACAACAATTTTACATTAGATATCTGATTGTCCTTCACTATTTGAATTCTCAGACATCCCACCATCCGCTGCCCACACACTCTCACCTCTATTCCAATGTGAAAAATAAGGTAATCCTTCAACAACAATCGCTCGAAGATTTCTATCCCTCTAACGTCTATCTGTTTGAAACCGTCCTATTTTCCACTTAATCTACACGAGACATAAGTAGAAAACAACATTGTCTCCAACTAATACACAGTCAAAAGTAACTACTTTAACTTATACACACATTTATACTTCCCCACATACCGGGGGGGTGTGGTCCCTTAGCCTGGTCGTGCGCTGGTCGTTCTCTTGATTGATCGACGCGTGACTTAGCTACTGGACTCCTAGAGGCTGGCTCCATGTGCCATGCCTGGCACGATTGTCGGCAATGGGAATAACGCCCAGGGCTGATGGTCTACTAAAGGCTCACTCCTTCTCACACACGCCACACACACGCATACAACCACAGACACGACACACATAGATCGGGTTGAAGGTTTCTCGGGCTTCCACGTGGACTCCGAGTGGAGCCTGCTCTGGACTGGCAGCGCTGTGAGTAGGTATAGATGATTCCTTCTGAAACCACCACCCACCACCCGGGTGGTGGAGGTGGTGGAGCTACTGAACTGACTCAGCCGCATCCCGACCTAACCCGAGCACAGGGTGGTGGAGCCACTGACCAAACCTAACCACCCCCGACCGCCCCCGACCTAACCCGAGCACAGGGTGGTGGAGCCACTGACCAAACCCGACCGCGCCCGACCTAACCCGAGTAGTTCCGCCACCTGACACCGAACCTAACCCGAATATCTCCGCCACCTGACTTCGTATTTAACCCGAAGATTTAGCGAACTGACTGGGAGATGACGTAATCAAATTCAAAAGCCAGCTAACCTGTATTAGGCAAACGAGGAGTCACCATTTAAAATAACATGCGTAATAAGAAGTTAATTATTAGTAATAAATATAAACCACTTGCCAAAGACACCTAACCTGAGAAGTATATCAAAATAAGTAATACGTAATAAATATAAACCACCTATTAAAGACACAGAACCTGAGGATTACATCAAGATAATTAATATAAAACACTGGGATGAAAAAAATTAACTCGATCGAATTAAATGAAAGCGAAATAAAACGTTATGATTTTATTCCAAACGCTTAAATATTACATCAGCTGATTAACCGTTATCACAAGTCTTTCCGGTTTAGTTGAGTGACCAGCTAATAACCTCAGTTTAAATCATCAGCCGGGCGCGGTCATGAAAATTATGTGTTTTGCAGTAATAGTTTTTGGAATCTTACCTAATATGCATCAGATGTTTAAGTGTATTACTGTTTGATTACATTTAAATAAAACAGGGCTATTTTTTAATAGCTGGAGAGGCTATATGTCTTACATAACGAATTGTCCTTTTGTAAATATGTTTACAGGTGCTATTAATGTGGAACTAGTTATTTTTGTGAAAAATCAGAACTAAAACGTTTTACGAAAATAATCTATGTCTGAAGGCGATGATTATGTGTGGTGAGTTATTGTTTTACTAGCAATTTTGTAGAAATAAGCTAAACGCAGCAAGTGCGTTATGTTAGCAAATTTTTATATACTTTTAAATAGAAGTAAATACCTTTTAGTGAATTTTCTTAGAAAAAATTCACTAATGAGGAGATCTCGACTTATGAATTTTGAAAAAATTTCTTCAAATGAGCGCGATCTAGGACCCCTAGAACCCATATCCGGGGTCAGTTTCAATTTTTATATGTTTATATATATATATATATATATATATATATATATATATATATATATATATATATATATATATATATATATATATATATATATATATATATATATATATATATATATATATATATATATATATTTATATATATATATATATATATATAAACATATAAAAATTGATATATATTTATATATATATATATATATATATATATATATATATATATATATATATATATATATATATATATATGTATCACACCGATAACTCAAAAAATAATGTGCCGATTTTGATAAAATTTGGCATGTACTTTTCTTTTGTAAATAGCTTGGATAAGTTCGTTAGTCAGGAAAATCGGACGAGGTTTTCCGGGAAAATTTTGAGTTTCCATTCGAAAAAAATTATTATCTCAAAAAGTAATTAGCCGATTTTAATAAAATTTGGCATGTACCTTTCTTTTGTAAATAGCTTTGATAAGTTTGTTAGTCAGGAAAATTGGACGAGGTTTTCCGGGAAAATTTTGAGTTTTTATTCGAAAAAAATTTTTATCTCAAAGAATAATACGCCGATTTTGATAAAACTTGGCACGTACGTTCCTTTTGTAAAAGGCTTTGACAAGTTCGTTAATCAAAAAAATCGGACGAGGTTTTCCGGGAAAATTTTGAGTTTTCATTTGGAAAAAATTTTTATCTTAAAAAATAAAAAATCTATGATAACCAAATTTGGTAGGTAGGTTTACGATATAAAAAGCAAACTATATACCAAAATTTAGATTTCTATGTTACAAGAAAAAAAAGTTATAAAATATTTTGTGCCAGATCATTTCTATGAAAATTCACTACCATAACGCACTTGCTGCGTCCAGGCTTTTTATACTTTATCCAATACTGACAGCTTTAATATTATTATTATGGGACAACTGTTTCACATTATTTTTTTGATATATAAATGAGCGTAAAACCTGGGTACAGCAAGTGCGTTATGGTAGCGAATTTTCAGATAAATCTTCTGACACTAAATATTTGCAAACTTTTACATAAATAAGCTGATACAAAATATTTTAGCATAATTTGTTTTTGCTATATAGTTTTATATCACAAACTTACGAGCGTTATATAAATGAGCGTAAAACAAAATTAACTTGAAGACAGCAAGTGCGTTATGGTAGCGAATTTTCTACAAGCTTAAAACCTGGGTACAGCAAGTGCGTTATGGTAGCGAATTTTTATATAAATTATTTGGTGCAAATTATTTTATTAGAAAATTGAAATATATGTTTTTGCTATATAGTTTTTATATCGTAAACCCACCAAATTTGTTTCTTAGACAACGGTTTAAGGTTAGAAATAAAACATTCGATTGTAATACAATTAATTTATCAGGAGTAATAAGATTTACATACAAAATATTACATAATGGCTCTTACAATACCAGTTAGAGGTTTATATTCAAATGCACAATCATGAATAATTAAACAGTAAGCTCTCGATCTATATATATATATATATATATATATATATATATATATATATATATATATATATATATATATATATATATATATATATATATATATATATATATTCTATATTCGAAATATATGTCATCACCCGGTTTAACTTTGACGCTGACTAAATTCTCTGCCGACGTATATTTTCCAATAAAAAAGATGACCACATCAGATTTGGGATTTCCAACAACCTCATCTATTTCTGCATCGAATTCAAAAATATAGTTATGTGAAATATGGTCGATCAGGGAGATTCTGCGGAGAATTCTTTGGGATCTCTCTCCACGGCTAGATATGAAGAGTGTTTGCCATCGCTTTTTCCTTACCATCTTCATCAATTTGTCTACCAAACTTATCCAAAGGTCATGTTTAGACTAATTGAGTTTGACAGTGCTTGCTTTTATATGCCGTTGATGAACTTAAGTCGTTTTATCGTCTATCTATAATTGCTAAGTGTTTTGCATTCATACGATCAACTCCCTGGCACTTTTGAGAGGACATCTTAAAGTTATTTTAATATGGAAAGTCTCAGTCATAATATTTTCCACATAGTTAAAATGCATGATGTCACCAGACTTTATTTTCCTGCCAACCAGTTCATCTGCAGATGTTTGTTCTCCATTAAAAAAGATTATCACTTCAGATGCTGGTGTTATATTAAATTTATCTATTTCTATTCTTATTCTATTCCTAAGGATTTTTGTACGCGTTAAATTAGGTGCTAGAAAACTTCTGCTATAAAATCATTTTTTGCCAAAATATGTTAATTACATTGTTTGAGACAGTTATTTATTTAGCTTGTTCACATCGTTATAAATTTTTCTTCCGAAATTATCTGAAGTCACAGTCGCACTGGTAATGCACAAGAAAAATGACGTTTATTTATACAATTATATATTTCTCCCTCAACTCTTCAATTATTGAAAGTGTCATTCTCATTGCCGATATTACCAGCATTTCTAGATGCAAAAAGGAGTCTCAATCTATTAACTAACTGGTTAGGATCATCCCAGTAAAGATAGTTTGTCGACTTCTCACTCCACGTCATAAGTCCGTGTCCTGGGTGCGTTCTTGTAGGAAGCGTAAAAGTGGATTGTGAACCAGAGCCCGGACTTTTCGCATTTGGCTGAATTACAGTCCTATACTTTCTGTATTTATTATCGACAATTTGCTCATTTGTATTATAGAATTAAAATGTCATTATACTTGTACGCATCTTTATCCGCATATCCGATGGGCTCTTTCTTAAACAGTAGTTCGTATAGACCTGGAATACCTGTATATTTGACTCCCTTAATAACGATATCATCCTTATCAAAATTAACTTCAGTCACCGGTGTGAAATTTGCCAGTCATTAAGTTATGTCTTATTCCGTATTTATGATCTAAAGTGTATCTTATTATCTCTTCAACATATTGCCTAGGTAGTGGTGAATATTGTTGTAAATAGATAATAAAGGACGGATCATTTACCATTCTATCAATATCGGCTCTTGTACATTCCAGAATATATGCTGAGACGTCAGAAATTTCAGGTTGTGCAGAAAACTTCTTCATAATTAGAAAATTCGGGTGCAAATAAGCGTTGATGTTGTTGTGATTAGGCTTAACCTTTTCTGTTTTTATATCAGAAATAAGTTTTTTTAGAAGTTCGGAGATGGGTCTCAACTCCTCTTCTCTTTTGAGTGAAGATTAGAAAATATGAGCTTTCAAATTTTGCAATTTCCGTTTCAAAGCTTTTCTCGTTTTTAGAAGTTCTCTGGTAACATTTTCACTCATCTTGTTCACTTGTTTGACATATACTGCTGAACTAAAATCTTGTTTAATCTATATATAAATAAACGTCAAAGCCTTTCCTGTATCTACCGCAATGGGTAGGATATTCCTTATTTATAACCAAACAACTCTTTCCAACAGTAAGAACACAACATTTCTGAAACGGCATGTCAACATTAACGTTATCGTCATATACGTGTTTCAAATTAGTGTTATCTTGTTTGAATATGATCAACAAATTTGATATATCTCGAATCAGCTGTTTCGGTATTGAAAAACAAGTCTGACATAAATAAAAGCAAACAGCTTTATTGTGACGCCAGAAACAAAAATAGTTCCTGATAATGCTTTGATTGCAACAAACTATATCATCAAATATAACTACGGAATTTGGCTTCATCTGATCAGGGGTGAATATCTTATTTCTGTCATAGTATTCTGAATAGCCGATCATTTTCATAGGTTGCAAAAGAGATCTGAGATATTGATATTCTGCTTGGTTCAAGGACTTAGAATACACATATATGTTTTCAAATCTAAGACCGTTCGCATGCTCCAAAAGTGAAACCATAACATTTGTTTTTCCACAGCCAGATGCGCCTACTAAAATGCCTCTCTTAATATCATTTCCTATCAACGTACAATGTCTATTACACTTTTCACTTCCAAAGGTGTTGTCATGGTTTTTGATGGGTAACCGCAACGTTTGCTGTTCCGCTCTCATGTTACAGTATGCATCGCCCAAATGGGAGAAACGACTTATATACCAAGTGTGGATGCCGCCGAAAAGTGATTGTTTGCGAGATGGAAGCAGACATGGAGCTAAATGCTACATTGCTGATGTTAGTAGAATCGAAAATATATATACTGGCAAGCTACTTACGAAATTTGTCACAATCACTACGTCTTCCAACGCGATAAGATGAGAGTGAATATGTCATCTGTTAAACTAAAGCGACTGTTAGCAGTAGTAACAGCGTTCTGCAAAATGAGAAATTCACTTTAAAAGGGTAGGGGTTTGACGAAAAAGAGGAACACTGATCCAGAAAAGGCGATCTAGAAAAAGTCTGGACGCAGCTAGTGCATTATGGAATTAAATTTACATAAAATGTTTCTAATAGCAAATATGTCTCTTTAATGCAAGCAGGCACCAATTTGGTTACCGGTGTAGGGGGAGGGATCAGCCCAGCACATCTTGTGCGAGTGTAAAGCTCTGGACCGCAAAAGACAACTGATCTACGGTCAGTCAGACCGGAGACAGAGCAATATAAAACTTCACCCTACCAATCGCTGTGCAGGCTAGTTCAAGGCACAGTGATTTTGGAATGGGTGGAGTAAGACTAAGGGTATGCACAATCAACTAAAGGTTGCAGTGCTATCGGGGCGGCAAGGCCGCGGACGAGCCCTGGGGGGAAAAAAACTGAAAAACTGAAGTTTAATATTCAGTATGAACGTATAGACACATCAATTTACATCTGTTTGACCATAGAGTAATATGTATTTTACATTGACATAATACATTACCAGCAGCTCAAACCTAGACGCTCGTCTCGCGACAGAAAAAACTTGGTGATGTATGGCAGAGTTGTTTTTTTCCTTCTTTTAGCTTTTAATTAGACAAACTAATGTCAGGGCAGGTCAAGAAGGCCAGTTGGGAGGATTGTAGGAATAGCTCCTCAGGACGTCTTTTATTACGTTAAAATGGCAAAAAACTTACCAATTTTTTACTGTCGTGAGACGCAGTGGGCATCCTATTGTCTAATTAGGACAAAGCATTGTTTATTTTATTTGTAACACATATTATACATACATTTTATCTTTCTGCTCTCCTTCCTTATATGAACTTTAAGTATGCCAAATCTCACACTGCCCCGTGCGCACAATGTGCGTAAAAAGGGATACAAGTTTTTTCATCATGTATTATAACCGTATAATTGAAACTTCTACCAAAGCATCAGAAAAAGGGTTTGTTTGAAATTCATTTTCTGAAAATATTTAAGTAAAATGAAGGACAATGTCGGCTTAATCTGAAATTTGAGGCTTTATAGAACACATAAGCCTTATTGGCTTTAGGTTATCTAGAACATGTCCATTTTGACGTTTCGAAACGCGACTTTGGAGTTTTAAGAAGAAATACTATTATGCTTATAACTTTTTTCCCTTATGACGTTGAGATACAAATTTTGGAACGTTGTTTTCTTTTTCTGATATAAACCGGCGTACCAATTCGGTTGTCATAGTTTTGTTATTTCCGGAGATATAAAAATTTACCCAAAGAAAACACAACATTTTCTGAGAAAAACCAGTCCGATTTCCCTGGCTAACGAAATTATCCAAGAGACTTGCCAAAGTAAGGTACTCACCAAATTGTATCACAATCATCAGTCCATTATTTTTTGAGTTATTGGTGTGACACACACACAGATATATATATATATATATATATATATATATATATATATATATATATATATATATATATATATATATATATATATATATATATATATATATTGGGTTCCAGGGTTCCTAAATAGCGCTCATTTGAAGACATTTTTTCAAAATTCAAAATTCACACGTCCAGATCTCCTCATTAGGACTTTTTTAAAGAAAATTCACTAAAAGCAGAATCACGACACCTCCTAAGATTGACGGTTTTTTTTACCAATGTTATTACCTGTTTTGGGAGTATAAGGTGCTTTAGCCGGAGGCGGGGAGAGCATAGTCAAGGCAGTAATAGACGTTTTCTGAGAAAAACCAGTCTAATTTCCCCGGCTAACGAAATTATCTAAGAGACTTGCCAAAGTAAGGTACTCGCCAAATTTTATCACAATCGGTCCATTATTTTTTTTAGTTATTGGTGTGACACACACACACACACACACACACACACACACACACATACATATATATATATATATATATATATATATGTATATATATATATATATATATATATATATATATATATATATATATATATATATATATATATATATATATATATATATATATATATATATATATATGGGTTCCAGGGTTCCTAGATAGCGCTCATTTGAAGACATTTTTTTCAAAATTCACAAGTGGCGATCTCCTAATTAGGACTTTTTTTAAAGAAAATTCACTAAAAGCAGAATCCTAACACCTCCTAAAATTGGCGGTGTTTTTACCAATGTTATTACCTGTTTTGGGAGCATAAGGTGCTTTAGCCGGAGGCGGGGCGAGCATAGTCAAGACAGTAGTAGATGCGAAGAATGCGGATAAAGCTTTACGGAAAACGAATAGACATAATAAGGCTATGGAAAACCTTAACAAAGGGTCAGGTTTATTTTTAAAACCGTATCAACTAATTAATTCTTTTTTAAGTGATGGAGTTGATAATATAATTACTGGAAACAGCAAAATGTTAAACCCTTCAACTTCGTCCCCTGTGGGTCCGGGGACTAACTAAAAGAATAGGCCCAAGGTAACTCCTGCCTGTCGTACGAGGCGACTAATCGGAGTCAAGCAGGGGACTTTTCCTTTACGTGATAGTAAAGGATTTTTTCACGCCCTATGAGGTACCATCATCATGGGGCCGGTGAAGTCCCGACAGACGTTTCCGGTTCTGGTGTATGAGTTGGTTTCCCTTATAAAAAAATGATGATGGCTCCTCCATTTACAAAAGATTCCGGGGCAAAAGTATCCCTCCATTCGTATCTCCGGGAGAGGGGTGTACAGGGGGCGCGGCATCAAGATTTAACATATCCTTCTCCAATATATGTGACCTAAATTCTAACCTGAACATTGTCCACCATTTCCTCCAGGCTAATAGGCCATAACTCCTCTTCCTCACCTAAACCCAAATCAGTGCCAAAACAGCCACTAATCACCTTAATTTCCCGGGGTATGAGCTCCTTACTTCCTCATGGAGACGTGTGCGCATACGTCCGTAGCAATCTACCCTGCACCAGACTTCCCAATTTAGAATCTGGAAGAAAAGACATACTTTGGAGGAAAATCTCTCTCAGGGCTGAAACTAAATTCATCTGTTGCATCTACCGGTCACCTTCCGACAACAACTCTGTCCAGCTCTTCGACTACCTTTCTGAAAAAACCGACCATCTGATTTCTGAATATCCTTCCTCCGAGGTCACTCTTCTTGGTGATTTCAATCTCCATAATAAGGAACGGCTAGGATCCTCAAAAACCGATCCACAAGGGAGAGCAGCGGAGGCTTTTGCAGTCAGCAATTATTTAGCCAATATGGTTCAGCAACCTACTTACTTTCCTCGCATCCAAACACACAGCTCAAATCTCTTGGATCCCCCTCTTACTACAAAACCTGAATGCTATAGGATATCAGTCACCCCCCCTTGGTCGCTCAGACTACGGCATGGTCACTTGTTCCTGCGCAATCCAACCCGAGGTCACACAGTCATCAGACCCACGTATCATTTGGCACTACAACTCCGTGAACTGGGACGAAATTTGGAATTACTTTTCCTCATTTCCATGGGCGTCTGTCTGTTTCTTTCATCCTGACCTCTCTGATATCTCACAAAACGTCACCGAAAGTATCCAAGCTGGCATGGAATTATTTACTACATGTACACAGAAAACCTCTTCAGCCACTCAAAAGCCCTGGTTCTGTAAATCCTGTGATAAGGCCAGATTTGAAAAGGTCAAAGCTCACAAGACGCTTCTACACCATCCAAGTCAAGAAAATCGTTAAGCATTTAACGACGCAAGAAACCGCTATGTCCGCATTCTTTCAGAGGCAAAAAACTCGTCTAATAATCACATCAAAAACAAAGTACTCTCATGCTCCAACGGCAGAAAACCCTTTTGGACTCTTGCTAAATCTATTGGGAATAATTTCTGCAAGAGCACGTTCCCACCTCTTGTTTCAGGGGATGAAATTGTTTCTACCGCCCTGGGCAACGCTGAACTTTTGCCTCGTTCGCCGGCAATTCTGCTCTCAACCCACCTCCAAATGTTCAACCACCAACTGTTCTCAATGTCGCGCATATAATGACGGATATCATTTTCAAAACTAAAAAGGTACGAAATATTCTCTCTTCTCTTAATACCAGGAAAGCCTTTGGCCTGGACGAGATCCCAGCACCTGTTATCAAAAAATGCGCACCAGAACTTGCTCCTGTCCTGACTCGTCTGCTTCAGACACCTTACAATAGAGGCATATTCCCTAGTAACTGGAAAACTGGTCGAGTACAACCGGTCCCCAAGAAACTACAGGCCTATTTCTCTCCTTTCAGTCGTCTCTAAAGTAATGGAAAACAAAGTCTAATCCACGACAGGTAGTATAGATTCCGTTAGCGCAGATCAACTGCCGACTTCCTTTCTTTTGTCACCCATTCTTGGAACAAGTCTATGGAACTACACGGTGAATCCCAGATTGTCGCTTTAGACATATCCAAAGCATTCGACCAGATCTGGCACGCAGCGCTGCTTAATAAACTTCGGGCCTATGGCCTACCACCAAAACTCTGCACCTGAAGAGCAAATTTCCTCTCCAACCGGAGCATTTCTGTTGTAGTGGATGGTCATTCCTCTAAGCTGTATCCAATTAATGCAGGATTTCCTCCACCAAATCTCAGTCTTGCTCTCTTTCTCATTAGAGATACACCACCCCTAGATCCATCACAACGAGCAACCAAGTTATTCAAAGTAATGGGTCCTTTTCACTTGTTGGCATTTCTGTAGATCGAAAGTATTTGGCACCAACATGTCACATCAATTGCAGAAGCGGCTGCTAAGAAATAAGGTTTTCTCTTCCGGGCTCGCAAATACTTTTCACCTGCTAATCTCTATACCTTATATACTTCACAAATAAGGCCCAACCTCGAATACTGCTCCCACATCTAGGGTGCCACTGCGGCTTCTACACGCGCTATCCTGGACTTCATTCATAAAAGAGCTATACGTCTCATCGGTGACCCTACTGACGTGCTGTTGATGACCTCTCTCTCTCTCTCTTATAGATATCTGCACGGGCACTGCTCAAAGGAGCTTTCTTCCATAGTTCCTCCACCTGCTGCCTCCACAGGTCTACCAGGGGAACAGAGCGAATGCACCCTTTTACTGTCCAGGTCACCAAAAGTAGAACATCTTGTTATGCCCGCCCTTTTGTCTCGAGGACTTCCAAGTTGTGGAATTCCTTGCCGGCACCTGTTTTTACTTCTCCGAACCTCCAAATCTTCAAGTCCAGAATTTACAAGTTGCCTCTTTCCTCCTTGTCGACACCCACGATACGATAGTATCTAGATTGTAAGCCCTCGTGGTGTGTTGATGAAATATAAAAAAAACTGCGGTCAACTCTGCTTATGATTTCTATATAATAAGCAACATTAGTTTAATTTATCACTCGCAACCATTGAATCATGTCTTACGCATTTGCGTTTTTGCAATCGCAATCAGTGCTAAGTTCAAATTTCAATCCTCCGATCTTTCTTGATAAGAACTCAGAATATGTGATCGGTTTAACAAATTTTGAAACATTTAACGCCATCCCCAATATAGATGAAACAAGTAATACCTTTTGTTATGGTACACAGACTATAATTATTCCAACAAGTTCTTACGAAATAACAGATATACATCAATATTTGCAGAGTAAAATGGGAAAATAAACACTGGAGCTCAATGCGAATAACAACACCCTTAAAACAACTTTAAAATGTAGTCAAAGTGTGGATTTCTTAAAACCCAATTCGACGGCAAACTTTTAGGGTTCAGTAATAAGGTTTTGAAAGCAAATGTTGTTCATAAATCGGAAAAGCCTGTGGAAATTATAAAAGTAAATAATATATGCATTGATTTCAACATCTTTTCTGGCTCATATAATAACGGTAAACCGGTACCACCAGGGTATAAAATAGTATAAACCCCTCAGAATGTCATTTACTTTCCAGTCACCATAAAGACAGTTACTAATATAACCATCAAGATTCTTGATGAAGGCGGAAACCTAGTCCACTTTAGAGGTGAAACTGTCACAGTCAAAGTGCATTTGAAAAAAGTTAGCTAAATGATTGTCCTCTATAATGTTTCTTCCACTAAATGCTATTTGCCGGCGCTAGAGTATAACAATAAGGATGCAAAAGAAAAATTCCATAGTGTAAAAACGTCTAAGCAGCCGACAGTACGTAATCGTCGTTTTCTAAAATCGTTAGGTTTTCAGCCGCAATGAATATTCTAGACGTCGCCCAAAAGGTGGTTGATGGTTGATGATGATTCCGTGGTAGATTATAAACTACACACCTATCGATAATTTTTCTCTTAAAAATTTGAGCAGAACGATTAAATGCGACTATCCATACAAGAATTAGATGCATATTCCCTTCCTTCTGACAGTTATCTATACATAGGAGGTAAATTAAGCAAAGGTGATGGAACTGTAGGAAACACATTATTTTTTGTCAACAATGCCATAGCACACCTGTTTAGTGAAATTCACTATGAGTTAAACAGTGTTGTGATAGATTCAGTGCGAAATGTAGGGCTCACTTCAACTATGAAAGGGTACGTATCAGTAGATTCTAATGATAGCGCCAAGTTGCAAAATGCCGGATGGTTCCCTAAAAGCGCAGGTAGCTGAACGTCTAAAAATTGATATCAATGGACATTTCAACGTTTGTATTCTCTTTTCACATTTATTGGGATTTTTTGAAGATTATCGCAAGATTATTATAAATATGAAACAAGAGTTATTGTCATCTACATTTAAGATCCCGCCAATGTTGCTCTAGTTGCAGATAAGTCAAAAATTCAGCTTTATAAAATATACTGCAATGTTCTTCATGTTACACCTTCCATTTCTCAACCGCTGTACTTTTCTAAGCTAATTTAAAAAAAAAACATTGACATTCCCCTCGCTTTTAGAAATTGGGAACTAATAGAATTTCCTGTCAAACAACAAGACATACTTGGCCGGTGAAGACAAGCAAAAAACTCGAATCTCCAAGTTACATAATTGCAGGTTTTCAAACAACCAGGAAAGAAGATGTTGAAAAAGACATGGGTAAGTTCGATCATTGAAACTTACGAAACTTTAGAGTTTTCCTCAATAGTGAAAGGTATCCGTCCCATGATTTAAATTTAAATTTCGATTAAAATAATTTCGCATCACTTTACGACATGTATTCAAAATTTCAAGAACCTTATTCCGAAAAAAGAAAACGAACCCATTTCTACTCCCAATGAATTTAGAGGAACTAAATTCGTTCACTCTGCGCACGCCCTGGAGTAACTATTAAAGCAATTAGATCCACATCTCTTCACTTATTTCAATTACATCCTTCACGTTTAAGGACGTCTTGAAGACGCACATAAAAAATTTAAGAAATTAAAATGTGAAATAGAGTCGTACTGTGTGATGAGTAAGATTTTTAAGAATTTTTCTAAAGTTAACTTGTAAAAGTGATATTAATTCTTGATGTACAAGGTTTCAAATTAGAAAACAATACATTTCTTCCTAAAGAATTAGCAGCGTCTGATGGAAGAAGAATTTGCCACTTCATATTTAAACCACCTTTCAGTATAGATTCCCTTCCACCGGACTTATCAAGACAAGTTAGATGGGTTATGAATTATCATCACTGCATCGATTGGAAAACAGGTTTCACTTCAGTTTACAATTTTGGTGAAATTACGTCCATCTGAAAGGAAAAGAAGAGGCTTCCTACATTAGAAAATATTCTGACACAAGTAGGTATAGATGGTTCGTTCTGAGACCACCACCTTCCACCACCCGGCCACTGCGTCGGCAAGCGCCGGATTGACGTCCTAGTAACGTCACTGTATGTAGAGCCAATAGTGGACAAACCTGAGATAATGTAATCCAAGATCGCGGCCAATATGGCTGATCGGAAGTGAAAAACCCGAGAAATTTGATTTTTTTACCGAGAGGTGGCACCATCTGTCAAAGTAAGAAAAGCCGCTATTTTGATTTTTGGTAACGTGACGTACGCAAAGATGGCGGTTTGCGCATGCGCAAATACAACTATGTTATTAAGCGGTATAGAGGTATAGTGTGTGATGTCATGTTACTGGCCTTGGCCAGCAGAATATAATGCCGCTGCCGGAGGCGGTGGTTGGGGGGCAGCGGTGACGGCGAGGCAGCGCAAACCTAACTTTGTTATTAAGTGTCGTAGATGTATAGTGTTTGGTGTCATATTAATCGTCTCGACGAGTAGAAATCAAATTTGGCAACATGGTGCCCATATTGGTGAAATCGAAGTAAACAAACACCGGATGTTTGCGGTTTGCAAGTCTGAACACGCTCTGAATAGAAAATGTTGGTAGACTCTACATGATATAAAAAAGGCCGACCATTTTTTCGAATTTGTGCTTATATCCCATAAGAAACCATGTAAAAAAGACAAATATAAGTAAAATAACACGTAAGTTAATGCATTTTAGGTACACATGTTAAAGAGCCATGCAATTACCGTGCTTTTTGAAACGTTTAAATAACCAGCGCAGCGAAATTACAGTTAAATATTAGTATGAAGTCACGCAAAAGAACAATGTCTATGCCTGAACACAGAGGCAAACAAATTAAAGTTCTTGAAAATATCTTGCTTAAACAAAGTAGTGTAGTTAATGAAGAAGAAGTAAAAAGTGATCAATCTCTACAGCAAATAATAGAGGAGATGCTTCTACCAGATACAGCAGATAATTATCAACCTACACAAGAAGATATATTTAACCAAAAGTTATTGGAGATCAATAGGAAAATCAGCGAGAAAAAACTAAGCCCAGAAGACTGTGAACTTATATCTCAGACAACATATTTTCTTACACCAAACGGCGAAAGACAAATACATGTGGGCGTACACCCCCTAATAGAATTCCTTCCCATGGCAAAATTATCGCAAAAAAGTGCAGTGTGCCAGTATTTATGGACATTCGAGGAATTTTTAAATGTATTACCCATAATAATTTATAATATGGAGAATAGTGTGGGGGAGAAAACTAGTGAATCATATAATTTAAGTAAATATGTAGTGAAAACACAAAGAAAAACGGCGTTGTTTAAACTACTTAATGGTGAAATGATGAACAATTTTAATATGCCTTTGGAAGCCCTTAAAATTTTAGAAGAGATTGGCAGTGTAATTAGAGACGCTTTACTAGAATTAAAGTTAAAGCCGATTTTTAATTTAGACATGTTTGTAGCCGACACTAGAGCAGAATTATCTAGATATAAGAGTATTTCACCCCTTCCCTGTATGTTTTTCAATGCAAAACAAAAATACCAAGAAGAACTATCTACAGTTACAGAATTCATTTCAAAATTTCAACGTATTTTAAACATACTCGTTTATAACCAATTTTAATATAATAACTATATATTGTAATATTTTTATAATACAATTAAATATATTCCAGTAAATATATGTTTTTTATTATAATTCCTATTTGCAGCAAAATAGTGCAATCAGTATAATAGATATACCAAACAGCATACATTAATTACAAAGTATAGAGGTCGTCACAGGTCAATCTAACAATTGATAGTTGCATCTCATAAATATAAAATCACAGGCTATTTTCAAAATGCAGTTTATTAAAGTCAATACCCAGATATGTATTGTCTAACGACACTATGACGCGCGTGTATGTAAAACTTGCATTGTGTTTTATATTTTTGCATTTATGAAATGCAGTTATCAAGTTGTTAAATTGCTGACCTGTGACGACCTCTATACTTTGTAATTAATATATGCTGTTTGGTATATCTATTATACTGATTGCACTATTTTGCTGCAAATAGGAATTATAATAAAAAAACATATATGTACAGAAATATCTTTAATTGTATTATAAAAATATTACAATATATAGTTAATATATTAAAATTGGTTATAAACGAGTATGTTTAAAATACGTTGAAATTTTGAAATGAATTCTGTTACTGTAGATAGTTCTTCTTGGTATATTTGTTTTGCAATGAAAAACATACAGAGAAGGGGTGAAATATATAATAATATAATATCTATATAATTCTGCTCTAGTGTCGGCTACAAACATGTCTAAATTAAAAATCGGCTTGAACTTAAATTCTAGTAATGCGTCTCTAATTACACTGCCAATCTCTTCTAAAATTTTAAGGGCTTCCAAAGGCATATTAAAATTGTTCATTATTTCACCATTAAGTAGTTTAAACAACGCCGTTTTTCTTTGTGTTTTCACTACATATTTACTTAAATTATATGATTCACTAGTTTTCTCCCCCACACTATTCTCCATATTATAAATTATTATGGGTAATACATTTAAAAATTCTTCGAATGTCCATAAATACTGGCACACTGCACTTTTTTTGCGATAATTTTGCCATGGGAAGGAATTCTATTAGGGGGTGTACGCCCACATGTATTTGTCTTTCGCCGTTTGGTGTAAGAAAATATGTTGTCTGAGATATAAGTTCACAGTCTTCTGGGCTTAGTTTTTTCTCGCTGATTTTCCTATTGATCTCCAATAACTTTTGGTTAAATATATCTTCTTGTGTAGGTTGATAATTATCTGCTATATCTGGTAGAAGCATCTCCTCTATTATTTGCTGTAGAGATTGATCACTTTTTACTTCTTCTTCATTAACTACACTACTTTGTTTAAGCAAGATATTTTCAAGAACTTTAATTTGTTTGCCTCTGTGTTCAGGCATAGACATTGTTCTTTTGCGTGACTTCATACTAATATTTAACTGTAATTTCGCTGCGCTGGTTATTTAAACGTTTCAAAAAGCACGGTAGTTGCATGGCTCTTTAACATGTGTACCTAAAATGCATTAACTTACGTGTTATTTTACTTATATTTGTCTTTTTTACATGGTTTCTTATGGGATATAAGCACAAATTCGAAAAAATGGTCGGCCTTTGTTATATCATGTAGAGTCTACCAACATTTTCTATTCAGAGCGTGTTCAGACTTGCAAACCGCAAACATCCGGTGTTTGTTTACTTCGATTTCACCAATATGGGCACCATGTTGCCAAATTTGATTTCTACTTGTCGAGACGATTAATATGACACCAAACACTATACATCTACGACACTTAATAACAAAGTTAGGTTTGCGCTGCCTCGCCGTCACCGCTGCCCCCCAACCACCGCCTCCGGCAGCGGCATTATATTCTGCTGGCCAAGGCCAGTAACATGACATCACACACTATACCTCTATACCGTTTAATAACAAAGTTGTATTTGCGCATGCGCAAACCGCCATCTTTACGTACGTCACGTTACCAAAAATCAAAATAGCGGCTTTTCTTACTTTGACAAATGGTGCCACCTCTCGGTAAAAAAATCAAATTTCTCGGGTTTTTCACTTCCGGTCAGCCATCTTGGCCGCCATCTTCGGGGACGTCATAGTGACATCACTGGACAGAGAGCCAATAGGGGACAAACCTGAGAGGACGTGATCTAAGATGAGGTCCAAGATGGCCGACCAGAAGCGAAAAACGCGGGAAATTTATAATTTTAAACGACAGATGGCTTCACCTGGCAATGTAAGAGAACCCACCATTGTGATTTTTGTTGGTGTGTTGTACGCAAAGATAACGGTTTACGCATGCGCAAATCTAACTTTTTATTAAGCGGTGTAGAGGTATAGTGTTTGGTGTCATGTTACTCGCCTCGGCAAGTAGAATTCAAATATAAAAGTTTACGCATGCGCAAACCAACTTTGTAGTTTTTAAAGTTAACCCCTACGTGTTTGGTGTCATGTTAATCGTCTTGATGAGTAGAAGCCAAATTAGGCAACATGGTTCCTGTCTTGATAAAATCGAAGTAAACAAACACCGGATCTTTGCGGTTTGCAAGTCTGCGCACGCTCGTAAGAGAAAGTTAGAATATGCGACTACCAGACATGTTTAATCAAGCAGAATTATCTAGATGTATGAGTATTCCGATTGTCCCCCTGTATGTTTTTCATTGAAAAACAAAAATACCAAAAAGACCTATCGATAGTTAATATCGTTGTTTCTAGACAACATATTCGTTTATAACCAGTTTTAAGATCATAACTATATATTATAGTATGTTTTAATACAATTAAAGACATTTCACTACGTATATGTTTTTATTTGATTAGAATTCCTATTTACATCGAAGCAATATAATTAGAAGAGAGATTTATCAAACAGCATTTATTAACTACAAAGTAGAGAAGTCGTCACAGGTCAATTTAACAATTGATAGTTGCATCTCATTCATGCAAAAATTTAAAAACAAAGGCTATTTTCCATATCTAATTTACTAAAGACAATAGCCAGATATGCGTGTATTGAGAACTGCATTTCATTGAAACGTATAAATGGTCAGCACATTTAATCATAATTACAGTTGAAACAATATTATGGAGAAAATCATAAGTGATCGCAATAGATTTTTAAAGTTTACACAGAAGCCAAACAGAAAAATACAACTAATGAGAGTACATGAAGAGAGGGGAAGAGAGCAGCGAAACCCATTTAACAACAAAGCATGCAGCAATAAGGTTAGTTCAAAGCTAAATGTTGAAGATACTCGGTGTACGTAATTATAATTGTATCAACATGTTGTACGATGAGAGTAATGATTCTCGAGTCACAGATCCAGAACATAATAGAAAACGGTCTAATATAGACGAAAATGATGGCCCTGAGAGTACCAAACCTGCTACTAACGATGTTTGTGAAGATTGTTATTGGGGTCAAATTGATGCAGCTCTGCGACAGAATATTAGTGAGATTAAGCAAGAAATAGAATGCTGCTAGTAACAAGGTATACTTCAACTCTAAGTGTTTCAATTGGTTTATCAAAAGCGGCCGGAGTGATTCCAATAATTAAAATTGTAAATACAAGTCTATATCCACCAAGTCCAAATATAGCAATCTCATCTAGCTCATGGGAATGGGATTATTTTATTTCAACACTGACAAAAGCAGCTGAAGAGTACTTTAACGAAGATAATAAGATTGAACCTGAAAATATTGGAGTATGTATCGTCAAACCAATTAAAATGCTAAGCAGTAAAGGTATATCAATCTCAGATGATTCTGTTACTTTTTATTTAACCGAAGATGCAGTTCAACAGCTACTAGATCTAGTTGAAATCATCAACGAACAGGTGAAGTTTTTAAGTAATTTGAAGTTTGATATTCGACTTGGTGATTTCCTTTATTGTGTTGCTGATGTTCTCAAATGTGTGAATAAGAAGGAGCTACCGTGTGACGAGGAGATTGTAAAACTCCTAAAAGTCATGTTAAAAACTGTGAATCAACATTCCGAGTTTGTATGTTAGAATGCTTACACTTTGCAAAGAATCAAATACTTAATCGTTTTAAAGAAATACACACGATATACAATCGCCCATTTTAAAGCAGGTTTCATCATCCTGACCGCCCTAAGCCAAAATATGTTTTATATCTACAAACCACCAAATGTTACAGAAGTGAGAATTTGTTTCGATGACAATAACTGTATGAAATGGTTTAGTCTTCCAGCAACATACCAAAACAACGATCAGATGCTTGAAGTTTCAACATACAACATATTCAAAATTAAAAGTGATATGGTGCGCTAAAAACGTATGTTCCTGTTTGATAACGGTACCCGTGATGAGACATCTGATTGGAGAACCCTCATATTAACTGATTCATATCGGTTCACTTCAAATTATATTTCTATGTGTATATCACCTGGTTATCTTGTATATCTAACTATATTTATGTTGATGTACTTTTGTTTTTAATATAACACTGTAATTAAAGATATATATCGTAAACATGTTTGTTTGTAAATAAATATACATAAAGTGAACACATATGTTTTATTTATTAGGTAAGTAAGACGTGTGAAACATATAGTCAGAAACACAAGTTTAAACCGTAAGTGGTGTCAACATCTATAAATTGTCGTACACACTCGTAAGCTCATTCAAAAATTTAGTTGTCGTAGAAGGAAGAAGTGCTTCAATCTGCTCTATATGTTCAAATGGCTACATTAAGTGATGTGTGTTACCAGCAAATTAAAGACAATTTTTGGTATGGTTTATTCGGAGACTTCCAATTAATTATTGATAAGAACACTGGTTATTTCAATGCGACAAAATTGTGTAAGAGTGGTGAGAAAAGATTCAGACATTGGTTGGAAAATAAGAAAACTAAAGAGTTGATTGTCTATTACAACAGTCAGGTAAAGGAACATCTGGGGCATCAGAATACCGATACCCTAAATATTCTAACCGAAGGTGCCTACTTAGAATCACATCTAGGGGGCCGGAATTCAGGCCCCCTAGATGTATCGGAAGCAACATCTCAACTAACACCAACAACTGCTACATACTTGATGCACTTTGGTGGAACACAGACTGAAAACAACTTGATATCTGGTACATATGTCTGCAAAGATTTAATATTAAATTTGGCTTGTTGGATATCCAATCGTTTCTATGAAAAGTGTAATCAAATCATTTTTGATTTTTTCGCAAATGAATTTAATCAAAAATACAAGGATAACCTTGAAGTAAAATTAATGGAGATAGATGATGAAGTGCAGCGTATGCGAGAAACAAATGCTAAGGTCACAGAACATCTCGAAGATATACTCCCAAAACCAAGTAACCGAGGAAAAATATGTGTATTTGGTTTACTTTCAAGAAATGAGACAGACGCTACATACCCATATCATGCAGTGAAAATGCTCGTGGCTGTTCCGACCCGACGTTGCCGTCACAGGGTGGAGGGGTCTAACCTGAGATGACATCAACAGGGTGGAGAGGTCTAACCTGAGATGATGTCATCGGTGCAACTAACCTGACATGCTGGTGTGATGATTGGTCTGAGTCACAGTTGGTGACGTCACAGGGTGGAGGGGCCTAACCTGGCTGGTGAGATGATTGGTTTGAGGAATGAGTGTTGGCAGGTCAGCGGTGTGCAACTAACCTGAGATGCTGGTGTGATGATTGGTCTGAGATTCCTCAGAGGATGAAGGAGTGAAGAACACTTGGGATGATGAATGTATAACCTAGAGAGATGGTTCCTTTGGAATAGATTATGACATACATTTAAAACGATTGTTTCGTTGAAATATTTTATAAAATTCGTTAGCATGGATAGCTGTATGTCGTGTTAGACACTTGCCCAACACCTGTCTGTCCTGTAAGACCGCTGTCTGTCCTGCTAGACAGCTGTCTATCCTGGTAGACAGCTGGCCTGTCAGGCAGCTGCCTGTCCTGCTAGACAGCTGTCTATCCTGTTAGACAGCTGTCTATCCTGTTAGACAGCTGTCTATCCTGTTAGACAGCTGTCTATCCTGTTAGACAGCTGTCTATTCGGCTAGATAGTTGTCTGTCGTTGGCTGTATCTTGGAGAGATTGGTCTGCTTTTGGCTACCGATGTTAAGGCTGCCTACAACGCTACTGTTCCTCGCTCAACTGGTGTAAAACATCAAGATGTTAGTAAGACAAATGACGAGACTATTAAACAAGTCTACTCAAATATTAAAGTGTTTGAGCAGAATAAAT
This sequence comes from Tillus elongatus, assembly GCA_964006375.1. Lineage (NCBI taxonomy): Eukaryota > Metazoa > Arthropoda > Insecta > Coleoptera > Cleridae > Tillus > Tillus elongatus. The sequence continues at coordinate 134,140,394 of OZ023263.1, forward strand.
TTAAAGTGGGTGATGTATGTTTCTTGGATAAATGCAGATGATGTTAAATAAGTTTATATTTAATGTCTCAATGCACTTAGAATAAAAGTCTTTGTTAAATTTTTTTCCATATCACATCTATTCCAATTTAACTCGGTAAACAATTAAAATGTATGACGTAAATCAATAATATTCTGAATAAACTTCTCTTGTGGTACATCTGCTATCTGTAGATCGTTTATATTCGTCTTAAGGTATTTTACTTCGGTCTTTATTCTATTGAAGATATTTGTATAATTTGGATCATACAACATGTTTAGAACCATTTCGGAATCGGGATTTTTATTTTTAAAGTTTCTAACAGCTCTTCGAAAACTTTTCTTCTGCGTTTTCACTGCATGATATGGGTATGTAGCGTCTGTCTCATTTCTTGAAAGTAAACCAAATACACATATTTTTCCTCGGTTACTTGGTTTTGGGAGTATATCTTCGAGATGTTCTGTGGCCTTAGCATTTGTTTCTCGCATACGCTGCACTTCATCATCTATCTCCATTAACTTTACTTCAAGGTTATCCGTGTATTTTTTATTAAATTCATTTGCTAAAAAATCAAAAATGATTTGATTACACTTTTCATAGAAACGATTGGATATCCAACAAGCCAAATTTAATATTAAATCTTTGCAGACATATGTACCAGATATCAAGTTGTTTTCAGTCTGTGTTCCACCAAAGTCCACCAAGTATATAGCAGTTGTTGGTGCTAGTTGAGATGTTGCTTCCGACACATCTAGGGGGCCTGAATTCCGCCCCCCTAGATGTGATTCTAAGTGGGCACCTTCGGTTAGAATATTTAGGGTATCGGTATTCCGATACCCCAGATGTTCCTTTACCTGACTGTTGTAATAGACAGTCAACTCTTTAGTTTTCTTATTTTCCAACCAATGTCTGAATCTTTTCTCACCACTCTTACACAATTTTGTCGCATTGAAATAACCAGTGTTCTTATCAATAATTAATTGGAAGTCTCCGAATAAACCATACCAAAAGTTGTCTTTAATTTGCTGGTAACACACATCACTTAATGTAGCCATTTGAACATATAGAGCAGATTGAAGCACTTCTTCCTTCTACGACAACTAAATTTTTGAATGAGCTTACGAGTGTGTACGACAATTTATAGATGTTGACACCACTTACGGTTTAAACTTGTGTTTCTGACTATATGTTTCACACGTCTTACTTACCTAATAAATAAAACATATGTGTTCACTTTATGTATATTTATTTACAAACAAACATGTTTACGATATATATCTTTAATTACAGTGTTATATTAAAAACAAAAGTACATCAACATAAATATAGTTAGATATACAAGATAACCAGGTGATATACACATAGAAATATAATTTGAAGTAAACCGATATGAATCAGTTAATATGAGGGTTCTCCAATCAGATGTCTCATCACGGGTACCGTTATCAAACAGGAACATACGTTTTTAGCGCACCATATCACTTTTAATTTTGAATATGTTGTATGTTGAAACTTCAAGCATCTGATCGTTGTTTTGGTATGTTGCTGGAAGACTAAACCATTTCATACAGTTATTGTCATCGAAACAAATTCTCACTTCTGTAACATTTGGTGGTTTGTAGATATAAAACATATTTTGGATTAGGGCGGTCAGGATGATGAAACCTGCTTTAAAATGGGCGATTGTATATCGTGTGTATTTCTTTAAAACGATTAAGTATTTGATTCTTTGCAAAGTGTAAGCATTCTAACATACAAACTCGGAATGTTGATTCACAGTTTTTAACATGACTTTTAGGAGTTTTACAATCTCCTCGTCACACGGTAGCTCCTTCTTATTCACACATTTGAGAACATCAGCAACACAATAAAGGAAATCACCAAGTCGAATATCAAACTTCAAATTACTTAAAAACTTCACCTGTTCGTTGATGATTTCAACTAGATCTAGTAGCTGTTGAACTGCATCTTCGGTTAAATAAAAAGTAACAGAATCATCTGAGATTGATATACCTTTACTGCTTAGCATTTTAATTGGTTTGACGATACATACTCCAATATTTTCAGGTTCAATCTTATTATCTTCGTTAAAGTACTCTTCAGCTGCTTTTGTCAGTGTTGAAATAAAATAATCCCATTCCCATGAGCTAGATGAGATTGCTATATTTGGACTTGGTGGATATAGACTTGTATTTACAATTTTAATTATTGGAATCACTCCGGCCGCTTTTGATAAACCAATTGAAACACTTAGAGTTGAAGTATACCTTGTTACTAGCAGCATTCTACTTTCTTGCTTAATCTCACTAATATTCTGTCGCAGAGCTGCATCAATTTGACCCCAATAACAATCTTCACAAACATCGTTAGTAGCAGGTTTGGTACTCTCAGGGCCATCATTTTCGTCTATATTAGACCGTTTTCTATTATGTTCTGGATCTGTGACTCGAGAATCATTACTCTCATCGTACAACATGTTGATACAATTATAATTACGTACACCGAGTATCTTCAACATTTAGCTTTGAACTAACCTTATTGCTGCATGCTTTGTTGTTAAATGGGTTTCGCTGCCCTCTTCCCCCCTCTTCATGTACTCTCATTGGTTGTATTTTTCTGTTTGGCTTCTGTTTAAACTTTAAAAATCTATTGCGATCACTTATGATTTTCTCCATGATATTGTTTCAACTGTAATTATGATTAAATGTGCTGACCATTTATACGTTTCAATGAAATGCAGTTCTCAATACACGCATATCTGGCTATTGTCTTTAGTAAATTAAATATGGAAAATAGCCTTTGTTTTTAAATTTTTGCATGAATGAGATGCAACTATCAATTGTTAAATTGACCTGTGACGACTTCTCTACTTTGTAGTTAATAAATGCTGTTTGATATATCTCTCTTCTAATTATTACACTGCTTCGATGTAAATAGGAATTCTAATCAAATAAAAACATATACGTAGTGAAATGTCTTTAATTGTATTAAAACATACTATAATATATAGTTATGATCTTAAAACTGGTCATAAACGAGTATGTTGTTTAGAAACAACGATATTAACTATCGATAGGTCTTTTTGGTATTTTTGTTTTTCAATGAAAAACATACAGGGGGACAATCGGAATACTCATATATCTAGATAATTCTGCTTGCTTAAACATGTCTGGTAGTCGCATATTCTAACTTTCTCTTACGAGCGTGCGCAGACTTGCAAACCGCAAACATACGGTGTTTATTTACTTCTATTTCACCAAGACATGAACCATGTTGCCTAATTTGGCTTCTACTCATCAAGACGATTAACATGACACCAAACACGTAGGGGTTAACTTTAAAAACTACAAAGTTCGTTTACGCATGCGTAAACTTTCATATTTGAATTCTACTTGCCGAGGCGAGTAACATGACACCAAACACTATACCTCTACACCGCTTAATAAAAAGTTAGATTTGCGCATGCGTAAACCGCCATCTTTGCGTACAACACACCAACAAAAATCACAATGGTGGGTCCTCTTACATTGCCAGGTGGAGGCATCACTATAAATTTCTCGCGTTTTTCGCTTCTGGCGGCTATCTTGGACCTCATCTTTGATCACGTCCTCTCAGGTTTGTCCCCTATTGGCTCTCTGTCCAGTGATGTCACTATGACGTCCCTACCGTGCTTCGCGCCGGTTAGGGTGTGGTCGGGGCGTGGTCGGGGTGTGGTCGGGTGTGGTCGGGGTGTGGTCGGAGTGTGTTTCGTGGAGTGGTCGGGGTGTGTTTCGGGGTGTGGTCGGGGTGTGGTCGCACATGGGGCTCCGTCCAAATGGGCGGCGTGGGTCTCCGCCCAAAAGGGGCGGGGATACGCCCCACGGGGGTGGGTCTCCGCCCAAAAGGGGCGGGGCTACGCCCAAAAGGGACCAGGGCAGGGCCCCGCCCAGGTCCCGCCCTTTATGACGTGACTGTGACGTCACTCCGGCGCTTCGCGTCGGCGCAGTAGCCAAGTGGAGGAAGTGGAGGCACCAGAACGCATTATCTATACCTACTGACACATCAGTCCTGGAACTCGATAAACGGCCAACTATACAGTCAACGAAACCTTCTTGTTTTAATCACTTAAATAATATCAGCGTTTGCTCACTTACAAATGTTTTTTACCTATATGAAAATTTGGTAATGAATTAAATGTATCCAATAAAATTATAGTTCAAAATGTATTTTCTTTTATTTATTCCTATTCAAAAATAAAGCAAATAAATTAGTTTGAAACTTTATTAATACTAAACTATGACATTTTTCCAAAAAGTATAATAAAGTAAATTTAAAAGCAGGTTCATTGACAAAATAAATGATCCATAAGGCGATAGAGTAAAATTCTTTCGAAATAATAAATGATCAATCATTGTGTAGAAACGTTCATAGAAAATATTTTTTTCTGTGCTCTGCATCCAAAATTCTGTCGACAACACTTTTGACTTGTATTTTTCTTTCAAAACGACATCTGTCCGCATACTCTTTCATCCAAGTTCCCTTTCTTGCATTAATGTGTGCATATTTCCAACATGCAATGTAATGGATTTTGTTTTCAGCTTCATTAATTTAACTTTGTTCATGATTAACTTTATTATTTTATATTTAAATTACACTTATAATTCAATACTTACGTGTTTACAGATTTACAACATTTCGTTCTCCCTCCACGTTAACACAAACAACCATCCTTGATTATTCCAGAACTTTTCTTTGATGTTCCCACTGTGCATGCGATGACTTGAGATATGTTCTCAGTGGATCCGGAAAGTATTTCGTAAACTGATATATTTTGAAATCCAGTCTTGTGTCAATCAAATCCACTATTAACTGACAATCACAACACTAATCATTCATGTAATCAACTCATCGCTATTTAAGTCTTCTTTTTTCTGCAAGCGTTCTTGCTCACGATTCAGTTTGTGGCAAAGATAGCTTAGAGCTAATTTTAAATTCATTTTTATAAGTCACTTTACTATACTTCTCGGAGAGATGTGCATCTGAAACAAACTTTGTAGGTTATATGCTACTAACTCTCAGGGTTATCCAGATTGGTCTAGTGGCTACAAATTTGAGCTGTTGACCTTGAAAGAGGGCTTCGAATCCCACACATTTTGCAACCTCAGGAGGGGTGTTGATCTTGAGAGGAGGTAACCTTGAGATGAGTGTTGGCCTTGGTAAGAGGCATCCTTGAGGGGGGTGTAGACCGTGGGAGGAGGTAATCTCGAGAGGAGTGTTGACCTTGGGAGGATGCTACCTTAAGAGGAATGTCGACCTTGGGAGGAGGCAACCTTGAGAGAAGTGTGGATCAGTGCAAGGATGCTGTAGAACTAATATTATTACCTACTTTCCTTGTTACATATTGGTGTTGTGTTTGTTGTAATAAAACTTACTCGTGGGTATATAGTACGAGCGCAAGAATATACAACCCCCTAATATTAATAACACCCGTGTTTGAGTTGTACAACAACTTTGTAGAATAATTAACTGTTTTGTTTATTATAGTTCATATCTACCATAATACCGAGATACTTTAGACTAACTACACTCTTGATGGGTTCAGTATGTCCGTGGATAACTATATCTGGCCTTGTTTCAAGTCCAGCGGATGTTGGCGAGAACTTAATATACTTTGTTTTCCTGACGGAAAGATACAACTATCATGGTTTAGCTTATGGTTGAGCTCACCAATCAATAACGCCGCACTGCGGATTGTCTCGGGCCAGTTATTCCCATCACAGAGTAAAACTGTGTCGTCTGGGTATGAAATCAAGGACACACTATTATCCTCGTCAAAAGATGTCAGAGCATCACTGATGTATATCAGGAACAAAACTGGACCCAAAATTGTTCGTTGTAGGACTTCTTTTGTTATTGTCAATGGTTCGCTTTTGTGGTTATCTAATTTCACTACTTGTTGCCCATTTTTCAAATAGTTCTCAAACAAACCCAACTCAACTCCTCTAAAACCAACGTTTTCTAACTTACTCAAAAGGGTTTCATGAGAGATCGTATCAAAACGTTTCTGAAGATCAAAAAACACTCCGATGACTTTCCTATTGATTTCAAAATTGCCCACAATTCGGTTTATGAAGAGCATTTTCTGTGGATAAATCTATTCTAAAACCATACTGATTCTGGGAGAGACTTTCAAATTTGTCAAGATAGCTAATTACTCCTTTTTAGGTACTTTTCAAAAATCTTTTATTTTTTAAAATTATTAGACTAATGGGTCTATCGTTTTCCATTAGCAGTTGATCCCCTGTTTTATGTATTGTCATAACACCTTTCTTAAATTGCAGTAGGATTTTTCCTGCCTCAAATATTTTGTTTATTATAATTACCAAAGCCTCTACCACAAACTGATGTGCTATTTTCACATAGTAAGATGTTATGCCAACCTCTCCAGGTGTAGAATTATTTTTATGGAGTTAATAACTTCTATGACTTCATTGTTTGTAACCAGGTTTAAAGAAAAAGTATTTGAACACACTTTGTCCCTTTTCCCACCCAAATTCTTTTGTTTCCCGTCCTATCCTGTCCTTGCCCGAAATCAATAAAAAAATTCGTTAAAGGCTTCAGCAATAGTGAACGGTTTTTAGTAGTTGAACCATTTGATTATTTTACTGATGTAATTCTCTGCACCTCTTTGTTTTGCCCGTTTGCTATCTCAGTAATCGTATTCTAAACCTTGCCTTTATTTTTTCTGCCAATATGATTCGGTTTTTATAATAATTATTCTTTGTCTCTGTAATCAGGTTTGTTAATGTATTCTTATAGATATTATACTGAGTTTCTAAAGCTTTGTTATTTTTATCTTTAAACCACTTTAATCTCAATTTTTCTCTTACCCTAAACGAGTTGAATAACCCGTGTGTTATCCAAGGGTGCTTATTTATTTTAACTATGGTGGTAATCTATAGCGCTAGTAAATATATCCGTTAGGTGGTCAGTCATCATCTGTACATCCTACATACCCTGGAAAGCACCCCAGTCTTCTAATTCTAAGTATTGAATAAATTTTTCCCTGTCCACAATATTTTTTGTTTTACCTTTTGTGTGAGCTTCATCAAACTTCAGGCTACCATCCTCATTATTTTGTACAATAAAATCCACACTGTAGTGATCCTCCGGCCCGAGGGTTTGTAAAATCGTCGCTCTCGGGGCATAAACATCTATTTATACCCTTGGTACATAAATAACTATTGTGACACATATCCATGTTTCTCAAAAATATTTATGTTAGTAGAGGTTTTTAAATTTAATGTGTCAATATTAATATCTCCAGTTATTAGGTCATTGTCAAAATTTCTTTTTTTTAATCTAAAAATGCACTTAAATTATTTAGAAAAATGTATGAGCCTGATGATGGTGATCTATACATACCAATAATACTAATAGATTTTTCATGGACCTTTACAACTGAGCTAAGAGATGTACCTTCACCAAACTTTATTTTACTCATTTCTGCATTGTAGCAGGTCTTTACGTATATAATAACGCCATCATTTTGATCGCATTTATCCTCGCTATAAACCACATCAAAACCCTCAATCGTAAAACTATTCATACTAGGCACATACCAGGTCACACTAAAAATTATGCAGTCAAATTTATTTCTTTGACAACCCTGTAGCAAAACTATCAACTTATCAAAATATTTTTTATACTTCCTACGTTTATGTGCATAATTGAGAAGCCCACTCCATGTAGTAGTAATTTGATTATCAAAACTTTCCAAAGTTACGTACCTTGTCTGTTCATTAAATTCGCGTGCATTTAAACATAAAAAAATGCATAAACCTCATTCATATCTTATTTTTTACTTATATTTGCAGTATAGGTGCGCCAAATAACAAAAGATAATAAGAAACCAGAAAAATTAATTAATATTTCTAGCCAGCCGCAGACGATCAGATATCCTTACAGTAAAACGTAACCAAAATTATCTGTATTAATAATTATAAGAGAAAAACACAATAAAACAATGCTGTTATTACTTTTATTCAACGGTTTTGAGACAAAAAGCTTATTGACAAACCAAAATGAATTACTTCTATATTATAATATATCACCATTCGAGTTACTTAGAACAAAATAAATACGTATTATTTTCCTTGTTATAATTTAGAATGTTATCTTTTTTTATTCCCAGATACGAGAGTAAAGCCACTGATAATTATTCCAATAATGTCAACCCACCTATAATGGTAATTTATATTTTGATATTTATTTACAATTATAGCTACCCAACAAATACACTTACACAATGTACTATAATAACTTTCTTAATTAAAGCCACACAAAAACAAAAGAAATGTATACGATATTTCCAATTTAGTTACATTCTAAAAACAATTCACCCTTTTGTGTGTTAACGTTCGAATATCACTGACATCTACTCCCCAAATCCAAAATCGTTTTTATCCTAATTTTTTGCCATCTGTCTTTGTGTTTATATTTCCCTTCCATATCCATACATTCTTTTCCATTTTTTTAGCTTCATTAAAAAGTCCCATCCTTCTTTTTGTTAGTTCTGTAATATATATTTTTATATTCTAAGTGAGGTCTTGTTTATCAACTCATCGTTAAACTTCTCTTCATTGGCAAACTTTACAACAATCTGCCTTCCTTTATTGTTTACTCTATCTTCTCCAATTCTGTAGCACTGAGCTCAATCATCTTCTTCAAATTGTGGATTTAATTTTTCTCCAAAAAACGTCTTCATTTTTTTTTATTTTTTATTAAATCTTCGTTATCTAATTCTTCTAAACCTTGTATTCTGATTGTTTTAACACATAGTAGTCTCTGCTTTAGCTCATCAACTTTGTCTTTTAGTTCTTCTTCTTCTTAATTTAAAATTGTACCCGGACTTTCAGTTCCGCTTTGTTTATTAATTATCTCATCTAACTTGGCTTCTAGCCATTTTATTAACAAGTTTTTCCAATTCATTTACGTCTTGCAAACAATTGGTTACTTCTCTTGAAAAAATATTACCTAGTTCTTCTTCCTGTACTCTGGTGAAACCCATTTTATTAGTAGGGTTGTACTATAAATCTTCGAGTGAATCTCGATGCATTGCAGCGTTAAGTTTTGTTTCAAATATTTCTTGCTAACTAAATCTCTTTAAGGTGTGAAACACTTGTGCACTTAGGTAACTGGCCGACAATATTGTTAACTATGAACGTGTAATTTTTTTCAAGCGTTAACTCACTTTTTTTCATTATAATCTGTTGAAGAGAAACACAAATCGACTTACTCGTTGCAGCGCATGACCAACAATATATATATATATATATATATATATATATATATATATATATATATATATATATATATATATATATATATATATATATATATATATATATATATATTAATATTCAATACAAAAATATTTATTGACATTAAAAAAATTATTAAAATATTTGGCCAAGTTAACTTAAAGTTTTATTATGGTGTAAAAATACTTTCCTCTTAAAAAAATATTTATTCATATTTCTTGTGAAATCCAATGATGAACACATTTTATAAAAAAACAAAGTACATAATAAATTTTAAAAATCTAAAGCATGTAGTCATGCAAATTTTAAGCACACTTTTTTATTAATAACAATACTAAAAAACTAAAACTAACGTCAATCCCATTTAAAATAAAAGGTCCTCAACAATCTGCTACTATACTATTATAAGAAGTCCTACTTCTTATTCGTCATCCGATTCTTCGGTAGTTTTGTTTGTAACCAGTAAATCCCGATAAAATTGTTGGTATTCTTTATCCACCAGATTTTTGTTGCATAAATTAATAATACCTTCTTTTTTTTTCTTTGAGATGGGCAGCGCCCTTGAATAGGCCTTTTTTAATTCAATGTCTTCTATGTCGCGGATTAAATGTCTCTGTTTTTGATTTATAAAGACTTTGTCGTAGTCCTCCTGTGCATAGTCAGTCTTGTAAAAAAAATATCTAGGTTTCGAAGAATCAACATGAACAACTTTTATCTCTGGCCAGTTCACCTTTTCGTACTGTGTATTCACACAGTAATTCTTTCCAATTTCAGTCGATAATAGCTTGAAATCAAAAATTTCTTTTTGCTGAACCTCATGAACCTTGTAGGGTTTGCCCGTTTTTTTAGCTAATGCTATTATGGGTATCCATTGAGAAGGCACGTTTATTTTGTTGGTCTTCAAATATCTTTTTTTTTCTCTCTCTATTGTGGCGTGCATACTATCGCCTTCATTTTGTGTGTGACCTGAGATGAGATATTTGTGAGTTATAGTCTTGATACTGTATTTTTCAATCGCAAATAAATACATTGCCATCAGAAATTTGTTCTTGTTTTGTCCCCCACAATTATCAGAATAAAAGATAACGTTCTTTTCCTGGCAGTAAGTTTTCAGGTAGTGTAACACAAAGCTGGCAATCTCATTGGCACCTCTTTTGGCCAAAGTTTCATTAAATACGTAACAGTATCCCTCCTTGTCTGCAATATTATACATGGTAAAATTTAAGGTAGACAACTTACTTACATAATAAAAGTCAGATTCTAGTGACAATGGGCTGGGTAAAACTGCCTGTAGGTCAAAGACAGCCACTAAAACTGAATCTTTGTTTGTTAAAGCAGCACTTACATCTTTAGCTTTTTCTGCACGACACATTTCTTTATTTCGAATGTGATTATCAATTGTTTCTTGAATTTTGTTTTTTTCTTCTACAGTCGAATTTTTATATGAAGCACATAAAGTGCATTGGTCTTTTTTGGGTGTGAAAATTCCAATATTATATTCATAGTTAAATATTCTTGCATACTGAAAGTAGTGAGCTGGCGTTGATCCTTCAGAATTGCATTTATCTGTGTACAGTCGGTACAGCGTGGCCAAATTTAAACTACCTTCAAAATATTTTCTTGTAGTCTGAGCCCGAAGATAATGCGATTCAATGGTAGGAATGGATTCAATGTGACGTTTAATGCCAATCCTAATCTCCTCACTAACACGATTTTTTCTATTTTCATGCTTACCTCTTTGATCTTGTTCCAGTATGCCATCTTGGTTTACCTTTTTCAGAAGTGTTTTTATAACTTGATCACTGATAGACAAAGTGTTTAAAAAATATTTTTTGCAAACCCTGATTTCATTTTTATTGACACATAAAAAATATTTGTAATTATTTTGTCTGATGTCTTGGGTAGAAGACAAACTATGGCGACGGTACGTTGGCTCTACTTTTTTCAAACTTCGTAGCAAAAATTCACGTTGACGATGAATGTCTCCCATTTTCCAGTAATTTTCAAAAATCTTACAACGTTCTTCGTTGCTGACATGGGTAGTACATTTAAATTTGCACGTTTCGTTGCATGGTTCCTTCATTTCTTTTCCGTTTGACCAGTTACCTCTGCTGTTTGTGTATGCTTTTCCAAAATTCAGTTGTCGCTTCTTTATGTTTCTCAACCATTTCTCTTTGCACAGTTTCCTTTTTCTTGATTTATTCTCATTTATTTCCAGTGGGATTTCTTCTACCTCTGAGTGGCTACCCAAGTTTTCTTCATTATCATGGACTATGTTTTCTTTTTGAAACTGACTGATATATTCTAGTTCATTATTTTGTCTTCTGTCCGATAATTTGCCTTCATTGCTCTCTACTGTAGTGTTGTCTGTTTGCTCAACATTGAATTGAATGTCCTCTGATGTGCATCCATCTGTTATCAAATTTGGGGTGTACTGTAGCCCAACTTCATTTTCTCTGCGATTCGACGTGCTTTCTCCTTCAATGTCACTAATAACGTCCGAAATATCATTTTCGTGGTAATTGTAATCGTGTGGTTCATTGTCATGGTTAGAAAATTCGTCTTCGTCTGACTCACTATAAATTTGCATGTTTTGTAGAGTAACAAAACTAGGAGACTCAGTGAAGCCTTTGTTACTATTATTTTCAACATTCTGTTCGGTACACGCATTTTCTGCAATATCTATGCATTTGAAGAAAAGAAAGTGTTACTGTAATAAAAACATAACCTTAAACTAGTTTTACTTACCTTTAATGTCTGGAACGCTGCGAACTGATAACACAGGTGCACAATTGGACAATGTTGGTGCACCAAGTAAGCTCATTATGCGTTTTGTACGGTCACTCATATTTATTTTTTGTCTATAGGTAAAAGTTTTTAAGAGATTTAGATCTCACGCACGTGGCGTTATGGCGGAAAAACAATGAAACTGGAGCGAACCCTGCATGCAAGACTATCACATGTTGTACTTACGATACTCTTGCACTAACATATTCGCACTTGTCTCAAGTTGTAGACTAACGCATATCCTAATGTGACAGTGTTGCATAAGGATTATGATGAATATACATATTGTTACAGTGCCACAATGACAACAATATTACTAATACATTTACGATACTTTGGCACCGTAAAAATTGATGTTCTCTGAGTGCAGAACTCGCTTATCTCAAAAAATTGATTTTTGTTACTTACGATACTGTTGCACTCACCTCAATAAGGCCGCGACTTAACTTTACGGTTATTGGTCCATTTATCTTGTTTCTTTAGTTGCAATATTTAATGTGTCTGAAGACGTCATTAATATTAAGTAATGACTTTTTGATACAACTAATACATGGAAATTCATAATCACATATCTGCAAATTATTCCTGTTTTTCTGGACACGTTGTGAAATTTGGCAATATAATTTTAGAAAAGGGTATTGAGATATCTGAAATCAAAATCGCCACCACTTTTTAGCGATTTTTAAAATTATTTCGTACAACGGAATTTATTTTCCTTATAAGCAAAAATCATGATGGCTCCTCTTTGTACAAAAGATTCCGGAGGTAAAATACCCCACCATTTGGATCTCCGGGAGAGGGGTGTACAGGGGCACCAGCATCAAGATTTAACATATCCTTCTCGAATATATGTGGCCTAAATTCTAACCTGAACTCCGTACACCATTTCCTCCAGGCTAATAGGCCCTAACTCCTCTTCCTCACCGAAACTCAAATCAGTGCCAAAACAGCCACTAATCACCTTAATTTCCCAGGGTATGAGCTCCTTTCCTTTAGATTGCATGGAGGCGTGTGCACGTATGTCCGTAGCAATCTACCCTGAACCAGACTCCCTAATTTAGAAGCTAGAAGAAAAGACATACTATGGATAAAACTATCTTCCAGTGCTGCAACTAAATTCATCTGTTGCATTTACCGGTCACCTTCTGACAACAACTTTGTCCAGCTCTTTGACTACCTTTCTGAAAAAAACGACCTTCTGATTTCCGAATATTCTTACTCCGAGGTCACTATTCTTGGTGACTTCAATGTCCATAACAGAGAACGGCTAGGATCCTCAAAAACCGATCGACAAGGGAGAGCAGCGGAGGCCTTTGCAGTAGCAATTCTTTAGCCAATATGGTTCAGCAACCTACTTACTTCCCTCGCATCCCAACACACAGCTCAAATCCCTTGGATCTTCTTCTTACTACAAATCCTGACTGCTATAAGATATCAGTCACCGCCCCACTTGGTCGCTCAGACCACAGCATGGTCACTGCTTCCTGCGTAATGCAACCCGAGCTCACACAGTCATCACACCCACGTATCGTTTGGCACTACAACTCGGCGAACTGGGATGATATGCGGGATTACTTTTCCTCATTTCCATGGGCGCCTGTCTGCTTCTCTCATTCTGGCCCCTCTGATATCTCACAAAACGTCAACGAAATTATCCAAGCTGGCATGGAATTATTTATTCCGCGTACACAGAAAACCTCTGCAGCCACTCAAAAGCCTTGGTTCTCTAAATCCTGTGACAAAGCAACATTTGAAAAGCTCAAAGCTCACAAAACGCTTCTACACAATCCCAGTCAGGAAAACCGTCAAGCATTTAACGACGCAAGAAACCGCTATGTCCGCATTCTTTCTGAGGCAACAAACTCGTTTAATAGCCACATTAAAAACAAAGTCCTCTCAAGCGCCAACGGCAGCAAACCCTTCTGGACTGTTGCTAAATCTATTGGGAATAATTTCTGCAAGAGCACGTTCCCACCTTTTGTCTCAGGGGATGAAATTGTTTCTACCGCCCTGGGCTAGGCTGAACTTTTTGCCTAGTTGTTCGCCGGCATGTCTACTTTCAACCCATCTCCAAATGTTCAACCACCAACAGTCCCCAATGTCGCGCATCAAATGACGGATATCATTTTCAAAACTAAAAAGGTGCGAAATATTATCTCTTCTCTTAATACCAGGAAAGCCTCTGGCCTTGACGAGATCCCAGCATTTTTTCTCAAAAAATGCGCACCAGAACTTGCTCCTGTTCTGACTCGTCTGTTTCAGACATCTTACAATAGGGGCATATTCCTTAGTAACTAGAAAACTGCTAGAGTACAACCCATCCCCAAAAAAGGATCCAAGGCGCTTCCTAGCAACTACTGGCCCATTTCTCTCCTTTAGGTCGTCTCTAATGTGATGGGAAAGTATATAAACACCGAATGACTAAAATTTCTTGAAAAACACAGTCTAATCCACGACAGGCAGTATGGATTCCGTCAGCTCAGATCAACTGCCGACCTCCTTTCGTTTGTCACCCATTCTTGGAACAAGTCTATGGAACTACACGGTGAATCCCAGATTGTCGCTCTAGACATATCCAAAGCATTCGACCAGGTCTGACACGCAGCGCTGCTCAATAAACTTCCGGCCTATGGCTTACAACCAAAACTCTGTACCCGGACAGCAAATTTCCTCTCCGACCGGAGCATTTCTGTTGTCGTGGATGGCCATTCCTCTAAACTGTATACAATTAATGCAGGAGTTCCTTAAGGTTCAGCTTTAGCCCCTACTTTGTTTCTTCTCCACATCAATGACCTCCTCTCTAGCACATCCAACCCAGTTCACAGTTACGCGGACGACAGCACCCTCCACTCAAATATACAATATTCTAAGCCTGTCTCTTTAGCACAATTAGATGAGGATCGCAGACTCATGGAGGGTTCAGTCTCCGTGGATCTCCAAAAAATATTAGACTGGGGAAGTAGAAATCTTGTATAATTCAACCACACCAAATCACAGTCTTGCTTTCTTTCTCATAAGAGATAGACCAGCCCTAGACCCATCACAATAAACAACCAAGTTATTCAAAGTAATGAGTCCTTTTCACTTGTTGGCATTTCTGTGGATCGAAATCTCATTTGGCACCAACTTGTCACATCAATTGCAGAAGCCGCTGCTAAGAAATTAGGTTTCTCTATACCTTATATACACCACAAATAAGACCCCCAACTGCTGCCCCCAACAGATCTACCAGGGGAACAGAGCGAGTGCACCCTTTTACTGTCCAGGTCACCAGACATAGAACATCTTGTTATGCCCGCTCTCTTGTCCCGAGGACTTCCAAGTTGTGGAGTTGCTTGCCGGCACATGATTTTCCTTCCCTCCCAAACCTCCAAACCTTCAAGTCCAGAATTAAAAAATTGCCTCTTTCCTCCTTGTCGACAACCACGGTACTATAGTATTCAGGCTGTAACCCTCGTGGTGTGTTGTTGAAATTAAAAAAAAACAATCAAACAGAAGATACCAGGACCGGTGAAAATACCCTTACACCACCTGGGCCATATTACTATATGTAGCAATCATAATAGCCATTGGTACAACAGCGACAAAAATGGGGTTGAATAAATGGAGAAAGAATAAAGCAGGAAATCCAACAAGCACCGAGACCGTATTTCCGTTGAAAATTCGGAATGAACAGTAGCTTCATTCTTCAAAAAATTCGGGACGCAGCAAGTGCGTTATGGTAGGGAATTTTCATAAAAATCTTTTTAATAACAAATATGTGTGTTTTTTTAAGAAAGCAGGCATCAAATTTGGTTACCAGTATAACCTATATAGTAAAAACAATGTGCCATGTTCCATTAAAATAACTTTATTGTGTGAAAATGTACAAAAATTTCCAAAAGTAAACTTAAAATGTTCCCAAAAAAACACGTTTCTTGGTCAACCTTATAGGTTAATAGCAAATTGAGCTGTTCAAATATGAAACATTTGATCAAAATTCTCTACCATAACGCACTTGCTGCGTCCAGAATTTATTTTCTTACAAATATGCATTATATTTCGATGGAAAATGCAAAAATGCAATAACATAAGGCGTGTTTGATTAAAAAAAGGAAATTTGTATCACCAACGACTTATGGGCCACCCTGTGATTGCAGAAATATTATTTTAAGATGTAGCTCAAGACACCCTATAATTAATATATACAAATTTTCTTCATATCTTATATAATAACGGATATATTGAGCTTTATTAATTTTTTACGAAAATTCGACAAAAATTATATACCATTAAATGATAAACTCTATAGCTAAGGCTACTGCCAAGCATCAGAGAAAGGGTCTATTTGAAATGAATTTTATGCAAATATTTTAGTAAAATGAAGGACTATGACGGTTGAAACTAAGACTTAAGGGCTTGTAAAACATCCTTCTTGAGACATTTTATTTCTATAGCCAGTATTATATTTAAGTTATTTGCCTAAATGTTGCCAATTTTGACATTTTAAATCGCCACTTTGACGTTTTGAGGAAAACCCCAATTTATTTATTTTTAAATGCCTATAACTTTTTTGTCTTTTGACCTACATAGCTAAATTTTGGTAGGTAACTTACCTATAAGGATGTAAACCTGCGTACCAAATTTGGTTGCCCTTACTTTGTAAATTCCGGAGATATAAATTTTTTTCGAAAGAAAACACAAAATTTTCCGGGAAAACCTGGGCAGATTTTCCTGACTAACGAACTCATCCAAGCCATTTGCAAAAGGAATTTTTTCACCAAATTTGGTCAAAATCGGCCCATTATTTTTTGAGTTATCGGTGTGATACATATATATATATATATATATATATAATATATATATATATATATATATATATATATATATATATATATATATATATATATATATATATATATATATATATATATATATATATATATATATATATATATATAAACATATAAAAATTGAAACTGACCCCGGATATGTTTTCTGGGGGGCCTAATTAGCGCTCATTTGAAGAAATTTTTTCAAAATTCAAAAGTCGGGATCTCCTCATTAGTGAATTTTTTTTAAGAAAATTCACTAAAAAGGGGAGGAGATAAATGGACCACCAACAAAGAGCCATTGTAACACCAAGTCGCCTTCCCATGAACAGAATAGCAGAGTCATCAGAAAGACAGAAGGAGCCTACAAAATAAGCTGATGTGCAAACCTTGGACGACGCAGTAAACAGAAGACCACACGTGGGAAACGGAGTCAGCGAAACCCAAAGTCACCTCGGGAAGACAATAGTGCCACTCCCGGGGGAGTTGTTATAAATAGACAGAACGCCTGCATAGCGTTGTTCATTCTTGTTTCCAAGTAAGCCAGACACATCGTGTGCTAACCATTTTATATCACTTGTATGTAGATATTTATATTTGTCTTTATTTTAGATTATCCTCTTTGTATTAAGTATTAATTGTGTAAAGTAGTAAATAAATTGTTTTAAAAATTCAAACGTCATAACCGTAAAGTTAAGTCGCGTTCTGTAGCGATATCTAGGAATCCTCTTCAAAGTCATCAGAACATATTCACAATTTTTGTAGGGACAAACGAACTACTATAAATCCTCCAAAACGCAGACAAACTATAGACTCACCAACTATTGCAGCACTCAATGAAAGTCACAGAAAAATATTAGAAAATATACATTTACCACGCGGTGAAAATGTGACAAATAAATACCCTCCTGTTTATAGTCATCGGAATAACAGATATAAACATAAATAAAACCACGGAAATAATAATATCTAATATTGTTAATATCTTAAAAAAATAAAAAGTAGTCATTAGATAGTCAAATAGTAGATAATATAAAAACATTGGTTAAAGGTATCTCACTCACTTTGAAAATTAAACTTAAATTTAATTCAGTGGAATTGTAGATCCGTTAAAAGAAATAAAGGTCATCTCAAGAATTATCTATTTAACAACAAGGTAGATGTAGGTATTACATGGCAGACATGGCTAAAAAATACAGATTTATTAAACTGCTCTGGGTATAAATTTTACAGAAAGACAGCGGGGATGGTTACGGCGGTGTTGCCATTCTTCTCAAGAACTAATACTTTTCGGATATTGATGGGAGCTTCAATACGGTCGCTGGCGTAGAATGTATAGGTGTACCAATAACCATAAACAAACAAAACAAATTATTTAATTTGAATAAATATTTATTTATTCTTTTTATGTATCACCGTCAAAGAGAGTGAGCCAGAGTCAGTGGGAAGCCCTCTTAAATGGTCTGAGAAGGCCGTATTTGATATGCGGGGATGCCAACAGTCACCATACTGCTTGGAGCTGTTCCATTTCTGAACCCAAAGGAAATGAGCTGTTATCGGCCATAGAAAATTGTAACATGACTTTTTTAAACACATGAGCCGAAACTTTTGTGAGAATGCCTCATCGCCAAAATGCTTCCGCGGTGGATCTGTCTTTGTGTTCTCCACGCATAAACTGATAGATTTTTGTGGTCCGTTAAAGGTACGACGTTGAGATCAGATCACTATGTAATTCACATGGAATATACATGTAGTAACTATTGTAATAACTTAATTAATTGTATTTCACCGGGTTTTGTTAATTTTAACAGATGAAATCTAAATAAGGCGGATTGGATGATGTTCTCACTACTGATAAATCTTTCACGAACAAAAAATCTCTAGTAGCAATGTTTATCGACATTAAAGGCGCATTTGATAACGTTAACCTTAAAATTATATATAATAAAATGATACATTTAAGCATACCTCAAAGCTTTGCCAGAAAAATTATCAAACTTTATGAAGACAGGTGATCTTTTTGAAAACAGCACACAAACTCTGGAAGCCCAGGATTAGCAATCAAGGTCTTCTCCAAGGTAGTGTGTATAGTTCATTACTCTACCTAATTTATACGTATGACATCGAATTTTGTAGCAACAATACACAACTTATTCAATACGCAGATGACATTGGCTTATACAAACATTCATGTGAAACAGAATAAGGGAAAAATGCCTTGCAGAGATTAGCACATTGGAAACAACAAAACGGGTTTACAATATGTAATTTAAAAAAACACAAATATGCATATTTACAAGAGAACGACAAACACCGACGACAATGGCCATCAATGATAAAGTCTACGTTATTCATCAATCAGTAAAATATTTGGAGGTGATAAGCGACCGTAAACTTCTATTGAGTGAACAAATCAAGATGATTGTGCGAAAAACAGAAAAAGGTATCAATTTACTGCGATATATTTGTCACAAGACTTGGGGAGGAGACCCCAACATCTGCATCACTTTTTACAAATCTTTTGTGAGATCTGTTGTAGATTATGAAACCATAATATATGGCGACGCAGCAAAAAGTCACCTTAATAAACTCCAAGTTATACAGAATAAATGTTTGAGACTGTGCGTAGGGGCGTTGAGGAGCACGCCTGTCACCAATATTTTGGCAGAGTGTTGCGAGATACCCCTCCAACTTAGATGTGAACAACTATCGTTAAATTTGTTCTAAAATAAGTTTCCAGAAGCACTAAGTAAAGATTGAAACCTGTGATGAGCACTGACAAGTACACTTGGAGAAACCCAAATCACCACAACGCATTTTAAAAAGACCCGACGATCGTTTCACTAACCAAGTTAGCGTTATCAGAAGATGAAAAAGAATTGTTTATTCTCTGATGACGCTAACTTGGTTAGTAAAACGATCGTCAGGTCTTTTTAAAATGTGTTGTGGTGATTTGGGTTTCTCCAAGTGTACTTTCCAGAAGCAATGACATTAACAAAGTTACATGATGAACTAATACAGGACCTTACTTCCACTTACTGGGTACGAAAGCCAAGCCAGCTAATTGTTGGTGCCTACGGCGAGATTATTCCCTTGAAAGAAAGCATTTTTAAAAGTCACTCTGATCCTGTGTATGTCATTGATTTTTTATTGGTGAAAAATATTCCTATACTCCACTTGCCAGATTACTCCAGGTATCCGAGTTCTATACGGAACCATATGTTTACTTTAGACGTAACAGGATTATTTGCAGAGGCACTCCATGTATACACAGGTGCATCTAAACAAAACGGAAATACGGGTTACGCCTTTTATATCCCAGAATATAACCATAAACATCTAATAAAACTAGACAGTAAACCATCAGTATACTCTACAGAAATCGTAGCTTTAATTGAAGCCACAAAGTACATAAAACAACAACCGAGAAAAGAAGTGATCATATTTACTGATAGTAAGAGCTGTCTGCAAAAAATGCAGAATATTTCACCGACAACGAAGTGCAACTACTTGTTTTCCAAAATAATTTGTGCTATATTGGACTTGTCATCAAAAGGTACACAAATATCTCTGGTGTGGATTAAAGCTCACTGTGGCATTGACAACAACGAGGCGGTTGACTACCTGGCAAAGTGTGCTGCATTAGAAGGTGGGGAAATACGTTATACTTGTCCAGTATCGGACATTTATGCTGATCTCGTTCAAACAGTTATTATAAAAAAATGAAGTCATCAATATAAAAGTGACGACAATGGTCACTACTTTAAAAGTATTCAAATGCTTCCACCCATAATATCATGGTTTAACAAATTATCTGTAAGTAGATCTCTAGTAACTAACATTTGTAGGTTAAGATTCGGACATGTTTTAGTACCTAAATATCTGTGCAAAATAAATAAAATAGATAATCCTAATTGTGAGTGTGGTGAGATCGGGGGCCCGGAACATGTGCTTCTAGCTTATACCATGTCTAACAAAAAATTGAAAATTAAATCTTTTTTAGATTAAATAATTGAGCTGAAGATAGTTCACAGTCCTTTTAATCCCTTTCACTTATTAGAAACTTAAAATGTACACATATATCAAAGTATTCTACTACATATTACAAATCTAAAGATACATCTTTAAATTTTGGAACCTGTTACTAGTAGCCAGTGTATTGTTGTCTGCATGTGTGCGTGTATGAATGTGTACATTTATATGTACGAACGGGATTTTATGTGAGTGTTTAGGTTAAAAGGAGTAAAAACTGTTAATAAAAAGTCAAATAATATAAGTGGTAAAACCCCCTAAAAATAATAAAAATGTAAGGAAAGGAGTCATTGTTTTTCCATCTGTCTTCCCATTCTTACCAGGGTCCTCTTGTTAAAGTTGTCTTGATCGACCCCAAGGCATAAAGATTATATCCCAGTCTTATGCCAATAAAATTAAGTACATAAAATAGTAGTAACAAACCTAATAAGAATTTAAATCCAAGACAAATGTTGGTTTGTATCGGTGCACATATACAAAATAAAAACAAATAATTTTTGTAATCCAGTGCCTGTCAGAACGATTAATTTATGTATTGAAATACAATAATGATAATATTATTATTATTATTATTATTATTAATAATAATAATAATAATAATAATAATAATAATAATAATAATAATAATAATAATAATAACAATAATAATAATAATAATTATTATTATTATTATTATTGTGATTATTATTATCATTATTATTATAACTATTATTATCGACTTAAGCCTGAAGGGCTTTAACACTCCATCAAAGAGGAACATTTATTCATCCCAGGTATTCCAGATACCAAAGGGACTGAGCTCAGATGGAGCCCTTTTTAAGTTATCGGTCGCTGAACGACAACGCGACACATCCTCATTTTCCGGAGTGTATCTACAGTAGGGCTCCTTACTAAGATTTAAATGTCCCAGTCTCAGAGCTAGTTCTTGATGAAGTATTTTGCAACTGCGCCTTGCCTCTCTTTATACTCTGTTGCAGCAAAGGCTTGACATCCTCCGGTGACGTGCTGGATAGTCTGTGATGACTGACACCCAAATCTACATTTGTCATCTTGGACCAAATTATCTCCAATTATTATTATTATCGATTATAATAATAATAATTATTATTATTATTATTATTGTTATTATTATTATCATTATTATTATAACTATTATTATCGACTTAAGCCTGAAGGGTTTTAACACTCCATCAAAGAGGAACATTTATTCATCCCAGGTATTCCAGATACCAAAGGGACTGAGCTCAGATGGAGCCCTTTTTAAGTTATCGGTCGCTGAACGACAACGCGACACATCCTCATTTTCCGGTAATCTCCGCACGGTGTGGGCAGTTGCAAGTATTGCCGGGTTCTGCATAATATTATAAAGATTCTCTCCAAGACCCAGTCTTTTAATGTTCTCTCGAAGATTTTTTGGAACTACACCAGTTGACGTCCTGACTATTGGAATCACTCGGACTTATTATTATTATTATTATTATTATTATTATTATTATTATTATTATTATTATTATTATTATTATTATTATTATTATTATTATTATTATTATTATTATTATTATTAATAATAATAATAATAATAATAATATTATCATTATGTATTTCAATACATAAATTAATCGTTCTGACAGGCACTGGATTACAAAAATTATTTGTTTTTATTTTGTATATGTGCACCGATACAAACCAACATTTGTCTGGGATTTAAATTCTTATTAGGTTTGTTACTACTATTTTATGTACTTAATTTTATTGGCATAAGACTGGGATATAATCTTTATGCCTTGGGGTCGATCAAGACAACTTTAACAAGAGGACCCTGGTAAGAATGGGAAGACAGATGGAAAAACAATGACTCCTTTCCTTACATTTTTATTATTTTTAGGGCGTTTTACCACTTATATTATTTGACTTTTTATTAACAGTTTTTACTCCTTTTAACCTAAACACTCACATAAAATCCCGTTCGTACATATAAATGTACACATTCATACACGCACACATGCAGACAACAATACACTGGCTACTAGTAACAGGTTTCCAAATTTAAAGATGTATCTTTAGATTTGTAATATGTAGTAGGATACTTTGATATATGTGTACATTTTAAGTTTCTAATAAGTGAAAGGGATTAAAAGGACTGTGAACTATCTTCAGCTCAATTATTTAATCTAAAAAAGATTTAATTTTCAATTTTTTGTTAGACATGGTATAAGCTAGAAGCACATGTCCCGGGTCCCCAATCTCACCACACTCACAATTAGGATTATCTCTTTTATTTATTTTGCACAGATATTTAGGTACTAAAACATGTCCGAATCTTAACCTACAAATGTTAGTTACTAGAGATCTACTTACAGATAATTTGTTAAACCATGATATTATGGGTGGAAGCATTTGAATACTTTTAAAGTAGTGACCATTGTCGTCACTTTTATATTGATGACTTCATTTTTTTATAATAACTGTTTGAACGAGATCAGCATAAATATCCGATACTGGACAAGTATTTCCCCACCTTCTAATGCAGCACACTTTGCCAGGTAGTCAACCGCCTCGTTGTTGTCAATGCCACAGTGAGCTTTAATCCACACCAGAGATATTTGTGTACCTTTTGATGACAAGTCCAATATAGCACAAATTATTTTGGAAAACAAGTAGTTGCACTTCGTTGTCGGTGAAATATTCTGCATTTTTTGCAGACAGCTCTTACTATCAGTAAATATGATCACTTCTTTTCTCGGTTGTTGTTTTATAATATATAATAATGATAATAATAATAACAATAATAATAATAATTATTATTATTATTATTATTATTATTATTATTATAATCGATAATAATAATAATTGGAGATAATTTGGTCCACGATGACAAATGTAGATTTGGGTGTCAGTCATCACAGACTATCCAGCACGTCACCGGAGGATGTCAAGCCTTTGCTGCAACAGAGTATAAAGAGAGGCAAGGCGCAGTTGCAAAATACTTCATCAAGAACTAGCTCTGAGACTGGGACCTTTAAATCTTAGTAAGGAGCCCTACTGTAGATACACTCCGGAAAATGAGGATGTGTCGCGTTGTCGTTCAGCGACCAATAACTTAAAAAGGGCTCCATCTGAGCTCAGTCCCTTTGGTATCTGGAATACCTGGGATGAATAAATGTTCCTCTTTGATGGAGTGTTAAAGCCCTTCAGGCTTAAGTCGATAATAATAGTTATAATAATAATGATAATAATAATCACAATAATAATAATAATTATTATTATTATTATAATCGATAATAATAATAATTGGAGATAATTTGGTCCAAGATGACAAATGTAGATTTGGGTGTCAGTCATCACAGACTATCCAGCACGTCACCGGAGGATATCAAGCCTTTGCTGCAACAGAGTATAAAGAGAGGCAGGCGCAGTTGCAAAATACTTCATCAAGAACTAGCTCTGAGACTGGGACCTTTAAATCTTAGTAAGGAGCCCTACTGTAGATACACTCCTAAGCCTGTTCTAGAGAACTCGGGATACAGGTTGTACTGGTATCGGATCGTGCTCACAGACCAACGAGTTGTCCACAACAGGCTAGATATAATAATAGTGGATAACTCCTGCAACAAAGTGACGCTGATTGATGTGGCCATCCCAAATACTAGTAATCTAGAGATAAAGTACAACGAGAAGATCATTAAGTAGGGAGACCTCGCGATACAAGTAAAGATACAGTTGAGGGCAGATAGTGTCCGAATGTTTCCAATAGTCATGTCGTCAATTGGTGTGGTTCCTAAGAATCTTCGATAGAACATTAAGATACATAATGGGTCTTGGAGAGCATCTTAATAAGGTTATGCAGAAGGCGGTAATACTTGCAGCTGCCCGCACCGTGCGGAGACTCCTTGGAAATGAGGATGTGTAGCGTTGTCGTTCAGGGCCCGATAACTTGGAAAGGGCTCCATATGACCTCAGTCCCTTTGGTATCTGAGATACATGGGATGAGTGAATGTTCCCCTTTGAGTAAGTGTGAAATTCCTTTAGGCTAAAGTCGATAATAATAATAATTTTAATCTAATCATGAAAAGAACCACCTGGAATAAATCCTTCCCTAAAATCGTGGAAGGGTTTTCCAATAATATTGACATGCAGTTTGGGCTTAACAAATGTCGCACCTTATGTGTAGTCAGAAGGTAGCTACAACCAGGTGCATATGAAATGGAGAACCCCCAGGAAATTGCCTCGATGGATGTGGGGGAGTGTTGTAAATACCTAGGAATACAGCAAGCGAGAAAAATAAACCACTCGGTAATGAAGAACGATCACATCTTAACGGCAAGAACCTGACTAAATCTCCTAATACATATGCATGTTCTGCACTTAGCTATTCATTTAGGATTGTGAACTGGATAAAACGGGCATAGAAAATCTACAAGGGAAGGTGCGAAACCCAGCAAAATCCAAAAAGCACCAACCCCGTAGTGCTTACCGAACTAGTAACTCTACCTAGTCACCAAGGTGGAACAGGAGTGTTGGATACTCGTAAACAGTTAGACCAGAAGATATTGAACTTAGGTACATATTTCTATCTAAACTTCACCGTGCCATATGCGAGGCAGAAGAATACCGCTACATTTAAAAGAAAGTGCAATACGAAGTCACCATCGGATTGATCAGGACAAGCTGCAATCTTAGATACAGAGGCCTCTCCATGGGCGACATCTGAATGTGACCTCCCATGCATATGTCGTCAAATTGGCGTCGAACTATTGGTTGGTGTCCGGACAGATGTTTCCAGAGACAGAGGGGTTTTTGCTGGCCATGCAAGACCAGCTCATCCCAACAAGAAACTATCTGAAGTATATAACTGGAGATAATTCGGCAAATGTAGATTTGGGCGTCAGTCATCAGAGACTATCCAGCACGTTACCAGAGGATGTCAAGCGTTTGCTGCAACAGAGAGGCACCACGCAGTTGCAAAAATATTTCATCAAGAATTGGTTCTAAAAATGCGACTGTTAAATCTTATTAATGTGCCTTAATACTGATGCACTCCTGGGCCTGTTCTAGAGAACTTAGGATACAGGTTGTACTGGGGTCAAACCGTGCTCACAGATCAAAGAGTCTCCCACAAGAGCCCAGATATAGTAATAGTGGATAAGTCCTCCAAACAAGTGATACTGATTGATGCAGCCATTTTTTCCTTCAGGGTTCGTCCGCGGCTTAGCCGCCCCGATAGCTTTGCAGCATTTGGCTTATTCTGCATGCCCTTGGTCTTTTTACTCCACCCATTCCAAAATAACTGTGCCTTGAACTAGTCTGCGCTGCGATTGGTAGGGTGAAGTTTTATAATGCTCTGTCTCCGGTCTAGACTGACCATAGAACAGTTGCCTTTTGCAGCACAAGATGTGCTGGGCTGATTCCTCCCCCATGGCGCAGAGTCTGCATGCGAGGTCCCCCTCGAACCGCCCCATTTTATGCAGGTGTTTCTTGACAGCAATGTGTCCCGTCAAGAGGCCTGTTATGTTTCTGAGCTGTCATCTGCTAAGATTTAGCAGCTCAACAGCTCTCTTTGAACTGGGTTCGTCAATTATTGACTCTCCATGTCTGAGCCCTGGACAGTCTGCCCAGTACACCTTGTGTTGATTTCTGACCCAAGATTTAATGATTCCCCTGGCAGTGCTCTTTGTCAGGCCCAGAGCCGGTTCTGGTCCCATAAATGGTTTTGCTGACTCTCTCTTCGCGAGACTGTCAGTTTCTTCATTGCCTTTGACCCCCGAGTGACCCGGCACCCAGAGTAGGGTGGCCTCATTTTGCCCAGCCAAGGTCGCTCGTTTCGTCTCGGCACACACTCACCAGCCAGGAATTTACCCGTGGGCTACTTAGGGTCTTAAGGGCTGCCTGGCTGCCTGTGGCTATGAGGATCCGCTTGTTGGTGTAGCCCCTCCTCTTGTTCTCCCGCACACAGTGCAGGATGGCATACATTTCGGCTTGAAAGACCGTTGCATGGGCCCCGAGGAAAATACTATGACTTACCCTCGGCCCTTCCGAATAAACACCTGCCCCCGTCCCACGCTCCCCGCCGGAACTGTCCGTGAACCAGACGAGTGCGTTCCGTGGTACGCCCGGCGTCTCCTCTCGCCATGCCTCGCGATCGGGGATTTCCACTGTAAACTTGTTTTCCCTGCAGATTCGCGGGCTCGCGAAGTCTGATCTCATATCAAGCATGGGCTCCTTCACGATCTTAATTTTACAGTGGCCCCTGAAGCCTGGGTTTATCTTCAATCTACCATTGCAGGCTAGCCTGTATAGTCCAAGCCTGGCCTTCCCCATAGTAATAAAGTGTATGGGGGTGGGGGTGGGGGGTATGTGGGGGAGCCACACCACCATGGCGACTGTTGGGGTTGGAAGATATGGCCCCTGCGATCCCCAGACAAGCCATCCTTTGGATCTTGCCTAGTTTTTGTTTGGCACTGGATTGTGTCACCTTATGCTACCAGACCAATGCCGCGTATGTTAACGATGGTCTGACCACCCTTGTGTACAACCAGTGGGCCATACTAGGTCTTAGTCCCCACTATAGAGCCGCCTACTGACGGCTAGGGTCATGACTGCCTTACACAGTATTTTTTTAACACGACCATTCCAGGTTAGCTTAGAGTCCAATACGACCTCAAGATATTTTACCTCCCTGGCCATTGCATTGTTCCTACCGTATAGAGTGTAAGTTCTGTGGCTCTCCCACTTCCTCCTCCTCGTAAACGGTATGAGGGTTGCTTTCTCGGGGCTCACCCCGAGCCCTTGACCAGCTGTCCACATTTTCACCACTTTCAGTGCTGTCTGCATGCGCTCCCACACTGACTGTGTAACCTTTTCTCGGACTATGATGACAATGTCGTCCGCATAGCCCTGTAGCTCATACCCCTTCCCGAGAGCCTCCCTAGCAACCCGTCTG
Source organism: Tillus elongatus (assembly GCA_964006375.1). NCBI lineage: Eukaryota > Metazoa > Arthropoda > Insecta > Coleoptera > Cleridae > Tillus > Tillus elongatus. Next base: position 134,168,284 of record OZ023263.1, read on the forward strand.
CGACTAGGCACCAGAGCATGTGAGACAGAACGCTCCCCGGCGGACACCCCGCCACGACCCCCGCCAGAGCATGGAACCGATCCACCTGCAGCAGGTCTCCCCTATTCCACGCTCCCTGACAGCTGCCAGAACCGATCCGATTGAGGTGTTGCTGAAGGCCCCCCTCTACGTCTAGGATGGCCCCCAGCGCCACCTTCCTGTTCTCCAGCGTATTCTCCAGTTTCAGCACCAGCTGGTGCAGTGCTGTTTCTGTTGAAACACCTTCTCTGCATGCATATTGTCCACAGTGTAGCAAGAAGGGCATGAGACTTATTGGCCTCAGGGAGTTTTCTTGCTCTGTTGGACGCCCAGGTTTAGGAATGAATACAACCCTGGCCAGTCTCCATGCCCTTGAAATGTACCCTAGAGCCAGGCTGGCCTTCATAATGAAGGTAAGCGCCGGAGTCAGTATATCTATAACCTGTTGGAGTATGATGGGCATTATTCCACCAAATCCCGGGGATTTGTATGGCTTAAAGCTGTTAATGGCCCATCTGATTTTTAAAGTAATCACCTCTTTAGCGACTGTCCAGTCTACTCTAGATGCCCGCCTATAAGGCGCCTCTATTTCTGAGTGTTCCCAGTCCAGAGGTGATTGATTTATTATGTTACAGCCGGGGAAGTGCGTCTGGAGTAAAATTTCCATAGTTTCCTCCCCCGAGCTTGTATAGCTTCCCGTTGATGTTCTAAGGGAGCCTATGTTGGTCTGAGTGCCCCTGGACAGGATCTTGTGTAGTCAAACACTTTCAAATGTGTTCTCCTCTTCCTCGCAGGGTTTCCTCCACGACTTCTTCCTGGCGTCCCTCGGTCTTTTGTTATAGATCGTTAGTGCATGTCTATATTCATCCCATGCTCCCGACCTTTTGGCGGCGTTAAACAACTTACGAACCTGCGTCTTTCTTTGCCTGAGGTCCTCGTTCCACCACGGGACGTTCCTGATAGACGCCCTCATTTTCAGGAGGCAGTTGGCGTTATCAGCCGAGATAATTGCGTCTCGTACTTGGGCTGCGCAATCTCAAGGTCTATTGAATTGTCTATGGTACTCTTAACCCACCGCAGTTCCACTGCTAGGTCTGCCCTGTAGGCTTCCCAGTCCGCCTTGCGAGGGTCCCGGTACCATACCGTTTGTCTTTCGGCTTTGCCGATTTCGTACCGGATGTATCTCTGGTCTGAGCTACTCACTTCCCCAGACACTCCCAGTTCTTAACAAAGTCACCCAGGACCTGGGTGGAAACTGTTAGATCTAAAACTTCCTCACGCCGCGTTGTCACGAAGGTCGGTTTACCACCTCTATTCAATATGTCTAAATTAAATTTCATAAAGTATTGTAAAAGTACCTCACCCCTAAAGTTTGTGACCGAGCTTCCCCAAAACTCATGGTGCGAGTTCGCATCCATGCCGATAATGGTCTGCCATCCACCTCTGCTACCCACTATCAGCTGCTTCAATTCCTTGGCTGGAGGAGAGTCCGTGCTGTCCCCTGGCAGATAGGCTGATCCGACAGTAATACCTCTCCGCCCATTCCTGCTCCACATCGGATTTTGACCGTTGCCCGGTCTCTGGAACAGAAATTCATTAAATGCAGAGACCCTATCCCTTCCCTGACAAAAATGCAGACCCTGGGGTTCTCGCTAGATCTGCTGTAGATGAGCTTTGCAGCAGCTTCGTCGAATCCCTTGATCTCTCGTTTATAGTAGTACGGTACCTGGATGAGGGCCACATCCATGTTCGTCAGAGCCATCAGTAGTCCGGCCCTGGCTTCCCTACTGTGTTGTTGACCTGAAGGAACCTAAGTTCCATTAACCCCTGGTTGCTTCCCCAGTGGGCGGAAGCTAACCCTTGCCCGGTCCCAGAATACCTTGAATGAGGTTCCTTCAAGGGCTCTGTAAGACGCCTTGTCAATCGAGAAGGCGATAATCTGTCCTTTCTCCTCTGCCTTCCTGCTTAGAACCGACCAGTGTTGTGTCGCCAGTTCAGGGTTCTGAATCTTCAGTCTACTGATCATTGTCTCCTGCAAGACGGTGTCAGTTCTTAGAACCGACCAGTGTTGTGTCCCCAGTTCAGGGTTCTGAATCTTCAGTCTACTGATCATTGTATCCTGCAAGACGGTTCAGGGATCCGTACGAGGACCTTGCGGCTCTTTGGGAGTTCCTTGGGCTCGACGGCTGTCAAGTCCGCCCCCTCCCAAATCTGATCGAGGTCCCAGATCGTTTCCCGCAGCCAGTCCCAAAACTGCGGGCCGGCGCAGGTTACCCAGAAGATGCTTCCTGCCAGCGCGCCTGGTGGAACTAAGGCGGGCTCTCCCCTGCCTGAAGAGCTCCCACCGCACCTACCACCGCAGATTGGATAAGGTCCGCCTTCCCCTAGCCTGTCTATAGGAGCCAGTCTGCGCTGCTGTTCCGGACCTGGTCCTTTTTGGACGTCTATCTGTAGTAGGCGTGCTAGAGATCGAGCGCGGCCTCTTCTGACTCGCGCTCCCCTTTTGCGCACTTACTGGTTTCTCGACCGTCCACGTCCCGGTCGCCATTTTCTGCGCGCCCCGGAAAGAAGCTTGGACTGCCGGGGCAGTCCCTCTACCCCTACAGTAGGGTCCTCACTGGTGAAGAAGCCCCCAGAGTCCGCGGACCTCGTCGCCTTCCGGTGGGATCCAGCCTCCAGATGGGTGTCGGAGACAAGTCTGGGACCGAAGCTACCCCCGACCTCCCGTATCTACGTCGGTCGTGAGACCTCCAGATTCCGCGGACGTTGCCGCCCCCTGGCTTGTCTCCGTTTTCGGAATAGACTCAAGCACGAGTCTGTAGCCGGAGCCACTCCTCGAGCCTCATTGGTTTTGGTTTTATATGTCTTGATTATCTTCATGTTGTTCCCACGAGAATGGCGGAAATACTGTCACACCATCAGAACCCCCTGTGTGGTGCAAGGCGGGTTACTCTGGAGGGTTGCCTGGTACTCCGGAGGTTCCGTTCTCGACACCATCGCCCTGGTGTCATCCATCCATAGGCACGGGTCACGTGACACCGTAGATTGGGGGAGTTTAGTTCGACCTCCACGTCTAGATCCGTCATGTTTAGTTATCAGCAGGGTCATCTTGCGCAGGATGCGGCTCTTCACCGCGCAATACAGTCGTGGGGAAAGCTTCATCGAAAGCTTATGTTGTTGTTTCCACTTCCTCAGCTTGCCACCTGGAGTCCTTGGGCCCACGACTCCTCGACCCCTGATGCAGCCATTGCATTATATTTACTTGCTGGGTGCTTGTTCACATGCCGTAGTATGACCTGCAATCCTCAAAAAAGTACATCAACCGATAATATAAATAATAATAGTAACATCAGAAATGTTCAGCGGAAGGTGCGAACACTTCTAAAAAAGCCAAAGGCACCACCCCCTGCCTAGAAACGACTTGAAGTATATATTTGTAGATAACTCGGTGCAAGATAACAAATGCAGATTATATATATATATATATATATATATATATATATATATATATATATATATATATATATATATATATTTTCGCATGAAAATGTTTTAGCTGCCTGTGTCTTTGTCAATTTGACCAAGGCAATTGATAGTGTTTGCCATAAGGAATTGTTGCTTGTGTTCTAACACAACGACTCTCTGGTCTCGTAGTTTTCGAAGTGCTCTTTATATACTAATGAAAAATTATATAATAGGGAGGAGCCAAAGTGCCGAGACACATGGAGTTCAAAGCGAAAAATGTTTGGTAAGATACAGGGTACCTCAAGGTTTAGTACTGGGGCCTATACCAATTTTACATACACATAAATTTTTTTTGAACTGCCTGAGGGTAGTTGCGTTGTTGGTTATACAGACAGTACTGCAATACTCGAAAAAGACATGGGACAAACTTAAAAGTGTTGATAATAACAGTCCGTTAAGGTTATTGACTTTTTTTAGTAGCATGCGTAAAAATCAGTTAGTATGTTTTCTGTGTAGTGGTGCGTGTGCGTTTATGCATGACTGTGTGCGTGCGTATGTTTCTCTGTAGGCATGCATATTTAATTGTATAAAAATGGTAGTGGAAGTACAACATGCACATGTGCGCATTTTTTCGCGCATTTGTGGGTGTGTATATGTTTATGGTTGGTTATTAGTTGTGTTCCTCGGACACTTGTAGCAAATGTTTGAAGTTATATACATTTTCAAAACATAGAGTTTACCAGGCTCCAACATCTGAATTTAAGCGCTCATCTGCTGTCTATCGATGCATTTCAGCGGTTGAATACTGATGAACACACAGTTGACTATTTTGTAACGTTTATCTGTTATTACGCATTGACAACAGTTAAGTTCCAGCAAAAGCTTAGCGGGAGTGGTGAACGCATGCGTTTAGACACCTATTCACCTGTTGGCACCTAGTGAACTCGGGCAGTGTATTCCCTGTACGTTTAGCTGATACGTAAATTTTGGACACTAACAATTAATTAGTATTTCCATTCTATTGGTGAAACCCGTTCATATTACATACAAATATTTACCCAAGGCCGACCTTTTAGTTTCACAAATGTACTTATAGGTGGGTACTTCCTACTGATATATTCAGCTACCTCTGCCGATGGTCAAGTAACTTCTCAGTTTCTCAACAATTATCTTAGAATTAGAACCTCGGTGGTTCAGGGGTAAGAAGGTGTGCCTCTGAACCGAAGAGTATTGGGTTCGATCCCGGGGTAGTCCTTTCACTTTTTCAGTACAAACTGTAAAATGAACATCAACTGTGGTCCTGGCATTGTATTTGAGCAAGTTGAATGTCTGCACGTTCCGCCCTTCGGTGGGGGCGTAAAGCCATCGGTCGCGTGTCCATGCGATGTTGGACACGTTAAAGATGCCTACCCTCCTTACAGAAAGACAGGAGTTCGGCAAAATTTTCAGGATAGTGAAGTGAAACTGCTCCCTGGCGTCGGTGATTGGCCATAGTCGTGGAAATAGGCCGAAGTTAAAAAAAATTCTTAGAATTAAGCTTATCGAAATTATAACTCTTGTTACCTTTCAATTAAATAAAAAAAATCTAGGCGCAGCAAGTGTATTATGGTAGTGAATTTTCATTTAAATGTTTTTAATATCAAATATGTTTTTTAGTGAATTTTCTTAAAATTTTCCTAGAAACTGTTGTATTTTATTTCGGATATATATATATATATATATATATATATATATATATATATATATATATATATATATATATATATATATATATATATATATATATATATATATATATCCGGAAACAACAAAGTAAGGATAACCAAATTTGGCACTCGCGTTTGTATTATAAATAGTGAACTATGTACTAAAATCTAAGTCTGTAGGTTTAAAGAGAAAAAAGTTCTGGGCATTAAAAAAGGGGTTTCCTCAAAATGGCAAAGTCGCGATTGAAACGTAAAAATTGGCAACATTTAGGCAAAGAACCTGAAACAAATACGAATTAGGTAAAGAAAATATCGCAAGAAGAGTGTTCTGCAAACCCTTGAGTTTCAGCTTCAATCGTCATTGTCATTTATTTTACTAAAATATTTACAGAAAATTCATTTCAAATAGACCCTTTCTCTGATCCTTTGGCGGCAGTTTTAGTTAAGTTTATGGTTTAATGGCTTATAATTTTTAGCTAATTTTCGTAGAAAAAATTCGTTATGAGGAGACCGCGACTTTAAAATCTTCAAAAGATTTCTTCAAATGAGCGCCAACTAGGCCCCCTAGAATCGATATCTGGATTTACAATCAATTTTTATCTGTTTACATATATACAGGGTGACGCATTTCTACGGTAAAGCTCAATATAATTAATATTATAAAAATGGCGAGAAAAAATTGTATAAGTTAATTAAAGTTAATTATAGGGTGTCTTGAGCTGCATCTTAGAAAATTATATTGACAATCACAGGGTGGCCCATAAGTCGTTGGTGGTCCCTACAATTTTTTTTACCCTTATTTTATTGCTTTATTTATACTGTCGTTTCTAGAATGTACAATGTCTATGAAGATTTCTGTATTGTCTTGTGTAGCACAAGGTCTGGTTTGTTTTATTATTATTATTATAACTTTAGCCTGAAACGCTCTCACACTACCTTAAAGGAGAACATTCACTCATCTCATATATCTTAGATACCAAAGGGATTGAGCTCAGATGGAGCTCTTTACCGGTTATCGGGCCCTAAACGACAACACGACACATCCTCATTTACCAGAAATATCCGCACTGTGTGGGCAATTGGAAGTATTACCGCTTTGTGCATAACCTCATAAAGGTGCTGTCCAAGGCCCAGTCTCTTACGGAATCACTCGGACAGTATCTGACACCCGCCCCCTGTTCTTTCACTTGTATCTCGAGGTCTCTGTACTTAATGACCTTCAAGTTGTACTTTATCTCCAGATTATTGGTATTCGGAATGGCTGCATCAATCAGCGTCACTTGTTTGGATGACTTATCCACTATTACTATATCTGGCCTGTTGTGGGAAAGTCGTTGGTCTGTGAGCACGGTCTGATCCCCGTACAACCTGTATCCTGAGTTCTCTAGAACAGGCCCAGGAGTGTATCAATATTAGGGCAACAGTAACATAACAGTCGCGTTTTCAGGGCTAGTTCTTGATTAAGTTTTGTCGCAACTGCGTCGTGCCTCTCTTTGTACTCTGTAGCAGCAAACGCTTGACATCTTCCGGTGACGTGCTGGATAGTATCTGATGACTGACACCCAAATCTGCATTTGTTATCTTGCACCGAGTTATCTACAAATATATACTTCAAGTCGTTTCTAGGCAGGGGTGGTGCCTTTGGATTTTTTAGAAGTGTTCGCACCATCCGCTGAACATTTCTGATGTTACTATTATTATTATTATTATTATCGGTTGATGCACTTTTTTGAGGATTGCAGGTCATACTACGGCATGTGAACAAGCACCCAGCAAGTAAATATAATGCAATGGCTGCATCAGGGGTCGAGGAGTCGTGGGCCCAAGGACTCCAGGTGGCAAGCTGAGGAAGTGGAAACAACAACATAAGCTTTCGATGAAGCTTTCCCCACGACTGTATTGCGCGACTTTTGAATTTTGAAAAAAAATATTTAAAAGAGCGCTATTTAGAACACCTGGAACCCAAATCCGAGGTCGATTTCAGACTTTATGTGTTGATATATATATATATATATATATATATATATATATATATATATATATTGCTATAGACAGCAAATATGTCAGAAAATTTGAAACATTGGAACCCAAATCCGAGGTCGATTTCAGACTTTATGTGTTTATATATATATATATATATATATATATATATATATATATATATATATATATATATATATATATATATATATATATATATATATATATATATATATATATAGACAGCAAATATGTCAGAAAATTTGAAACATTATTGTGGAGTAAAACGGGCATGTGCATAAAATCAATACGTCCTAATATTTAAATGCCCTGAATAATTGAGAGTGTAAAATATTTTAGGTTTAAATAAGCAACAGCTTAAAGAATACAGAACAATGATTTCTTTTTTTACATGTAGTACATTTAAAGTTCACTAAGCAAAAGTCGTTTGAATACAATAGAACACAGAACAATAGCCTTGTTTTTATTTATAGAGTTTTAGTAGAATATAACGATTTTATTTATCCTTATGCAGTAAGTAAATGTATAGTAGTAAGTTTTTTTGTCAATACCAATTATAAGAAAAGACGCAGTGTTAATTGATAAGGATAGTTTTTTTTGTGGTTGTTTCAAAACAGTGCAACGAACAAAAAGTTGGACAATGGCAAAATGCAAGGCCTATGAACTTTGTATTACCCGAGGTACAGCGAGAAACGATTTTTTGTAAGACAGGTGTAGTTTATTTAAGGAGACGACGGCAGGTCGGAGAGGACGATTCGTAATTGAACTGCGGCAAGTAAAACTTGAATTCGTTGACGTGCGACGACACTGTAAATATGGAAGTTGAGAATTAAACGTGAAAAGCAAGTGCCTCATCATAAAATCATATTCAATTTTTGTGTAAAGAAAATAAAAATGAATACCTGGTACACGGTTTGTTAAGGCCGTTTTAAATAAAATGGAAATAAATTAGTAATCACAGGCAAGCTACAAAAACCAAACAGTAGGTCAAATGGAAAGCAATAAGTACACATCAAATGGAAGAAGCAATTGAGACATCATTCAGTAAGTCGTTTATGAACTTTACCGTAATAAATGTGCAGACTCTTTTCTATGGTGTGAATAGTTTTTAAGAATATTTTTGTCCCATTGATGATTTTAATGTATCTTTAGCTCACTAAGGGGGATATTAGATAAGCCAATATTATTTTAGATAGTGCATCAGAAGTATCCCTTATTAACCATGACTACCTAATAAAAAATAAATATATATATATATATATATATATATATATATATATATATATATATATATATATATATATATATATATATATATATGTCACACCGATAACTCAAAAAATAATGGGCCGACTTTGATAAAATTTGGTGCGTACCTTCCTTTCACAGGTGGTTTGGATAAGTTCGTTAGCCAGGAAAATCGGACTAGTTTTTCCCGGAAAATGTTGCGTTTTCTTTCGAAAAAGAATTATATCTCCGTAAATAACAGTTAGGGCAACCATATTGCGTACGAGGATTTATATCATAAAAAGAAAACCATGCACTAAAATTTGAATCTCTACGTTAAAATAAAAAAAGTTAAAAGCTTTTAAGTTTTTTTATTAAAACGTCAAAAAAGTCGCGATTCGAAACGTCAAAATTGTTTTAGATAAAGAACCTAAATGAATGCGGCTATGCAGCAGTTTCAGTTATTTATTTCATTCTAATAGCGAATCGGATTACGTTATCATTTAGCGTTTTTTTTTCAATTGGGCAAAGTGGGAGTTTGTTATGGGGAGTTTTTTTACAGTTCGCATTTCTAGCTCCTTTGTAGCATGTTTACCCTGCACAGAACCTCAAATTTTCTTTAGGTCTCCTAACTGTATTGTGGAGTTGAGATCACAGCATTTATCCGATGGTTAATGCTTCCTCTAAGCATGTTTCTGATTTTTTTTTAAAAACGAACAATGCGCTTATCTGATAATTTATTTATAAATGTTATTAATATTAAAAAATATGGAAACAACGGTCGTGCCTCGAATAAAGTTCTCTTCGTCATTTTAACTTGAAATGAAATTTCCTTCTCCCGTTTCGCATCCATTCAACACATTGGGCACAGAAAATATAGGAATTTACTTAAAATTGTAACGTTAAGTGCGACGTTAAGTGAAACAACGTAAAACGAATCATTGTGAATGAATATAATGTACATATTTGTGACTGCAAAATGATTAAGAAATAGTATTCATTTACGTATGACTCCTTTTTACCTACTATTTTGGACTTTTTTTCGAATAACAACCGAATCAGTTTCAACGTTAAAGGATACTTTTGCCTACAACAAACTGCGACCCTATAATGAAACAGCGTTAATTGAGACGAAAACCATTTCGGGTTAAGGGGTCGAAAAATATTAAAACAGTAAAAGAAGCTTTCGAAATAAAAAAAAACAAGATTCTTATAAGGCGTAATACAATAGTCCATGGCAACAGTACATGTCATATTCAACTGACAAATTATTTGACAACTGTCTACTTTCAAAGTGACATATAAATAAGTATTTTGTTTTCTGACATGTGTAATACAAATATAGGCTCTTCATATTACATTTGTATTTATTTTTGGCCATCACAATTTTATTCATAGAGTTGGATACAATTTTAGTGAATTTTGAAAATATTTCTTAAAATAAGCGCCAACTAGGTCCCATAGAATCCATATTCGGGTTAGTTTCAGTTTTTATCTCTTTTCATATATACAGGGTGACGCATTTCTAGGGTAAAGCTCAATATATTTATTATTATACAAGATATGATAAAAAATTGTATATGTTAATTATGCGATGTCTGGAGCTGCATTTTATAAAATTATTTTTACAATCACAGAAAGGCCCATAAGTCGCTAGTAATACAATTTTTTTCCTAATCGAACACGCCTTATATTGTTGCAAGTTTTGCATTTTCCATCAAAAGAGAATGCATGTTTATAAGAAAATAAATTCGGGAGTCAGCAAGTACGTTATGGTAGCGATTTTACATAAAATGTTTCTTTCGATAGCTTAATTTACTATTAACCTAAGGTTCGTTGGCCAGGAAACCAGTTTTCTTGGGGCACATTTTCAATTTATTTTCGGAAGATTTTTGTTCATCGTCAAACAATAAAGTTATTTTGATGTAACATGGTAGATTTTTTCTCCTATATAGGTTATACTGGTAAACAAATTTGATGCAAGCTTTCTTATATATATATATATATATATATATATATATATATATATATATATATATATATATATATATATATATATATATATATATATCCTATTAAAAACAATTTTATGAAAATTCACTATCATAGCGCCCTTGCTGCCTCCAGACTGTTTATTTTGTATTGGTGCAAAACTAAAATTTGCATAAATCAGAAAATATGTTAGTGTTTCTATACTATCGGCAGTTGTTTAGAAGTTGTAAGCACTTTTCTCGAAATTTGTACCAACTTCCAATGAAAAAACAGCTAAATATCAGTTGCTAGTGTTACCATAGAAACAATTAAAATTGTTTCTACTGTTGTCAAAACAATTCTGGAGAAAGCTGTCAACAAGCTGACCTGACTTGACCTGAGCTGACCCGACCTCCTTTCACCTCACCTCACCTGACCTAACCTGACCGCATCTGATCTGACCTGTCTTTGTCCAGGATTTTAAACTAAGAAGGAACTTAGTATATTCGATGACACACTTTCAGTAAGATTGTTTTTCAAAATATATCCAAACGTCCATCTGCATACTGTATACATTCTATCCCCTGGTACATATCAGTGTATAATGTCTGGTATACGCGTTAAAGATGGTGAGTGAGAGGATTTCTCCCTTTGGAAGACCATTGTATACATACCTTGTGCCATGAAATACGTTGTTTTTGACCATTATGTACATTAGATGCCCGCGCATTTGGCGTTCCCTGTCGTTTTTTAACCCATATTGATTTTTGCAGAAAATTTTGCTGGCTTCACACTAGTGCTCCAGACAGGCAAGAATCATTTTTTCATATACTTTTGTTGTGCGGGGCTTCAGAGAAAGTCATCGTCAACCAGATGGATGGTTGCGTGGTTTTCCAAGTTTATATACTAAACAAATGATGGTGGCTTTAATCTTCTTGGGATAACCTCCATTTGGCCATAATTCATTGCAGACTCGCAACAGCACATTTGTTGTTTTTTCTTAAATGTTTTCTAGCATCCTTTTTGTTAATTTGTCTATGCCCGGCGATGAGTTACGTCATAATTTTATAATAGCAACTAATTTATTTACAGTAAATAAAGGATACGGTGATTTTTGGATAAGAAATCACAGTAGGCCTTGAAATTTTCATCTTTAGTTACTTGTTATAGTGTCGAGATAGTAATATTTTAGAACAGGTTCTGTTAGATTTTAAAGGGATGGTTCCCATCCTTAATGGGCAACACTATATACATATATACGAGAACTCGCTAAAATTAAATTTTACAATAGTGTTAAATAAAGTAACAGTAAAGTTATACTTTTCAACTTATTATTAATTGAATACAATGATAGAGGATTTGCATCAAGATAAGGGATCCAGAGAGAAAACCTTTCGGTCTGTTTTGAACATGAAAGTTCCGCTTACTTGAGAAAACTGCAATCAGTGTATTCTATTTTATTTTAAAAAAATATTCCTGGTGTTTTAAAGAAACTCACCTGATTAACATATCTACCCAGGACCCTGTAACGATACTTTCTAGCAACTTTAGTATATGGATGTTCGTCAACTGGATGTTTCAGTGCACTCTGTCCTTCTAGTATCGTTACTACATTCCCGTTATCGTTTTTGTCACTATCTTCAGGGTTTGTGGGAAACAATACAGGACCAGGATTTCTCAAATTTGCCTTAGCTTGTTTTGCTTCGTAGGGATGAGGATTGAAGTTACGTGGTTGTAAATATATCTCTGGTACAGGCTGTTCTCCACAATACACTTGAAGTCGAAAGAAACACAGAATGACTAAAAAAATCTTGTACCAAAATCCATCGTTGTACTACAATAACAAATAAAATTAATAATATATAAGCATTACCAGACAAAATAAAAGAAGAAAGTTTTAGGTTCATCCTAAATTTTTAGTACAACTATAGGAAAGTGCTTTGCCTATACGTAAATGTATATTAACGTAAACATTTTAATGGTACATGGTGTCGGCCAAAAATATTATTCCCCATTTGACTCTTGCATCCTTAAAAAATTAGACAAATTTAAGGGGAAAACTAGTTTTAGAATGAGTCGCTCTATATATGTATTTTGATATAAAGTTAGAGCGTGCAAATTTAAAGAATATAGAACTATCGAGGACTTAGATTAAAGGCTTCTGTTATATTAGTAGTAACATGCGTGTCCAAATGACTTTTTTGCAAAACTGTCAAAAAATTGTCATTTAAGCTTATGTTTTGTAATTGTGTTTTTGTGTAACTCGTAAATAGCTTGAAACACCAGATACTGTGCATTTAAGACACACAGAGTGTTCTGTATAAGAAACGACACAGAGCAGGCTCGTGTAGGGGATCCACAAATATGATGATTTAAAGAAACTAACTTCTACGCCAAATTCCACCCCCATGGATAGATATAGAGCTTTAAATTGCAAAAAATGATATCCTTTAATCTACAAGAACCAAACTTAACACATTATGTAGACCCATTATGAGCTAACTGGTGGTAATTTCAAGTAAATGAAAATTCTGCAAAGAGGCGATCGCAGGACTCACCCTTTCAATTAAAATAAACTTTTAACATTTAATTTAAAAACCTTTTTTTGTTCGTGTAATATTTTTCTTATGGCTCATAAAAGTAAAATGTGTTACGTCATTATATTTTTCGGTCCTCTATATGCACATGCTCCGTGTCGATTCTCATACAGAACACCCCATATATTTTGTTCTGTATAATCTGTATAATCTTAAGCGACATTTGCCTGATGAAACCTGATCAGATCGTCATAGTTTTACCAAAGGCAACCACACTTAGAGCAACAAAAAGGCAGCAGTCTTCAGTTATTTTTGCAGTAGACCTTTCAAATTAAGATAATTTCTCATGTATGTTCATTAAGTGAATAAAATATTTGCATCTGTTCTACAAGTTCCATTGTTTATAGAGGAGTAACTCAAGTTGTCTCATAGCTCCCCACGATGTGTCTCATTGTACCGGGGCGGGGGAACAATGAGACAAATGACAACAACAAAAAAAGTAATGACAATCTCAGTCTGCAGTGATAGAAATCAGCGTTAAGTCTAATTATCTATGGATTTCATTAATGTATATGGGAACTGGATAAAAAAGAGCGGGAAATTCAGCTTTATTTAAGTTAATTAATTGCTAACAAAAAAAGTGTCTTATTGTTACCCGGCCTCCCCTACGGGATATTTCTAAAAGTAATACTTTAAATTTAAACAGACTTTAAAGATAGATTTAGAATGTCCGAATACATGCTCACTTGAAGAATTTTTTCCGAAAGTGTTATCATCGATAGCTCTCTATTATCGAAAAAATATTTTAATCTTGTCTTCTAGCTTCTTTTGAGACAAATACCCAAAACTCAATTTTCTATGAACCTAGAAAATTAAAATTTGGTAATTATATCTAGGTACAGTAAGTCTCTAAAATAGTGCTGCAAATTGAATCATGAATTCCACATAGCTGTCATAATCTACTCTTCACAGAAAGACATTCTCATGAAATGAATTTAGTGTCCATGACTTGACCACAAAGGACATATTCGTATTTCTGTCCCCATAAACTTTTTAAAGGTTATATTACTCGAGTTTTAACAAAAAAAGGCAATTTTCACCAAATCACCCCTCCTTTATCACCTACCCCTGTAGCGATCATACCCAAAAACAGATCGAATCGCTCCTTTGTCGGGTGCTAAACTGGGTACCAAATTTGAAGATGATATTTAAATTCGTTCGAAAGTTATTGCGCCTACTAACTGTTTGTTTGCCTGTCGGTCGGCCTGTCTAGACGTACAGGCCGACAGACCGACCGACCGACAGACAAACAAATAAACAGATAAAAATGGGCTTAAACGTCGTAAAAGTGTTAAAACATGTAAAAACATGATTTGGGAACGAAAATTTTTGTCACTGTCGATCTATCGGTCTGTCGTTCTGTCGGTCTGCCGTCTGTATGTCTGTCTGTTTGTAGCCACGATAACTTTAGAACAAATTTAAATATAGTCTTTTTTAAATTTGGTATAGAGTTAGCATCCGAAAAACGAAGAACGGTTCGGATTGTTTTTGGGTAAAATCGCTCCAGGGGGTAGGGGATTAATCGGGGATGATTTGGTGAAAATTGACATTTTTTCGTTAAACCTCGAATAATATAACGGGGCTTGTCTATTAGAAAACATGAAATTCATCAAACATCTGATATTCTATGCTGAAATTAAATTAGGGGTTGAATGTGTGGGGGTGGAATATCGGTAACAGAAATATCTAATATTTTTTTGCTAAAACAGCGTAAAAAGTGTCCAAAAGTATAGAAAACTTGATTCTGGAACGAAAATTTTTTTGTCTTTTGCTTGCTCGGTCTGGACAAACGTACAGGCCGGGCGATAGGCAAACTAACAGACGCAAATTTGGTACTCCGTTTAGCACCCGACAAAGGAGCGCTTCGAATTGTTTTTGGATGAGATCATGATATGTGATAAATGGGGGATGATTTGGTGAAAATTGACATTTTTGCGTTAAAGCTGGAGTAATATAAACTTTCTGAAGTTTATCGGCACAGAATATGTTCTTTATCAATTTATGTATTTCTGTAAAGAGTAGATTATGAGAGCTATGTTATGGAAGTTATGATTCAATTTGCAACACTATTTTAAAGAGACTTACTGTAGCTAGATATAATTACCAAATTTTAATTTTCTAGGTTCATAGACAATTGAGTTTTGGGAATTTGTCTCAAAAGGAGCTAGAAGACAAGATTAGAATATTTTTTTGATAATAGAGAGCTCTAGACGGTAACATTTTCGGAAAAAATCTTCAAATGAGCGTGTCGGACATTTTAAATGAATCTCTAAAGTCTGTTTAAATTTAAAGTATTAATTTTAGAAATATGCCGAGTAACAATGAGACACTTTTTTTGTTAGCAATTATTCAACTTAAATTAAGCTGAATTTTTCGTTCTTTTTTTATCCAATTCTCATATAAATTATTAAGTCCATAGAAAATGAGACGTAACGTTGATTTATATCAATCCAGCCTGAAATGTCATTACTTTTTTTGTTGTTGTCATTTGTCTCATTGTTTCCCCACCCCGGAACAATGACATACATCGTGGGGAACAATGGTACAGCTTGAGTTACTCCTCATTAAACAATGTAACTTGGTTGGACACATGCAAATAATTTATTCACTTAATGAACATACATGAGAAGTTATCTTATATTGAAATTTGAAAGGTCTACTGCAAAAGTAACTGAAGACTGCTGCCTTTTTGTTGCTCCAAGTGGTGTTGCCTTTGGCAAAACCATAATGGTCTGATCAGGTTTGATAAGGCACTTGACTTTGCTGCTTCTCGAAAAAAAAATCTCGACTTCACCTTCTTCACTTTTTTCTGTCAGAATTTGGCCACTATAAAAGACCCCTGTGATAAACTCGACCAAGACATAATCCCCTTTTCTAGCTTCTTTAGTTTGACAGCCTTGATCCACATGAGGAGTCTCTTCATCGACTGATTCAGATTCTGCTTCGGATTCATCTTCCACAGGGTTAGTTCTAGAATTTTAACTTGCTTGACTGCAATATCTGTCGGTTTGTATTTTGTTTCTTCTAGGAGCTTCAGTTCGGGAGTGTTAGTCGGTATGAAACATCTGCCCTTCTTCCTGGCCTTCTTGTTGAGTTTTCGTTCACTAGCTTTCGGAAATCCTCTGAAAGCCTCAGGCAAAACAATTTTTTTGCTGCTGTTCTTTGAAAGGATTCTTCCACTAATTCCGACGATGACGGAGATGTGAAAGGTATTCCACTAATGGCTATCACACTTGTTCCTGTTGTAGGATCAGCGCGTTATGTTACTTTGCTAGGAAGAAAGTCAACCTCTGTGAGCACATGTTTGTTATATGGCAAAATACACACTATTTTGTATGATTCTTGAATATTTTCTGGGGTCATTGCTTTGGCATGCAAAATTCCAACACATTCGGCGACATTGTAAATGGACAAAGTTTTCCCAGGATTCCTAGTCATCCAAGAATCATGTGCAGTATGGTAATAGGTCTGGAATGGTTCAAAAACACCAACGTCAAGCGGCTGCATTTTATTGCTTGAGTGGAGTGGCAATGTAAGTATGTTAACACCAAATTGTTTTTCCAGCTTGACCGCTTCCAGTGAGAGGTGGCTCTCGTGATTGTCAGAAATGAACAACGTAGGATTTTCTGGAGAGCTACTGGCATGCTTAATGAAATTATTCATAACTGCAATGAAGAGAGAAGCTGTCATCCAGTCAGTAGGTTGAGCTAAGGCTAAAGTGCCAGGTGGAGATCCAACTAGCACGTGATCTCTAAAGTGCACGCGAAACATCATAGCAGGTGGAATCGTGTTACCGGATGCACTCACAAATGCACATGTTGTCACTAATGTACGCTTTTCTGCACTTGTCACACGGCAAACTCGTTTACTTCCCGTTCTGCAATGACCACCTGGAACTCTTTTTGTGGCTCTTTAATCTAAATTAAAAATCATGTTTGCGTCTGACAATGATGGATATTGCGCAGTGGCACGAGATAAGCTACAACATGCTGCTAATCTCAGAGATAAATTTCAGTGCGTGTGCATGAAACCTACCATCCACTCAACTCCCGCCATTTCCAGTTGCTCCCATTTTCAGGATATTTTATCTGGTTTTACACTGCCATCTCATATGCAAGCTTTCGAACTTCAACAAAAGATAATCCGTAGAACATTTTAGAGCAAGTCAATAAATATTCTGCCAAACACTCCTCCTATTCCGTAGTGAAGATTTTATGAACGCTGTAGTTTGGAGCCATTCAAATTTTTCCCCAGGGTTGTTTTGTTGCTTAGCTACATATCTTGACAAAGTAGCATGCGACAATTTCTTGTCTGCTGCTATTGAGCATGCTGACCTTCCTTCAAGAACTAAACAAACAGCTTATCTCATAGCATCTTCGGAGAATAGTCTTTTAGTTGTTTTTCTCTTAGGAAATCGTGGCATTGGAACCTAAAATGGAAAATATGACTTGAAACATACTGATGGGGAACAACATGTTTCATTGTTCCCAGACAACAAGTGTCTCATTGTTACCCATACATGCCATGTAATTTCAAGATGGCGTATATTAGGTTAGGAATTAAACAACCATATATATATATATATATATATATATATATATATATATATATATATATATATATATATATATATATATATATATATATATGACTGTACTAACCTCTACTATCCTGGCTCGACAGCTACAGCAAACTGAAATACATCTTACTAAAAGAACTCACAAAAATTCACTTTTAATTTTGCATACTTTTTTTACATTTGCGAACGATATTTGTGTTGTAATTTTTAACAAATCTTATGAACATCAAACGGTCGCTGCGACTGCAGAGCTATTAAGTGGGCGGACTTAAGTGAGCTGACACGAGATGGCGCCCTTTTATCTCCCGTTCTTGTTGCAGAAATCAAAACGTCTCATTGTTCCCCATGCCTTATTGTTACCCGGTCTCCCCTACTAATAGTATAAAATTCTTATGAAAATTCACTACGATAGCCCACTTGCTGCCCAAATTTTAAATTACAAATAATCTGTAAATATAATGGATGTGTGTATACTTATTGGCTCTATTTCAAACAAACTTGGTACACCTGGTACTTAATATATGAAGTGACACATAAAAAAATACTGTCGATTCTATATTTTTCAGGGTCGCTAAAATAAATGGAAAATAATAAACACACCTGATGGCGTTTAAAGTTACAAAAGCAAAAACAAAAACTTAATTCATATTTAGAAAAAGGAAGTATCTGCCAAATTATAAACGTGGCAGGTATTTTTTCTTTTTAATCGCCTGGTTGATTTCACTTTAGTCAGCATAATTTTCCAACAACAAAAAAAGTTTCTTACTTCTCTTCTTCTTTCTCGGAAATAAAATAAAGTAGTTACATAAAGAAAAAGATGATGTAGATATCAGTGGTGTATTTGTTCCAACGGGGAAGCTTATTGTACCTGCAAAAATAATAATCCTATCAAACGTTGCATTCTTCATTTTATTATTGAGGAAGAACTAAAACAGATAAAAATGAAGACACTATCACCAATTTCATTCATTGGGCCAGAACTAGGGCTTGAAGAATTTCGTTATATGTGCAGTTCTAGACGATAAGTGTTCATAGCCACAGACCAAGAGACAGACATTCCGTCATCTGCATTGATAAGCTTTGAAGGTGAAGATTATCGCACATACCTAAAACTGATGATAAATTTGTGTGTTTTAAATGTAATGAAGTTGGACATATTTCATCCAGTTGTCCAGTATCTGATGCTTTAATTATAATAAGCGCCACAACTAAAGATACTAGTGAAAAACAGAATACATCTCTTTGAAGAGAATCCAGAAGTAAAAAACGGAGAATAGAAACCCAAACTGAAAGTACATTCCATGACATTCTGGTCACAAGAAATTAGATTACCTTTAGATTACCTAGATTTTACGCAATTTCTCAAACAGGTTAAACGTAGTAACAGCCCATTGGCATTTACCAGGGAATACGCCGATAATATAGAAGGACTAATTTAATTTCAAGTCTGCACAAAACCCAATTTCAGAGGGGGAGAGATGGTAAAAACTGTTTACTGCTCTAAAGAAGTTTTTATCTTAAGATGGGAAAACCAACATGTCACTTAAAGCGTCTATGTGTTCACCACGATCATCAGCATGCTCTTCAAGGTCACTCTGTGGAAAGTACTGACAAAGTTTAATTAAATATTACAATCAATTTATCAATCAAAAATAATCATAATTCTAATAAAAATGCATTAAATTTGCAGTCACTACTCTAAACACCAAAAGTGTTAAAAGCTAATATAAATCCAATCAAATGCTATGTTTTTAGAAAAACATCATCCAGACGTAATCTTATTTCAAGAGACCAATATTAAAGAAATCCTTGTGAATTTTAGCAACCAATCCATGCATAATTTTTGTGTTAATCCTGCTTTCAAAAATTATACTGGAACATTATTAGCTATCAAAAATACATGCTATATCCAAGTAGTAGGTCACCAGATTTTATATGAGAGCTACCTTCAAGA
Source organism: Tillus elongatus (assembly GCA_964006375.1). Lineage (NCBI taxonomy): Eukaryota > Metazoa > Arthropoda > Insecta > Coleoptera > Cleridae > Tillus > Tillus elongatus. The sequence continues at coordinate 134,187,802 of OZ023263.1, forward strand.
AATCACTGTAAAAGTACAATATAATAGGTTTATACATTCCGCATGGCGAGAATTCAGCTCATCATAGACTCAAAAATTAGAAACGTTTTTTATGTCTCTCTCGGTCACAGATGAATGTTGTTTTTGGTAATTAATTAATTGCACATTAGAGAAGTCATTTGATCGAAGGCACTCCCGAGAGAGATACCCAAAAATTGCAAGAAAACTCCTTGAAATAATAAATAAATGATATAAATGACACCGAATAAATGACACCCTCCCGTACAGAAGCTAGTATAACACTTTAATCACCCAGACTGCTGGCGGCAAAATTTAAAAATAAAGGTGGCCTTACGTACGTAACACCTACTACACTCAGCGTCCAGATTTGATAGAATATACTGCTCTCAGAAAGTTCTTCAATATATGAATAACTCTGTTATCAATGGGTCCTTTTCAGATCATTTTGTCATATCAGCAATTTTTCAATCACAACGAAGACGAGGTCCACAATCAGTATATTGGAAATTTGGTAACCACCTTCAAGAGGATTTGAATTTTCAAGAATGTCTTCAAACATTTATAAAAAAGGAAGTAGGCAGCAAACCACAGCACTGTGATTCACTAAAATGGTGGGATAACTTCAAGGTGGATATTAAATGTATCATAAAACACACCTACACACTTCCTAGCCCATGTTTTTCACCTGTCAAGGAACAACAGAAATATGGACATTAATTCAAGATATGCTACAAGACGTCTTTCCAGAAAAGTCGATATTAATGAGATATCCGAGGTCGGTTTCATATTTCATACACACAGATATATATATATATATATATATATATATATATATATATATATATATATATATATATATATATATATATATATATATATATATATATATATATATAACGGGATGTATGGCGCCCGTACAAAAGCGTATACGCAACGGTATCTTCTACGCCCGAGGGCGCAGAAGATCCCGTTATATAAAATATTTTATATAACAGGATCTTCTGCGCCCGTTAATCTCGATAATGCGTAATGACTTAATTTAACAGAAAAAAATGGAAAAATTTATAACTCCACCTTTGTTTTGTAAAATTTTGTGATTGAATGGTGCAGGTTTAAATTTAAATGTATGATAAAATAGATTAAGAGAGCGTTCTCTTTAAATATGAATCTTTGTCGCAATATATAATTTTATTTTATAAAAGGGTTTTACTTAAGCTGTGGGTGAGTTATTCACATGAGTTTAACAAAACCATGTTAATACAAGCACAACAATAAATCTGTGTAGGTACTCTGCATACAGTATAATTTTGGTCATTAGTAAATTAGTATGAGTATTAAATGTCAAATACAAAAAAAATGCCTCTGCTGTTACGAAAAAAAATGCAGCCTCACTATTGTTTGCTGTGTCCAAAACAGGTCAGCTCTCTGAATAGTCCATACAAGCGTAAATCATGAAAACAAGCCTGATGATAGGCCAAAAGCCGTAAAGTTTTGTGGCTAGTGTTAATAATCGAAAAATAATTATTATGCTGCGGTATTAAAGGGTATAAAGCGTACTTTTCTTGTTGTTTGTCTTTCGACTAGAAATATTTGCATTAAAGACAGTAAATTATCACAGCTATGTGGAAGTTATGATTCAATTGGCAGCACTATTTTTTTGGCATCCTTCGGTGTCCAGTAATTGCTTAGGCATATCACTTTGTTCTTCCTCATTTTTCCTATCAAGGTTAGCTTCTTTTATAACAGTTTTTCTGCGACATCGTAAGAGCTAAACTAATTATCTATGGTACAATTTCTGTTTGAACCCTGAATGGCTGTTGTTAGATAGAGGACCTATTGTGTAGGAATGGAATATTGTTTTTCTCTATCTTCTCCAATGATATAAGGCTTAGCTGAGCACAAATAAAATGTTTTTGCATCACACATAGTGACCAATTTCAGACCACATACTTGCCTGGCTTGTTGGGTATGCGTTCTTCGTTTGTTACGTTCTTCGGGGTCTTTTACTTGTTGATTAACAAAACACAGCTTTTAGAACCACTAATTTATTATAACTGACTATTTTCCAATAATAAACACACCAACTAAAATATTTCTCTATTAACAAATGTCTTTAGTTTACTTGTCGCCTTCTATTATTCCCCACAATCACTCCTTCAGTTACCGACTGCTCCATCTGCGGCTCGGTTATTTATACCATCTATAGATAGTAGTTCTAGACCTTTCTACATGGTTCCATATCTGTGACTTATAGTGCCTTCTCGAAATATAATTCTAGAATATTCACTGTTAGCAGCACACTCTGCAAGCTGTCTGTGGCCATAAAAGTAATATGCCCTATAGTGTTCATAAACTAAGATCTCATTGAGACGCATGTGACACTGCCCCCTTCTTACATTCGACCCTCCCGGTCGAATTCTAACATTGAATCGCGTAGGCCTGTGCATAAGGACACCATTCATCTGACACTTTGGGCTACTTTGAATGCGATAGACAACGGCATTGATCTGTTTGACTAACTTATACGGACCTTCCTATAATTTATGTAGTTTCGGTGTCCGTTCCCTGCGTCGTACTGGATTTTGAAACTATACCCGTTCTCCTTCTTTAAAATCAGTCGAATTAGCTTATAGGAGCTCTCTTTAAGCGACGCTGTTCTTCCGCCCAATTGCTCTTCACCTGGTGTTTCTGCTTAAACACATATCTCTGCAGGACCTATTTTTCTCGCCGACAGCTCTATATAACAAATGTGTTCATTGAACTTGACTAAGACAAGCTTCACACCTCCATGGCCCATACAAACTTCGTCTTGTATTTCTCCCATAAGTACTTTTATAGTTGCTTCTGGCTGAATGCCTGGATCGTGTTTTCCTCTCTTGGCTTTCTTCGCCGGAATAACACTTTCAGTGCAGGCGTTATTGGTGCTATTTTCTTTCACTGTGATTTTCTACACTACCAAGTTGCTGCCAGGCGACATTACTATTCGACTAGACTACTAGACTAGATGGATTATTGAGCATTCGCTGTTACCAAACACACTCTGCAACCTGTCTGTGACCATAAAAGTAATATGCTCCATAGAGTTCATAAACTTAATTCTCATAGAGGGGGGATGTGAAAATATATTAAAGAGCCATCTGCCTCAGCAACGCAGCAAGGTTGTATGTGGGGTTACGTATTCTCAAGGTGTATAATTTTGTCTGCAACATTCCTTAAAAATATCCCAAATTTGTCTGATAGCCGCCAATGTGTGTTCTTTTATTTCGCTCTTCTCTGGTGCCTTTTTCGTTAAATCTCAAACAGTTGATCAAAAACTCAAATCCATATTTGGACATAGTTTTTATGAAAATGAGCGGTCCAAATATGAGCCTTTTCATAACATTACTTAGATATAGTAATCCGGATAAATCATACGTTTCAACATTATTTGTTGCACCAGTATAATATTGCTTAGCTTTGTAATGAATCTTGCTACTTTTGATTTCAGAATTGTTATATAACTATATTACAATTATATCCAAAATATTTGTGGTAAATTTATTTTTTTAACGTCCGTTAAATTTCGTGCAGCACCTTTTAGCTTAGGCAAATGAAGTACTAAATATATCTTTACAGTTCTTGTGCTTCTGCGGTGGAACTTATGCAGATATCATTTTTGTCAATTTTTTGGAATATACTGTTCTTTTACATACTGGGCGATTTATAGATGGCACAGCTCAGCCAAATATACATTTACTGATTCTGGAGCAACTGCATCCAATTCGTCTTCTTCTATGCTTTGGTTTTCATCAACGACTCCATTCTCGCTGCCCCCGCTTTCCACAATATCGTCATCGTCATCATTCTCAATTTCGTCTATAGATACTTACATATAAAATCACTCTTAAAGAACAATGTAGCGTCGTCTAGTATTTTTGGGCTAAAATGGTTGAAATATAGTCACCGTTCACCAAACTACTTCTCAACACAAATGCGGAAGGTACGGAGAAGTTCGACAACCTGTGTATTTTACCGACTGAACTTAAATTTAGATGTAGAGACTAGAGCCAGAGAAGAGGCTTTGCAAATGTTTTTTTTTTTTGTAACCGGTTTCGCTGCTTGACAGCATCATCAGACTGGAGAAAATTGTTATTTAGTTACATGTATTCCTGACAACGTCTTTAAAATGTCCATGTGATATATGTCAATATTTAATATGAAAGTATAATCAACTTATACCAGTAATAACCATAACAACAATTGTAATAATAAAACAACTAATTAACAATAACCGTAATAAAGCAGGTTCTATATAACGAAAATATCCACACAGATCAAACTAATACGACGTATTTTGTTTTATATATTTATTTACAAAGAAGAGTTTTTAAGAGAAGGGAATCCATCAAATCAGTTTGCTTATTTAACACAAAGTAGTTATTGTCGCAGATGTGCTTTTTTACTTCCAAAGATTAAAAAAAAGTCAAGTTTGTGCTTGTCATTACAAAAATGTAGTGGCTCTATGCGGTTATTTACTGTGGGGCTATGTTATATCTCGATAATATGTTTTTCAAATGTAGGTTTGTCAGCGTAGTTATTTCTAAGTGCAGACATATGTTATGTGTATCTTGTATTGAAGCTTCTGGAAGTTTCGCCAATGTAGATTGCATTACAATGTGTACAAGCTAATTTATAAATTCCAGATTTTTTCAAATGTTTCTATGTTATGTATATGTCAATATGTTAGGAAACATAATTTTTCTTTTACGTTATATAAGAGGCCACGTGTGGTGTTGTAAGTTTTAAAAGCTACCTTTTTATTTATACTGGCGTTTAAAAGTTTTAAAATATTTCCAAAATGGGTGATCGAAACATATTTCTTTTCTTTTTTGTCTCTAATCATGTACTGTTCAGCTACTTTCGTGTTAAATATTGACATACACCACATAGACATTTTAATGACGGCATCTGTCATTTATTATATTTGCTTTTTGATCAAAACGCATAGCTATGAGTTTTTATGTATAGTTGTCAGAAATACGTATAAGTAAATTCAATTTTCATCTGCGTGATTATGCTGTCAAGCAGCCAAACCAGTAACAAGAAAGAAAACCAACATTTGTCAAGCCCGAAAAGAAGTTTATGCATCTGAATTTAGTATGGGATGGTTTCAACTATAATAGGAACAACAATTAACGCATTTAAATTTTCTTTAGTCAACGACCATGCCATGTTTTTGTTAAACAGTTAAATCCTTCGATTTGACGTTAGTTCCGACATTGTAAAATAGTATAATTTTCCCATACGAGAAGCAACATAACCACATATATATCCTATTCATTATATTATGTAAAAAATATAATTAAATAAATAATTTTTCTGCTTTTTTTCTGTGATAAAAACGTTTTTTAAATACTTTGGTATCTACTCTTTGGCCCCTTAACTCAAAATATTGGCTTTTGGTTCAGAAAATTCAATAAAAATTTAACAGATTAGTTGGTCGTTCAACTTAAATTAACGGTTCTTTGGTCTATGTAATTTAATTAATTTTGTTAATCAATCAAAATCTCTTAACACTGTAGCCTCCTGAAGAAGCAAACAAAAAGATCATGACCATAACGCAATGTTTCATAACGTTAGCAACTTGAAATTTGATGCATTAGTATAGTCTCTATAAATCATAAACGTTTAGACCAAAATTCTTAAAGTACCTTAACTATTTTCGAAGATACCAAGAATTTCCTCAAAAAATTAAATATTTCGTTGAAAAACTGGTTCGTTAGAGCTACTTACTTTTACTGCTTTTAGAAAGAAAGGTGTATCCAGATTTTATAAAAATCGGGTAGTAATTTTTTCTTTGTCACTGGACCGATGCTTCTAATATGTTATCATTATTTTTATTTATTTATAAGTAATTATACGAGTATTTTATGTCTATATAAATAAGCCTTAAGATTTGCACAATATTTTGGCATGATTTTGTTAGCTTACAAAAACAAAACAGACAAAAATTGTAATAAGTGACGATCGAAATGCGTTCTATAGGCCCCAAGCAACATAAAATATATGGTAATTACAGCCTATAAAATATTACAATCATAACTTCACTAGAAGTGTGTAGGCTATTAATTTTTGTTTTAAAGTATTTACCATGTTGTAGAAACAAATAAAATAAAAAGTTCTAAAAAAAATGAGGTTTGCCTTAACAGCAAAGTTTGTTTTTTCTAAATTATGAACCGGTAATTATAACACCCCATATGGAAGACTTTATCCCATATATGAGCCTATACATTGAAGTTTAAATGCATTGTTCGAAATCGTACCATTTGTATAACAAACATCACTTGTAAAAAAGCTCTGAGCAACTATGATTACTAACAAATACAGGTCAATGATTTTTATGAGTTATTTTACCTAATATTTAGAAATTGCTATATGTGACAACAGATTACAACTGTAAAGTTACTGAAGCAAACAAAGGAAGCAGGTAGTATTTATAGGCAATAAATATGGATACCCTAAGCATCTTTTCAACTACACTAACAATACATTCCTAAGGATACCAACTTAGCTAGTTGGTAAATATAATATTCTGGAGGCAAAAATGCAATATGGTAGCGAATTTTCATAAACATGTTTAAAAAAAAATCATACACATTTAAAATTTCACCAGCATCAATTAATCAGATAAAAGGCATATGTAAATATTTGATATAATTTATAAAGAAAAGCTTCTGATACCTTTTAGGTCCTATAAAATATGTGTCATACATTTGCTTTGTTAAAAAATTTTTCCATCATCCTTGAAAAAGGAAATGAAATAGAAAAATAAATTAGAAACGTTAATAGAGGTACTTATGAGTTAAACGGCAATAAGGGGTGTTGCTATCTCTCACATCATTTACAGAGAGAATTATTATAAGTGTAATATATTTTTCAGATCTAAGGATCGTTTCACTAACAAAGTGAGCGTCATCAGAGCGATGAATAAACAGTTTATTCATCTCTGATGACGCTTACTTTATTAGCGAAACGATCGTCATATCTAAATAATGTATGGTCGTAAAGTGGGTTCTCCAAATTGTACTAATAGGTGCTCATCACAGGTTCCCATCTTTACTCAGGGATATTTTTTTTTATAGTTGTCTTCAACATTTAGGTATATAACAGTCTAAAATTAACTGTGTCTATACATACAAAATATAAATTTTGTGAAAATGTCTGGCTTTTGTAAACCTAGCTCCTGTGTTAATAAATTTAGAGTTGAGCATATCGTATTATATGCTGTCTCAGTATCTGTGGCTATTGTATCTAATGTTTCGAAGCCAAACAAAAATAACAGCAAACTGTCTCAGTAGATTTGGAAATGGAAAAAAAATACTTAATGTTAAATAAACATAAATATTATATTGTATGTATTTTTAACTCAGTGAAGATTGGAATCTGTGATGAGCACTGATAAGTAAACTTTGAGAACCCAAATCACCATAACAGACATTTTTCAAAAAACCTGACTATCGACGTCAGCGTCATTAGAGGATGAATTAATTTTCTCCGGTGTACTTATATGTATTTTTTAACCAGAAGATTTTATTTGTAATTTTGTCATAATTATTCAAATAAATAAAGAAGAATTCCGCTTATTTGGCCTACTTTGTTTATTGCTCTAAAGTTGTTTTTTTTCATACTCTAGTATTTATTTATATAAATATTCTAATTGATTACAATGTTATACATAATCAGCAATATCAATAAAAAATTTAAATCAGAATAATCGCATGTGTTCACTCCATAATAGGTTAACCTATTTATTTTCAAACATTTTTACGGTCCTTTGATGACTGTTTGGGAAGAGGTGTCAAACCAGTCACCCATTAGAAACTCACCGTGTCTGACGTTGCTTAACGCCAACTAAGTAACGTCGGCATATGGGTATCCCAATTTCGTCTCCGAAGCTCTCCAGATTTATGTAAACCATAGATAATCAATACCTAGATGCAGACTTAAAATAATGATACCCCCAATAGTGGAAAATATCGTCCTGCATAGCAAGTCACATTTTCCAAATAAGCTAGATGTCATAAATAATGTTACATTAAAACGAAAGTTTTGACACTGTTAAACAAAATAATATAATAAAATGATATTTTTTTGTGGCGAGTTTTTTGCTTATATAAAATATATAAGGCTAAATTCATTTTAACAATCATTAGAAACCCATACCGGCTTCGCTCAGATTAGAGCTAATCAGTGTGCTATACTGATGACAATCAAAAACATGTTCTCTGAGACTGCGGCTACAGAGCTAAAAGCAGATAAGCAGATCTTGGGCAAGTCGATGAACACGTTGTTTGAAAAGTGGTATATGATGAGATATAATAATTTTGCTTCAAAGCCCCGTTTAGGAAAGGAAAATGAAGTATAAAATTTTTGAGTTTATGTAAAAATTTATTACATTTTCATTTGGGCGTTATTTAGTTTCTACACATTGAACTATATTTTCAATTGAAATAAAAAAACCAGGGTGCATTTGACGTTGCCACATATTTTTGCGAGTAATATTACAGTAACCAAATAATGAAGTTATGTTTGACATAACGCTTATTATGTGATTGTGTTCTAAATAACAAGTTTTTTTTACAAATTACTAACTTTTAAAGGTAAAATACATAGGCAAGAATTTATAGAACAGGTTATGGGTACTTGTGTTTTTGAGCAAATTCTTGGCAGTTTTTTTAACACTTGCATGTATTGTAGGTACTAAAAATAGAATTAGCTTAAGTCGTTTGAAAGTTACCATATTATCATGTTTAGAAAACGTTAGAGATAAAATCACTGGCCACGATTGTGAAATATTTAACCAAAATTTACTGGTGGCTGTAAGTTTGAGATTACCAAATCCAAATTTAAACATTTTGTAGCCTAGGTGGTCCAGGGGTAAGAACGCGTGCTTCTGTTTAATTCAGTTCAATTCCTAGTAGAAACGTCAAATTATTTTTCAGTATATACCAACTGAAAATTTGCATCAACCGAGGTTGTGGCATTTTCTTTGAGCAAGTTGAATGTCTGTACATTCCGACCCTTCATCGGTCCCGTGTACCATGGGATGTTGGGCAACTTAAAGAGCTATGGCTTCCTTACTGAAAGGAGGAGATTCGGCAAATTTTTAGGAATATTGTGTATAAACTTCCTAACGGGTGGCAAACATTTATGTTACAACAGTTATATAGACCATGTCATTGTCTATACGGGCACAAATTTTCAGACGGACAACTTTCATTAGCTATTTTTTTTTATTATTGTATGCTGTACCGATGATCTCAAAGGATATAAGGGTGCAGTTGAATTTTTTTCTGGACTTCTTACGGGGTAACAAACATTTCTGTTTCGATACTAATAAAGAACATGTCATTGTTTATAAAAAATGTGAAAAATTCCAGAGACGGACAACTTTTATTAACCATTCTCTTATTATTGTAAATTGGCGGTAGCGATGGTCTAGAAGAATATTAACCTATAGTTAATTTTTTTTTGGACTTTCTACGGAGTGACAAATATTTCTGTTACATCATTATTATATACCCTATCTTTCTTTATAAGCGACCGACAAAATATATTTACAATTTTTTTAATATTGTAATTTAGCTGTACCGATGGTCTTACAGAATATGACTTAACAGTCAAAATGTTTTTCGGGACATCTAGGAGGTGACAACGATTTCTGTTACAACAGTATTATAGATCATATCTTTGTTTATAAGCGTATAATTCTTTAGGGACAGACAACTTGTATTGACTAGTTTTTAATTATTGTAACTTGGCTGCACTAATGTTCTCGAAGAATATTACCTCACAGTAAAATTTTTTTCTGGACGTTGTACGAGGTGACAAACATTTTTGTCACAACGGTATTACATTCCATATGTTTGTTTATAAGTGTATAAATTTGCAGGGACGGACAGCTTTTATTAACTGTTTTTATTGTTGTAAATTGGCTGTCTCGAAGATATTACCTTACAGCTAAAAACATTTTCTGGCCTTTCTGCGATGTGACTAACATTTCTGATATATTGGTAATAAAGTGCATATGTTTGTTTATAAGCGTACAATTTTCCAGAGAAAGACAAATTGTGTTAACAAATTTTTTATTAATGTAAGTTGGTTGTGCCGAGGGTCTTGAAGAATATGACCTTACAGTTGGATTTTTTAATGCACTTTCTACGGGTTGACAAACATTTTTGCCATAACAGTATTATAGACGTTATTACTGTTTATAAGTGTACTTTTTTTATTATTATTTTAAATTTCCCATATCAAAGTATATGATTGTCTTGCAGTATGATTTTGTTGGACATTCTACAAGGTGATAAGCACTTCTGTTACAATAGTATTATAGACCATGTAGACAAGTCTTGTGAACGGAAGGAATTTTACAATCAGTTCCACCCAGGATATACCCTAGTTTAAAAACCAAGTATTAGATAGACTGGTAATTATAAATAAATAGCATAGGCTCTGTGGTGTGCCTACCTCTTTAATGGATGGGCGTGACTGGTAGTAGTAGTAGTGGCTGTAAATATCTGTAGATTGTGATTTATACATGCATTAGTACCTTCCTACTTATTTCAGATGAATTTAAAAGGTAGGGCGAATTAGGAGATATGGATCTGCTGATGGGTTGTACAAATATGAGGGTATAGGTTCAAATATTTGTGGAAAATTTTGTGCAGACTCTGTGCGTTTCATGTTATTTTAATTTGTCACACTTGCCGGAAAACATTCACATATATTTGTGTAAGATTGCTAGTTATTAAAAATAACAGTTTGGCAATCTTGGAAGCGCGCCGACACTGGTTGTGTGTATATTCAAAAGTAGTTGGCGTATGGCTTAAGTAAACAGACTGAGTGACGATATGTAAGAAGGGCAAGGATGAAGGGGGATACCCGGCTGTATTGAAGATGAACATTTCAGTTAGATTATTATGAGTTGTTGAGTTGTTGGCATGTGATCTTTAGTAATTATATTAATTCTGAATAAACCAATTTTATTTGAAATATTTTAATTTCTAACAAAGTCAGAAGTGTGGGATAACGTACACACGAGTGTCTCAGTGTTTTTTGTGTAATTATTCATGCAACAGTGGACATTACTGTAAGTTTTTGCTTTATTTTACTGCATTACTGAATTGAAATTACTGATTTATTGCATGTTGAGACAATTTATTACGTGTACGGTTTGGACCTAAGTGATTATTTAATTGTTGACTGTTAATTGTTTGTACAATGCCACGGGAAGACAAAGAAAAGTCCCGGTCTCGAAGTGCGACGGGCGAGGCTTCACGCTCACGATCTCCGACTAATAAGGACGGCGGACCCCGGGTCGCTCTCGTGAACGTAGAAATCGTGGACACAAGCGTTCTCGGGCGGGCTCCAGGTCTAAGTCGATGAGTAGGGAACTACGCAGGTTAAAAGAACGCATTATCACATTAGAACGATCCACTACTAGTTCATCTAATAATTACGGAACCCCGCAGCAGGGAAGAATGCCAGTGGCGGCGGATGAAGCGTTGATACCGATATTTAATCCGGCGGATTGCACATCTTCTGTTGAATCGTGGGTCGCGCGGGTGGATGAAATAGCCAACGCGTACCAGTGGAGGTCATTAGAAATTGTCCGAGTGGTAGCAGGGAGACTTCAGGGCATGGCGCGAAGGTGGTACGATTCAAAGGATTTTATCCGAATAGACTGGCACGACTTTAGAGAGGCATTAGTGCGGCAATTTAGGAAACCCTTACCTTTTGGTAAACTATTTAAGGAAGCAGCTAATTATGTCGCGATGCCAGGTCAGAATTTAGGTGAATATTGTTTTAATAAGCTAGCAAAAATTAAGGCAATGAATGTTAAAATACCTGAAAGCTATTTAGTGGATTCCATCATTGAGGGCATTTTAGACAATGATGTAAAACGGGCGGCTATGACGTCACAATGTGCGGATACAAATGAACTATATGCCTTGTTGTGTGCATTGGGTTCCGTTCCTAAAATAACTAGAGTTGATCTTAAAACTGACAATATAGAGCATTTTCGAAAGGAAAGTGAAGTTAATCGAAACGTAAAAAAGAATTATGGCACCAAGAGTAGCAGTACAACCGGGATTATAAAATCCAAAGAGTCAGTTATTTGTTTTATATGTCAACAGAAGGGTCATTACCGTAGTGAGTGTCCCCAAAATAAAAATCGAAAAACAAATTATAAGAGAGGAGATGGGGATAACTCTGCGAATACGGCTAAGGCGACGAATCATATTGTTTCAGATAAGTCAGCAAATAATTTATTCATGACTACCTGTAAGGTAAATGGTAGAAAGGTGAGATGTCTGCTTGACACTGGCAGTACTACGACCTTACTGAAAGAGTCAGTTGTGAAGTCTTTGGGGTTGACTTACAATCCACAAAACGGTTTTCTGAGAAATTTTAATGGAGGTTTGGTGTCTAGTATTGGGACACTGACGACTCGAGTTCGAGTAAAGGAAGCAGAGGCGTATGTTAACATTATTGTTATGCGAGATGACAGCATAACACATGACTGCATCATAGGATGTGACTTTTTAAATAGACCAGATGTTATGATTGTCAAAGTAGGTAATGAGATAGCGATACATCAATTAACAGAGCTAAAGTTATCATCAGGCTTGGTGAACAATTCGCCGATCACATGTGCAACAGACGGAACATTCGAGATTACAGTTGGTGATGTTGATGACGTCACAAAACAGAAATGTTATGACCTACTAAATGTATTTAAGGAAATCTCTGCTGCTGGTGTGCGACCGAGGAGCCTGAAAGTACGAGCTGTACAGGGTATGCAGGCCCCCAATAACACGAAACAGGTACGCCAGTTCCTAGGGTTATCAGGATATTTTCGACGACGCATAAAAGACTATGCCAGAAAAGTTGAGCCTATGACTCGACTACTTCGGACCAATGTAAAGTGGCATTGGGGACCAAAGCAATCTAAAATCTTTGATTTAATTAAGCGAGCATTGGTCACACGGCCAGTGCTTGCCATATACAATCCATCGTATTGGACAGAATTGCACACTGACGCAAGTAGTATGGGGTTTGGAGCAACCCTTCTGCAGACAAGCAAAAAGGGAGTGCAAAAAGTGGTCGCATATTTCAGCAAGCAAACTTCTCCAGATCAGAGACTATACCACTCTTACGAGTTGGAAACGTTGGCGGTAGTGCTAGCTTTGAAGCATTTTCGCGTTTATCTGTTGGGTATCGAATTTATTGTGATTACAGATTGTAATGCTCTGAGAACTACCTTCACCAAGAAAGACTTGATTCCTCGTGTGGCCAGATGGTGGTTGGAAGTTCAGGAATATACTTTCGAAATAAAGTATAGGTCAGGGAAAAAAATGTCACATGTAGACACGTTGAGTCGATACCTAGAACAGGACTGCAGGGTTGTTGAAGTGAATGCGACGGATTTAGTTGAAGGCGATTGGATTGTAGCGGCTCAAATGCAAGACGATCAGTTGTCACGAATTCGAAAAATTCTGACAAGTGGTCAGCAAACAGACGATAATAAGAATTATTTCAAGGAATACTTCCTACGAGATAATAAAGTCTACAGGAAATTGGACAAAGGAAAAGGTGCCTGGGTAGTGTCTAAAGAAGTACGTTGGCAAGTATGCAGGCTATGTCGTGATTACACTGGACACAGTGGAGTAGAAAATACATTAAAACGTTTACAGCAGAACTATTGGTTTGCGAGTATGCGCCGGTTTGTGACCAAGTATGTTAGTGCTTGCCTAAATTGTTCATATTATAAATATACCCCGGGCAAGAAGCAAGGGCAGTTACATTCAATAGAAAAGGTCGCTCAACCATACCATACAATTCATCTTGATCATGTCGGACCTTTTGAAACAAGTGTGAGAGGTAAAAAATTTCTGTTAGTGATTGTGGTCGCTTTGACGAAATTTGTTGTAATAGAGCCAGTGAAGACTCAGCAAACACGATGGGTCGTGAAGGCGTTACAGGACGTAATGCACTTTTTTGGAACCCCGACTAGAATCATAAGTGACCGTGGAAGTGCATTTACGTCCCAATCGTTTAAACTGTTTTACGACACGTACGGAATAAAACACATTTTAAATGCGGTCGCCACGCCACGAGCAAACGGACAATGCGAGCGTTATAACAAGACTGTTGTGAGCGCGCTAGCTGCTCGGAGTGCGGGTGACGACAGTACAAATTGGGACCTTTATGTTAAGGAGGTCCAACTTGCTATGAATACAAGTTTCAACAAGGGCATTAGCAGCACCCCGTCTGAAGCGTTGCTGGGTTACCAACCAAGACGGCCTGTGGAGGCTAATCTGCTGGCTGAGGTGCAGGTTGATCTACCCCGACTTGATTTAAAAGAAGTGCGGCAGAGGATTCAACAGCATATCACTGCAGACCAAGCCAAGCAGAAGGAGCGTTATAACCAAGCTAGACGACAGGCAGATAAGTACACAATAGGTGACTTGGTCCTTGTGCTCATAACCAGTGCTCCAAGTAATGGGGTAAGTAAGAAATTATTACCAAAATTTAAGGGACCCTTCAAGATAACGAAGGTTCTGTATAATGATCGTTATCAGATTGAGACTTGCGGGAAGGCTACCGGTTGTCCGCAACAATAGCGGCAGTGGACAAATTGAGACCGTGGGTAACGGCTCAATTGTAAATTGACAATCATGTGTCGCGGGCAGATAGTTATTCCCTATAGTGCATTATTCTAGAAATATGACTCAGTGACGGGGGCAGGCGTCCTTGTCAGAGTCAGCTTTCGGAAAGGTTAGCGCAGTCTCAGTGCTAAAGACAGGATAGCCTTTAACAGAGCAGTCGTTAAAAGTACACAACGCAGTCTTAGTGTTACGGACCGCGGTCCCTAACAGAGCAGTCGTTGAAAATACAAAACGCCGTCTTAGTGTTACGGACTTCGGTCCCCAACAGAGCTGTCGTTTCCGAGTATAAATTGGAGACCCAGTGTTAGTGAGGAGGAATCACTGGCAGGGTTGATGTTTGAGTTTATTGCACAGTATAGACGAATAACTGCCCAGAGTAGATACCAACAGATAGTGTCCAGTGATTAGAACGAACATGTCAAACAAAAAAAACTTAAAACAGTTTAATTAAGTGTTAGGATTTTATCTGAGTTAAATGTTATTTTTAATTGAAAAATTTGTATTTAAGTAGAATTTAAGTAAGGCTATGTATCTTGAATTTTAGTTTTCTCCGGGTTTATGGATTGCATGTCGCAATCTGTTACGTTTCACAGTATGAGGTCATACTGTAGGCCAGGATAGGCCAAATGTAAGATTGCTAGTTATTAAAAATAACAGTTTGGCAATCTTGGAAGCGCGTCGACACTGGTTGTGTGTATATTCAAAAGTAGTTGGCGTATTGCTTAAGTAAACAGACTGAGTGACGATATGTAAGAAGGGCAAGGATGAAGGGGGATACCCGGCTGTATTGAAGATGAACATTTCAATTAGATTATTATGAGTTGTTGAGTTGTTGGCATGTGATCTTTAGTAATTATATTAATTCTGAATAAACCAATTTTATTTGAAATATTTTAATTTCTAACATTTGATTGTAAATAACGAATCCTTATGGTGTTGTTTCTAATGTTATTTTATAGTACCTAAATAAATTTGAAATTTTGTACATGTTTTGAGTTATCATTCTGTCTAACGTGCATTTCCTTATTTATCCAAGGTCAACCTATCTGTATGAATTACATAAAGTCGTCTAGATAGACCCCTACGTGACAACAATAATGCACACGCTTTGCTACATACAAAAGAACAGGATCTCTTTATAAATCACTCAGAATTTACTAACGGTATTTGTGAGACTGCTTTATGGCTCCGGTCATAAAATTCCAAATTTTATAATAGGTACCAGTAATAATCTAGAAATAAAATAAATTTTTATACTTATTTACAATGACCCTATATTTTACTGTTATAATAAGTAATGAAGTGAGATTGATTTCCCAAATATTTTTTTGTGTGTGTAAATCTAAGGAAAAAATAACTTTTTGGCATACAATTACCTCTAATACATCAATAATCAATTATTTTAAATGGTTTCAACTACATTATAAATTACTTACTTTCTTTACAAATAAGCATTAAAAACTTTTTTTTTAATATTCATAATAGTAATATACCTAATAGTCATATTGATCGAGGCTACTTTTACAATACATCATTTTACGAATAACTCCTACTATTTTAAGGCATTTAATCTGCTTAACTGACTTATATGGTTTTGACCATTTACGTTTTCACAACAGTTAAACCATTTGCCAAAACATTACATTACATATTTATGTAAGTATACTTGGAGAACCCTAATCAACACAACACATCTTTTTAAAGACCTGACGATCGTTTCACTAACAAAGTTAGCGTCATCAGAGGATGAAAAATTCAAAAATAATTTAGTTAATTAAATGATCGTCAGGTTTTTAAAAAGATGTTGTGGTGATTTGGGTTTCCCACGTATACTTATCAGTGGTCATCATAGATTCCAATCTTCACTTAGTGACATATTTATGTAGTTAGTTGGAAATACATTTGTTTTACTTCTTAGTAAAGTAATTTAAAATGTTTGCTTTCTTTCCATATAACATATAGCCATCTATCAAGAAGGCATACAAATTCAAGTTAAAAACTTAAGTTCTGGTTTCATAGCAGTTTCTCATCACAAATTAAAAGCATGGCGCCTTGTTGTCGCGACCATGACTCTTTATTTCTTATCAATTGGGTCAGGTTTTCCAAAAATTTCACTTTTAGTCTGCTTCTTTCTTTTTATTTAAATATGTATTCTCCTCTTCTATTCTACCTTCTCATTTGTCTCCATAATGGTGTACTTTGCCTTAGTCATTTTTTCCAAGTTCACCTTTTAACCGCTTTTATTCTCTTCGTATCCTGCTTCTTCAAAGCCCAACTTTCAGTCCCATACATTACATTACTACATACGTATGACTTCATACACCTCTGCTTCAGGTATTTCACAGGTGAATAAAGGTTTTACTTCCTGACAAGGCACGGCAACACTGCGTTGAACAAATTGGTACGATCATCAAAGTTAAGCAACATCAAGGACGCTGGAATTGGCCATTTGAGAATACAATGACAAAGCACCGAGTATATTTGCCGATAAAGTTTCCTTCGGTAAACAGCGACGCTTAGGTTGAGTCGCACCATTTTGCTTTTACTTCAAGACAAACTTTATATAACTATGATGTGTGATATCGAAACGTTTTGATGTTTAGAACGTATTTCTTCTTAGTCCTGTATGTTTATGATTTTAATATAGTTTTTGATCACTGCACTGATATAATGTTACATTTATAAAGCTAACTTCTCTCCTCAATTATTTAACGGCAACAATTAACTGTCCCTTTAATATATTTTTTATATTTTGTAAAAGCAAACAAAACAGTATATTACGCCACAGGAATTTTATAGCATACTGTTAAAGCAAAAACCGGATTTAAAGAAGCTTTGGCACAGCTGAGATATGGTAGTATTGACGAATCATGCGTACCAAAACCAAATATTTGGGACAATAATCAACACATAGATAAAGAAAATCTGAAACTTATCAAGAGTGTTAGAAAACCGGTGATGCTAGACGCCTACGAAAGTATTTATATCACTAAGTCCGTAAAAAATAAAAGTTCTTTGAACCAAGCCCCGCCACTGATTAATAGCCCTCTTTGGACTGGCTATTTGATGTAAAAGTATTTCGAACTCCGTAGGTAAAGATGTAACGGGATTTTAAAAAGGACGTCCGGCAATTAAAATCGAAACGCAGAAAATTTGCCTATGATCTTCCCTCTCGGTTTCGTTTTTTTACCTAACATGTAGTATAAATGTGATGTTCAGTAGTTAATAAATGTATAATTTTTCATCATCTGATGACGCTAACTTTGTCGGTGAAACGATCGTCTGGTCTTTAAAAATATATATTGTGGTGATTTCGGTTTTCCAAGTGTACTTATCAGTGCTCACCACACGTAGTATAAATGTGATGTTCAGTAGTGTATAAATTTATAACTTTTTTGACACACGAACACAAACCCACACCTACGCGCGCGCACACACACCCACACGCACACACACACACCTGCATTGAGTATTATGATATTTTAAATACATTTCCTAATGTGGGCTTCAAAGTGACCGTTCCGTATGTGTAAATATACCTAACGTGCCGTTCGAAGCCCTGGGCGACAAACTGCCTGGTGGGTGCTCAATGGCAGTTCAACGCCGGGCGTCGAACGGGATAAGTGGCGCCAAACTGCCCGTTCGGTACACAAAAAGGCGCCGAACTTCCCGTTAGACATATATATATATATATATATATATATATATATATATATATATATATATATATATATATATATATATATATATATATATATATATATATATATATATATATATATATATATATATATATATATATATATATATATATATATATATATATAATATTAGCACAAATTTATAAATTCGAACACTATTCATTAAAAAAATAGTATTTATTACCTTAGAGCAAATCTAACATGTCTCAACAAAGTGATTTCGAAGGCACGTTTTCTTGGAAACCAAAAACGCTACGAACTTATACTTCAAATAATACCGAACTACATGGTTGAGAGCAGACGCTTGAAAAACAACACTGAACTAACCAATAAAACGAGTGTGGGATACTGGCAGAAGAACTTTTAAATGTGTGCTCTAGCATCCAGTCACATTGAATGAATTAGAGGACTATGAACAGTAGCTCCGCGAGTACTTACGTACTCTAATAAGGGTCTCGAAAACAGCATCAACTTATTTGTTGCGCCACAAAATTGGTAGTAAATCTTCTTTTAAACCACTAGAGAGTAAATTTCTTTAGAAATCTCTGACTGTAGGGCATTCCAAAGTTCTGGTACTCTGGGAAAAAGGATTTGTAGCAAACTGGGCTGCAAGTTGCTAACTTGACACTTCTGACGTGCCTTTTTTTACTAGAACGAGTTTTCCAAATAATGGATGAGGACAGAAGAATAACAAAGCAAGTACTGAGAAGCAATGTTGCTGACAGTAACAGCAGAAGAGAATATCTCCAAATTTTGTCTTTGATCGAGATAATTGGGATTGACAATTACAGATAATTCTCTTATAAAGCGAACAGCTGAATCTTAATGAAATCTAAAAGGGACAATTTGGATTTTAGTCAAGCACTGCCGACGTTAGAACTATTGTCCAACTTTGGACGGAATTATGCCTTCCGAAGTTTGAAAAACTGTTGTGATAAAAGCAAAGTTTCAACCCGAAATAGAAACTCAAGCTTCTGCGCTGAACGTTTCATAACATCGGATGACGCAATTTTAGGGAAGGCTAGATTTTTGGACAATATTTGGCCAGTCACCGGAACGCATTGTAGTTCACACCTTATAAATAAAACGCAGTTATGTGTTTTTGAGCCACTAGCCTTGGCAAAATTTGCATATATAGTCTTAACTAAGAACCTTAGACAGATCATCATTTAATAATAATAGGCTTGTCTTATTAAAATTTCATCAACAAGGAACTACAGGCAGAAGTTAGACGAGTTGATAAAAACGTACCCCGAAAAGTGCTGGCATTAACACAGCTGTGGGATGGATTGTTGGTGGTTGACAGAACGCAATTTAAATACAAAAGAAAAATAGGAAGAACCAAAAACCAAGCATGTGGAACACCTTCGTTAATTTGATAAAGCAGCAAGCATCTTCAATCACATGCAAGAATCAGTTCTTTAGAAAACCATATATCCATATTTTTTGTATAACAGTGTGAAATTTTAATATCAAATCAGGTATTACTATTATTATTACTGTTCTTGTTCTTGTTCTTGTTCTTGTTCTTGTTCTTGTTCTTGTTCTTGTTCTTGTTCTTGTTCTTGTTCTTGTTCTTGTTCTTGTTCTTGTTCTTGTTCTTGTTCTTGTTCTTGTTCTTGTTCTTGTTCTCGTTCTCGTTCTCGTTCTCGTTCTCGTTCTCGTTCTCGTTCTCGTTCTCGTTCTCGTTCTCGTTCTCGTTCTCGTTCTCGTTCTCGTTCTCGTTCTCGTTCTCGTTCTCGTTCTCGTTCTCGTTCTCGTTCTCGTTCTCGTTCTCGTTCTCGTTCTCGTTCTCGTTCTCGTTCTCGTTCTCGTTCTCGTTCTCGTTCTCGTTCTCGTTCTCGTTCTCGTTCTCGTTCTCGTTCTCGTTCTCGTTCTCGTTCTCGTTCTCGTTCTCGTTCTCGTTCTCGTTCTCGTTCTCGTTCTCGTTCTCGTTCTCGTTCTCGTTCTCGTTCTCGTTCTCGTTCTCGTTCTCGTTCTCGTTCTCGTTCTCGTTCTCGTTCTCGTTCTCGTTCTCGTTCTCGTTCTCGTTCTCGTTCTCGTTCTCGTTCTCGTCCTCGTCCTCGTCCTCGTCCTCGTCCTCGTCCTCGTCCTCGTCCTCGTCCTCGTCCTCGTCCTCGTTCTCGTTCTCGTTCTCGTTCTCGTTCTCGTTCTCGTTCTCGTTCTCGTTCTCGTTCTCGTTCTCGTTCTCGTTCTCGTTCTCGTTCTCGTTCTCGTTCTCGTTCTCGTTCTCGTCCTCGTCCTCGTCCTCGTCCTCGTCCTCGTCCTCGTCCTCGTCCTCGTCCTCGTCCTCGTCCTCGTCCTCGTCCTCGTCCTCGTCCTCGTCCTCGTCCTCGTCCTCGTCCTCGTCCTCGTCCTCGTGCTCGTGCTCGTGCTCGTGCTCGTGCTCGTGCTCGTGCTCGTGCTCGTCCTCGTCGTCCTCGTCGTCCTCGTCGTCCTCGTTCTCGTTCTCGTTCTCGTTCTCGTTCTCGTTCTCGTTCTCGTTCTCGTTCTCGTTCTCGTTCTCGTTCTCGTTCTCGTTCTCGTTCTCGTTCTCGTTCTCGTTCTCGTTCTCGTTCTCGTTCTCGTTTTCGTTTTCGTTTTCGTTTTCGTTTTCGTTTTCGTTTTCGTTTTCGTTTTCGTTTTCGTTTTCGTTTTCGTTTTCGTTTTCGTTTTCGTTTTCGTTCTCGTTCTCGTTCTCGTTCTCGTTCTCGTTCTCGTTCTCGTTCTCGTTCTCGTTCTCGTTCTCGTTCTCGTTCTCGTTCTCGTTTTCGTTTTCGTTTTCGTTTTCGTTTTCGTTTTCGTTTTCGTTTTCGTTTTCGTTTTCGTTTTCGTTTTCGTTTTCGTTTTCGTTTTCGTTTTCGTTTTCGTTTTCGTTTTCGTTTTCGTTTTCGTTTTCGTTTTCGTTTTCGTTTTCGTTTTCGTTTTCGTTTTCGTTTTCGTTTTCGTTTTCGTTTTCGTTTTCGTTTTCGTTTTCGTTTTCGTTTTCGTTTTCGTTTTCGTTTTCGTTTTCGTTTTCGTTTTCGTTTTCGTTTTCGTTTTCGTTTTCGTTTTCGTTTTCGTTTTCGTTTTCGTTTTCGTTTTCGTTTTCGTTTTCGTTTTCGTTTTCGTTTTCGTTTTCGTTCTCGTTTTCGTTCTCGTTCTCGTTCTCGTTTTCGTTTTCGTTTTCGTTTTCGTTTTCGTTCTCGTTCTCGTTCTCGTTCTCGTTCTCGTTCTCGTTCTTGTTCGTATTCTTCTTCCTGTTCTTCTTCTTGTTGGCCTGTTGTGGGCAACTAGTTGGTCTCTGAGCACGGTCCGATTCCAGTATAACCTGTATCTTGAGTTCTCTAGAACAGGTATCATAGTAGGGCACCTTACAAAAATTTAGAAGTCACAGCTTCAGAGCCAGTTCTTGATGAAGTATTTTTGCAACTGCGTCGTGCCTCTCTTTATACTCTGTTGCAGCCAACACTTGACATCCTCCGTGACGTGCTGGATAGTCTGATAACTGACACCCAAATCTACATTTGTCATCTTGGACCGAATTATCTCCAGCTATACACTTCAGGTAGTTTGTTGTTAGAAAGACGTGATATTGTATGGCCAAGACTAGATGCATTCTCGCAACAATTAACTAATTGTTGCGAGAATGCATCTAGTCTTACATACTTTGTCCCTATATTGGGGTAGAAATGGGCCAGGGCTGACAATTTTCTAAATTGTTAGTTGGTTGTATACAGTCTCTATTTTTAACACTTTGTGTTATTTGGAGCTGGCGTGACAACATACTACTTGGTTCCGTAATTAGGTGACTGCACTTAGTACTTGTATGGTCAGCAAAAACACCTCTCTTCTGGAAACATCTGTCCAGATACCAACCAGTAGTTCAACGCCGATTTGTTCACATATTCCTGAGAGGTCTCATTCAACTGTCGTTCATGGAGAGGCTTCTGCATCCGAGATTGCAGTTTGTCCTGGTTAGTCCGATGATGATTTTGTATTTCATTTTCTTTTACTTTTAATTGTAGCGGTGTTAAATCATCTGCCTCACATATGACAAGGTGTAGTTTAGAAGTAACCGCCCGCTAATGGAAATATGTACGTAGGTTCAATGTCTGCTGGTCTAACTGTTTACCAATATCCAACCCTCCTCTTCCACCTTGGTGTCTAGGCAGGGTTACTCGTTTGAGCGCACTACGGGGGTGATACTTTTTGGATTTTCCTTTTCGCACCTTCCTTTCTAGATTTTCGATGTCCATTTTGCTCCAGTTTACAATCCCAAATGAATAGCTAAGTTGACAAAATGCATATATATTAAGAATTTTAGTTAGGTTCTTGCTGTTGAGATGTGCTCGCACCGTCTACTTTAGTCGTTTCGTAAACTCATTTGTCAGATCGTTCTTCAGTACTGAATGGTTTATTTTTCACGCTTTCTGTATTCTCAGGTATTTATAACACTTTTCTACATCCATCGAGGCAATTTTATGGCCATTCTGCATTTTATATACATTTGGTTGAAACTTCCCTCTAACTACACATATGGTGCAACCTTTGTCAAGCCCACATTGCATGTCAATAACTCTGGAAAACCCTTCCACAATTTTAAGCAGTTGTTCTAGGTGGTTCTTTGTGGAGGCCATCAGCTTAAGATCATCCATATACAGCAGATGATTAAGCATCATTTGCTCCCTGCCATTGCTTTTTATACAGAAGCCATATCAGGTAGAGTTCGGGCGATTTGATAGTGGATTCAATGCGAGATAAAACCACAATGGCCTTAGCGAGTCGCCTTGAAATATACCTCTTCTAATTGGTATCGTGCTGGTTACGATGTTATTACTCGTTTGTACCCGTAACTGAATTTTTGTTATCCAGGTATACATTGTGTGTTCAAGGAACCTCAGGATATAAGTATAGATCTTATAGATCTTCAGCACACTTATAAGCCATTCGTGCGGAACTAAATCAAATGCCTTTTTTGTAATCCAGGTAGACTGCAAAGATATTTTCGCGTCCATTGGAAGCTTGATTGCACACAACCGAATCAACTATTAGCTATTGTTTGCATCTCATATATTCTTTGGCACACTCTTTTTGCTGGCTCGCAATTATGTTGTTTCGTTCGCAGTGCGCATATATGCATTTCTCAAGGTAGGAAGTCGGCATCTGCAGATCACTGCTGGTCACTTGACAGAATATACGTATTTCCTTGTGTGAAAAACAATGGCATCTTCTTTGGGTCAAGTATTGCATCACTTATGAACACCGCCAATAGATGATGTCTACACCCAAATTTCTCCTGCCAAAAGTTCTGGACGCTATCAGCCCCGGATGCCTTTAAAATAATATCGGAGACTTCTTCTGTGGTAAACGGCTCATGATGCACCTATTCATAAGTTTGACAAGTTCAGTGTTTTTTGTTAACCCAGCTAGCGCCAGTATTGCAGGACGCTGGTGTGGCTAGTTGACTTTTTCAGAACTCTTCAATTTGTTGCTTATTTGGAAAAGTATCGGTGGCTGCATTCGTAGCTGAATTAAGAATTAAGATGACGGTAGAAAGTCCTTTCAGAGCGTTTAAACATTGTATTGTGGCACTTGTCCAAACATTCTTGTACAGTGTGGTTGACTGGATCTTGTGCTGAGTGTTGTCGAACCCGAAGTATAAGTTCGTAGCGTTTTTGGTTTCCAAGAAAACGTGCCTTCGAAATCACTTTGTTGAGACATGTTAGATTTGCTCTAAGGTAATAAATACTATTTTTTTAATGAATAGTGTTCGAATTTATAAATTTGTGCTAATATTATATATATATATATATATATATATATATATATATATATATATATATATATATATATATATATATATATATATATATATATATATAATCTTGATTATATTTAATTGTAATGATTGATTGATTTAAATTTGTATAATTTTATATAGTATCTCGTAAAAAAATTACCCTGTATAATTATTTTTAAATTTTTTAAATCTTTAATGAGTATAATTGGTGATGAATTTTACCTTTCATATGTTCTATCTTAAATATATATATATATATATATATATATATATATATATATATATATATATATATATATATATATATATATATATATTATATTAACAGTTCACACACAATGTTTATGTATAACCATGTGTGTGTGTTGTATCCTGATGGCCTAGGAAACCAGGTCCATTAGCCACAAACTGTTGTATTAGACAGACGATAGGTAAAAAGGTTTATTACTAACAATACGAGCAACAAAATTGAGGTTATATAGTTTCTATAATTAAATTGGTATCATTATTATTATTATTTTTTATGATAATTTTTTTAATGTTTTCTTTTGTTTTTCTTTTTTTTCTTTTTTCTTTTTTCTTTTTTTTTTTTCTTTTTTTTTAGTAATATATAAACATACTTTTTTTTTAATTAATTTTTTCTTTTTTTTTTAACTGAACTATAATAAAAAGGAAAGACAGGGATACAAGAGTGCAGTTCAGGGACCCGCCAGAACTTCTCCACCCCTCTCAGAACAGACAAGACTAGGCCACGGTGAGGTGGTTAAGAACATAAGGAGAGACAACAGGAGCTGATGTTTATAGATGCACAATATTTTTGTTACTTAACCTACGTAAAATAAATGATGTTTCGTTTCCCCTCTTTATTCTGCTTAACCTAACATACATATATTTTTACACATTATACACACACATATACAATACATATATACACATATATATACAACCATACATACATACACATATACTTGGTTACAATATTAGATTTCTACTTTTGATTATTTTATAAATTTACCAAGTCTTTTGTATATTTCGTTGTCATTTGTAGCAAGTAGATTTGCAAGGTTTACAGGATGTTGTATGCCTTTGTCTTGAAGATATGTAAGTAAGGTTTGTCGCATTCGTTCATTTAAATGACAGGCAAAGAATATGTGGTTGAGGTCCCCGGTGGAAACGTTGTCACATTGGCATGTTGGATTGTTTTTAATACCAATCTTATGGAGATGAGCTGGGAATCTTCCATGGTTCAATTTTAACCGCACTATTGTAGAGCAAAATTCTTTTGAAAGACCCGAGTCCTTATAAAATTGAGATTCGGGTAGTTGCGGATTCAGTAAAGTGTATTGATTTTTGGACGAGGTTACAAAAGTCTTCCATGCTATTTTCCAGTCTCGTTTTATTTCTGAGCGGTAATATGAGTTTATATCTGCTTTCGTAAAACTGATCTTTATTCTCCCATCTTTAGACGCTTCCTTTGCTAGACTATCTGCCACTTCATTTCCTTCAAGACTGGCATGGCCCTTAACCCACACAAAAATTACCTTTTTTCCCTTCAAAATGATGTTGTGGTGACTCTTCATTATTTCACACACAGCTGCATCGTCGTCTTTTTTAACAGAAAAATGTTCAATAGTTTTCAGTACGGCTTGTAAATCTGTGAGTATAACTGAGTCTTTTTCATTATATAATGCCCAGTTTAGAGCCATAAGGACAGCACGGGCTTCTGCTGTGTAATTTGAGCAATATTTATCTAGTCTCATTTTGCTTATAACTTGGTAGCTGGGAACATAAATGGCACACCCTACGTTGTTTTGTTCTTTTGATCCATCTGTGTAGATGCTTGTATATGTACTATATTTGTCCAGTGCTGTTGTAGAATATGTCTGTTTAGATATGGTAGTTCTGTATAGTTTAGAATTATGATCTTTGGTTTCTGTACTGTCACTTCGTATGGTGTTTGAAATACTGTACAGATGTCTGTTGGTACAATTATTGGTAATTCACTGGTGCGGAGAAATGACTCCACTAATGGTGGTGTGGTTTTTTTGGCCCAGTATTTATTAGTCAAACACTCTGTCGTTATCCAGCTAATTATATTTAGAAGTGTTTTCTTATAAAATCTAAGCTTGACTATATATTTGTTGGCCAGATATTGTCCTCTAATTTGTAGTGGTGGTTCATTAGCTTCAGCAAGTAGTGCTTGACATGGAGATGACCTCATTGCCCCTAGGCAAATCCGTAGTGCTTTGTACTGTACTCTATCGAGTTTCAATAAGTTACTCTGGGATGCGGATCTATAAAGGGTACAACCGTAATCCAAAATAGACCTTATATAGGATCTATAGAAAAGCAAGGATATTTCAACATCAGCCCCCCCCCCATTTTGTGTGAGTTATTGTTCTCAATAAATTAAGTCCCTTTTCGCACCTGCCCTGTATATATTCAATGTGTTTAGTCCATAGTAATTTATGGTCGATTATAATTCCTAGACATTTGCTGCTGTTCTTTACAAATAATTCAACATCTCCTAACTTAAGGGTGGGTGGCGGTTGTACTCTGTGCCTGGTGAAAAAAATAACTGTTGTTTTGTCACTATTTAGTTGAAAATTATGGTCGCAAAGCCATGCCTGTAATTTTCTCATTATGTTTTCCAATTCTTGTACACATTTTTCATACGTTTTTTCTATTGTATATATACAAATATCATCTGCGTATTGAATGCAGTGAGTGTTGTTATTCCAGATATTATGGATACTACTAATGTACATATTGAAGAGCAGAGGACTCAAAATAGAACCCTGTGGTAACCCACGTCGGATAGTTTGAGGCCCGTGTAAATTGTTGTTACTGTCTCTTACGTAAATTCTCCTTTCCATAAATAAATCTACAAGGTTGATAGACGTATTGTTTGGTACACCTTTAGTCACAAGTTCGTCCTGGAGTTTGCCTAGGTTTACAGAGTCATAAGCGGCCTCGAGGTCTAGGAAAATACATGCCAGATATTAATTTTTTGTAAACGCTGTTTGTATGTCGGTAACCACTAAAAACCAACAGTGAAGCCAGAGAAGTATTCTCCAAGTCTGTATGCAGTATGGACAAGTTTCACCAAGTAAGGGCAACAACAATCAATGAATTGAAGAGGTCTTCTATCGAAGAGCTTGCCCATTTGTATAGAAAATTGAAAATCAAGCAGATGAACGCTTCCCAGAATGCATGGTTTAACCAAGAGTGCATAAGAAAGAAGGTCATCCCGAAGTACGTAATCATAACAACTACTATAACATCAAATCAATCAAAAATTGCTATTAGAAAAGCCAGTTTCATCTGGCTGAAAGAAAAATCCAAGAAATGGTTTTCAATTCGTGATAGTTTGCTTCTTTATATCAAGGTAATCCATTCAGAACTTGCTTATAAATTACATCCAGTAGAATTTGATATATTAGATGACCAAATACATATTTTAGTTAGTGAATTGAAATTTAAAAAACGCTTAACACAGACAAACAAAATTAGAAACCTAGAAAGCACACAACATTTACATAATCGAGAAAGATCTCCCCCACAAACACATAAGTTTTACAAAAGGTTTGAAAACCTAAGCGATACAATTTTTACAACTGAAGAAATTTCTTTTCTAAATAAAGGATATAAATACTGCCCAAATTTTAAATTTACAAACAAAATTAAAGAGATATTAGCTTCTGAATCCGAAATTGCTTCCAGATCTATAAGGCAATATGAAAAATTAAAAATATGTGAATTTTTAAGACATTTAACTTCAAAATATGACAAACGTCAAATTAACGAAACTCAAATTTTAAAATCTGTTCAGCATAAAATATTAGACAATGATCTAGTTTTTACTAAAGCTGATAAAGGAAATACAACTGTAGCTATAAGTAGGGACGCATATAACATTAAAATTAATGATTTTATTACTACGGAAAATTTAACATAAATTAGGAGAGACCCAACAAACGCATTTCAGACAAAACTAAAAAATGAACTTGAAAATGTGTCTCTGTTTAGTCAACAAGAAAAGAAATATCTTTTATATAAAAGCCCGCAACCACCAAAATTATATGGCCACCTGAAAATTCATAAGCCAAATATACCAGTGAGACCAGTAGTTAGCTATGTTAATACACCTAATCATAAGATAGCGAGCAAACTGGTTTCACTTATTAAAGAATACAATTACTTTCCAAAATATTCAGTTAAGAATTCTTATGAACTTACACAAAAATTAAATAACTTAATTATTCCCACAAATAGTAAATTAGTCTCGTTTGATGTTTGTAGCATGTATTCTAAGATACCCCCTAAAGAATGTTTACCTCTATTAGAAAACGTTTTAATAAAAAAGAACGTAAATGTCATAAAAAGACAAGAAATAATGAATCTTTTTAATGAATGTATAAACCAAAACTATTTTAAATTTAATAATAAAATTTATATGCAAAATGAAGGTCTACCTATGGGTAGTCCGTTGTCACCTTTATTAGCCAACATATTTATGGAAAACTTAGAAAACCAAATTTTAACATCAGAACTTTCACATAATATTGTCTTTTGGTACAGATACGTAGATGATATTTTAGCATGTTTTCAAGGTAGTCGTACAGAATTAAATGACTTTTTAAATTTTATTAATAGCTTTCACACAAATATTAAGTTTACTTTAGAAGAAGAAGCTAACAGTTGTATAAACTTTTTAGACTTAACAATTAGAAAATTAGAAAATAATTCATTTGACTTTTCAATATATAGGAAACCAACTTACACTGACACAACCATACCATACGATTCATGTCACCCTTTTTCACAAAAGCTGTCAGCCTATCATTCTATGATACATCGTGCATTTTCAATACCTATGTCACAAAACAATTTTGAAAAAGAAATTTCAATAATTAAGCAAACAGCATTTAATAATGGCTACTCTGTTAAAATAATAGATAAAATGATAGAGAGAAAAGAATACAAATTAGCGATTAATTTAATTTATCCAAATATTAGAGACAAAGAAGACAACAGATACGTTTCGATAACTTATTTTGGAACCATTTCAGAAAACATTTCAAAAATTTTAAACACTTGTACAAATACAAAGGTAGCTTTTAAATCTTACAACACGACGCGTGATTTGTTATTTAACGCGAAAGAAAAATCTTGTTTCGTGACAAAAGCTGGAGTTTATAAATTAGCTTGTACACATTGCAACGCAATCTACATAGGTCAAACTTCTAGAAATTTTAACACCCGATACAAAGAACATATTTCTGCATTTAGAAATAACCACGCTGACAAATCTACATTTGCAAAACATATTATTGATACCGAACATAGACCTACAATAAATAACCGCATACAACCACTACATTTTTATAATGACAAACGTAAACTAAACTTTTTTGAAGCTTTAGAAGTCAAAAGGCACACACACGACAATAACTACCTTGTTTTAAACGAGCAAACTGATTTAATGAATTTCCCTTTCTTGGATATTCTTCTTGCTAATTAAATATGTCAAAGAAAATAAATTTAACTATTATTTCAAAAAAGTTGTAATAAAATAATGAGTTGATGTATGTCGATATTTTCGTTGTATAGAGACTACATTTATACTGTTATTGTTCAGTTATTTTATTGTTGTAACTGTTATCATAGTTATTATAGGCTAGTTCTAGTTTTTATGTTAAATATTGACATACATCACATAGACATTTTGAAAACCTCATCTGTCTTCTGTGTTTCATTTTATTTTCAATTTGATAAAATTTTTTGATCAAAGCATCATATCATAACATAGCAACAGATATTTATTTGTAGTTGTCATGATTTCGTACTAATTCAATTTTAATCTGTCTGAAAATGCTGTCAAGCAGCGAAACTATAGTCACAGAAGCATTGAAGAACATCCTAGAACTTCCAGAATTCGAAGGGCCACTTGCTCCAGTTAGCTCACGCGCTGGCTACGTCCTTCACCACTAAAAACCAACAGTGAAGCCAGAGAAGTATTCTCCAAGTCTGTATGCAGAATCTATTGTGTTTTTTCCTTTTCTAAACCCATACTGACTTGGTGGTAACACTGCATGATGTTCACAGAACCACTCTAGTCTCATTTTAATCATTCTTTCCAGGGTTTTTCCTATACAAGATAACAAAGAGATGGGACGATATGATGCTGGATTGTTTTTCTTTCTAATTAAACAAATGACTACTTCCTTTAAGCTGTTGAAATAGTCTCCATTACACCACCATTCGTTAAAAATCTCTAGCATGTAGCGTTTAGCAATGTTTGGCATTGTTTTAAGCATTTTATAGGTAAATCCATCTTTACCTGGAGAAGAGTTGTTTGTGCTTTTGAGGCAAATGTCTAGTTCTTTCATACTGAATGGTTGTTCTAGCATATGATTTGAGGCAGAGGTTCGTGTACGGTCTATGTATTGTGCCACATCAGGTGGCGCTAACGTGACAAGTATCTGTTCTACCAACTCTTCGCTTAGTACTTTTTTGTTACTTCTTTCCCCTGTATTGCTTAATTTTTTAACAAAGCTCCGACAATGGTGTCGACTTGTTTAGTTGTCCAACAAATTTTTTCCAGCATGCTTTGCTCTTGGTCTTGATGGTACGCTTTGCTACTGCTTCTGCCCGTTTATATTTAATGTAGTTGTCTATGTTAGAAATATGTTTGTATTGTTGTAAGGCGGCCTTTTTCTTTTGAAGTACTATTGCGCATTCTCCGTCCCACCAGGGAGGTTGAACTCTATCCCAACAAACACAGTTATGTAACATTCACATAACTAAAATAATATTTTGTTATTAACAAAAGTATCATTTATGTAACTTGTTATGAACTTGTAAGTTACATGTAACACGAAATGTCATGCATATAATTCCTACTGTGATATATCTATGCAACATAGTTTGGCATATATATCAGATATATTTATTGACAATTTCAGTAACATTACATGTTACATTTTATTTTGCATAAATGACCTACAGTTCCATTGTATAATATTGAAATTGTTAATAAGTCGAATCGTTGTCACTATCATAATTTGGAGTAATATTATTTAACACTTCTGTAACTGTTTCCTGAATTTTAAGCTCGTTTTTGTTGACCGTGATTTTCTCATTTGTTACCAGCCTAGTAATTATTTTATCTATGCATAGAATAATATGTTCTGTTAATTTATTTTTATAATCTAAAAATTCTTCTCTATAGGGGTTAGGTAAAATAGATTTGGATTCTGTATTATTTCTTTTTTGCTCATTAGAATTTTGTCTAGGTGGTGATCTACTCTGCCTACGTTTTTTACCTTGGCTAAAAGTGGTAGGTTTTAAATTAGGTCTTATTGATGGTAGGTAATTTTGTGTTGTTGACTGAGATGTTTGCGATGGCAATTCGGGAAAATTTGATAAATTATCCAGTATACTAAATCTATTATTTGTAGCTATTTTAGAATATGAAGGATTATTGTCTAATATTCTAGCTTCGTTAAAATATAAATTATTTATTGACATCAGTTTTTTAATGTTTAGTTGCTTTTGGTATGACGGACATGTTTTTGTCTATTGTTGCATGAGTATTATTCTTACAATAATTGCAATATTTTAAATTTGTGCAATTACCCTTATCGTGGATTTGTCCACACACCCTACATAAAGAGTCAGGTTTCTTACACTGCCTAGAAGTATGTCCATATCTCAAACAATTATAACATTGGACTACGGGGTAGATATAAGGTTCTACAATAAAATTAACGCTATTTATTTTAACTGACTGTGGAAGGGTGGACCCTTTAAAAGTAACGATTATAATCTGCCTGTCCACAAATTTAACTTCTCCATTTTCTTCAATGATTTTCTTTTTCATACGTTTCACATCTGTTACTGGATGATTACTTTCAATTTCGCGCTTTAAATATTCTTCATTAAAAAATGTATCGACCATTCTTACGACACCCTTCTTATGCGTATAAAATGTTGGAATGTACGCGACAAGATCATTTTTTGTAATTAATTCGTGTTCAATTATATTGTTTGCCGCCTGATATGAATTACATACTACCTTTACGCGATTGATTCCTACAACCTTAATATCGACAATAGATTTTTTTTTAATATTCATTTGCCCGTAAAAAATATCCTACTTTCATAGGGGATAATCTGCCAATATTTTGTCTTTTATGTTCAACATAAACGAAGTATGGCGCTGGTTCGCTGGTTTTATATTTATTTAATACATCAAAATTTTGAATATTTACATTATTTATTTCAGATACCTTCACAATATCCATCTCAACATTATCGCTGCCTGCTGAAGACATTGGATACATCAGGTTTGTCCCCCGTCCCCGGGGGCCCACTGTCCATTTTTACTATTAAATCTAATCTATTTAAATTACTATTCTAATCTTACCTTTCACAATAAAAATACTCGAAAAATACTAATATATACTTATCTTAAAAATGACTATTAATTTGTTCAGCAGCACTTTATTTTTACGGAATTTCGAATTTATCGCACACTCGTATCCTGTCACTACCGTGGTAAAATACGAACTGGTATAACCATGTAAATTCTATCAATGTAAATAAATATTTATGAATGTGATTTGTGATTATTTATATCCATGCCTATATATATATATATATATATATATATATATATATATATATATATATATATATATATATATATATATATATATATATATATATATATATATATATATATATATATTGTGTGTGTGTGTTAAATTGAAAAAATTGAGGTCAGTGCAATGTTGGTTGCATATCCCCCATTATTGTCATCATTTATTTTCAGTCAAAATAACAATTACTATATTCAGATACTTCCCTCAATTTTTAATCTACATAAAATTTACCTTTTAATTTTATTTTACTGCCCTTACTCTGCTCTCTTCTGACTCATCTCAGTAATGGTTTCTATTATTTACGAAAAAAATAGCCTACTAATATGCAATTAAATCTTATATATGTTTTGATTATTTATCCAAAGAGATATTCTAAACTCGTAACAATTTTTTTATTTTTGTGAAATTTAAATGCAGTCTTGAATCGGATCATCTAAATAAATCTTAAATTTTACGAACAATTGGTATATTAAAATTACGTGACAGAAATTTGACGTTATAATGTTTTATAAGATTAAAATTCTGGACGCAGCAAGTGCATTATGGTAGTGAATTTTCATAAAAATGTTTTTAATAGCAAATATGTGTTTTTTTTTCAGAAAGCAGGCATCAAATTTGGTTACCAGTATAACCTATATAGTAAAAACAATGTGCCATGTTTCATCAAAATATCTTTATTGTTTGAAAAGGTACAGAAATTCCCGAAAGTAAACTCTAAATGTAACCGAAAAAATCCGTTTCTTGGTCAACCTTATAGGTTAATATCAAATTGAGCTTTTCAAATATGAAGCATTTAATCAAAATTCGCTACCATAACGCACTTGCTGCGTCCAGAATTTCTTAACTTACAAACATGCATTCTATTTCGATGGAAAATGCAAAAGCATAAGGCGTTTTCCACTAAAAAAAATATTATTTATATCACCAACGACTTATGGGCCACCCTGTGATGGTAGCAATATTTTTTTAAGGTGTGGCTCAAGACACCGTATAATTAGTGTATACAATATTTTTTCATATCTTGTATAATAACGGATATATTGAGCTTTATTAATTTTTTACGAAAATTCTACAATAATTATATACCATTAAACGATAAATTCTATAGCTAAGGCTACTGCCAAGCATCAGAGAGAGGGTCTACTATTTGAAATGAATTTTCTGGAAATATTTTAGTAAAATGAATGACGGTTGAAACTAAGACTTCAGGGTTTGTAAAACATTGTTCTTAAGACATTTTCTTTCAATAGCCCGTATTAGATTCAAGTTCTTTACCTAAATGTTGCGAATTTTGATGTTTTAAATTGTCACTTTGACGTTTTGAGGAAAACCCCAATTTATTTTTCTTTAAATGACCATAACTTTTTTGCTTTTTGACCTACAGAGCTAAATTTATAGGCACCTCACCTATAATGACATAAACCAGCGTACCAAATTTGGTTGCCCTTACTTTGTTAATTCCGGAGATATAATTTTTTTTTTAAGAAAAACCCAAAATTTTCCGGGAAAACCTGGGCCGATTTGCCTGACTAACGAACTTATCCAAGCCATTTGCAAAAGGAAGGTATTCACCAAATTTAATCAAAATCGGCCCATTATTTTTTGAGTTATCGGTGTGATACATATACATATATATATATATATATATATATATATATATATATATATATATATATATATATATATATATATATATATATATATATATATATATATATATATATATATATATATATATATATATATATATATATATATATATATATATACATATAAAAATTGAAACTGACCCCGGATATGAGTTCTGAGGGGCCTAATTAGCGCGCATTTGAAGAAATTTTTTTCAAAATTCAGGATCTCCTCATTAGTGAATTTTTTTAAAGAAAATTCACTAAAAATGACTTTTATGCTTTGCACTGAGACAACTCGCGCGCTCTCTGTTCGCACCTTTTAACTATAGTGAGAATGTAAATTGGATTTCTTTTATAAGTTACACTTTCAACTTTCCCACCTATTTCTTATAGCAAGACCGACGTTTGACAGTATTGTCTGTCTTTAATACTTGAGATTCCTTTCCCTTGGTCTGATTTGAATAAATAAATGGATTTTCAAATACCTTATTTCCTTGCTGGATTTGTAGGTGAGTCTGGACGTGGTTATTCTTTATATATTACTGTTTTCTGGGCACATTTCTTACTGTGAACATGCATCTAATTCGTTCTGTTGCTTACAGGAACAAAATGGTTCTTCTTTAAACAGAATATACTTTAAAATATTCAAATTCTTTACGAAGGGAAATATGACGCTTGTTTTGGCGTCCTAATAATTAATAACCAACCTCTCTAAGTCCGGATATCGTGCCCAATTTTCATCTGGAACCTGATATCCTGTTAATCCAAAACAATCTCTCTTGAATTAGTTTTTTGACAGCTGTGCATATTTACATGCCTATTATTAAGTACATATTAATTGGGTGATATATCGATCACGGTGATTTTATACCGGTGAGCGGAAAATCACTGGAGCTACCGGTGATCGAAGTTTAACTAATGCAGTGAGTAGCGATTGTGGACTAGCGAAGCGATCACTGGCAACCGCGCAACCGGCAACGTAATAATAAATATCAGTATTAGATCTGATATCTGTTACAGCGCTTGGAAATAAATATCGAATGTTAGCGTTCACCGGTTTGGCATGTTGGCGATATACTGGCTCACAGTGCTCACTGCCTAGCCCGAGATTATTTGAAAAATTATTTGTACAGACGTTCAGACTTGTTCGTTCATGCTGGATGTAGCATCGAAGCGCTATACCCGTGCCGTGTCATTTCTATTCATACTTAGTTTATTTTTTGTATCGCGGCGTTGTGCAAAACATGTCTAAAAAACAAAAAACCAGTGAAATTTGGAATCATTTTACACCCATTGACGGGGACAACTGCTATGCAACATGCAATATATGCAAAAAAAAATTTCGTACAAAACAACTGTAACACACGACAAGGCACAGATAGAGGGCCGTCAGGATATTATTTAATTTTTAAGTAAACAACCACACATTAATTGACACTCACCGCTTTCGCTGACAGCAGAGAAGGACGTGCTTGTAGTTTCTAAACCTGTGCAATAAAAGATAAACCACTGTAAGTGTCCAGCTCAACCTTGTCTAACCTAAACCTCCCTATTAAGTCAAGACATGTTGGATACTCTAAATATCCCTAAAATATGGTACTAAAACAACTGTCTTTATACGTCTATAATTGCAACAACTCATTAATAAAGCATATCATGTCAGTATTAATACAAAAGGGCCCTGCTTTCCCCCGCCATTACCTTAGGCCTAAGGTAGCGCGGCCTGGGTACAGCAGACCAGATACGCTATGCGAACGTACCCGCAACTTTACATACCCAGAGGTTATGGCACCTTACAGACCAATCCAGGTCTTACATTTATGTGCCCCGCCCGGGGGTCCTCCACTTGACCCCTGCCGGCCAGACAAAGCAGACTCGAGACCCGATCACTATTACTACGTGAGACAGTCTAATTAGTAACCATATAACTACAGCACACGTGGCTCTTAATATAATTTCTAAATATCTAGCAATTGTCAGTAAATATTTAATCCCCCTGTATAATAACCAACCCAGGTATATTCTCATAATAATTACTGCTATCTGAATTATATTATTAGCTATAATGAACCAAGACACTTAGCGAGTAGGTACTCACCTGAACTGCAAAATTCAGTTATCACATAAACTAATATGCACTGTATTAACTATAATTATTCTTTATTATAAAATGCACTACAAACAAGCCCTCCTAACTGACTCTCTTTCAACTAGTAAATGAGTGAAACATCTCTAGTTTCAGATGTATTAAAGTTTCAGTTTCTTTATGTTATCTACTCATAAATATTACGTGGTTGACAGACCCTTAACACACTTGAGTTGCCTGCATTCGTAGTGTCGTTAAGTATCATACAAAATATCAGATGGTACAGTTTCTACTAAAGATTATGTTTAAAACTTACGTTACATTCGGCCATCCTGCATTAGGCTCGTCCCGAGGCTTCAGTGACTTGACTTCAGTCACTCAAGTCACTATCATTGTCCTCTGGCATCACAACTCCATCCGATCCACTTGCATTGTCTGTATCATCTGACACACCACCAGGGATCAGCCATGGCTTCATTCGGTCCACTGACACAATGTTCTCATACACACTCTTTCTACTAATTCGTGCCGAACCTGGCATATCACACACAATATACCGATCATTGTCTAAAACCTTTTTTACTATCATAGGTCCACTATAAGGCTCTATTAGTTTCCTCGATCCACTCGCCACTTCCTGCTTTAATATCACGACTAAGTCACCTTCTTTATATCTGCGTGGCTTTTTACGCTTCCTGTCAAAATAATGTTTTTGTCTGCGTGCTTCTTTCTCAAGTTTCTCACCTACTTTCTGACGAACCCTTACGATGTCTTCGATAATCTTGGGGATTTGACTGACTTCATCCAGTAATTCTGAATCATCGCCAATTCTTGGTCTAAACCCATGTAACAACTCACTTGCTGTTAGCCCCGTTGACTGGCTTTTAACATTATTGATGGAAAATTGCACGTGACCAATGTGTTTATCCCAATTTTCTTCCTCAGGACACGCAGTTAGTAATGCTGTTTTAAGAGTTCTGTTAAAACGCTCAACCTGACCGTTAGCTCTTGGTGTCCCTACCGCATTCAGCACATGTTTTAGGTGCACATTCTTACAAAATTGTTGGAATTTTCGTGAAGTGTAGGCACTTCCTTGGTCCGAAATAAGTACTCGAGGCTTACCATAAAGAGCAAATATTTCTTCTAAGTACTTTATGACGTAATTGGTATTGGTTGATTTGACAGCTTTGAGAAAGGTGAATTTGGTAAAGGCATCTACGACCACTATAATGTGGACATTTCCTCGAGAGCTTTTAGGCAGAGGTCCATAATGATCTATGTGCAACATATCAAACGGTTCAGGTCTTTTGGGAATGGAATGTAAATATCCCTCCTTTCTACTTCCCGACTTCTTGCAGTAGATGCACGGTATGCAACATGCAAGGTATCGCTCGACATATTGCCGCATTCGTGGAAACCAGTAATGTTGAGTCAACCTTTGCAACGTTTTCTCTACAGCAAAATGACCTAAGTCGTCGTGTGCTGCTCGCACTACTTGTTGTCTCATACCCCTTGGCACGACCCACTGTATTCCCTGGACAGTTATGCGATATACTCTGCCATCTCGCAAAGCATAGTTTTTATAAACATTTCTGTCTTCACCACTTTCGGGAGGTTTGCTCAGGGTTTCTCGGATTTGATTTATTTTCTCGTCTGTCAGTTGTGCAGATAGTACCCAGTCTGCTTGTACGATGCGCAGTACTGACTCTTCTGCACACTCTGCCGGTGCTGTTGGATTTCGGCTTAATGCATCAACGTGCTTCATCCGGGTACCTGGTCTGTAATGAACATCGAATGTGTACTCTTGCAACTGTAACCACCAGCGAGCTATTCTGGGCAAAATATCCTTTTTATTGCTGGTTGCCTTCAATGCGTTGCAATCTGTAACTACAATGAATTTGATTCCCAACAAATATATTCTAAACTTCTTTAAGGTTTCCACCACTGCAAGTGTTTCCAATTCGTACGAGTGGTACTTCTCTTCTGCTGACGTAGTCTTTCTGCTGTAGTAAGCTACAGGGTGTAATTTATCGTCCGCCTGTTTCTGAAGAAGCACACCAGCCAAACCCCTACTGCTTGCATCCGTATGGACTTCAGTCTGAGCATCAGAGTTATACAAAGATAGTATAGGCCGTTCAACCAATCTCTGCTTTAATAGATCAAAACTTTGTTGTTCCTTCTCCGCCCAAGTCCATTTTACGTTCTTCCTTGTTAAGTCTGTCAGAGGTTTTGCTATAGTGGCATAATTTTTTACAAAGTGCCTAAGATACCCAGTTAATCCTAAAAATTGTCGAACTTGACTAACTGTAGTTGGTTCCTGAAACTCCTTGACTGCCACAGTTTTTGCTTCGCCGGGCTTTACCTTGCTATCGCTTACTTCAAAGCCCAAATACTCGACAGATCTCATTAGAAATTTGCATTTGTCAGGATTGAGTGTTAGCCCTTCATCGTTTAGTAAAATCAGTACTCTTTCCAAATTCTGCAACCTTCGTCGACAGTTTTACTGCAAATCAATATATCGTCAAGATAAACTGCTGCCACGTCCTTGGCTGGTTTTAAAATCTTGTTCATCAGCCTCATGAATGCACTAGGAGCATTTGTCAAACCAAAAGGTAACCTATTAAATTCATATTTTGACTCAGGTGTTACAAAAGCTGTGTATTTCTTCGACTCCTCTGCTATCGGTATTTGGTGATACCCCGATCTTAAGTCAAGACTTGTATAATACACACTTCCCTGTAATTTGTCCAATTGGTCGTCTATACGAGGAAGTGGGTATTTATCTTTAATAGTGTTTCGATTAAGCCGTCGATAATCCACACACAATCTCTGTTCCCCATTCTTTTTCCGCACGAGTAGTATAGGCGAAGAATAAGGTGAATCTGAATCTCTGATGATGTCGTTTCTCAACATATCCTCTATCATGGTGCCAACGATTTCTTTTTCATTTTTAGACATCTGGTATGGTCGATATGCAAACGGAATGTCATTATCTAGTTGTATTTTCAACTCACTTGATTTTGCACACCCAAGCTCATCCATATTTTTAGCAAAACAAGTTCTATATTTATTTATGACTCCCATTAATTCAGACAATTCTGTTTCATTTATATGTCCTATAGTAACATCCTCCTTATTTAACGATTTTAGTTGTCTTAATTCAGTGCAAAGGACGTGCTCACTGTCTATGGCTTTTTCTTCAGTACAAGGCCAACCCCGAGCCACTGGGTTTTTACTTCCTAAATGGATCTCTGCGTCTGACAAATTTATTATGGGTACTAGAGCGTTGGAATTCTTAGCTATATATAGAATCGTATGAGGTATACAATACTCTTGCCCTTCTGCAGAATAAATTCTCGCTTCAACATAAAGATCTCCTTTAAAGTCACCAGTTACCTTAACTGGTACATTTGCCCAAAAACCGGGAGGAATCGTCGTTGCCTGTGTTGGCCATAAAACGATTTTTCTTACATCTTCGCATACGACATCGCTACCAGGCAGTTTCCTAAAAAGCTGTAAGGTCGAATTGTCTTTATAAATTGTTACATCTGGATGTTCGGAAACTGGGTGACCTATCAGTAATGGCATATGCTGAACATGATCAGGCACTACTATCGCTGTTGTAGAAACTGTCACATTGTCTATCTGCAAAGAAAAATTAACTATCCCGTGAGATGAAACCATTCCACCTGCATATCATTGGATTACACTAGCCCTAGATCTGTCACATGTCAAAGAGAGCTTTTTGACTTCACTATTTCTAATAATATTACAAGTACTACCTAAGCCAATAAAAGCATTTAAAGGCTGACCATTGACAAGTACAGTTTTGTAATATTTTTGGCTAGTGTTGGTTGCCGGTTTATTACTTTCTTTTAGTCATTTGGTTTCGTGCGTTTTTCCTTTCTTGGGGCATGCATTTGCAAAATGTCCAGCCTCCTGACATGAAAAACATTTCTTTTCCAGCCCTTCAGTCCTTCTCACTCTACAATCCTTCTTGGAATGTCCTCGTCTATTGCACGCAAGGCAAACTTCGCGCTCCTTTTCTTGTATAAATTTCCTCTTTCGTTCGGAACTAAACGGCCGTTGGTAGCTTTGTTTCCGGAAATCCTTCTTGGCCTCATCGTTCAAACAACGCAAATAGTCAAATAATTCCTCAGGGTCTTGACAATTTATAGCCTTTGCGCCTGCACGAATGTGATTTTCACTGATACCACCTATAATACAAGACACAGCTTCTTTGCCTTGAATTTTACAAGCATTCAGCAAGGCTTGTTTTTCATAAAAATATTGTCCAAGCGTTTCATTGGGGCGCTTTTTGCGTTCCATCATCTCTTCCAGTATTTCACAATAATCCCGTTGTGCTGGAAAAGCTCGTCGAAGTTTTTGCTTCCATTCTTCCCACGTATAGTTAACTGATTGCAGACCTTTGTACCAAACAGATGCCAAACCCTCTAATTTGGATAAGGCGTTAAAGATCGTCACATTTTCTGACCACCGAAACATGTGTTTCACTTCGTCAACTTTTCGACACCAGTCATCAATATTCTGATTTGAATCTTCTGGATTAAATGCAGAAAGCACTTCTCCTCCAACCATCCGAAATGGGCCTGGTACTGGTGCAATGTTACGCAGTACGCCAGTCATTGCTTCTGCCAAACGACTTACGATATCGTCACCTGTGCTCGTTGAAGTGGCAGAGCCCTGAAGTGAACCTACGTTCCCTAGTATAAGTGTATTATTGTCCATATTATCTTTATTAGGGTTTTCAGTCGGTATACTCAACTCCCAGCCCTTACGCGAAAAGTCATCAGCCTTGCTAGCAAACATGTTTATTTACTTAATATATCAAAAGTCAATCAAAACAAGTCTAAATCACAAGTCACAAAATGATATTTTGTAGCGGTCTATCCCACTTCTGAAAAATCTGTAACACACGACAAGTCACAGATAGAGGGCCGTCAGGATATTATTTAATTTTTAAGTAAACAACCACAATTAATTGACACTCACCGCTTTCGCTGACAGCAGAGAAGGACGTGCTTGTAGTTTCTAAACCTGTGCAATAAAAGATAAACCACTGTAAGTGTCCAGCTCAACCTTGTCTAACCTAAACCTCCCTATTAAGTCAAGACATGTTGGATACTCTAAATATCCCTAAAATATGGTACTAAAACAACTGTCTTTATACGTCTATAATTGCAACAACTCATTAATAAAGCATATCATGT
This sequence comes from Tillus elongatus, assembly GCA_964006375.1. Classification (NCBI taxonomy): domain Eukaryota; kingdom Metazoa; phylum Arthropoda; class Insecta; order Coleoptera; family Cleridae; genus Tillus; species Tillus elongatus. Next base: position 134,229,595 of record OZ023263.1, read on the forward strand.
CAGTATTAATACAAAAGGGCCCTGCTTTCCCCCGCCATTACCTTAGGCCTAAGGTAGCGCGGCCTGGGTACAACAGACCAGATACGCTATGCGAACGTACCCGCAACTTTACATACCCAGAGGTTATGGCACCTTACAGACCAATCCAGGTCTTACATTTATGTGCCCCGCCCGGGGGTCCTCCACTTGACCCCTGCCGGCCAGACAAAGCAGACTCGAGACCCGATCACTATTACTACGTGAGACAGTCTAATTAGTAACCATATAACTACAGCACACGTGGCTCTTAATATAATTTCTAAATATCTAGCAATTGTCAGTAAATATTTAATCCCCCTGTATAATAACCAACCCAGGTATATTCTCATAATAATTACTGCTATCTGAATTATATTATTAGCTATAATGAACCAAGACACTTAGCGAGTAGGTACTCACCTGAACTGCAAAATTCAGTTATCACATAAACTAATATGCACTGTATTAACTATAATTATTCTTTATTATAAAATGCACTACAAACAAGCCCTCCTAACTGACTCTCTTTCAACTAGTAAATGAGTGAAACATCTCTAGTTTCAGATGTATTAAAGTTTCAGTTTCTTTATGTTATCTACTCATAAATATTACGTGGTTGACAGACCCTTAACACACTTGAGTTGCCTGCATTCGTAGTGTCGTTAAGTATCATACAAAATATCAGATGGTACAGTTTCTACTAAAGATTATGTTTAAAACTTACGTTACACAACGAACTCAAATTTTAAAAAACATATAATATCAAATCACCCCACGGTCTCTATGACTACATTACAAGTTCGCAAAAAAATAAAAATGCAGGTAGGGGCACAAATGATTTTCCAAATTTTGCAAATTAAACTACGCTAATTAATCTACAACAAATTATTTATTACCAATAGGCCTTATAGTTAATAATTATACAGAATAGTGAGACAAAACATTTAACGCATGGATATGCTATAACAATTCTGCACAAAAAAACTAGAAACACCACTAGTGAAACCAATCATAACTGCTTTCAGTTATTTCCACGCTCTTTAAAATTCCCAATCACTGCGGTGATTCAAATCACTGCTAAAAATCACAGTGATTTCTAAATCACTTTCACCGGTTTACCGGTTACTCGAAAATCGCTGTATTTTCCAACACTATTATTAAGTGACATTTGGCATAACCCTACTTCTATACATAATAAATATTACTAAATTTGAAAACGAAAACACTTTTAAATGCTGTAATTCTTGATAAAGAGTCTCACAACATAAAACACTTTGTCTTTGATAAACTTTAGTCCCTGGTTAAATAAAAACACTTTCTGATATAGTATATGCAAAGTGTTTTTTTTATAACATCTTATTCTAACTTATATCAAGGTAAATATTGTTTTAGAGCATAATTCTTTGGTTTTACTGACATGATTAAGAGTTTAAGCTTTTTGCATATAGATATTTGGCTCATTTACCCTCTTACTGAGATAATATACAAAATTTTTAGTTATAAATCTCAAAATTTTCATTAATGATTATTTTAATAAACCATGGCTTTTTATACCTGTCATTGCTCATTCAACTAACTCTGACTAACAATAATAGAGAATATGCTTGTATATTAATGTTTTTATTTTATTTTATGTTTTATAGTGAAAAATATGTCGAATGATATGAATATGTACACAATTTACAAAGAGCCTATATACATCACGTGCAAACTGTAAGTATTGTACTTACTACTGATCTGTGGTCAAGTTTTTATACAATATTGCTAAGACAACCCCCCACTATACCTATATCTGAGCATTTACATAATTCCTCAAATAAGCGGAGTTTAACATCATCAAATTACTTTCTGTACAGGTTATATTTTTTATTTTATAGTGAAATTTATAGGGAATTTATTTACGATCTTTCTTAAGTACACTCTGATGTACTAATAGTTTATATTGTGCAGTTTCCCAGCAGAAATCTTTTTGCATGCATTATTTCGATTCTCGAAAGTAATGTAAGCTAAATTTACATACATGCGGTTATTTTATTTTCATTGTCATTGGTAAAAGTGGATACATCTTGTACATTGAAAATTCCTCTGTTTCCTGTGATTGGGTCTTTTATTTCACCACTACTAACTGAGTTTTCGGTTGTGATCTCGAATAGATCCTCAAATGGCATCATTAATTCGGCACTGATATTTTTCTTATAGTTCGAGGTTGTCAATGCCCTTATAATTACTAAATCTCCTCTTTTAAATTTCGATTTCTTAAATTTCTTTTTCAAAAACTTATACACATTTCCTGCTCTTCTCATATTTAATTTATTGACCATTTCTACTACTTCTTCGTAGGTTTTAGTACTCTGTTTGAGCCATTTTCTTTCAGACAGGATACCTTTGACTAGATAAATCGGCGATTGCCCAATCATCGTATGTGGACTATTGTTAAGTAATTCCTCTATTATACTTAGCTTATCTTGCCACTCTCGGTGAACGCTGTTTACCATTATCCTCAAATATTTGTTAATTTCTTGTATATATATCTCTCAGAACTGTATGATTGTGGATGACGAATAGTTGTAAATCGTAATGTCACTTGCTTTTGTTGACAAAATCTTTTAAAGCGTTCTGCTTGGAAACATGTTGCATTATCATCAATACAGAACTTTGAACTGCCTAAGATTTGAAAATAATTTCTTAGCGAATCACAGACACATTTAACGTTTGTTCTTACACATGGATATAACTTCATAAATTTCGAAAATAGATCTACTACGACTAATATGTGCTTGTTGCCTTGATAGCTAGGTATTATGTCATATAAGAAATCTATGGCTATAATCTCTAATGGTTCCATTGCTATGATTGATTTAGGGCGATTTTGATACCTGAGATTCTTCTATTTTCCCAATTGACATCTGGCACATTTTCTTATTATTTCCTTAACTACGTTGTAGTCGTTTATGGTAATATAGTTTTCTATAAATGTCAGCCATAGTTTTCTAGCACCCATTCTTTATGTAATTGATCGATGACTTTGTAGGCCAAGTTATTCGTAATTAAATATTTCTCATCGTTAATCGGTCCTTTTACACATACATTTTGACAAATTCTAGAGCCTCTTTTTTCTTTCTCCGTTAAGTTTCATTGATCTTGCGTTATGATATAGTGAAAAGATTCCTTATTTGTCCTTAAGTATATTCATTCCTATCCTTATTCTATTTTCTTGATATTTCTTGGTGCTATCGTTTTCCCTTGTTAAAGCGTCTGCTATAATATTTAGCTTTCCCAGTATATACTTGATGGTAAATTTATACTCCTGTAGCAATAAGCCCCATCCATGTACTCGGTTGTTCATTAATTTGTTATTCATTATATGTATTAACGACAAATGGTCTGTTTCTATTATAAATCTATTTTCGAGCAAATAAAACCTTAACTTGGCCACAGCAAAAAGAATGCTCGCCAATTCTAGCTCTGTAACAGAATATCCCCTTTCATGTTTCTTTGTGACACTCGATACGAACGATATTGGAACTTCTATGCCATCTTGATCTTGCAAAAGAACTCCAGCGAATCTATTTAGGGAAGCATCAGTTTTCAGAGTAAATACTTGATCATATCTAGAATGTATACCTCCAAATTTTTCGTAAATTCCTTTTTTATTTTGCAAAAAGCCTCTTCTTGATGGACCCCCCATTTCCATTTGACATCCTTTTTCAGTAATCTCAACAAAGGTAACATTTTATTTGATAAATCTGGAATCAATCTTTTAAAATAATTTAGTACGCTGAGAAATCCTCGTAATGCCTTTAAATTTCTTGGACGATTATATTCTATTATACTCTTTACTCGATCTTTATCCATTTTAACTCCTTTGTCGTTCAGTTCGTATCCCAAATATTAAACTTGCATTTTGCAGAAATGACATTTCTCTAAGTTTAAACCTTCTCTATCTAATGATCTTTAAACAATGTTTACATGTCTGTAATGATCTTCAACAGTTTTGGAGTAACTTAATATGTCATCGACATAATGTAATACAAAATCTTCAAATTTATTCAAGATTTTGTGTCACGCTTTAACCAAAGCAGCACAAGCTGATTGAATTCCGAACGGGGTTACAGCAAATCTATATACTGAACCATCTATCATAAAGCCTGTGTACTCTCTACATGATTCTTCCAGTGGTATCAGCCAAAAACTATGTTTTAAATCTACTTTTGAAAACATATTTGCACCCGTTATACTTCCAAAAATGCTTTCTATTCCTACTGGTGAACTATATTGTGGAATTGACAATTTATTAACGTTTCTAGCATCTAAACATAACCTTATTCCCCCATCTGCCTTTTTTTACTACGACTATTGGGTTTATATATGAAGTATCACTTCTTTCTATTATTCCTTGCTCTAACATGTTATTTATTTCCTGGTGTACTTGTTTCTGATATTTATATGGAATCGGATACGTTTTTTATTTAAAAACTTCTATCTGTTTTACTTTAAATTGATGAACATAACCAACAGCTACTCGACGAGTTTCATCGAACAAACTTTCATACTTACATAATATACTTTTTATTTTTCTATCATATTCTTCATTTTCATTTATTATTTATTTTATATTCTTTTCTATATATTCTTTCATATAATCGATACTATTTATATAATTCCTTTTCATTTATTATTTCTTTTATATTATTTTCTTTATATTCTTTCATATAATCAATACTATTTATATAGTTCATACTTTTATATTCTATATTTTTTTCTTCACATTTATTCACAACTTCGTCAGTCATATGCACTATTTCATTGTCGATAATTACAATATTCCTTTCGTAATCTATGATAGCATTATTTTTATTTAATATATCTGATCCCATTACTACATCAAATTCCAAACCTTCTATTATTAATAAATTGACGTTGATTTCCTTTTTACTTTCGTTAAATTGTAATTTTCCCCATTATTGCCTTCGATACTTCACAAATCTTTCTTCTCCTCGCATTTATTAGTGACACTTTTGGTATGCTTTAACTAAATTTGTTCAATTTTAATTGGTCTATGATGTTACTACTGATGATTGACGCATTTGATCCAAAGTCCACCATTACATTCATCATTTTACTTTGTAAATTTGCTTTTACAAAAACTAATTTATTTTTCTTTTCATGGTTTTTCTCATTATCTAATTTTATAAACCCTCTCGGGTGACTATATTGCATGACATTATTTGCAAACAAAGGTGCGCTTATTCTAAAAAAAATTGGCTGGGTCCATGTATCTGCGCTGCGACTTCAATTCGGTTTTGCTCTTCAATCTGTTGTGATATATTATTTGCCATTGCACAATTTCTTATTTGGCACCTGGATTAGGATATTGACGGTTATTGTTGTCATTTGCCCTGGGTTTCTGTGTCCTTCCTTGTTGGCAATTGTTGTTATACCTATATTTCCTCTGATATTGTCTAGTGTTGTCGTAATTTCCTTGGTCATATCTGTTTCTATCCCTGTTTTGATACTGATAGTTTCTTGTGTTCATATTGTTATTCGATGTCCCAGGTCTTGCTTCATTCTGGTTGTATCGTGGCCTATTTTCATACGTGTTGCCTCCATATCGTTGATTTTCTTGATAATGTTGTCTTCTGTAGTCTGGTTTGTTTTTATCCTTTGTTCTTATATATTGTTCTAAGGGCTCTTTCTATTCTTGTCAAATATGTTAACAGTTGCTCCATCGTTTTGATATTATTTATGGCAATTGTCTCCGTAATTTGGTTTTCGAAATGTGTGGAGATATACATGACTATTTCTTCTTCCTCAATTCTCGGGTGTACGTACTGCGCTGTATTATATAAATGCAGACAATAGTTGCTAAAATCTTGGTTTAGATTGTAATCAAACCATCCAAAGTAAAGTTTCTCCATAAATATTCCTTGATGGAACTCTCTTAAGTAAAATTTCATAAAAAGATGTTCATGGATTTCATTTTCTCTACTAGAAAACCATAGTAAAGGATTTCCTGCCAGCTGCATCCTTATCACGTCTTTTACATCGTTGATATCAGTTATATATCGTACTTTGTTTTTTATGCTGTTGATAAACACTCTGGGGTGTACTCTGTTTATGTTTCCATCAAATTTTATTCTTGTATCCATATTGATTGGCATACTGTAACTTCTGGTTTCTCGACTGTTTATTTTGTTGATAATTTCTTCTCTCGTCTGACTCCTCTCAGCAGTGGTTTCTATTATTTGGGAGAAAATTAGCCTGCTAATATACAATTAAATCTTATATATGTTTTGATTATTTATCCAAAGAAATATATCATTTTAAACTCGTAACAACTTTTTTATTTTTATGAAACTTAAATGCAGTCCTAAATCGGATCCTCTAAAAAAATCTTATTGGTATATTAAAATTACGTGACTGAAATTTGACGTTATAATGTTTTATTAGATTGAAAATGGCTTTTATGCTTTGGACTTAGACAACTCTCGCCCTCTCTGTTCACACCTTTTAACTATAGTGAGAATGTAAATTGGATTTCTTTTATAAGTTACATTTTCAACTTTCCCACCTATTTCTTATAGCAAGACCGACGTTTGACAGTATTTCCTGTCTTTAATACTTGAGATTCCTTTCCCTTGGTCTGATTTGAATAAATAAATGGATTTTCAAATACCTTATTTCCTTGCTGGATTTGTAGGTGAGTCTGAACGTGTCTTTATATATTACTGTTTTCTGGGTACATTTCTTACTGTGAACATGCATCTAATTCGTTCTATTGCTTACAGGAACAAAATGGTTCTTCTTTACACAGAATATACTTTAAAATATTCAAATTCTTTACGAAGGGAAATATGACGCTCGTTTTGGCGTCCTAATAATTAACAACCAACCTCTCTAAGTCCGGAAATCGTCCCCAATTTTCATCTGGAACCTGATATCCTGTTAATCTAAAGCAATCTCTTGAATTAATTAATTCCTTTTTGACAGCTGTGCATATTTGGAAAGCCCGGTAAGTTGAAATCTTATAATTTACATGCTTATTATTAAGTGACATTTGGCATAACCTTACTTCTAGACATAATAAATATTACTAAATTTAAAAACGAAAACAATTTTATATGCTGTAATTCTTGATAAAGAGTATCACAACATAAAACACTTTGTCTTTGATAAACTTTAGTCCATGGCTTAAATAAAAACACTTTCTTATATAGTATATACAAAGTGTTTTTATAACATCTTATTCTAAATTATATCAAGGTAAATATTGTTTTAGAGCTTAATTTTTTGGTTTTACTGACATGATTAAGAGTTTAAGCTATTAGCATATAGATATTTGGCTCATTTACCCTCTTACTGAGATAATATCCAAACTTGTCCAAAATTTTCATTAATGATTTTTAATAAACCATGGATTTTTATACATGTCATTGCTCATCCAACTAACTCTAACAATAATAGAGAATATGCTTGTATATTAATGTATTTATTTTATTTTATGTTTTAGTGTGAAAAAAATTTCGAATGATATGGATATGTACACAATTTACAAAGAGCCCATATACATCACGTGCAAACTGTAAGTATTGTACTCACTACTGACCTGTGGTCAAGTTTTTATACAATATTGCTAAGACAACCTCTCAATATAGCTATATCTGAGCATTTACATAATTCAACAAATAATCGGAGTTTAACATCATCAACTTACTTTCTGTACAGGTTATCTTTTTTTGTTTTATAGTGAAATTTATAGGGAATTTATTTACGATCTGTCTTATGTACACTCTGATGTACTAATAGTTTATATTGTGCAGTTTCCCAGCACAATATATATATATATATATATATATATATATATATATATATATATATATATATATATATATATATATATATACATATATATATATATACCTCTTACATAAGAAACTAGGATAAGTGATTATGTAAATAGGGCCAGTTGTTTGGTAATGTGTATAATTTATTTGTGTTTAAAATACAATATTTTTTTGGTTTTAATATTGGAGTGTTTAGTTAATTTATCATCCTATATAGAGTAAAAGTGACACTTTAATCTCTGAAGTAAGAGAGTAAAGTATTAACTTTATTTCTTGAAATTGCATAATAGTATGTAAGGCTAGATGTATTCTCGCCACAATTAGAACCGTAGACCGGTTTCGCTCTAATTAAAGCTCTTCAGTACGGCATACTAATTGTAGCGAAAATACATCTATAAAATAGAACGGCTATGGTAGCCAGCCTTCCAACAGTAAGTGAGTGCCGCCACCTAGTTGCGGAACCAAGTAGTATGTTGTCACGCCAGCTCCAAATAACACAAAGTGTTAAAAAATAGAGACTGTATACAACCAACTAACAATTCAGTAAATTGTCAGCCCTGGCCCATTTCTACCCTAATATGGGGACAAAGTATGTAAGGCTAGATGTATGGCGATAGCCACAATTAGAACCGTAGACCGGTTTCGCTATAATTAGAGCTTTTCAGTAATATCCCTATATTAGGGTAGAAATGGGCCAGGGCTGACAATTTACTGAATTGTTAGTTGATTGCATACAGTCTCTCTTTTTTAACACTTTTGCCCAGTTTCACAAAGGTCGATAAACTATTTAACGGCCGGTTAGTTAATCAGGGCTTCAGACGACCAATCACAGCTTCAAAATATTTGGTTGTCATGGCAAGAACCCGAATTATAGTCTGGGATTGGTCGTCTAAATCCTTGATTAACTAACCGGCCGTTAAATATTTAATCAAGCTTTGTGAAACTGGGCATTTGTGTTATTTGGAGCTGGCGTGACAACATACTACTTGGTTCCGCAACTAGGTGGCGGCACGATGCTTCGTGTCTACGACTCACTTAGTGTTGCATAATAGTATATTATATAACAAGGAACTAATCTGAATCTTGTGAGCTTGTGCGGGCTTAGGCTAACGCTTGAGAGATAATTGCCCAAAGAACTAAAATGCTTGTTAGTCCCGTAATAGATACACCATTTTATGCACTTTCAGTCTTACATTTTAAAATAGGGATTCTAAAACAGTACTTTGTAGTAAAAATGACTATGGTAATAATAATAATAATAATAAATATAAAATAATAATTATATATTATATATTATATGTATATTTGTTGTTTAGTCCTTTGCGGTGATAAATTAAATTTTAATCCGTGGTGGATTTAAAGCGACTTTTAATCTCTGAAATAGGGAATAAAGTACCAACTTTGGGAAGTGAACAAGCTGAAATGTATAGGAATAGATTACCTACTGTAAATTACCATAATTAATTAAAGCCTTATAAGTGTTTGAGTGGGTACAGTAGGAGTCACTGTTTGCCAGATTTGATAGGGAAGTGTGATGTAGTTCTGATGTTATGTATCAGTTGTGAGACAAATTCAATGTTATTGCTACAATTTGTAAACAAGAAGGAACGTACATTTTAATATTGATAAATAAATAAATACTACACCTTTTTTATTATATTAGATATAAAACAGTTTTACTAGGTGAGGGCCAAATCATCTATCAACAAAAAAATATGTGGTAATACTCTAAGATTAGCTTTCTGAGCTGAAGATTTTAATTCTATATTTATTTTGACAGTTACTTAAAAGACTGTTAATTCGGTACATACCACCGATACGCATTAAACAGACAAGCTGGTAACCATCTAAAATATTGTCGTTTGAATGCACCTACAGTAGAATGGAAAATATGCTAGCGACTTTTACATTTGTGTGTATAATAAAGGTTAGTAATTTTAATCAGTAAAGTTCGCGTCCAGTGTAGACTGGAGAGTCGGATAACGCCAATTGCTTGTCTCTGTCTCACCAACTTACCTAATTGCCTCACTGTCTCGCCACTCTTTGTCTCTCGTACACAAACAACACTCGCATACCATATGTGATACACTGAAAACACTGATTGATGGTATACCTCTTTTTAATTGTATATGCCTAGTATATACTGAAATATAACAACTATTCAGATGCTATGTAAATCAAATGTTGGCAATTATTAGTTTTCAGTTCGGTAGCAGAGAATTTTAAAAAAACACCTGTTCAGCTTCAAAAAAAGTTCCTACGTCTGTATTAAGTATGTAACTGTTTCACCCTGTTAATAACAAACCACCTAAACTCTTACTAAAATTGAATTAAAAGTTTTAAAAGTCACCATTTCCTCAGTGATTTTTTTCTACGAAAATTCGCAAAAAATATTTTGAATTACACAATCTGATTAGTAATCGTTACCATTAAATAGAAGGCCAAAAAAAAATTAAACACCACTAATATTTGAACCTGCGTTAAGACGATCATTTGCTAATCTAGTCAGCATCACCACTCGGGTACGGAGAACATGAATTGGAGTATAACGCGACGTACATTTCCTAACCATAATCACATAAGAAAGTATGTGAATGTTTTATGGTCATGAGATATTTGTAATAAGTAAGCCAACTACAAATCCATTTCTTACAGATATTTTAATCAAATGAAAGAGAGTAACACTTGAAATATAAATCCAGAATCCAGTTGATGCAATATTTGGCATTCATAGACCGCATCAATTTTAGAATCTTTATGTAAAAATCACCAATTTTGATTTTTCAAATCGTCGCTTTTGGCATTTCAGAAAGAAACCTGTAAAATTTCGAAAGTAATCTTTCTCGTAGTTCTTGACAATTTCTCTCCAAAAAACATAATCTTTGTGTGTTAATATACTTTGTTTACCACACACAATATTTTGTTTTTGTGCTCTCTCTGATAAAAACTTGCGTACCAAATTTGGTTGTCATAGGTTTGTTATCACAATTTTACGAGAGAAACCCAACATTTCTTGGAAAAAGCATTTAAATTTTTCTGGCAAACAAACTTATTTAAGCAATTTACAAAAGAAAGGTATTTACCAATGTTACAAAATCGGCCTATTATTTTTTAAGTTTTCACACACACACACAAATATATATATATATATATATATATATATATATATATATATATATATATATATATATATATATATATATATATATATATATATATATATATATATATATATATATATATATATATATATATTGATATATTTGTGTGTGTGTGTGTGTGTGTCTGTGTATATATGCCCCACGTAATGACCGACGTTTAGGGTGCTAATTATATTATTATTGTTTCTATTAAAGTTTTGTTTCATTTATTATTTTTAATTTGAATAGAACGAAATGAAATGGAATAGAGTAACAAACAAAAATTAAAAATCCTGTTGTTTGTATACGAAAATGCATAAAAATATATGTAATATATATCCTCAAATTAAAGGAAACTTACATACCGTAATCCACCTTTGTTTAGTTCTCCCTACTGACGTTGAGCTTCAAATTATTGAACGCCACTACATTTTCTGAATGTTTTTTATTGCCATCTAAGTAAAGTTTAGATGGTAAATAAAAAATGCTTATTTTTAAATATTTTATAATTACCTACCTAAGCTAGCTCTCTTTTAATATTTATGTATATGAATTAGATAATTTTGCTGTCCCAAATTTAACTTCTTGCGAGCCCCAAAACTCTTTGTCCTTGGTTGGGTTCAATAGAAAATAGGCCTTAATTTTTTTTTACTTAATTTCAAATATATTATTAATTTTTTTATAACTGTGGTATTAAATAACGAACCATATGAATTTTGTCGAACAAAGGATATATATATATATATATATATATATATATATATATATATATATATATATATATATATATATATATATATATATATATATTGAAAATGATAATGTTTATGCTTGGGTTTTTATCACCGTTAATAATTTTAATGTTATATATAATTGCCCCATGATTGGGTGTTAGTTGAAATATAAAGGTTTAATGGTTGGGTTTTGTTGACGTCTAGTATTTTGTTTTATATAGAATTGATATTGATTTTACTTACGTTTTAATATAATGAATGGTGTATTTGTGTGTGTAACTTACACCTGGACGTACTCAGTGTCTTTTTTGTACCTGTTTAACACACAGAAAAAAGTTAAGAACCTACATGAACTGCATCTCACCTCAGGGAGCTTATTATGCCAGTGGGTTCAAGTCCTATCTGGTTTCAGTTCTTTCCTCCCAAATACTCACATATGTATAAAAAAAAATAAGGCAAAGGTTTCAAATGATCACCAAACTTGAATATTTATTACAATTAAAGAACAAATGATAAATTCTAATGCTACTTACTATTTTCAATGTACTTTTTGTTTAATTTAGAGCTCTTTGTTTTGATACCCCCAAAAGTATAGGCGTGTATTTCTCGCTTAACATTTTTAAAATTACTTATACATATATAAATACAAATGTTTTCGAACTATGAACTAAAAGAGAACGACATCTACTGGCATCTGCTTGGCCTAGGGATTCAATGTATAGTTTATACGCTTAGTCAGTAGATTTCTCGGTTAGGCGATGATGCGCTTAATGAACGTTACGGCTGAGAGATGTCCCTACAGACAACTGAATATTATTGATAATAGAAGGTCAAACAAATATGATTGTTTGAATGTATGGGCCTCACGTTTTTATGCCTGCTTTATAAAGTCTTAATTGACCTTTGCGAAACTCTCCTGAAGTTGCAGATGTATCACATAAATAAGGTAAGTCTTATTACTTACTTAGTTTTTTATCCTCTGTAAGGTTGCCCTGCTCTGAAATTGCACGTTGTCTGTATGACTAGTGACGCCTGTTTTTTCTTCAACCAAAACAATTTCCATCCATCAATTTTTAATAATAACTTCAATCTGATTTTTCCAAAATTCGCTCTTGCTACTAAATTTCTTTTCAAAATTCCTTTTATCTTAATTTTCAAACTATTTTTTTTACTCCCAAAAATTCCCATCTAATAATTTAATCAAAATTTTCCCTCTAATAATTTAATCAAAATTTTCCCATCTTACCTTCCTTAATCTATGCATATAACATATTAGGGAATCAATCCTGACTTGGATTTTAAATTTTTTATACCAGATCTTATGTGCCTGTAAAATTTCACAAACAGACTAGCAGTTCATGGACTTTAATCTTTCACCACCTAGACATTATATATCCAAGAGTAGGTTTTTTTGTTTGTTTAGATTTTGTATGGGTTGTATATATATATATATATATATATATATATATATATATATATATATATATATATATATATATATATATATATATATATATATATATATATATATATATATATACAGGCTGTTTCAAAAAACATGCACCATCGCTCGTAGGGCAATTCCTTACTAAAAAATAAGAAAAAAAGTTACTGTGCACATGGGCCCGGAAACGCATAGTTTCCAATATACAGGGAGTTGAATTTGAATTTTTTTTTTAATTTTTTATTAATAATTTCAAAACCACTGGATTGATTTTAATAAAACTTGAAACTTGAAAGTGTATTATGAAAGTGCATATTTTCGAGTGAGAATCTGCTTACAACTGCGTCAGTGGCGTGCGTACGGGGCAACTGTAAAAATTCATTTGGGGAAAAATATGTGCGCCACTGTCTTTTTCCAATTTTGATACATCAGTTATGAAGCTTATTACATAAGCCACAAAAGATACCTCTTGGTATTTTTTCGTTCAGGGTATCCCCTAGGAGATATGATTAATTTTATAAAAAGGGGCAAAGTACCGATTAGTCGGCGTAATAATAATAATAATAATAATAATAATAATAATAATAATAATATATGTTTACTGCAACCATAAGAATATGAAAAACAAAACATACAGTAAACATTACAGCAATAAACGTGCAAATAACTAACCTACGTAAAACTTATTGATGATAAACATTGAAATGAATATTACAAACATTGATAAAAAATGATAAATAAAAAATAAAAATAAAAATAAAAATAAAAAATGAAAAAAGTAATCGTAAAGACACCATGATTTTTCCAAACTCTTGTTTTTTGTACATTACTCAATTGACTTTAATAACAAAGCTAAAGAAAATGTTGAAAGTGACCACCATTAGCGTCGTTACAATTATTTAACCTTCTGCGCAAAGATCTTCTTACTCTTCTGCAAATATTTTGATCTTCTCTAATGCTGTCAAATGCATATTCTGTTCTTCCCAACAATTCTTCTCGTGTATTTACTGGTGTTTTATACACTATTTCTTTTAAATGACCCCACAAATAAAAATCGAAAGGATTCAGGTCCGGAGATCGAGGTGGCCATGACACCGGACCTCCACGACCAATCCATCGGTGACCGTATGTGTTGGCTAAATATGTTCTTACAACTGCTGCAAAATGTGCGGGCGCACCATCATGCTGGAACCACATTGTACCATTTCTCATAAAAAGCGGTAGTAACAACGGCAAATCATTTTGTAAAAAGTTTAAATATGATTCATGGTCAAGACGATTCGGTAGAACAACAGGACCAATTATGTGATTTTCAATAATAGCAGCCCAAATATTGATGGAAAATTGATACTGCGAATTTGCAACTCTTAGAGAGTGTGGGTTTTCATCGGCACATGTATGTAAATTGTGAAAATTTACGATACCTTTTCGCGTAAATGACGCCTCATCAGTAAATAGTACACGTTTAGAAAAATGTTGGTCGTGCCTAAGTGTGTTTAAGAACCACTGACAAAACATTACCCTTGGTTGAAAGTCTCTAGGTAGAAGTTCCTGGACACGTGTAAAATGATAGGGATATAAACTTTGATCCTTCAGAGTTCTGTGAACTGATGATGCCGAAATATTACCCAGTTCGGTGGCAATAATTCTCGTACTTGTACTAGGATCACGTTCAACTCTATTTAATATTGCCTCTTCAACTCGTACAGTTCGGCGGTATCTTCTGCGTCCAGAGTCAGCTTTTAAAGGTTTTAAAGAACCAGTTTCTCTCAAATGTCTTACAATACGTGGGAAAATATGTTTGTCAGGAATTCTTCTTTGCGGATAAGTTTCCTGATAAACTCGCACAGCTTGTTTAGCATTTTGATTTGTTTGTCCATAAATTAACAACATATCAGTCAAATCCGCTGAAGTGTACTTAATGAAAACCATCTTGAGAGGAGGAAATAATATTAATGAGCAGCTCAGCATCAACAAATAACTAAAAACGAAAATACTGCACCGTATCAAAATTTAAAGAATAGCACGAAAACTCTTTTGAGGCCTACAAAGCACTCCAAAATTGTAGAATTTAGAGAACTGTCAAAAATTATAGTTTCATGGCACTTTACGATTACTGTTTTCATTACTCCAACGAATCGGTACTTTGCCCCTTTTTATAAAATTATTCATATCTCCTAGGGGATACCCTGCACGAAAAAATACCAAGAGGCAGATTTTGTGGCTTATGTAATAAGCTTCATAACTGATGTATCAAAATTGGAAAAAGACAGTGGCGCACATATTTTTTCCCCAAATGAATTTTTACAGTTACCCCGTACGCACGCCACTGACGCAGTTGTAAGTAGATTTTCACTTAAAAATATGCACTTTCATAATACACTTTCAAGTTCCAAGTTTTATTTAAATCAATCCAGTGGTTTTGAAATTATTTATAAAAAATTTAAAAAAAATTAAAATTCAACTCCGTGTATATTGGAAACTAAGCGTTTCCGGGCCCATGTGCACAAGAACTTTTTTTCTTATTTTTTAGTAAGGAATTGTCCCACGAGCGATGGTGCATGTTTTTTGAAACAGCCTGTATATATGTATGTATGTATGTATATGTGACCCCTTATAGAAACCATATCAAATTCCCCAATAACAAATTCAGAATACTTCAGAAGCTTCCCTTCTGAAGCTAGAAAAAAATAATTTATTCACGCTTTACGTTATAAACAACTTAGATATGAAATTGAAAACCTTTTTGGTTTTTTTCAAGCTTTTAAATTATCAGATATTTTTATTAATAACCACCTAGTTGTATTTTTTTTTATTTTTCTTACCGAGTTCCCTTTTTCCCATTGCGTGTGTTCGTACGCGTGATTCCGAACCGATTTCTATAACGACATGTATATACCCCCATATTTGGACTCTTTTTTATTGCTGCGCCATTGTAAGTTTTTTTATGTTTCATTTTGATATTAGGTCCTTTTCTTTTAGTGAATTTTCTTTAAAAAAATTCACTAATGGGGAGATATCGACTTTTGAATTTTGAAAAAATTCCTTCAAATTAGCACTAATTAGGCCCCCGAGAACACATATCCGGGGTCGGTTTTAATTTTTATATGTTTATATATATATATATATATATATATATATATATATATATATATATATATATATATATATATATATATATATATATATATATATATATGTGTGTGTGTGTGTGTGTGTATGTATGTATGTATCACACCGATAACTCAAAAAATAATGGGCCGATTTTGATCGAATTTGGTGAGTACGTTCCTTTTGCAAGTGGCTTGGATAAGTTCGTTAACCAGGAAAATCTGCTTAGTTGAAATAGATTAAGCAACGTTTTCTTTTAATTAGACAGACGGATTCCCCTTATCAGTGTCAGTTCTGAGCCAGCCTTAAATGTATGGAATTTAGACCACGAAATTTATAGTGCATGTTTGTAAGAAAATAAATTCGGGACTCAGCAAGTGCGTTATGGTAGCGAGTTTTTATTGAATGCCTCAAATTTGAATAGCTCAATTTGCTATTAACCTATAAGGTTCGTTGGTCAGGAAACTAGTTTTTTCGGGAACATTTTAAGTTTATTTTCGAAATTTTTTTTACATTTTCAAACAATAAAGTTATTTTGATGAAATATGGTACATTATTTTTACTATATATGTTATACTGGTAACCAAATTTGATGTCTGTTTTCTTGAAAAAAACACATATTTGCTATTTAAAATATTTTTATGAAAATTCACTATCATAACGTACTTGCTGCGTCCAGACTTTTTCAATTCGTTTTATTCTTCTGATACCCAACTTTTTTTCTTACTATTAATCTGAAACTACTGTTTATCAGTCAATATATGTTCCTCTAACTTGACTTTTTCATCTCATTCCCCTATATCTTGCAACTGCTGTGCACATAATCATCTACATCTACTTTCGTTATCTCAATATGCCCTCTATGGGTTTACATATTCACTGGTTAGCTTCTCCATCTATTAAATTCATTTCACTGTTCGTACATATATATATATATATATATATATATATATATATATATATATATATATATATATATATATATATTTGACTTTTCCAATTGCTCCTTGTTTCAGACGTCTTTTTTCAGTTGTTCATCATACTGAATGTTCCATAATTTTTTACAAATTTTACTTAATTGACCTTGATATCTATTTACTTCATATTTTTGTTTCTTTTTCCTCGTTTGTTGACAGCTCTGGTCCTATTATCTTGGGTTTAAGCTTGTCCCCACTACTTCGTTTGTATTCGATTGCATTTCTTGTTTGGCGTACAATTTCTAATGCTTGTTTATTGTACGATCCTTCCCCACGCTTGGCTGATTCCTAACCTCATCTACCTCGGTTTTTTGGCCTATACTCTTCTTGACATTGGCTTTAAATTTTGAATTGTTATTTTATCAAATCTGGTTTTGGTTCAGTGTATAGACTTAATCCAGGTCTGTAATTTTGAATTTTGAGTGTTATCCTTGTTCGAAACATTTCTGCTTGAGTTTAAAGACTTCCCGGGTCTTTAATTTTGAATTTTGAGTGTTATATCATTTCAAAAACATTCTTGGTTGAGTTTAAAGACTTCCCAAGTCTTTATGTCATCTTAGTTCATTAATTCTTCGTATTTGTTCCATATTTTGTTGCTTCGTCGTCTCTATATCCGTTATTTTGTCTTCTCCACTGCTCATGATTTTTATCAGACTCTTTCGCCTGTCTTGCATCGTATTCCATGCCAAATTCGTCTCTGGAGGTATCCTGGTTCGTCTGACATTTATACATACTCGTGCCATCGTTACCATCCTTGTTTTCACGTCGATACCTATTATTTCCTTCACGTTTCCATTTAAACTTGTCTCCCTTATTCCTGATTTCTTCTAGGCTTGCTCGTTTCTTTTTGTTTCTTCTATTCCCCATTGCTCTTGTCCATTTTGGTCCAAAACTTTCTTATACTTTTTCTCTTAGTCTTTTATTCCCCAACTTCAGCTTTATATCTGGCTCTTCTCTCAGATTTTCCACAGTTCCTTTCGTTTCTTTCAACTTTTGTTCCATTTCGATTTCATACTTATCCATTTTGCGTTTGCTCATCTTTCTAGCCCATCTCATTCGCTGATTTCTTTCATTCACTCTCTCTATTATTTCATCTATCGGTTCATCCTCATTCGCCCTGATTTTCTCCACTATTTTCTTGCGTACTACATCCATCTCTGTCTCCTTTTTCTCCTCTACATTCATATCTACATCTTTTTTGTACACATTCCATTTCTTTATATGTTTCCCTTGATTGTCTATATTTTTATTGGTATCTACATTCACCCTTTGCAGTAATTTCAATATTCTATCGTAGTCAATGTCAGATTTCCGTGTTGCCATCTTATTTTCTCTTTTTTGTTTGTTTTATTATTTACTAATTTTATTCGCAGACCTCGAAAGCTCCCACGTTTAGGCGACAATTGAAATAGTAATGTTTATGCTTGGGTTTTTATCACCGTTAATAATTTTAATGTTATACATCATTGCCCCACGTTGGGTGCCAATTGATAATGATAATGTTGATGCTTGGGTTTTTATCACCGTTAATAATTTTAATGTTATATATAATTGCCCCATAATTGGGTGTTAGTTGAAATATAAAGGTTTAGTGGTAGGGTTTTATTGACGTCTAGTATTTTGTTTTATATAGAATTGATATTGATTTTACTTACGTTTTAATATAACGAATGGTGTATTTGTGTGTGTAACTTACACCTGGACGTACTCAGTGTCTTTTTTGTACCTGTTTAATACACATAAAAAGCTAATAACCTACATGAACTGCCTCTCACCTCAGGGAGCTTATTATGCTAGTGGGTTCAAGTCCTATCTGATTTCAGTTCTTTCCTCCCAAATACTCACATATGTATAAAGAAAAAAAAATAAGGCAAAGGTTTCAAATGATCACCATACTTGAATATTTATTACAATTAAAGAACAAATGATAAATTCTAATGCTACTTACTATTTTCAATGTACTTTTTGTTTAATTTAGAGCTCTTTGTTATGATACCCCCCCAAAAGTATAGGCCTGTATTTCTCGCTTAAAATTTTTAAAGTTACTTATACATATATAAATACAAATGTTTTCGAACTATGAACTAAAAGATAACGACATGTACTGGCATCTGCTTGGCCTAGGGATTCAATGTATAGTTTATACGCGTTGTCAGTAGATGATTTCTCGGTTAGGCGATGATGCACTTAATGAACGTTACGGCTGAGAGATGTCCCTACAGACAACTAAATAATATTGATAATAAAAGGTCAAACAAATATGATTGCTTGAATGTATGGGCCTCACGTTTTTATGTCTGCTTTATAAGGTCTTAATTGACCTTTGCGACACTCTCCTGAAGTTGCAGATGTATCACATAAATAAGGTAAGTCCTATTACTCACTTAGTTTTTTATCCTCTGTAAGGTTACCCTGCTCTGAAATTGCACGTTGTCTGTATGACCAGTGACGCCTGTTTTTTCTTCAACCAAAACAATTTCCATCCATCAATTTTTAATAATAACTTCAATCTGATTTTTCCAAAATTCGCTCTTGTTACTAAATTTCTTTTCAAAATTCCTTTTATCTAAATTTTCACACTATTTTTTTTACTCCCAAAAATTCCCATCTAATAATTTAATCAAAATTTTCCCATCTTGCCTCCTTAATCTATGCATATAACATATTAGGGAATTAATCCTGACTTGGATTTTAATTTTTAGTGAATTTTTATTATTTTTATACCAGATCTTATGATATGCCTGTAAAATTTCACAAACAGACTAGCAGTTCATGGACTTTAATCTTTCACCGCCTAGACATTATACATCCAAGAGTAGGTTTTTTGTTGTTTGTTTAGATTTTGTATGGGTTGTATATATATATATAACCCCTTGTAGAAAACATATCAATATATATATATATATATATATATATATATATATATATATATATATATATATATATATATATATATATATATATATATATATATATATATATATATATATATATATATATATATATATATATATATATATATATATATATATATATATATATATATATATATATATATATATATATATATATATATATATATATATATATATATATATATATGCACAGCTATCTTTGTCACCTCCACCCACCGAAAAGGCACCCAGGCCTCCATGATATATCATTAGGTTTTTTATGTATATTTTGCAGATTAAGCTTGTAACAATAATTATCTTTAAAGGCAACATGAGAGGGGTAAGGATTAATTTGATTTGTTTTATACTTTTTTTTGACACATTTTTAAGTGTAACACGCCTCCATATATAAATCGTTGAAAACAACTCGTTTTGTGTTTGATCCGGTACACGTATCATTCGTATACGGCACCAACAATGTTGACAAATCTACATATTAGGTTTTTGCTTACTACTAAGAGATCCTGCCCTTGGCCTTAGTTTTTCTATTTCAGACCATATTGTTTGTCAGGAACCGGTAAAAATCCCGTCTTAAAATAGACTGCAAAATATTGGAGTCTATTTATATTTATTTACTCTTTACTTGTATCGCTTCATAACGTTACAAGCAAAAAGACGAAGCCTGGAACTAATAAAAATACCACTTTATATTTCAGAATAAAAACTGGGTTCGCGTAAAAACTTTCGTTTACAATATTTACCGAAAAAATTAAAAAATTGTTATGTGAGAAAAATAATTAAATTTTGATTAATCTTTTGTTCTCATTAAAAACGGTTAGTTTTATTTTAAAACTTATACTTGAATAAACACTTTTTTATTTACTTATTATGCTTTAATGTTTATTCATATACTATTTGTCTACTGTGGTCTTATTATTATTATGTTTTGTATAAATGAATTTATTATTTAAACAAATTATTTCATCACTGTCACTTGTTTGAGTTTTACGTTTGATTTTGTACGCTCATATTATATTTGATATTCGCATTCAACCCGTACTTTAATTTCATCATAGAATACTAGATGAGTAATGAAATTGGCAGTTTTCTAATAAACAAAACCTAAAACGTTATATATAACTCGAGTTAAAAAAATCAACTTTCCTCAAATTAACCCTCATTCATCCCCTACGCCCTGGATCGATTTTACTCAAAACAATCCCAACCATTCGTTTGTCAGGTTCTAACTGTATACCAAATTTGAAAACGATTTGTCAATTTATTCGAAAGTTATCGTGCCTCTTAACAGACAGACATACAGGCCGACAGACAAAAAAAATCTTCGTTTCCAAATCATGTTTTCTATGTCTTTCGACACTTTTTGCACAAATTTCTGTCACCGTTGACATACTTTCACACTTATTGACGATGTGGAAATAAAAATAAAGTGTTGTGCCTAAAAAATCGCTTTTTGTCTTTTTTTTTTGTTAGAAAATTTTTAACTGCCTAATTAGTTCATTAACCTTTACGTAGCTAACGAAATTGTTTTGTATATAAATATTCTCTTTTTGATTAACATTTCTAGTTGTCTTATCTAAAAGAGTTATTAGTGAATAATCGGTACACATGTCATATTTTAATTTTACACTGTAGTAAATACAGCAGGCACAAAAGTTATGACAGTAAAAATGCTATTAAAACAAATGCCATAAAAGTCTCAACATGCAATCGACTTTTGATTAAACCCAATAATTACTAATTTTTCGACGTGAACAAAGAGTGCTTGGCAGTTATTTCCAAAACATTTTATCTTTCGAACGCGGCAGTATATATGTATATATGCTCATATTATTATTAGGTAATGCAATCTTTATCATTGTGGTCTAAATGCGGTCTCTTGTTCATTGCTACTATGACTATTTGTTTTCCGTAGCTCTTTTAATTTCACTATAGCTTCTACACTTTACCAATTTGTCTAAGGTTTCAAACTTTCCGCCCCATACATCAAAACAATGAAACTTTAAACTTTATAAACATTTTCTTTAGGTTAAAGTTAAATAACTATTGAATAGTGGCTTTGCCACCGCCATTTTCTGAGTAGTCACATTTACCATCATTGGTTACAACACCCTCAAGGTACGTAAACATGTCTACTTGTTTGTCGTTTAGTTTTAAATGCATTGTTGCACTTCTGTCCATTTTTATCTGTACTGATTTGATTTTTATCGTTTCCGTTTTAGTTTAATTCTTTTTAGCGCACGATCCAGAACATTGAACATTATTTGCATTTGTTTTTGCATTTCTTCTATCAGCGCTGTGTCATTTTGCATGACTCTGTAGTAAATTTATTTTGATTTTTGCTGTCTTTTTCTTCAGTCTACTCATAATTTCTTTTGCGAATCAATTGAATATGGCGATAATTGACGTCCTTGATAAACACCGCTTCTTATTTTAGCTTCAAATTCATATCTTCTGTGGTACTTTGATTATTGTTTAGATTGAGAATATTCCGGCTATCTTTGTAATCCAATGTAGGCTCTCTTCATTATATGACATAAAATTTTCCAATCCACATTATTGAAGGGTTTTTACAAGCCTACAGAAGCAATGAACACATATCAGTTTCTCTATGATTTAGGCATCGTTCTCCAGCTCGTCGGTTTGGTGTAAATCCGAACTATTTTAGGGCAGCTCTTAATTTTACTTCTTATTCCACTTTTCACAATGATTAGCAGAATCTTTGCCACGTGACTGTATACGTATGACGTATGTCCTATAGTAATCCATTGCATTTACTGTTTTAATAAAAAAGGAACTGCAACTCCTTTGAAACGTTTTTTATTAGTTCAATTTTTTGTTATAAAATTAAATAAAGTCATATATAACTTGTTTTGTGTTCGACACAGAGATCTTAAATGTCAACCACAATTTTTAAAAACGTTTCTTTCTACGGTTATCAATTCACAAAACCCCAGGCCAAAAAGGGTTAGAATATTGGCTTCAAAAGTGTAAAATGCGTATCTATAGTAACTATTTGCTAAGTCTCTAAAATACTTTCTATTATTTCTTTTTCAAATTATTAAAATTATTTGAAAAATTAATGTATCTTCATTTAAGATTATTCAAATGCCATATACATAGAACACGTTTGGAACTAAGAACGCTGAATGTACGCATCTCAAACACATTCATTTCAAATTGGTAGCCATTAATGATTTTTTTTCGAATAGCATTGTTCTAAATGTGAAAAGGTACCTATTTAGCATTCAGCGTCGCTGAATAGAACTCTGATCTTGTTACTGAATAATAAACGTGTGGTAAATTTTCACAAACTTCATCTTTATAGTTTTTTAGAATAAAATGAGATAAATAAAACATTTATACTACATAATGTGCAAAAAGCAGGAAGTATTTTAAAATTTCAAACTGTCATTTTTGGACAGGATATCATATTGGCAAGTATCGAATTTCATTGTAAAAAACTTTACTTTTATTGAGATTAGGAACCAAATAACTTTATACTTAAATATAATGTTCGTTATTGTTTTGAAAGTTAAAATGCTTATTGTGCATTTATTAGATACTTACTTGCCCATAAAATTTATGCAGCAACTAAAACATTTGGAGTGTCACTTCACCTGAGCAACTCTGAAGAGCTGCTTCTTTTTGGAAAAGCATTCTCGTTTCATGTTTATGCACCTTGGGATAATATAGTAAAATCTTTTTGTAGGACACTAACTATTAATTATCTCGTAAATATGTTTAGTAAACCACTCAGTTGTTCTAGTAAACGAATTAAAAAATATGAAGCATCCCTATACGTTTACTAAACAGATTTCTGCGTACCTAAGTACATTTACCGTTTATTTGGTTCTGCTGGTTATACTTTGAGTCTGCTATGTGCAGTGCTGATCCGACTTAGTCTTTTGTACTCAATTTATTATTTTTATAAATAACGAAAACAGTTTTTAACTATTTTACTCGACAGTGAAATTGGTTATCATTTAAATAATAAAAATTAATTAAAACGTATTCTAAACTTTACTAATCGTTGTTGCCTTTACTTGGTGAAACGGTTCCATCCTAAAATGAAGTTATTCAGAATATGGCACAAATAACTAGTTTGAACCTAAAAATATTTGGGAATGGACTAATGTACCTAAAACGTAAAACTAATGGCTTGGTTATTGCAACAGCACGGGAGGGTAAAACAACAAATGTTTTAAACAATAATTTAAAACAGGTAAACAGCCTGTAAAATCATAATAACAATTTCTTGATAAGTACACTTGAAGAACATAAATCACCACAACACATTTTTTAAAGAGCTGACGATCGTTACACTAACAAAGTTAGTTATGAAAAATTCCTCACTACTTTACTACTAACATCGCCTTTTATACTGAATCTTAGGTAAAGCACGTTGAGACGAAATCGCAGGCAAATTCTTCAGTATATTGTATTTTAATTGCCGGACGAGGTTTTTGAACTTCATTTATCACTTTGCTTGACAGGTTTCGGAATGTTTATCTGCATCAAAGACAGAGCGCAAACAGAGGACTACAAACCAGTAGCGGAGCTCGGGTTAAGGAACTTTTTTTATTACCCTAGAACTAAAAATACTTTCGTACGCATCGAGCTCTGCTGACCGTCTAACATTTTTGGTAAGTTTCACATTTTCTTTATCAATGTGGTGGTTATTATCCCAAATATGTTGTGGCAGGCATGACTTCTCCACACTACCGAATATAAGCTGTGCCAGATGTCCACAAAATCTAGCCTGAATGGTTCTCTTAGTCTGCCCAACGTATCTAAGATTACAATATTTACAACACACATTAATGAATCCGGAAATGCGTTATATATCGGATTGCTTAGTGGAAAAAATAATTAATAGACGCAGAAAAAAGAAAATGTTAGCGGAATGCACGACATTCAGAAAAGATAAAATAGAGAAACAAATTGTTTGCCTACCTTTTGAACTGCGTATCACAAGAGGTCTCAAGAGCATTTTTAAGCTAACTTTGTCGACAAAAAATCATTTAAGAAATTTGTTAAGTAATACCAAAGATATAGCCACTGAAATGTCGGGTATCTATGAGAGGTTGTAAATATTGTAATTTTAGATACATGGGGCAGACTAAAAGAACGATTGAGACTATATTTCCTGAACAACTGGCACAGCTGAGATACGATAGTGTGGACAAGTCATATGTGGCACAACATATTTGTGATAATGACCACTACATTGATAAAGAAAACTTGAAACTGTTGAGCTAGATGCGTACGTGAGTATTTATATTTCTAGGGCAATAATGATGCAGATAAACATTCCGAACCTTGTCAGGTAAAGTGATAAAGGAAGTTCAAAAACCTCTTCCGACAATTAAAATACAATACGCTGAAGAATTTGCCTGCGATTTAATCTCCCTCTCGGTATCGTTCTTTACCTAAGATTCAGTATAAAAGGTGATGTTAGTAGTAAAGTAGTTAGAATTAACTTTGGCAGTGAAACGATCGCCAGGTCATTAAAAAGATGTGTTGTGGCGATTTGGGTCGTTAGTGCTTTCAAGAAAAACAAACATTTTCGTTGGTGCTCTAATACGAAAGTAGATATACAAGTGGGGAGCAACTTGACGCATGATTTTTTTTCCAAATATGGTGTGAATGATATCAATCGACAGCAAATCGTTAGTACTTCACAGAAACACTTTTTTTTTGTTAGTGGTCAAATACTTTATAAAAAACAAATGTAGTTCCATCGGCTGAAAATTACCTTTTTTGGTTCATAAAATACACATTTTTTGTATGACTCGTTGGTTAGTGCATCGTAGGTGCTTTCGAGAACAACAAAATTTTTCAATAGTGCTCTAATACAAAAGGAGATATACCAGAAAAACCGGTGAGGGGGTCCAACTTGACCCTTTTTCTGAAAATTAAGTGTAAGTGGTATCATTTCATTTCAAATCGCAGAAACAGAAAATTGTTTGTTAGTGCTCGAATACTTTAGAAAAAACAAACGTATTTCGGTCGGGGTAAAAACTATCTAAACTAAGGTTTATTATAATAAACATTATAATTTCTTAGCCTGTTGAAAATGGCTTTAAAACAGGACCCAAAACGTCGAGTTTTAACTGATTCTAGATTTATCATAAATCAAAATAAAAACCTTAAAAAAATCATGCGACAAGTCCACCCCCCCCCCCCAGTTTTTCTGGCATATGTCCTTTTGTATTAGAGGACTAACAAAAAAAATTGTTTTTCTCGAAAGCACTAACGATATACTAAGCAACGAGACATACAAGAAATGTGTCTTTTGTGAACTAAAAAAGATAGTTTTCACCCCGACGGAAATTTTTTTGTTTGAACACGTTTGTTTTTCCTAAAGTATTCAAGCACCAACAAAAATGTTGTGTTTCTCCGAAGCACTAACGATTTGCTATTGAATAATACCACTTACACTTAATTTGCAAAAAAAAAATCATGCGTCAAGTTGCCCCCCACGGTTTATCTGGTATATCTTCTTTTGTATTAGAGCACTAACGAAAATTTTTGTTTTTCTCGAAAGCACTAACGATGCAGGAACCAGCGTGTCATAGAGAAAATGTGTATTTTATCAACAAAAAAAAAGTTTTGAAGTCCACGGGACATCGACAGAAAAACAACATTTTTTTGTTAGTGCTTAAATACTTAAGAAAAAACAAACATTTTTCCGTCGGGGTGAAGACTATCTTTTTTAGTTCATTATATACACATTTTTTGTATGACTCGTTGGTTAGTGCATCGTTAGTGCTTTGGAGAAAAATAAAAATTTTCGTTGGTGCTCTCATACAAAAGGAGGTATACCAGAAAAACTGTGGCGAAGAGGCAACTTGACGCATGATTTTTTGCAAATAAGGTGTGAATTATATCAATCGATAGCAAATTGTTAGTGCTTCTGAGAAACACAAACATTTTTGTTAGTGCTCAAATATTTTAGAAAAAACAGTCGATGTCCCTTGGACTTGAAAACTTTTTTTTTTCGTTGATAAAATTTACATTTTCTCTATCACTCGCTGGTTAGTGCATAGTTAGTGCTTTCAAGAAAAACAAACATTTTCGTTAGAGCTCTAATACGAAAGAAGATATACCAGTGGGGGGCAACTTGACGCATGATTTTTTTACAAATAAGGTGTGAATGATATCAATCGATAGCAAATCGTTAGTACTTCACAGAAACACATTTTTTTTTGTTAGTGGTCAAATACTTATAAAAAACAAATGTAGTTCCGTCGGCTGAAAATTACCTTTTTTGGTTCATAAAATACACATTTTTTGTATGACTCGTTGGTTAGTGCATCGTAGGTGCTTTCGAGAACAACAAAAATTTTCTATAGTGCTCTAATACAAAAGGAGATATATCAGAAAAAACCTTTTTTTTTTGCAAATTAATTGTAAGTGGTATCATTTCATTTCAATCGTTAATACTTCGCAGAAACACAACATTTTTTATTAGTGCTCGAATACTTTAGAAAAAACAAACGTATTTCCGTCGGGGTAAAAACTATCTAAACTAAGGTTTATTATAATAAACATTATAATTTCTTAGCCTGTTGAAAATGGCTTTAAAACAGGACCCAAAACGTCGAGCTTTAACTGATCCTAGATTTATCATAAGTCAGAATAAAAACCTTAAAAAACTTATGCGACAAGTTCTCCCCCCCCCCAGTTTTTTTGGCTTTGTATTAGAGGACTAACAAAATTTTTTGTTTTTTTCGAAAGCACTAACGATATACTAAGCAACGAGACATACAAAAAATGTGTCTTTTATGAACTATTCACCCCGACGGAAAAATTCTTGTTTGAACACGTTTGTTTTTCCTAAAGTATTCAAGCACTAACAAAAAATGTTGTGTTTCTACGAAGCACTAACGATTTGCTATTGAATAATACCACTCACACCTAATTTGCAAAAAAATCATGCGTCAAGTTGCCCCCCACAGTTTTTCTGGTATATCTTCTTTTGTATTAGAGCACTAACGAAAACTTTTGTTTTTCTCGAAAGCACTAACGATGCACTAACCAGCGAGTCATAGAGAAAATGTGTATTTTATCAACGCAAAAAAAGTTTTGAAGTCCATGGGACAGCGACTGTTTTTTCTAAAGTATTTGAGCACTAACAAAAAATTTTGTGTTTCTCAGAAGCACTACCGATTTGCTATCGATTGATATCATCCACACCTTATTTCCAAAAAACATGCGTCAAGTTGGCCCACCCCCACAGTGTTTTTGGCATATCTCCTTTTGTATTAGAGCACTAACGAAATTATCTATTTTTCTCGCAAGCAATACGGATACACTAACCAACTAGTCAAACAAAAAATGTGTGTTTCATGAACTAAAAAAGATAGTCTCCACCTAAAGTATTTAAGCACTAACAAAAAATGTTGTGTTTCTACGAAGCACTAACGATACCACTTACAGTCAATTTGCAAAAAATCATGCGTAAAGTTAACCCCTCCCCAAGGTTTTTTGCTGTATCTCTGTTTGTATTGAAGCACTAACGAAATTTTTTGTGCACTAAAGAGCACTAACGATGCACTAACTGGTAGTTTACCCAATTACAATAAATTGTAAATGGGGGGGGGGGGGGGGGGTCACCTTGACGCACGTTAAACACACGAATATCAAGGATATTTTAAGTTGGCGCCAAATTAATAAGAAATCTGCTAACAATGTGTACTAGTAAATTAATAATGAAACAGTTTATTTCCTCTAATCATCAAGTTTACCAACTGAGTTAATTTTATATTATACCTTTCAAATCTTTTTATGTGTACCCGTATATATTTCAGTAGAAGTTTTGGTATTATATGGCTGTCGGCTGTAAACAATCATATATTCAAAACTATTAAATTTATATTGGATATTTTTTACCGTTTTTTAGACTCTCCAAATTTTTAAATTATTAGGTAGGTCATATTTTTTAATTTTATGTCAATAAGTTAGCTCTCATTTTGCGTAATGGGTCAAGTCTTAATTCCATTATCGTAATGTTAAATTACAGTAGGTACTACCACACACCCTCTAATCACATTTATCACTTTATCAATACCAACATATAATAAAATCGTATATTTCTACATCGAATAAAGTTATTTCGAGAAAAATTTGCAGATAACTAAATGTACGATTCCGAAGTCATCGTTTCCATAATTTTTATTTACTAGTTTTGTTCAATGCGTAGTGCGAAAAAAAATACTTTACATTTTTATTCTATTTTACGGGAATGCAGTGGAAAATGTATGTAACCGTAAACAAATCGTGAAGGAACAAAGTCTTAAGCAAAAGCTAGTCTCTAATATAGAGTAGTAAAGTAAACGTTGAAAAGATAGTAGATATATAAGTGTATTGGTTTTAACGCAACCCATCGTACCAACAGACCTCCGTTTTTTGTAACTAAAGGACCTGTTTCCAGCCAACTCTCTCACACACTAACCTACAACAGACCTCCGTGCACTGTTGCAATATTTCTGAGGCGTATTGGTATGTAAAATACTCGGAGGAAAAGCCTACTGGGCCATCGTACGAAGTGTATATGTGTATTACACGGTGACGCCACCTGTTAGAGGTACCGTGAACTGGTTTGTGTAACTGTATATGTATAACATGTCAAACGGCCTCCGACCAAAAATTTGGAATTCACCTTTTAATGATTAATAGATCATGATTTAGTCGTTATACACATGGATACGTATTGGCCTCCGATTTTGGAGGCGAGTTCTTTGAACGCGTATATATTTTGGAGGCGTATAAGACATAATGCATGTATATATATATATATATATATATATATATATATATATATATATATATATATATATATATATATATATATTCATAAATTAAACTCCCAATATAATGAACAGTTAAAATACCTACATAACATTTACGTTATACAAGTTGTCTATCACCACTTTATATTTCTACATCGAATAAAGTTATTTCGAGAAAAATTTGCAGATAACTAAATGTACGATTCCGAAGTCATCGTTTCCATAATTTTTATTTACTAGTTTTGTTCAATGCGTAGTGCGAAAAACAATACTTTACATTTTTTCTATTTTACGGGAATGCAGTGGAAAATGTATGTAACCGTAAACAAATCGTGAAGGAACAAAGTCTTAAGCAAAAGCTAGTCTCTAATATAGAGTAGTAAAGTAAACGTTGAAAAGATAGTAGATATATAAGTGTATTGGTTTTAACGCAACCCATCGTACCAACAGACCTCCGTTTTTTGTAACTAAAGGACCTGTTTCCAGCCAACTCTCTCACACACTAACCTACAACAGACCTCCGTGCACTGTTGCAATATTTCTGAAGCGTATTGGTATGTAAAATACTCGGAGGAAAAGCCTACTGGGCCATCGTACGAAGTGTATATGTGTATTACACGGTGACGCCACCTGTTAGAGGTACCGTGAACTGGTTTGTGTAAATGTATATGTATAACATGTCAAACGGCCTCCGACCAAAAATTTGGAATTCACCTTTTAATGATTAATAGATCATGATTTAGTCGTTATACACATGGATACGTATTGGCCTCCGATTTTGGAGGCGTATAAGACATAATGCATGTATATATATATATATATATATATATATATATATATATATATATATATATATATATATATATATATATATATATATATATATATATATATATATATATATATTCATAAATTAAACTCCCAATATAATGAACAGTTAAAATACCTACAGAACATTTACGTTATACAAGTTGTCTATCACCACTTTCTAATTTTATATAACTGAAACATTGTTAAACAATAACATATACTTCCTATGCCCTGGTGGTTTAACATGCCTTTTATGGCATTTGGTTGGTTGACGATGTTTCAACAGGCAGTCGATCTCTTCTAACAGGAAATCCCCAATTGATTTTCTTTATTTGACACAACCTTGTGTCTCAAGTGAAGATTTGAGCAAATTTTGTTTTCTTGTTTTATAGAACAACAAAATGCAACTGACATTTGGTTAACACTGTTTACTGACTTTTATTTTACGCACTACTTTATAGTTTAAAACAAATTTCTTTTTTTATTATTAGTGTGCACTTTTTTTTGTTTATCTGTTATGTATCACCAATACATTGTATCACAGGGTTTTCTATCTAACAATGAACATAATTCACTTTATTTTATTTACTGTTAAGGATTTATTGACTTTTTTTAGTCAAATTTGCGTCTTTTTACTATACATGGTATCACAGGGACTTCTTATGTATATGTAAAACTGTTCGATTCCCCAGTGTCCAAAGATTAACTACTATTTATAGACAATGATTCCATTTTTCAACACCAACTACATTTATCCGTGTATAAATAAACGAGAGTCAAAAATTATGTTGTATAAATAGTTTAGTTTAGTTTAGTTTAGTTTATTAATCACCTGTGGGTACATTATATATGAGGTACGTCAAATAAAGTACAATGCAACATTTGGTCAGAATATAAAAAATAAAAAACAAAGTGTAAAACAAACAATAAAAACACACACATTAAAAACAGACAAAAAAGACAACTGCCCCTATTAAAACCACTATAGGACGATCGCAGCCACAAAATGTCACCAAGTTATTTGTCTACAGCAGGCATCATCGTCGAGTTGCTGCCAAGTCAGCCCTGAACTCATCTATCGTGTAAAATCCGTCCTCCAGAAGAAGATCCTCTATATTTCTTTTAAATTGTTTAAGTGTATCTACATCTTTACACCCTCCGATAGCATATTGTATATGTTTTTCCTTAAGTACGCGGGTGTTTTTTTATACTTAGTATAAGCAAACTTATTAACTGCCGATTGGTTTCTATACCTAGTTTCATAGTTGTGATAATCTCCCACTGATGTGTTCTGATCTTTGTTGATATGAACGTAGCACAACAACGTATACAAATAAGTCCCCGTGAAAGTAAGAATACGCTTGCTTAGAAAACATTTCCGACACGACTCCAGTCGCCTTATCCCAAACATTTTACGTATAATACGCTTCTGGCACATAAACACTCTGAAGCCCTCAGCGTCGCCATGTATAATATTGTAATTTACAACTAAATATACCAACGCATAATATACATCCAATAACTTATTTTCAAACAAAAGATCCTTTACTAAAGAAATTACAAAATACGCCTTATTCAACTTACTACACACCAAGTCAATGTGCTCGCTAAATTGCAAAGAAGAATCCAGCCTGAGTCCTAAAAACATCGCTGTCTCGGAAAAAACAAATTCAGATTTACCGCAACAGCGTTATAACCAGCGTTGCTTGTGAAAAATTCATGCAAGTTGTCTTAGCTATATTTAAAATTAAATGATTAATTTCACAGCACTCACTGAACTCCTCTATTAAGGTTATTATTTTCGATTTAAGAACCTCCGGGTCAAAATATGTCAATATAATAGACATATCGTCTGCCTACATAAACAACCGACCCTGCGTTATGTAAGTGGCAGATCGTTCACATATAATATTAAAATAAGCGGTCCAAGAACCCCGCCCTGTTGTGTTTCAAGTGAAATGTCAAAGTCCTCAGGGTAGTCGTCCTACATTTTAATTTTGACCTTCCTATCGGTCATGTAAGATATAAACCAATCATTTATAATACCTCTAATACATATGGCATTGAGCTTCTGAGATATAAAAGTCATGTTTATAGTGTCAAATGCACTGGAAAGATAAAAAAACGTGTTCCCGTTTGTTAAGAGCCTCCTGTATATGCTGCATCAAATGGTCGGTTGCCATCTCGGTCGAACCTGCCTCCAAAAGCCATACTGATTTTCACACAGTAGGTTGTTTGCTTCACAAAAGTACATTACCTGATCACAGACTGGCTGTTCTATTATCTTTGAAAAAGGGCTTGCACACGAAATAAAGCGGCAGTTCTCGGGATTATGGAGATCACCTTTTTTGTGAACAGGGACTGACTTATTTTCTTTAAAAGAAATCACTAATGGGGAGATACCGACTTTTAAATTTTGAAAAAAATTCTTCAAATGAAGGCAAACTAGGACCATTATAACCCATATCTGGGGTAAGTTTCAATATATATATATATATATATATATATATATATATATATATATATATATATATATATATATATATATATATATATATATGTGTGGGGGGTGGGGTGTTAATGTGTGTCTGCATATATTATATTATTATGCCCCAGGTAATGAACGACGTTTAGGGTGCTAATTATATTATTATTGTTTCTATTAGAGTTTTGTTTCACTTATTATTTTTAATTTGTATAGAATGAAATGAAAGGAAATGGAATAGAATAACAAACAAAAATTAAAAATCCTGTTTTTTTATATTATTTCAATAATAATAAAAATCCTGTTTGTTGTTTGCATACGAAAATGCAGAAAAATGTATGTATTTAATTTGAGGACCGTAATCCACCTTTATTTAGTTCTCCCTATTGATGTTTAGTTTTAAATTGTTGAACGGCACTACATTTTCTGAATGTTTTCTATTGCCATCTAAAATTTACCTACTTTATATATATATATATATATATATATATATATATATATATATATATATATATATATATATATATATATATATATATATTTGTGTGTGTGTATGTATCACACCGATAACTCAAAAAATAATAGGCCGACTTTGATCAAATTTGGAGGGTGCCTTTCTTTTGCAAGTGGCTTGGATAAGTTCGTTAGCCAGGAAAATCGGCCCAGGTTTTCCTGGAAAAGTTTGTGTTTTGGAACAAATCTTTATCCCCGGAGATAACAAAGTAATGGCAACAAAATTTGGTAAGCATGTTTGTATTATAAAAAGTAACCCACGTACCAAAATTTAGGTCATTAAATGCCTCAAATTTTAATAACTCAATTTGCTATTATTAACCTAAGGTTTCTTGGCTCGGAAACCAGTTTTCTCGGAAACATTTTAAGTTTATTTTCGGAAAATTTTTGTACAGTTTCAAACAATAAATTTTGATCAAATATGGTACATTGTTTCTACTGCATAGGCTATACCGGTAACCAGATTGATGCCTGCTTGCATTAAAGTAACATATCTGCTATCAAAAACATTTTTTTGAAAATTCACTTCCATAACGGACTGCTGCGTCCAGAATTTTAGCTTAATGGAAAATTCTGCGGATTCTAATGATGTGTTTAGGATGCTACTAAAATAGGTATCTGTTGCCAACAATGCCTTACAACATTTACCGGTACCTCGTCTAAACTTGCAGATAGCTTGTTTTTCAATGATAACATTTTTCAACATTGCCTTGTAACACCGAATTAAAGTAAAACGATTTGGTAGCAAAATTTTGCTGTCGTGCATGGGCGGGGTAAATTATTAGATGATTTTTTCCATTAAGTGATGCGATACTTCTGAAGAAAGATGGCTAGCGCAAGTCGCCACGACATCCCTTGGTTCACTGTATGTCTGATCGCGCACCGTTAAAAAATGCCACTGTTTTTTGCTTTGTTTCTTCCCTATTTTGTGTTCACATTTTTCCAAATTGTTTTCACTTTAGAATTGGATTCCAACATTATCTTAGAAAAATGTTCCTTATTATGTAAATTTATTTTTAAGTTAAGGTTGTTTTTGCGGGACCTATACAATTCATTCCCAGCTTTTTAATGAAACTCTCCGCCGAATCGCTTTCTAAGCACATTTAAATCCCTAAGCCGCTCACTGTCATCTTTCACCTCTGCTGGAAATCTAAACAAATATGCTTCCCCGGAGACCGCAGCTGGACTTCTGTAGCTCTTAGGAAAGGCAACATTAAAACAGTAGTAAAAGTCCTGCCAAAAAATGTCTAACATGTTCACGTTTTTTATATGATCTAATGCAGATTTGGCTACGTTTTCATTCAAAAATTGCTTTTAATTCTTCGCCATTTTCTTATTTCTTACGTCAGAAAACTTTATTTTCGGCTTGGTAGATTTATGTTTGATTACTTCTTATTTTTTCTTTAATACCTTAATAACTGATCAAGTAAATACGTGAATGTATTTGCAAGTTCATTTGCGTAGTAATAAATAAGGGATATTAAAAGAAAATGAGATTTTTACATTTTATTTCTTGTAGTTAAAAAATACTTCTGGATACCCGTCTATAATCTCCTGAACTGTTATTATTATTCTTGTTGTTAATGTGGTAATAATAAATTTAAAACCAGGTCACTAAAACGTTGTAAATAAGAGATGTGCATGTACCAACAAATTCATGTATCTGCCAATTTTGTTAACTCGGAAATATCTCCAAACCGCCGAGGGAAAAATGATTTAATGCAATAAATAAGCTCCTCTTATTTTTTAGGGAAG
This sequence comes from Tillus elongatus, assembly GCA_964006375.1. Lineage (NCBI taxonomy): Eukaryota > Metazoa > Arthropoda > Insecta > Coleoptera > Cleridae > Tillus > Tillus elongatus. Next base: position 134,265,135 of record OZ023263.1, read on the forward strand.
TCAAAAATGTAATAATATATACGGTGTTCTTAGCAAAATAAAAAGTCGATATGAACTTCCTATGAAACCAAAAGTGTTACAATTTAGAAAATATTTTGGATGAACTCGGTGATGAATAAGGCGTGTGTGCAAAATAATTATTTAATTTATATTACTTATTCGTGTATAAATAGACGAGTGTAAAAAAATATCTTGCATAAATAAGATGATTTTAGTTAATTTTCATAGAAAACGCAAAAAATAAGGGCCAATTTTAATGAACTTTGACAGATATCATCCCTTTGTTGGCTTGGATAAATTCGCTTGCCAGAAAAATCCAACTGGCTTTCCAGAAAAATGTTGAGTCTTCTTTTGGAAAAGTTTGTTTTTTGAAAATTACAAAGCTATGGCAACCAAATTTAGCCCGCGGGCTTCTATTATAGAAGTAAAATACATACTAAAATTTAGATCCATAAGTAAAAAGGAAAAAAGTTATAAGCATTTCAAGAAAAAGGAGGGCCCAAGACCAAAATGTTTGTGTGCTAAACAAAATTTATAAAATATTACATACATATATGATTTCTCTTGGCGCATACATAATTTTAGTTGAAAAAAGCGTACACCATTTCTATGAAATTTTGCCAGCATAACGCACTTGCTTCGTCTAGACTTTTTATAGCAACAAAGCTAACAATCCTAATTGTATGTCAGGAAATATATAAAAAAAGTTCGGGACGCAGCAGGTGCATTATGGTAGTGAATTTTCATTAAATGCTTCAAATTTGAATAACCCAATTCCTATAAACTTAGAAAGTTGAATTTTGGTATGTGGTAAGGTCTTTTCCACCAGGGGGCGGCAGCGTCCGCGGACTCTGGAGGTCTCACTACCGACGTAGATACGGGGGATCAGGGGGTTTCTTCGGCCACAGACCTGTCCATGACACCCAAGCTGGAGACTGGGTCCCACCGGAGAGCGGCGAGGTCCGCGAACTCTAGAGGGCCCTTCACCAGTGAGGACCCTACTGCAGGGGTAGAGCGACTATCCCGGCAGTCCAAGCGTCTTTCCGGGGCGCAAAAAAAGAAGCTCCGGAAGACGCAAAAAATGGCGACCAGGGCGTGGACGGTCGAGAAACCTATAAAGACGCAAAAGGGGAGTACGAGTCAGAAGAGGCCGCGCTCGGACTCTAGCACGCCTACTACAGACAGACGTCCCTATAGGACAGAGGCACCTGAAATGGCGCAAGAGGGGAGTGCGAGTCAGAAGAGACCACGCTCGGGCTCTAGCACGCCTACTACAGACAGACGTCCCAAAAGGGCCAGTGCCAGAACACCGGCGCAGACTGGCTCGTATAGGGAGGCTGCGGAGGCCCTCGGGATGGTGGTGATTGACAGACGCCATCCTGAGGTCACTCTAGACCAGGGAAAGGCAGACCTGATCCAGGCTGCGGTTGACTCTCTCTAGGAAGGGGAGAGTCAGCCTCAGTTCCACCGGGCGCGCCTGGCGAGAGGCATCCTCTGGATAACCTGTGCTGGCCCGCAGTCGCGGGTCTGGCTCCGGAAAATGATCGGGGGCCTCAGTCAGATTTGGGAGGAGGCGGAATTGACAGCCGCCAAGGAACTCCCAAAGAGACGCATGGTCCTCGTACGGATATCTCTGACACCGTCCCGCAAGAGACGGTGAGCTGAAGACTGAAGATCCAGAACCCGGAACTGGGGACACGACACTGGTCGGTTCTAAGCAAGAAGGCAGAGAAGAAAGGAGAGACTCTCGCCTTCTCGGTCGACCAGGCGTCTTACAGAGCCCTTGAAGGAACCTCCTTTGAGGCATTCTGGGGCCTGGGAAGGGTTAGCTTACGCCCACTGGGGAAGCAACCGTCGGTTGATGGGACTTACGTTCCTTCAGGTCAACCTCCAACACAGTAGGGCAGCCACGGCCGGACTACTGATGGCTCTGAGGAACGCGGATGTGGCCCTCATCCAGGAACCGTACTCCTATAAAGCATAGATAAAGGGATTCGCCGGGGCTGCTGGAAAGCTAATCTACAGCAGATTCAGCGAGACCCAGAGGGCCTGCAATTTTGTCATGGAAGCGATAGAGTTTCTGCGTTTAATGAATTTCTGTTCCAGGGACCTGGCAACGAACAAAATCCGATGTGAAGGAGGGGATGGGCCGAGGGACATTACTGTCGGATCGGCCTATCTGCCAAGGGACAGCACGGACCCTCCTCCGCCCAAGGAATTGGAGCAGCTGATGGTGGGTAGCGGACCAGGTGGATGGCAGGCCATGATCGTCATGGATGCGAACGCGCACCATGAGTTGTGGGAAAGCTCGGACACAATCTCTATGGGTGAGTCAGTTTTACAATTCTTTCTGAAATTTAATTTAGACACATCGAATAGAGGTAATAAACCAACCTTCGTCACAACACGGCGTGAGGAAGTTTTAGATCTAACAGTTTCCACCCAGTTTCTGGGTGATCTTGTTAAGAACTGTGCTGTGCCTGGGGAAGTGAGTAGCTCAGATGATAGATACATCCGGTTTTAAGTCGAAAGACAAACGGTATGGTACCGGGACCCTTGCAAGGCGGACTGGGGAGCCTACAGGGCAGACCTAGCAGTGGAACTGCAATGGGTTCGGAGTACCATAGACAATTCAATGGACCTCGAGATTGCGGCAGCCCAAGTGCGAGACGCAATCACCTCAGCATATAACTCAAACTGTCCCCTGAAAATTAGGGCGTCCACCAGGAATGTCCCGTGGTGGAACGAGGATCTAAGGCAAGTCATTTTCTGTAAGACTATCGGTACAGCTAAATTACAATATTAAAAAAAAATGTTAATACGTTTTGTTGGTACGCTTATAAAAAAATATATGGTATATAATAATGATGTAACAGAAATATTTGTCACTCGGTAGGAAGTACCAAAAAAAATAACTATAGGTTAATATTCTCCTAGACCATCGCTACCGCCAATTTACAATAATAAAAGAATTGTTAAGGGAGCGTAGGGATACTTGGATAAGTAACGTCGTAGAACTAAGCGTATGTGAACTTTCGGTAACGGTTTAATTATAAATTTAATATTTACAGAAAACTCAACAATAACATTATAATAATAAATGAATAAACTTACGTAGACTGTGACATGATGACTATTAATTTAACAGTATTATTTTACATGATTAATTTACAAGTACCGCGTCTTTATATCTGAAGCAATCTGATATTAACCGTCTACATTTTAGAAACGTATTTAATTGACTGATTCTTACTCTGACTAAATTAAACTCATTTATATTTACAAAACAATAACACATTTTGATTCTGAATTAGTATAGTATTTTAGTGTATTTTAACAATTATGTTTTTTCTTCTATTACGGCCTTTAGGAAGACATCCTGTTCTCTGAACATTCTGCCGAGTCAACAAAATGACGGCTCGCTGGATGGCTCTGACCTGAATGTTTGATTTATCTTGACCTAAGTTGGCACTAATTATAATGATCGAAAGAATGTTAATTTGTATAGTCCCTAGGGTGAGAATTTGAACTACTACTACTTTGATCAATGTAGACAATATTAGGTATGTTACTGGACTTAATAATAAAATTAATAATTTTGTATTCAATCCTACGTATGATAATGGAAATGACAATAATAAACATAATATAACTATGCATACCACTCTATGATGGTAATCGTAATAATAATTAAATTAATCTTTTTGAATACAACCTTACGTTAGATAATCGACATAACAATAATTACAATTACAATAGAATTATGTATACCACTTTAGGATGGTAATATAAATCATAATGATAAAAAATTAATATTTCTGATACACTCTATGTATCATAATCGAAATAACAATGATTAAAATAATTGAATTATGTATACCGCTCTAGGATGGTAATATAATAAATAAAATAATATTTTGAATACAATCCTACGTTTGATCGTCGATATAACTAATTAAAATAATATAATTAGGTATACCATTCTAGGAGCGTAATATAATTACTAATGATTCACATGTTCTAATAATTTATTCCCCCTTTCTGGTGATGGGTTGGATACGTCATTTCGTCTTCCTTCTGGTGTCTCTCCTCCATGTTGTCTTGTGGTTGCTTCCCCTGCTGAATGAGTTGAAGAACTGTCTCTGCTTTGCTTGCAGAGCTCTTCCCACTCCACAAAATCCAGCCACGCCGACCCTAAGTCGTTTTGGAGTGCTTTACCATTGACCCTGGACTGAACTTGACCACGCAACGGCCATTGTTTGGTTGTTACCATGTGCCCTGTGTGTACTTCCTTCCTCTTGAACTTTCATCTAAACCTGTGCTTCCATTGGCGAACATGCTCCTTATACCCATATACCTTGTACTTTTGCTCTGTTGGTGAGCACTCCATTTTTACTGGATGGCTCTTGTATCCTTTGTGGCCTCTGCCCATTTTTGCTTGTCCCTGCTTCTGACCTCCATACTCCACCCCAGTGTGTGTAAATTCCTGGGTGGTTGTACTTCTTACTGCTCTTACTTTACACATCAACTGTTTCGTGGTTTCTTTCTTGAACGCATTGGTCAAACCATTAATTTTTACCCTTGATGTGCTCGCTGTTTCTTCCCCCCTTGGTTGACTTATCCAAAATTTTGGAATTTTCAGCTTGGCAACCATTCTTGATTTGTTGCTGGACCATTTTCTATAAAATTCTTTTTTTTCCTATCTTCGTTTCTATTGGGACTTTTTCTATTTGTAATACTGCTTGTTTTACTTCTTGTACTTCTTTCTTCCCCTATATCATTGTTACCTCCAAATTTAATGAATTTTTACATTTATTTTTACATTTGATTTCTCCGCCTCTGATTTGGCTCCAGATGTGAGATTATCTGGATAACTTTTTAAATTAACTATTTCCTGCTCGTTTTTGGCTTCTTCTATCTCTGGTATTTCTTTACTTAACTTTAAATTAAATATTTCTTGCTTGTTTGTAGCTTCTTCTACTTCTGGCATTTCTTTACTTAAATTTAAATTAAATCTTTTATGATTGCTTCTTGCTTCTTCAACTTCTGGTATTTCTTTACTTAAACTGTCATGATTGCTTCTTGCTTCTTCAACTTCTGGCATTTCTTTGCTTAAATTTAAATTAAATCTTTTATGATTGCTTCTTGCTTCTTCAACTTCTGGTATTTCTTTACTTAAATTTAAATTAAATCTTTCATGATCGTTTGTGGCTTCTTCTACCTCTGGAACTTTGTTTTTGAATGGAAACTCAACTTGTAAATTAATTTTTTTATGATTGCTTCTTGGCGCTAGTTTTGCGTAGAATTCCTCAATTGTTGAATCTATTACCTTCTGGACTCTCTCTTGGAATGCTGTCCGTTCCTTATACTTGCATGTGAAGATTGGTATTTTAATTTTTGGTAATCTGAATTCTGGAAACAGTGCTGAATAGCGGTGTGCTTCTGTGTTAATTGCTCTTTTCAGCTTAACCATGGCTTTATCGTACCATGAGCTTAGCGTCAAATGAGCTTCATCTAGATTTTCTGATTCTGTTATTCTATATATATTCATTATGTTATCTTCAATTTTGTCCCATTGCCTATATAAGTTTCCTATTATGATTTCAAATTTGATAGGTATATCGTCATCGTTCATTTTTTCTGCTTCTTCTAACTTTTGGATAAATTTGTTTACCCGTAATTTTTGTTCTCTCGAACGTCTTGTGATTTGTATTTTTAGTTCCTCCATTGCTTCCTTAATTTTTAATTGATTTAATAAATATTTGTGGTTTTGTTACCTTGTCTGATGCTTAGTTCTTCTTTGATTTTGATTATTGGTTGCCTGTGACCTATATCTTGCCTTTAACCCCGTATTGTTGTCTTTGACCCCGTATCTGCTTTACTGGAACTGACCTTCTTTTGGTCCTGCCCTGTCTGCTTCTGTTTTGTTGCTATATTGGAACTGACCTTCTTCTGGTACTGCCCTGGACGTTTCCTGTCCTGTATTTTTGCTTTATTGGAACTGACCTTCTTCTGGTACTGCCCTGATGTTTTCTGTCCTGTATTTTTGCTTTATTGGAACCTTCTTCTGGTACTGCCCTGGACGTTTTCTGTCCTGTATTTTTGCTTTATTGGAACTGACCTTCTTCTGGTACTGCCCTGATTATTTTCACTAAAATAAAGGGTATTTGGAGGCTTGGATTCAAGGATATTTGATAAGGTTTTTAATGAACACTGTATTTTCACTGGCACTGGTTACTTTTTTCGTCGAAAGACCATGTTCTTCAACTACTCTTGGCTTCGAAGGACCATGTTAAGGGAGCGTAGGGATACTTGGAGGAGTAACGTCGTAGAACTAAGCGTATTTGAACTTTCGGTAACGGTTTAATTATAAATTTAATATTTACAGAAAACTCAACAATAACATTATAATAATAAATGAATGAACTTACGTAGATTGTGACATGATGACTATTAATTTAACAGTATTATTTTACATGCTTAATTTACAAGTACCGCGTCGTTATATCTGAAGCAATCTGATATTAACCGTCTACATTTTAGAAACGTATTTAATTAACTGATTCTTACTCTGACTACATTAATCTCATTTATATTTACAAAACAATAAAACATTTTGGTTATTAATTAGTATTACGACCTTCTGATTTGCTGACTGCAACATTTCTGTATATCTTGCAAATTTACTTGTTATTGTTTACATACTGAATGTGATATTTTCAATGTCAATCGATACAATGCTGACCTCTAATTAACTGCAACATTCCTTGCTTAAAGAATTAAACTGAACTACTTTTAATTATAATTTTAGTGTTTTTTAACAATTATGTTTTTTCTTCTATTACGGCCTTTAGGAAGACATCCTGTTCTCTGAACAAGAATGGTTAATAAAAGTTGTCCGTCTCTGGAATTTTGCACATTTATAAATAATGAAATGTTTTTTATTAGTATCGAAACAGAAATGTTTGTTACCCCGTAAGAAGTCCAGAAAAAAATTTCAACTGCAGCCTTATATCCTTTGAGATCATCAGTACAGCCAATATACAATAATAAAAAAAATAGCTAATAAAAGTTGTCCGTCTGAAAATTTGTGCCCGTATAGACAATGACATGGTCTATATAACTGTTGTATCATAAATGTTTGCCACCCCTTAGGAAGTTTATACACAATATTCCTAAAAATTTGTCGAATCTCCTCCTTTCAGTAAGGAAGCCATAGCTCTTTAAGTTGCCCAACACGGGACCGATGAATTAACGCGCCCTTTGAAGGGTCGGAATGTACAGACATTCAACTTCCTCAAAGAAAATGCCACAACCTCGGTTGATGCTAATTTTCAGTTGGTATATACTAAAAAATAATATGACGTTTCTACTAGAAATTGAACTGAATTAAACAGAAGCCACGTTCCTCCCCCTGGACCACCTAGGCTACAAAATGTTTAAATTTGGCTTTGGTAATCTCAAACTTACAACAACCAGTAAATTTTTGTTAAATATTTCACAATCGTGGCCAGTGATTTTATCTCTAACGTTTTCTAAACATGATAACATGATAGCTTTCAAACGACTTAAGCTAAGTTTATTTTTATTACTTACAATGCATGCAAGTGTTGAAAAAACTGCCAAGAAGTTGCTTAAAGACTCAAGTACCCATAACCTGATTCATAAATTCTTGCCTATGTATTTTACCTTAAAAAGTCGGTAATATGTAAAAAAAAACTCGTTATTTTGAACACAATCACAAGATAAGCGTTATGTCAAACAGAACTTCATTTGGTTATAGTAATATTACTCGCAAAAACGTCTAAAAATATGTGGCAACGTCAAATGCACCCTGTTTTTTTTATTTGAATTGAAAATATAGTTTAATTTGTAGAAAGTAAATAACGCCCAAATGAAAATATAATAAATTTTTACATAAACTCAAAAATTCTATACTTCATTTTCCTTTTCTAAACGGGGCTTTGAAGCAAAATTATTATATCTGATCATATACCACTTTTCACACAACGTGTTCATCGACTTGCCCAAGATCTGCTTATCTGCTTTTAGCTCTGTATCAATGAGCCGAAATAACCAACCCCCTAAATGATGATCGAAGTAACTTGGCTAAAGGTAGCCGCAGTCTCAAAGAACATGTTTTTGATTGTCATCAATATAGCACACTGATGATCTCTAATCTGAGCGAAGCCGGTATGTGTTTCTAATGATTGTTAAAATGAATTTAGCCTTATATATTTTATATAAGCAAAAAAACTCGCCACAAAAAAAATAATCGTAACAACTAATAAAAGCTCATAGTCTTCTCGTTTTAATTATTTCTGTTTGTTGTGTGTGCTTAGTGTTATATCATTTTCTGTAGTACAATGGCTGCTCCTCAAATTGTTGATGTAGACCAATTACATGACAGATATGTACCAGGACAGGCTGATAATATAGCCTATTATAATGAGTGGATCCAACAAGACCCTATCACAAGTAGTCTGGTATTCAAGAACCTAAACATAGTACCTTTTGAGGCTGATGGGACATGGTCGAATCCACTATGTCCAGCCATCTGTTATATTACTGCTAATGCTCGCTATAGTCTTGCTAACCTTGAACCTCTGGAGGTGAAGTTGGTACTTGCTACGTGCAGGGAGATGTTGGCTGGTAACAGCATACCAGGCCGTTATTTAGATATAACTGATGCAAGAAAAAGACTTGTCAAAGCAGCTAGATATTATACCACGCTTGCAAATATCACCCAAGTTAGCACATTAACACCGGCTAACTGGGTAGAGAGTGCTGCGGCTGTGGCTAAAAGATTTAGATTTGAGGCCCCAGCCGCCATGCCTTCAGCAGCTGATCTCGATATAGCTAATGACATTGCAGATGCTGATTTAGAAGCTAAAGCGAAGCTAGCTATGTTCTTTCTAGGTGTTATAGCTCGTTTAACTCCTGAATTAGGACCTAACTTCGGACTTAAGACACTAATTCATGTCCTGGTATCAGTTTGGAAGCTAGGGAATACCACTCAGAGATTCCTTACTAAAATAAGGAATGGGATGGATGCCGATACAGGAACAACTGTGGATATTATGCCTCCTGTTATTAGATCATTCGATCGTACATTTGGTCAGTATATAAATGAGACCAACGTTGCTAGATGTTTTGCACATTGGAGGAATATGATACCAGCAGTACCTCTCCGTCTTTCTCTAACCGTGCAACAGACAGAGTTTGCAGGATTTACGGTCTTCGTCTGTATAGGAAGAGCCATCCGAATGTATCCTACTTTTGAACGGCCCTGGGTAGCCAAGATATACAAGGCTGACATGGTTAACTGTGCGGCGGCTCTGCGGGAGGTAAACGGAAACCCTTTCTATGGGTACAAAAAGAATCTTGGTGTTGCAAGATCTACCAAATATAAGAATTTGGGATATCTTGCATTTAAGCTGCTTAGTGATGGAGCAGGATAGGCATCATTAAGGAGTTATTAGGGATGGCCAAGAAGCATTCCATTCCAAGCTCAAGCTGACCTCCGTATAGCTGAATATCTAGCAAATCATGTGGTCGAGGTTGAACAACGTGCTATCACGGAAGAAGAACAAGCCACTGCAGAAGGCATTGTTCACCAAGTCAACAATGATTTGTATGATAACATGTTGGCACAGTAATTCTGTTTGCACTGTAGCCCATGAAGAGAATACTACTTTGCACCATTTACTTTGCATGTTATTATCAGGGCTTATTTACCTTTAACGTTAATCGTGTGTACCATTATTGAGTTATCTTTTGGTTTGTCATTTATCACATGTATGCTTACTTAGTTCTAATATACACACACACACACACACATATATATATATATATATATATATATATATATATATATATATATATATATATATATATATATATATATATATATACATATATATATATATATATATATATATATATATATATATATATATATATATATATATATATATATATATAGCTTATTTGGAAAATGTAACTTGCTATGCAGGACGCTATTTTCCACTATTGGGGGTATCATTATTTTAAGTCTGCATCTAGGTATTGGTTATCTATGGTTTACATAATATCTGGACAGCTTCGGAGGCGAAATTGAGATACCCATATGCCAACGTTACTTAGTTGGCGTTAAGCAACGTGAGACACGGTCAGTTTCTAATGGGTCACTGGTTGAACATCTCTTTCCAAACAGCCATAACAGGACCGTAAAAATGTTTGAAAATAAATAGGTTGAGCTATTATGGAGTGAACACGCGATTTTTCTGATTTAAAATTTTTATTGATATTGCTGATTATGTATAACATTGTAATCAATTAGAATATTTACATAAATAAATACTAGAGTATAAAAAAAAACTTTAGAGCAATTAACAAGGTAGGCCAATTAAGCGGGATTCTTCCTTTATATCTTTATTTGTTTGAATAATTATGAAAAAAATTACAAAGAAAATCTTCTGGTTAAAAATACATATAAGTACACCTGGAGAAAATTAATTCTAGAATTTTTCATCCTCTAATGACGCAGACTTGGTTGGTGAAGCGATCGTCAGATTTTTTGAAAAATGTGTGTTATGGTGATTTGGGTTCTCCAAATTTACTTATCAGTGCGCATCACAGGTTTCAATCATCACTGAGGTAAAAATACATACAGGATAAGATTTATGTTTATTTAACATTTAGTTATTTTTTTCCATTTTCAAATCTACTGAGACAGTTTGTTGTTATTTTTGTTTGGCTTCGAAACATGAGATCCATTAGCCACAGATACTAAGACAGTATATAATACGATATGCTTATCTCTAAATTTATTAACACAGCAGCTAGGTTTACAAAAGCCAGACATTTTCCCAAAATTTATATTTTGTAATTATAGACACGGTTAACTTTAGACTATTATATACCTAAATGTTGAAGACAAATATTTAAAAAAAAAGCTCCCTGAGTATAGCGGAACCTGTGATGAGCACCTATAAGTACAATTTGGGGAACCCACTTTACGACCATACATTATTTAGATATGACGATCGTTTCGCTAATAAAGTAAGCATCATCAGAAAAATTAATAAACTGTTTATTCATCCCGCTGATGACGCTCACTTTGTTATCCTTAGATCTGAAAAATATATTGCACTTATAATAATTCTTTCTGTAAATGATGTGAGAGATAGCAACACCCCTTATTGCCGTTTAACTCATAAGTACCTCTATTAACGTTTCTAATTTATTTTTCTATTTTATTTCCTTTTTCAAGGATGATGCAAAAAAATTTAACTACACAAATGTATGACACATATTTTATAGAGCCTAAAAGGTATCAGAAACTTTTCTTTATAAATTATATCAAATATTCACGACACTATATGCCTTTTATCTGCTTAATTGATGCTGGTGAAATTTTAAATGTGTATGAATTTTTCTTAAACATATTTATGAAAATTCCCTGCCATATCGCATTTTTACCTCCAGCATGTTATATTTACCAACTATCTAAGTTGGTATTCTTAAGAATGTATTGTTAGTGCAGTTGAAAAGATGCTCAGGGTACCCATATTTATTGCCTAAATACTACCTGCTTCCTTTGTTTGCTTCAGTACCTTTACAGTTGTAATCTGTTGTCACATATAGCAATTTCTAAATATTAGGTAAAATAAGTCATAAAAATCATTGACCTGTATTTATTAGTAATCATAGTTGCTCAGGCTTTTTTACAAGGGATGTTTGTTATAAAAATTGTACGATTTCGAACAATCCATTTAAACTTCAATTTGTAGGCATATTCTAAACGGGGCTCATATATGGAATGAAGTCTCCCAAATAGGGTGTGATTATAATTACCGGTTCATAATTTTAAAAAACCAAACTTTGCTGTCAAGGCAAACCTCAATTTTTTTAGAACTTTTTATTTTATGTGTTCCTACAACATGGTAAACACTTTAAAACAAAAATTAGTAGCTTACACACTTCTAGTTAAGTAATGATTGTAATATTTTATAGGCTATAATTACTATATACTTTATGTTACTTGGGGCCTATAGAACGCATTTCGATCGTCACTTATTGCAGTTTTTGTCTGTTTTGTTTTTGTAAGCTGACAAAATCATGCCAAAATATTGTGCAAATCTTAAGGCTTATTTATATAGACATAAAATACTCGTATAATTACTTATGAATAAATAAAAATAATGACAACATATTAGATGTATCGCTCCAGTGATAAAGAAAAAATAACTACCTGATTTTGATAAAATCTGGATACACCTTTCTTTCTAAAATATTAACTAGCTCTAACGAACCAGTTTTTCAACGAAAATTCAATTTTTTGTGGAAATTCTTTGTATCTTCGAAAATAGCTAAGGTACTTGAAAGAATTTTGGTGTATACGTTTATGTTTTATGGAGATTATACCTACTAATGCATCAAATTTCAAGTTGCTAACCTTATGAAACTTTGCGTTATGGTCATTATCTTTTTGGTTGCTTGTTCAGGAGGCTACAGTGTTGAGAGATTTTGCTTGATTAGCGAAATTAATTAAATTACATAGACCAAAGAACCGTTAATTTAAGTTGAACGACCAAAAAATCTATTAAATTTTCATTGAATTTTATGAACCAAAAGCCATTATTTTGAGCTAAGAGACCAAAGAGTAGATACCAAAATATTTAAAAAACGTTTTTTACCACAGAAAAAAAGCACAAACATTATTTATGTAATTATATTTTCATAGATAATATAATGAATAGGCTATATCTGTGGTTATGTTGCTTTCTGTATGGGAAAATTATACTTTTTTACAATGTCGGAACTAATGTCAAATGGATATAACCGTTTAACAAAAACATGGCGTCGTCGTTGACTAAAGAAAATTTAAATGAGTTAATTGTTGTTCCCCTTATAGGTGAAACCATCCCACCAGATTCAGATGCAGAAACTTCTTTTCTGGCTTGACAAATGTTGGTTTTCTTCCTTGTTACCGGTGTCGATACTTCACAGCATCATCACACAGATGAAAATTGAATTTACTTATACGTATTTCTGACAACTATAAATAAAAACTCGTTGCTATGTTATGGCGTTTTGTTCAAAATGCAAATATAATAAATGACAGATGCCGTCTTTAAAATGTCTATGTGGTGTATGTCAATATTCAACATGAAAGTAGCCGAACAGTACATGATTAAAGACAAAAAAGATATGAAATATGTTACGATCACTCATTTTGGAAATCTTTTAAAACTTGTAAACGCCAGTATAAATAAAAAGGTAGCTTTTAAATCTTACAACACCACACGTGGCCTCCTATATAACGTGAAAGAAAAATTATGTTTCCTAACATATTGATATATACATCACATAGACACATTTGAAAAAATCTGGAATTTATAAATTAGCCTGTACACATTGTAATGCAATCTACATCGGAGAAACTTCCAGAAGCTTCAATACAAGATACACAGAACATATTTCTGCACTTAGAAATAACTACGCTGACAAATCTACATTTGAAAAACATATTATCGAGATATAGCATAGTCCCACAGTAAATAAACGCATATAGTTGATTTTTTTAATCTTTGGAAGTAAAAAAGCACATCTGCGACAATAACTACTTTGTTTTAAATGAGCAAACTGATTTGATGGATTCCCTTCTCTTAGAAGCTCTTCTTTGTAAATAAATATATAAAACAAAATACGTCGTATTAGTTTGATCTGTGTGAATATTTTCGTTATATATAACCTGCTTTATTACGGTTATTGTTAATTAGTTGTTTTATTATTACAATTGTTGTTATGGTTATTACTGTTATAAGTTGATTATACTTTCATATTAAATATTGACATATATCACATGGACATTTTAAAGACGTTGTCAGGAATACATCTAACTAAATAACAATTTTCTCCAGTCTGATGATGCTGTCAAGCAGCGAAACCAGTTGAAAAAACAACATTTGTAAAGCATATTCTCTGGCTCTAGTCTCTAGATCTAAATTTAAGTTTACACAGTCGTTAAAATATGCAGGTTGTAGAACTTCTCCGACCTTCCGCATTTGTGTTGGGAAGTAGTCTGGTGAACAGTAACTTTATTGCATACAATCTGTAAGTATCTATAGACGAAATTGAGAATGATGACGATGACGATATCGTGGAAAGCAAGGGCAGCGAGAATGGAGTCTTTGATGCAAAACGAAAGCATGGAAGAAGAAGAATTGGATGCAGTTGCTCCAGAATAAGTAAGTGTATATTTGGCTGAGCTGTGCCAACTATAAACCGCCCAGTATGTAAAATTACAGTATATTCCAAAAATTGACAAAAATAATATCTGCATAAGTTCCACCGCAGAAGCAGAAGAACTGTAAAGATATATTTAGTACTTCATTTCCCTGAGCTAAACGGTCCTGCACGAAATTTAACGGACGTCAAAAAGATAAAATGTTCTTTTTAACAAAAATATTTTGGATATAATTGTAATATATTTATATACCAATTCTGAAATTAAAAGTAGGAAGATTCGTTACAAAGCTAAGCAACATTATACTGTTATAATGGGGAAAGCCAGGCTAGGACTATACAGACTAGCCTGCAATAGTAGACTGAAGATCAACCCAGGCTTCAGCGGCCACTGCAAAATTCAGGAGATCGTGAAGAAGCCCATGCTTGAAATGAGATCAGACTTCACGAGCCCTCGAATCTCCAGGAAAAACAACTATACAGTGGAAATCCCCGACCGCGAGGCATGGTGGGAGTAGACGCCGGGCATACGACGGGACGCGCTCGTCTGGTTCACGGACGGATCCGGCGGGGAGCGTGTATATTCGGAAGGACCGAGGGTAAGTCATAGTATTTCCCTCGAAGCCCATGCAACGGTCTTTCAGGCTGAAATGTACGCCATCCTGCACTGGGTGCGGGAGAACAAGAGGAGGGGCTACACCAACAAGCGAATCCTCATAGCCACAGACAGACAGGCAGCCCTTAAGGCCCTAAGTAGCCCACGGGTAAATTCCTGGCTGGTGAGGGAGTGTCAAGACCAGACGAGCTACCTGGCTGGGCAGAATGAGGTCACCATCATCTGGGTGCTGGGGCACTCGGGGGTCAAAGGCAATGAAGAAGCTGACAGTCTCGCGAAGAGAGGGTCAGCAGAACCATTTATGGGACCAGAACTGGCTCTGGGCGTGACAAAGAACACTGCCAGGGGAGCCATTAAGTCCTGGGTCAGAAACCAACACAAGGTATACTGGGCAGACTGTCCAGGGCTCAGACATAAGAAGTCAATAAATGACGAACCCAGTTCAAAGAGAGCTGTGAAGCTGTTAAATCCTAGCAGAGGAGAGCACAGAAACATAACAGGTCTCTTGACGGGACACATGGCCGTCAAGAAACACCTACATAAAATGGGCCGGTTCGAGGAATGGCTCGCATGCAGACTCTGCGGCGAGGGGGAGGAATCAGCCCAGCACATCTTGTGCGAGTGTAAAGCTCTGGACCGCAAAAGACAACTGATCTACGGTCAGTCTAGACCGGAGACAGAGCGATATAAAACTTCACCCTACCAAATGCTGTGCAGACTAGTTCAAGGCACAGTGATTTTGGAATGGGTGGAGTAAGACTAAGGGCATGCTCAATCAACCAAAGGTTGCAGTGCTATCGGTGTGCAAAGGCCGCGGACGAGCCCTGAAGAGAAAAAACCTTATACTGGTGCAACAAATAATGTTGAAATGTGTGTATTATCCGGATCACTATATCTAAGTAATGTTATGAAAAGGCTCATACTTACTGTGCTTTTTCTACTGCTGTTAACTGATTTCATAAATACTTTTGATGAATGCCCTGTTATGTTTATTTAGCTAAGGTTTGCAAATGTAACATTAAGCTATAAATTATGAAAGAAAGAAGAGAAAAAGAAGCAAAATTAAAAAGAATATCAAAAAGTTACATTGTATAAAGGTGTTTTGGCAGTTTGATTTTTGGATGAGTTGTGGGTGAGTTATTCACATGAGTTTAACAAAATCATGTTAATATAAGCACAACAATAAATCTGTGTAAGTACTGCATACAGTATAATTTTGGTCATTAGTAAATTAGTATGAGTATGAAATGTCAAATACAAAAAAATGCCTCTGCTGTTGCGAGAAAAATGCAGCCTCACTATTGTTTGCTGTGTCCAAAACAGGTCGCCTCTGAATAATCTATACAAACGTAAATCATGAAAACAAGCCTGATGATAGGCCAAAAGCCGTAAAGTTTTGTGGCTAGTGTTAATAATCGAAAAATAATTATTATGCAGCGGTATTTAAGGGTATAAAACGTACTTTTTTGCTGTTTGTCTTTCGACTAGAAATATTTGCATTAAAGACAGTAAATTATCACAGCTATGTGGAAGTTATGATTCAATTGGCAGCACTATTTTTCTGGCACCTTTCGGTGTCCAGTAATTGCTTTGGCATATCACGTTTGTTCTTCCTCATTTTTCCTATCACGTTTTGCCTCTTTTATAACAGTTTTTCCGCGACATCGTAAGAGCTAAACTAATTACTTATGGTACAATTTTTGTTTGAACCCTGAATGTCTGTTGTCAGATCGAGGACCTATTGTGTAGGAATTTAATATTGTTTCTCTCTATCTTCTGGTGTTTCTGTCCAAACAAAAATCTCTGCAGGCCCTATTCTTCTCGCCGACAGCTCTACACAACAAATGTGTTCATTGACCTTTTTATGTGTTAGCTTCACACCTCCATGACCCATACAAACTTCGTCTTGTATTTCTCCCAACTTCTTTTCTAGTTGCTTGTGGCTGAATGTCTGGATCGTGTTTTTCTCTCTCAGCTTTCTTCACTGGAATGACACTTTCAGTGTAGGCGTTAATGGTGCTATTTTCTTTCACTGTGATTTTCTACACTACCAAGTTACTGCCAGGCGACATTACTATTCGACTAGACTACTAGACTAGATGGATTATAGAGCATTCGCTGTTAACAACACACTCTGTAACCTGCCTGTGACCATAAAAGTAATAAGCTCCATAGAGTTCATAAACCTAATTCTCATAGAGGGCGGATGTGAAAATATATTAAAGAGTCATCTGCCTAAGCAACGCAGCAAGGTTGTATGTACGGTTACGTATACTCAAGGTGTATAATTTTGTCTGCAACATTCCTTAAAAATATCCCAAATTTGTCTGATAGCCGCCAATGTGTTCTTTTATTTCGCTCTTCTCTCGTGCCTTTATCGTTAATTCTCAAACAGTTGATCAAAAACTCAAATCCATTTTTGGATATAGTTTTTATAAAAATGACCGGTCCAAATTGGGTTGACCATATATCAGTTAGTGTAATATGAGCCTTTTCATAACATTACTTAGATATAGTGATCCGGATAATACACACATTTCAACATTATTTGTTGCACCAGTATAAGGTTTTTTCTCTTCAGGGCTCGTCCGCGGTCTTTGCGCACCGATAGCACTGCAACCTTTGGTTGATTGAGCATGCCCTTAGTCTTACTCCACCCATTCCAAAATCATTGTGCCTTGAACTAGTCTGCACAGCATTTGGTAGAGTGAAGTTTTATATCGCTCTGTCTCCGGTCTAGACTGACCGTAGATCAGTTGTCTTTTGCGGTCCAGAGCTTTACACTCGCACAAGATGTGCTGGGCTGATTCCTCCCCCTCGCCGCAGAGTCTGCATGCGAGCCATTCCTCGAACCGGCCCATTTTATGCAGGTGTTTCTTGACGGCCATGTGTCCCGTCAAGAGACCTGTTATGTTTCTGTGCTCTCCTCTGTTAGGATTTAACAGCTCCACAGCTCTCTTTGAACTGGGTTCGTCATTTATTGACTTCTTATGTCTGAGCCCTGGACAGTCTGCCCAGTACACCTTGTGTTGGTTTCTGACCCAGGACTTAATGGTTCCCCTGGCAGTGTTCTTTGTCACGCCCAGAGCCAGTTCTGGTCCCATAAATGGTTCTGCTGACCCTCTCTTCGCGAGACTGTCAAACCTGCACCATTCAATCACACAATTTTACAAAACAAAGGTGGAGTTAAGTATAAATCTTCCCATTTTCTTTGTAAAGTCATTACGCATTATCGAGATTAACGGGCGCAGAAGATCCTGTTATATAAAATATTTTATATAACGGGATCTTCTGCGCCCTCGGGCGTAGTAGATACCGTTATGTATATATATATATATATATATATATATATATATATATATATATATATATATATATATATATATATATATATATATATATATATATACACACGTTTTACAACTTATACATTCCCATTATAACGTTCATTGATACGTGATTACATTATTTTCTGTCGATGAATTCATTATTTTGTTAGTCAATGAAATTTCTTGTTTTCTTAGTCAATGTAAAGTTGCTACTCAATGAAATTCATAATATAACTCTTAAATTCATGCCCATCGAAACACATATTCTCTGGTGTCGTTCGTAAATATCTTCAAAGTGACAGTTGGTAGTCGTTTCAATTTCATTTTCGTTTCTCAAGATAGATAAGAGAAGTCCTTTATAAGGCGCTGCAATCTTTCACTTCATCTTTTTTTCAACACAATTTTTAACAGTTAAAATGAAAACAAGTAGCTAAGAGAAAAGCACCGCGCTCATATGAGGTGAGTTAGATTAAATACTTTGCTATATAAGATGCTCGCTTGCTTTGTAACAATAGATAAATGCTTCTGTGATTGGCCTGTTTAATGCATCTTTTCTTGTTTTGTGATAGCTTGTAACGGTATTCTCGTTCAGCTTCACTATTAATAAGGAATAATATTTTTATAATTATCATGCAGATTAACTTTGTTCATAACGTGAATACCCTACAAGCATATCACACATGAATAAGCTCAAATATAACAATGTACTTAGACGGAATCAACTATTTTTAGCTATCCCGTTTTGACCGTTTGGGCAGCCCCATTCAACACCTTTTGGGCAGCATATTCAACACCACCGTTTTGAGGGTTTGTAGAGCTCCATTCAACGTCACTATGGAAGTACCTCAGCATCATCGTTTTGAAGGTCGCTTCGACATAATTATAGGAGCCTCATTCGACATTATGGCAAGCAGAGCACCTGCTGAAGTCATCCAGTGGTTCGGACAGCCCTGAATGGTCCGCACAGTATATCCAGGGGTTTCGGTAGCCCTGAATAGCATCAAGCCCTCTCATATCCAGTTGATCCAAGGAACACCACAGAAGGCACGATAGTTAAGTGCATTGTTCATATGTAATCTTCATTTAAATTTAAAAATATCATTTGTAACTGCTTTAATCTATTAGAATAACTTACAATCATTTTGGCTTATATAAATTCATTATTTATTATTAACTGAAGTTAACCGAGTCTCGATTTTTATTTGTATGTCTGACACCACCCTGGGTACCCCTATACCTTTCTTTTAAATTTTAGTCAATTATTTTGTTATTGAATTTTATATAAAATAGCATTAATGTTGTAAATTAGCACTCGCAACGTGGGTCCGAAGTCTAGAGAGAAAAGCGGGACTTATATATGTAGTGGTGTCATATATATATATATATATATATATATATATATATATATATATATATATATATATATATATATATATATATATATATATATATATATATGTGTGTGTGTGTGTGTGTGTGAAAAACCTAAGATTCCGGGACCGCTAGCATAGATCTATAAACTTTCATATTTCGACAGAATGAAAGTTTATAGATCTATGCTAGCGGTCCCGGAATCTTAGGTTTTTCATACACACACACACACACGTGTGTGTGTGTGTCCCGCTTTTCTCTCTAGACTTCGGACCCACGTTGCCAGTGCTAATTTACAACATTAATGCTATTTTATATAAAATTTAATAACAAAATAATTGACTAACATCTAAAAAAAAGGTATAGGGGTACCCAGGGTGGTGTCAGACATACAAATAAAAATCGAGACTCGGTTAACTTCAGTTAATAATAAATAATGAATTTATATAAGCCAAAATGATTGTAAGTTATTCTAATAGATTAAAGCAGTTACAAATGATATTTTTAAATTTAAATGAAGATTACATATGAACAATGCACTTAACTATCGTGCCTTCTGTGGTGTATTCAGGGCTACCGAAACCCCTGGATATACTGTGCGGACCATTCAGGGCTGTCCGAACCACTGGATGACTTCAGCAGGTGCTCTGCTTGCCATAATGTCGAATGAGGCTCCTATAATTATGTCGAAGCGACCTTCAAAACGATGATGTTGAAGTACTTCCATAGTGACGTTGAATGGGGCTCTACAAACCCTCAAAACGGTGATGTTGAATATGCTGCCCAAAAGGTGTTGAATGGGGCTGCCCAAACGGTCAAAACGGGATAGCTAAAAATAGTTGATTCCGTCTAAGTACATTGTTATATTTGAGCTTATTCATGTGCGATATGCTTGTAGGGTATTCACGTTATGAACAAAGTTAATCTGCATGATAATTATAAAAATATTATTCCTTATTAATAGTGAAGCTGAACGAGAATACCGTTACAAGCTATCACAAAACAAGAAAAGAAGCATTAAACAGGCCAATCACAGAAGCATTTATCTATTGTTACAAAGCAAGCGAGCATCTTATATAGCAAAGTATTTAATCTAACTCACCTCATATGAGCGCGGTGCTTTTCTCTTAGCTACTTGTTCTCATTTTAACTGTTAAAAATTTTGTTGAAAAAAAGATGAAGTGAAAGATTGCAGCGCCTTATAAAGGACTTCTCTTATCTATCTTGAGAAACGAAAATGAAATTGAAACGACTACCAACTGTCACTTTGAAGATATTTACGAACGACACCAGAGAATATGTGTTTCTATGGGCATGAATTTAAGAGTTATATTATGAATTTCATTGAGTAGCGACTTTACATTGGCTAAGAAAACAAGAAATTTCATTGACTAACAAAATAATGAATAATGAATTCATCGACAGAAAATAATGTAATCACGTATCAATTGTAAAACGTATATATATATATATATATATATATATATATATATATATATATATATATATATATATATATATATATATATATATATATATATATACATAACGGTATCTACTACGCCCGAGGGCGCAGAAGATCCCGTTATATAAAATATTTTATATAACAGGATCTTCTGCGCCCGTTAATCTCGATAATGCGTAATGACTTTACAAAGAAAATGGGAAGATTTATACTTAACTCCACCTTTGTTTTGTAAAATTGTGTGATTGAATGGTGCAGGTTTGACAGTCTCGCGAAGAGTGGGTCAGCAGAACCATTTATGGGACCAGAACTGGCTCTGGGCGTGACAAATAACACTGCCATTAAGTCCTGGGTCAGAAACCAACACAAGGTGTACTGGGCAGACTGTCCAGGGCTCAGACATAAGAAGTCAATAAATGACGAACCCAGTTCAAAGAGAGCTGTGGAGCTGTTAAATCCTAACAGAGGAGAGCACAGAAACATAACAGGTCTCTTGACGGGACACATGGCCGTCAAGAAACACCTGCATAAAATGGGCCGGTTCGAGGAATGGCTCGCATGCAGACTCTGCGGCGAGGGGGAGGAATCAGCCCAGCACATCTTGTGCGAGTGTAAAGCTCTGGACCGCAAAAGACAACTGATCTACGGTCAGTCTAGACCGGAGACAGAGCGATATAAAACTTCACCCTACCAAATGCTGTGCAGACTAGTTCAAGGCACAATGATTTTGGAATGGGTGGAGTAAGACTAAGGGCATGCTCAATCAACCAAAGGTTGCAGTGCTATCGGTGCGGAAAGGCCGCGGACGAGCCCTGAAGAGAAAAAACCTTATACTGGTGCAACAAATAATGTTGAAATGTGTGTATTATCCGGATCACTATATCTAAGTAATGTTATGAAAAGGCTCATATTACACTAACTGATATATGGTCAACCCAATTTGGACCGGTCATTTTTATAAAAACTATATCCAAAAATGGATTTGAGTTTTTGATCAACTGTTTGAGAATTAACGATAAAGGCACCAGAGAAGAGCGAAATAAAAGAACACATTGGCGGCTATCAGACAAATTTGGGATATTTTTAAGGAATGTTGCAGACAAAATTATACACCTTGAGAATACGTAACCGTACATACAACCTTGCTGCGTTGCTTAGGCAGATGGCTCTTTAATATATTTTCACATCCGCCCTCTATGAGAATTAGGTTTATGAACTCTATGGAGCTTATTACTTTTATGGTCACAGGCAGGTTACAGAGTGTGTTGTTAACAGCGAATGCTCTATAATCCATCTAGTCTAGTAGTCTAGTCGAATAGTAATGTCGCCTGGCATTAACTTGGTAGTGTAGAAAATCACAGTGAAAGAAAATAGCACCATTAACGCCTACACTGAAAGTGTCATTCCAGTGAAGAAAGCTGAGAGAGAAAAACACGATCCAGACATTCAGCCACAAGCAACTAGAAAAGAAGTTGGGAGAAATACAAGACGAAGTTTGTATGGGTCATGGAGGTGTGAAGCTAACACATAAAAAGGTCAATGAACACATTTGTTGTGTAGAGCTGTCGGCGAGAAGAATAGGGCCTGCAGAGATTTTTGTTTGGACAGAAACACCAGAAGATAGAGAGAAACAATATTAAATTCCTACACAATAGGTCCTCGATCTGACATTCAGGGTTCAAACAGAAATTGTACCATAAGTAATTAGTTTAGCTCTTACGATGTCGCGGAAAAAGTTAACCGAGTCTCGATTTTTATTTGTATGTCTGACACCACCCTGCGTACCCCTATACCTTTCTTTTAAATTTTAGTCAATTATTTTGTTATTAAATTTTATATAAAATAGCATTAATGTTGTAAATTAGCACTCGCAACGTGGGTCCGAAGTCTAGAGAGAAAAGCGGGACTTATATATGTAGTGGTGTCATATATATATATATATATATATATATATATATATATATATATATATATATATATATATATATATATATATATATATGACATATATATATATATATATATATATATATATATATATATATATATATATATATATATGTGTGTGTGTGTGTGTGTGTGTATGAAAAACCTAAGATTCCGGGACCGCTAGCATAGATCTATAAACTTTCATATTTCGACAGAATGAAAGTTTATAGATCTATGCTAGCGGTCCCGGAATCTTAGGTTTTTCATACACACACACGTGTGTGTGTGTGTGTGTGTGTGAAAAACCTAAGATTCCGGGACCGCTAGCATAGATCTATAAACTTTCATATTTCGACAGATTCCAGGACCGTGCTTATTTGTAGTGGGGGATACGGAGAAGTAACCATAACTCTCAAGATTTGAGGACCATATCATATTTGTAAATAACTTAACGTATTTATTATAAAAATCATTCTTCGTTACTCTGAGACATTTCTCTAGCAAGAAGCTAATTAGAAACAGATATTTACCTATTTGACAAAATAAGTGAGTGTGCGCTCTGTGCATGTTTCTATGTGTAATTGTGTGTAAGCAAGTATACATGGGTGGGTACGTGCGTGTGGATGTGCATGCATATTGGTGTATGAAATTTATTAAGAAGGGAGACAAACTAATAGCAAACCCAGCTAGAGGTACGGCAACTTGATTTTGTAATTTAAACAATGCTCTAATATTAGTCTGGCAAATCGCTTTAAACAATGATGACAACCTGATTTTGTAATTTGAAAAATGCTATAATATTAGTCTGGCAAATCCCTTTAAACAATGATGAGCTTGAAAAACCTCAAAGATAGGTAGTAGACTTTTAAATAAACTTGGACATTTTTAATGGCAGCGATTTTTTGGTGAATATTTTAAGTTGCCTCTGTTATAAGGTGACTAAGGATGAAAAGGGTAAAAAATTTGCCATGAAAAATTTCAAATTTGTAGTCTAGTTGCTTTTTACTAAACTGATGCATTTCAAAATAGCGGCTATTGTGTGTATTATGTAGAACAATCTGGTTAAGACGATGACGTTAATAAGCCTTCAACTAACCATTTCATTCTCATTTACTGCAGTCTTCGTAATTGTGTAATAAAGTATATAAAAAACTAGCCCGACCGGAAAATTTTAAGATGCTTTTTGTTTTTTTTTTCCAAACCCTAAAATATATTTGCTTTTAATTAAGAAAATTTCTTTAAAATATGTTAACTATTGCAACTTAAAAACAATTAGCATAACCCTTCTTTTGATTTTCTTCTAAACCTTTTTATTTAAGAATGGTACTTGTTTTTCTTCCATTTTTTTTTTAATACTATTGAGTTTCAAATCATCACCATTGTGAAGTCACCCTGTCGTCGCAAACATGATAATTTACCTTCAGCAGGGTTTTTCATTTCATTGTAGCTTCCACACTTCATAAGTTGTGCCAGGTTTCCTAGATGTTTTACCCTTGGTCTACCTTTTCCAGTTTTTTCAAATATGTGTCTTCCAAATAATGTTGCCAGAAATTTATTATGTCTCAGAATATGAACCAGTAATTTTTGTCTTTACTTTTTCAATTACTTTCAGCAAACATCTTTCTTCTTTCACCTTTTCCAGCACACTTTTATTCATCTCTTTCTCGTTGTACCGTGTCCTTGTGATTTTTATCCACAGCCATAGTTCAAAAGCCTATATTCCTTCATGTCATGCTTAGTGGAAATCCAAGTTTCTGCCCCATACATTACTACACTCGATACGCAGGACTCAATGAACCTCTTCTTCTCTTCCATGTTAAAATGTGTATTATTGAGAAGACTATTGTGTTTATTGAATGTTTGATTTACAATCGCAATCATCTTGCTAGGGTCTTTGTTACATTTACATCCATAAAAATTCTTTCAATATGGGATAACATTTATAGTTATTCAAGTTGTTGACCGTTTAGCTTTAATACCATTTTCGCAGCCCTATCCTTACTTATCTTTACTACTTTCGTTTTCGTCATATAAATATTTAGTTTTATTTGTTTTAATACACCTTTCAGCATATTCAGCATCCTCTGTAACTCAACCGTTTTTCATATCAGTGCTCTGTTATCTGCATACCTTAGTTTACGATATCGTTATCTGTTTATTTCGATTCATGCTGTATTTTTTTTCAGCATATTGTATTCTCTATGTATTAATTAAATAAATATGACGATAATAGGCATCATTGCGTACCTTTTTCCTTATCTTAGTTTCAATTTCATATACATAAATATATTTTATGTTACTGTGATTTTTTTATAGATTGTGAATAATGCACTAATCCCTCTAGACCAATCCAGCACTCTTCATTATAAAAAAACAATTTTTCCCATCCAGATTATCAGATGCTTTTTCCATAAAAGCAATAAATCTATTTCTATTTTTTTAAGTTCCCATTCCCTATTATTTTATGCGTTAGTATTGCTCCTCTAGTTCCTTGTACTAAAAAGTTGGGTCTGCACCTGAATTTATTATTTTATCGGACAGGTATAATTCAAAAGTAAAATCCTCGTATCGTGTGTAAAATTGGGATTTTGAGAAAGCACAATAGTATCCGTGGCAGATAAAACATAAAATTTTGTAAATTCTATGATTTTAAAGATAAGATTAGAATTGAAATTAATTAGTTCATTATTATTACTGCCACATCCGTCACAACATGTGGAAGTATCGCATCGGCGACAAAAATTTCAAAGTTTTTTTTCGCTTAAACGTCGTAAAATTTATCAAAACACAGCTTCAAAATATTTGGTTGTCATGACAAAAACCTGAATTATAGTCTGTGATTGGTCGTCTGACGCCTTGATTACTAACCGGCCGTTAAATATTTAATCAAGCTTTGTGAAACTGGGCAATAGAAAACATGATTTGGGAACGATTTTTTTTGTCTGTCGTTCTGTATGTCTGTCTGTTTATAGCCACGATAACTTTAGAACGAATTGGGATATCGTATTTAAATTAGGTGCACAGTTAGCGCTCGACAAACGAATGGTTCGGATTATTTTTAGGTAAAATCGCTTTAGCGCATAGGCGATGAATGGGGGTGGTTGGGTGAAAATTGACATTTTTTCGTTAAAACTCTAGTAACATAACGTTTCAGGGTTTATTTACTAGAGAACTTTTAATTACATCAAACATGTGGTATTCTGTGCTAAAATTAAATTGGGGGTTGAATGTGTGAGGGTGGAATATTGTTGACAAAAATTTCAAATTTTTTTTTGCTAAAACAGCGTGAAAAGTCTCAAAACGTATAGAAAACTTGATTCTGGAACTACATTTCTTTTGTCTGTTGGTCGGTCTTTTGGTATGTAGCCATGTAACTCTGTCTGTTAGTAGGCGCAATAACTTTCGAACGGATTGATTTGATATACAGTTAGCACACCCGACTCCAGCAACAAGCGTTTCAAAAGTATATGGATACGGGAATACAAATATTTCCTTTGTGGTCAAGTTATGGGCGCTACATTCATTCCATGATAATGTCTTTCTGAAGGGAATAATTTATCACAGCTGCGGAAGTTATGATTCAATTTGCAGCGCTATTATAGGTTACTTCTAAATGTTGCCTAATGTGCATTAAGTCATCTAGAGTAAAAATTTCAATACTAGTAATTCCATTAAAGCTAAGAGAAATAGTGCGTTGTAATATTTTAGTAGATTCTAATAGTTTATTGCCTAACGATATTTAGAACTCGCTTAAAGAACTTTGTTCTAGATGAGAATATAACTCTACAAAACCATTTCTAATATAATCGAGATTTTTATTGATTATGTTTTGCTCTTGTTCAAACCGTTGCGCCATTAACTTAGCAAAGGAATTTAAGTTATCTAATTCATCAGGTCTTGCTGATTAGCATAAAGGGCATCTAAATTTTTGTTAATTTCCATTAAGTCTTTTTGGTCAAGGGTACGAGTGATCATTTTTATGGTTGATCCAGCTCCATTTATCAACCCTCGTTTTTCTCTAGAATGAGTTAATTTTTGGAGTTCATCTTTTATAACGTCAATTTGATTATTTTGCATTTGAATGTGAAGCCAGGTTGCATTATGCGTAAAATTTTGATATATAATTTGTGCATTACTCAAAAGTTCTTTATAATTATTTTCTTACAATGTTAAATTAAAATTAAAATAGAAACGGTGGTACTGATTAATGATTTTTGTTTCAATGCTCTGAATCTGCAATCGTTGCACTTGTTAAAGCACGAACATCAGCCAAGGGAAAAGGTGCCTGTGGGGAAAACTTTTTACTTCCACATCGTCACAACGTGTAGAAGTATCGCATCGGCGACAAAAATTTCAAAATTTTTTCTTCGTCGTAAAAAATATCAAAACATAGAAAACATGATTTGGGAACGAAATATTTTTTTGTCTGTCTCTGTATCTCTGTCTGCTTGTAGCCACAATAACTTTAGAACGAATTGAGATATCGTCTTCAAATTTAGTATACAGCTAACACTCGACAAACGAACGGTTCGGATTGTTTTTGGGTAAAATCCCTTTAATGGCTAGGGGATGAATGGGGGGTGATTTGGAGCAAATTGACATTTTTTTGTTAAAACTCTAGTAACATAACGTTTTAGGGCTTATTTATTAGGAAACTCCAAATTTCATCAAACATTTGCTATTCTGTGCTGAAATTAAATTAGGGGTTTAATGTGTCGGGGTGGAATATTGTTGACGAAATTTCGACTTTTTTGCTAAAACAGCGTAAAAAGTCTCAAAACATATAGAAAACTTGATTCTGGAAAGAACATTTTTTGTCTGTCGGTCTGTCGATCTGTCGGCATGTACGTCTGTCTGTTAATAGGCGCAATAACTTTCGAAAGAATTGAGATATCATCTTCAAATTTGGTATCCAGTTAGCACCCGACAAAGAACGTTCGAATTGTTTTTGGATAACATCGCTCAGGGGGTAGGGGATAAATAAGGGGTGATTTAGTGAAAATTTACATTTTTTCAATAAAACTAGTAATATAACGTTTCAAAACTTTATGGGTACAGGAATACAAATATTTTCTTTGCGGTCAAGTCATGGGTCCATCCCATGAGAATGTTTGTCTGAAGAGAATAAATTAGTACAGCTATGTGGAAGTTATGATTCAATTTGCAGCACCATTTTAATTCTTTTTACGTTCCTTAAGTGAGCAGATTGTTTTGCAATATGCGGTAACAGTAATTTATTATGCGGGATATTTACAAGACCGGAATGTATTTATATAATGGGTCGGTTTTTCTAAGTCTAGGCCTCCCGACTACCACTGTGTCAGTAGACACGTTTATGCGATGTTTTCTATTCTGATTTTTTTTTAATTTTCGTGACTTTTTCTTTTTGCTTATTATGCAGCATGTTGTAAAATGGCCCGTCAGTCTTTTATTGTTATATTCATTGTATATAGTGTGATTAGGGTCAATTAGGTTCTAGTTCGCCGTAAGGGTCGTACAATAGCTTAAAGGGTGTATATCAAGTTAGGTACTGAATAGATTGATTGTAAAATTAAAACAGCAGTAATATTTAAAGATTGTGGGCTTTCTGTTGGATTTTCAATTTTCAATATTCCAATTTTTGCTAACAAGGTGGAATGTAATCTCTCAATAGGATTGTTTCAATATGGATTTTG
Source organism: Tillus elongatus (assembly GCA_964006375.1). Lineage (NCBI taxonomy): Eukaryota > Metazoa > Arthropoda > Insecta > Coleoptera > Cleridae > Tillus > Tillus elongatus. Next base: position 134,293,773 of record OZ023263.1, read on the forward strand.
GGGTGTTGCTATATGGAGTTTAATTTTAGACAAATATCAGTATTCTTTCAGTGGGGAGTTGTCGAACTCACAACCTGCATCTGAAACGATTGTCTTCACGTAATTATGATGTGTGAAGAAATGACGTAATTTACTTATCGTAAGGGCAATTTTGTCTATTATCTAATACGCTTGGGCGTATTTACGAAATAGATCAATAAAAGTAAGGAATTTACAGTTATCAAATAAACACATCTATATGAATTACTTCCAACGGTCTTGTTGTCACCAAAGGACCTGAAAATCGTGGTTTATAGGTGTGTCGTTCTATTGACCGTTGAAAAGAGCTTGGCCCCCCTTTAATTCCAAAGGGAATGCGCAGGAATTCATAGTGCCCATTGTTTACAGAGAAGGTCGGTTTTTCAATACTATTTTGATGCATTTCAATCTGATAGAACCCTTAAGCTAAATCTAAAGTTGTGAAATATGTACATTTACCAACGCTGTCTAAAATGTCTTTAATGCGTAGTAAGGGATATTTGCCGTTTATTGTTTTCTCGTTTAGTTTGCGATAATCAATTACAAGCCTCCATTTCTGTTTACGAGAGGAATATTTCTTTTTGGAAACAATCCACACGGACGCCTAGTACGGCGATATGGACGGAGGTATAATCTTGTTATCTAGTAATTTTCGTATTTGATTTTGTATTTCCGTTTTTAAAGGATATGAATAGCGATAAGATTTTATATAAACAGGGTCTTTGTCCTTGGTTCTTATTTCGTGCTTAGCGGCGTTAGTAAATGTCAAATCAGTCTTCGTGATAAAAAATGCTTTTATACTTATGACATAATTGAAACAATTTTTGTTTTTCTTCCGAATTAAGATGGTTTACTCTCAGTTGATTTGAAATTTGATCTTGTGACTCATTGAAAGGTTTTTCTAACTCCTTAAAATTTTGCAAAGGGTGTACATTTATTTGTTCATTAAAATAAACGGCAGCTAATTCTGCGTTATTTTTTATTTCACACGGAACTATATAGTCTCCGTTGTCTGCTTCAGCAATGCATTCTTCTACATGTAAAAGCTCACTATCCATTCGTAGAATTAAAACCGACCCTTTATCTATATTTGATGGTATTTTTACATAGTCTTTAACTATTTGTCGAAATGGTTTAAATTTAAAGATTTAATTCCACAAAAATGATATTTCTATTTTTCTGAATTTTATAACACGATTTTCATAAATAATGTGAGTTTTTAATTATTCCATATGTGCTGTGCCCATCAGTGCATAGGATCTATCATGCCAGTCCATTACTCTAAAAGAGAAACTTAATGCCATATTCCTGCAATACAGGATATGTTACATTATTGGTACCCTTAGTAATTTGATTGACTGATTTCATTGCGAAATATTCTTTAAAGAAATGGTGTGAAAAAAGTTCATGAGCTATTTTTGAATTTATAATACTATATGTGGCATCCGTATCCAGAAGTATTTTCAACCGTTAAGATAGTACAGTAATAAAAGGTAATTTTGGTTGATAATTTATATTATTTAGGTCAATAGAAATTAATTTTCCGAGGCTATAGTTTGAAAATCCTGAACTTGTTCGTCATCGTATTGTTGAGGTAAAACCTCTTCGTGATCTTAATAATTCATTTGTGGATTTTCATCAGGAAAATCGCTAGTGCCCTGTTCTTCGAGAACATAATTATTATGTAGATATTCTACACAAGTTGAAGGTCTCAAGCGTGGTGTAAATAAATTGTTATTTCTTTGAATTTGTTGCCTAATATTATTTGTGCTTGTATTATATGCCGACGTAGTCGACATAGGTAACGGCTGATAATAATTCTTTCTACCAAATATTGGTAGGGTCGTTTCGGGGTTGGTAAATAGGTCTTCAATTTGAAATGGGTCTACTATGAAATTGCTTATCTACGTGCGTCTGTTTTGCCGGTTGGGCAGTTTGTTGAGGGTGGCCTAGTAACGTGCTCATAAACTGAGGACTAGCTTGCGGTTTAAAATTATAATTATTATGAGGCGTAAAATTTTTTTGAGGGTTTGTTTGGTTTCATTGTGAGAATTGTTTTTATTCCGCAAGGTGTTAATAAAGTTTGATTGCATAATTTCGTCATCTACACGATGGCATTCTAATAAAGCAGATTCTAAGTTATCTATGTTAACTAGTCTAAGGTGATTAAGATAAGGTTCTAGTGTCCCTGTTTTAAAGGCAGTAATTGCTATAGGTTTAAAGTATTGTTTTTTGTACATTTTAATGGAAGCTTCTAAATCCTGTAATTGAACATATTCATTTAAATTTTTCAATTTTTCTTTTATAACATTATAAAAATCAAGAATTGATTGTGATTTTGCCATATAGCTTGTTGTCAAATCTGTTAGTAACCAATTTTCTGATCTGGGGTCTGAATGTTGCGCTTGGAGGGCTAGTTTAATATTATCCCATGTTACGGTTTCTAAGAGGAGCAATACATCTCGAGCATCGCCTGTAATTTTTGCTTTACTGAATTCTAGTTGAATACGATTGGTATGTATATTTTCGAGTGTATTTTCATCTTTTCTATAATTAAGCATAAACAAATCACATTGATTAATAAAATAAGTCTGTGTTTTTGTCCACCTGAATATTCTGGAATCATCATCAGGCCTTGAGAAATCAAGGTAATAGGATTTTTCTGAGACATGATGTATAAATTAGAAGTATTGTTTAATTGTAAATTTGGGGTTATTAAGCATTCTGTTAAACTACTCACATATTTCTTCGTCTTCAACGATTTCACAAAGGCGTATCGGAGATCTATCTCGATCCGAAATATTGTATTTATGATAGAAATTTAAATTCTTGTGCAAATTTATTAATACGATATAATAATTGTTACGAAAAACATGTTTTTGGTAACACAAAAAGAGATACAATTCCAGTATAATGAAAGAATGAAGGGTACCTACAGGAAGTTCATACAATTTTGCTTGTACTTCTGCCAATGGACTTTGCTTATGCCACACATCGTACCAATACCAGGCTTACTGTTATATTGCACAAACTTCTGAAGAAGACCGGACCAAAACGCTGAATAACTTTGGAAATATTTGCAAAAGGGCCGTTGCAAAATCTTGTTCGCAGCGCCAGTAATGTCACTTGTATTAACGGCTTAGAAAAAAATATAACTTAAATACAAGTTTAATAGATTGAGTACGATATAAACTACTACCATGAACAATAAGACGTTGCAGCAAGAGCTTCAAACACGAACTGAGGTGTCGTTCTACTTACTGCAGCGTCTACAAATATGGTAACATGCAAATTATAAAGAAAAGCGTGATAAATGCAACTACAGAATAACTTTGCGCTGGATATGTCACAGGGTCACTGTCTCTAGATAACTGAATAATGTAATATATATATATATATATATATATATATATATATATATATATATATATATATATATATATATATACATATCCAGCGCAAAGTTATTCTGTAGTTGCATTTATCACCCTTTTCTTTATAATTTGCATGTTACCATATTTGTAGACGCTGCAGTAAGTAGAACGACACCTCAGTTCGTGTTTGAAGCTCTTGCTGCAACGTCTTATTGTTCATGGTAGTAGTTTATATCGTACTCAATCTATTAAACTTGTATTTAAGTTATATTTTTTTCTAAGCCGTTAATACAAGTGACATTACTGGCGCTGCGAACAAGATTTTGCAACGGCCCTTTTGCAAATATTTCCAAAGTTATTCAGCGTTTTGGTCCGGTCTTCTTCAGAAGTTTGTGCAATATAACAGTAAGCCTGGTATTGGTACGATGTGTGGCATAAGCAAAGTCCATTGGCAGAAGTACAAGCAAAATTGTATGAACTTCCTGTAGGTACCCTTCATTCTTTCATTATACTGGAATTGTATCTCTTTTTGTGTTACCAAAAACTTGTTTTTCGTAACAATTATTATATCGATATAAACTACTACCATGAACAATAAGACGTTGCAGCAAGAGCTTCAAACACGAACTGAGGTGTCGTTCTACTTACTGCAGCGTCTACAAATATGGTAACATGCAAATTATAAAGAAAAGCGTGATAAATGCAACTACAGAATAACTTTGCGCTGGATATGTCACAGGGTCACTGTCTCTAGATAACTGAATAATGTAATATATATATATATATATATATATATATATATATATATATATATATATATATATATATATATATATATATATATATATATATATATATATATATATATAGTTTTAGTTCGCACTCATTTTAGAAATATTTCAAAATTCCAAAGTCGCGGTCTCCTAATCAGTGAATTTTTTAAAGAAAATTCACTAAAGAGTGACGAAGAAAAGTGGCTAGAATAGTCCTTTTGGCAAGTAAGTGAAGATTTGAATCTGTGATTAGCACACTTGAAGAACCCAAATCACCACAACATATTTTTTCAAAGTTTCATCCTCTGGTGACGCCAACTTTGTTAGTGAAACTATCGTCAGGTGTTTAAAAATATCTGTTGTGGTGATTTTGGTTCTCCAAGTGTACTTCCTTGTGGTGTTAGGTAGAGTTCTTCTACAACGTGTTTTTTTTTACATTGTGTTGTCTGATCAAACCACGTTTACAACAAATTGCGCCGTTAGTTCTCAAAATACTCGACATTAGGTCGTTGAAAACTCCCTTTGCTTATTTACAGGCGACGCCAATATTCGCAAAGAGATACGTATATCGTGCGGTATATTAAATAAAATAATTGCCATATTTTGTTGAGGGAAATTTGAATGTGGAGCGTTTCCTCCGATTTTTACAAAATGAGTTTTTAAACTAAATTCAAAACTTGCCTTTAATTGCGTATAATAATTCAACATTTTGATCGCATAGTACCCCAATTCACAACGCAATGGTAGTACAGAATTGACTAAACAGCTAATTTCCCCAGAGGGGGGTCTTATGATTTGTCTGTATTTTCTCTCATTCCTGTATTAATAGTTTTTGATTCGATCGGTAGATTTTGCACTTGCCTATGCTTTAAGCTTGCAAGATATATACTAACTGATTCATTGGAGGTTTCTAGACAAATAGAAGAGCTATCAATTTGAAATTGAGGTTGCTGCTATAATACGATGGGATCTATTTTTATATAATATTTTTAATGCGCTCTAACTTCCCGTTGAACCGGAAGTGACATTAACTTCTTTTCAAATGGAACTCTATAAGTATTATTACATTTTAGTGAATTTTCTTTAAAAAAAATCACTAATGGGAAGATCCGTGTTTACACACACACATACACACACACACACACACACATATATATATATATATATATATATATATATATATATATATATATATATATATATATATATATATATATATATATATATATCGTACCGATAACTCAAAAAAGAATGGACCGACTTGATCAAATTTGGTGAGTACCTTCCTTTTGCAAGTGGCTTGAATAAGTTCGTTAACCAGGAAAATCTGACAAGCTTTTCCCGGCAAATTTTGTGTTTTCTTTCTAAAAAAATGTATATCTCCGGAAAAAACAAAGTAAGGGCAACCAAATTTGCTGCGCGTGTTTGTATTCTAAAGAGTGAACTCTGTACCAATTTAAGTATCTAACTTTAAAGATAAAATAGTTATGGGCAGTTAAAGAAACAAAATTGGAGTTTTCCTCAAAACGTCAAGTCGCGATTTGAAACGTCAAAATCGGCAGTGTTGAGGCAAAAACGTGAATCAAATACGGATTGTGAAAAAGAAATGTTGCAAGAAGAGTGTTCTGCTAACCCTTAAGTTTAAACTTCAACCGTCATTGCCCTTCATTTTACTAAAATATTTACAGAAAATTCATTTCCAATTAACCCTTCCTCTGATACTTTGGCTGTCGGTTTAGTTAAGTTGATGCTTTCGTTGTAGGTTTAGTTACGTTTATGGTTTAACGGTATTAAATTTTTAGCCAATTTTCATAGAACAAATTCGTTAATGCATTTTTGAATTTTTATCGAAATATGATGCATGTTTGTAAGACAAAAATCTGGTAAGTGCGTTTTGGTAGCGAATTTTCATTAAATCCTTCAAATTTCAATAATTCAATTTGCTATTAACGTAAGGTTTGTTGGCTAGGAAACCAACATTTAAGTTTCGGAAAATTTTTGTACATTTTCAAACAATAAGTAATTTTGATAAAATATAGTACATTGTTTCTACTACATAGGCCATACCGGTAATTAGATTGATGCCTGCTCACATTTGCTATTAAAAACATTTTTATGAAAATTCACTTCCATAAAGCACTTGCTGCGTCCAGACTTTTTAAATTTTACGTAAAATTCTGAAGCTGCTGCATTTTGAATTGTTTTCCTATTCTTATTCGTTTTTTTAGATATTTAGTTTTTTCAAACAATTTTGACAGATGGAGTGACTAACTGAAATGTCATTATTACCATTGTAACGTTGAAAAGTTTATTCTTGGTGAACACGTTAACAAAGGAGTCTCCTGTCAGGAACCATTCTAAAATGTCGTACAAGGTGTCTCATATTTCCGTTCACTTTTTGTCACTTTAAATGCTGATAACTTTCTTATTTCAAATCGAATTACCATAATATTTTCACACCGTTCGACGTCGAATTTTATTCTTTAGTGATATGTTGTAACATACTCTATAGCTGAAATGAAAATTTACAGAGATATTACAAGAAATGTAAAAAAAACTCTTATTTGACATGTGTGTATTGTTGTAAGTGTGCTTTGGATGGTTTTAAATTTCATGTTTGACAAATACTCTAAATGTAAGCTGACAGATAGTTAGTTCATTGTGTTATCATGGCTCATAATAATACTAATTTCATATTTGATAAATACTGTAAATGTAAACTGACAGATAGTTAATTATCTTATCGTGGCTAATAATAATACTTACACTAATCGTGATATGTTTAGCGTGGCAAAATTTTGGAAAAAACTGTGAGAACTTTTAATGAGAGGTATCCTCATTAAACTCCTCTCACCAAACTCAAGTTTCAAAAGATAGAGACGACATTTATTAATCACGTCAAGGTTAAAGTTGAGACAAACAGGCAGAAACCGGTGACACTTAATGAAGAAAATAAAATTAAAGTTTTGGGGTATTTCAAGGCAGATTCTGAAGGGTCTGTTAGGAGTAGAAGCTGCAAGTGGAATTTCATATACATTAGTCCAGCGGTTAGTCGACAAAGCCGGTATGCATAATTATAAATTTCAAAATGTGCAAGCCCTCGTAGATGAGGATTTCCAACGAAGAAAACTGTTTTGTACGCAGTTAATGGACATTCTAAAAAGAAATTGAGATTTTTTCCAAAACATACATTTTTTAATGACTTTTCGTAAAAAAATTGTCCCAGCGAATTTTTGAGGCAACAATTTTTTTTAATAATAAATTGTTTTAGCATATTTTCGTGGAAATTTTAAAGGCCTATAACTTAATATTCTGTAACGGTAGAAACTTAAAATATAGTGTGTAGTAGTCTCTATAAAGGCAACTTGTGTTCAGATTTTCATCAAAACAACTTTCTTCTTTTCGAAGATAGAAAAATTCTTCGAAAAAATTGTACATAATACCTTTCCAGAAAATCTGGTTAGTTTGGGCTGGTTAAAGGACTTATCTAACCTATTTACAACAGAAAGGTAGGTTCTAAATTTCGAATCTTCCCTTCGTTAATCTCTTGGAGGAATTCGTTAGCGAGGCCGATCAAGACAAATTTGTATTCTTGGAACTCGTTGCTAGTTATATTTCGTGATTTGTAATACTTTTAGGAAAATTCGTTAACATAACGCACTTGCGGCATCCATACTTTCAATATCTTGGATGTGCCGGTTTAGTAGCCCAATAGGGCCAGTCGTTTTGGAAAAAACATAGAGGAGAAGAGTTAATTGACTAATGAGCCGCAAAATTACCAAAACACAACACATCTTTGTTTGTTAAAAAGCGCGTGTTTATTTTATTATGTTTTGGTTACTAAATATATTGTATTCTTACTAATAACTGCATGTAAGTTATGATACTTTAAAAAAACGCATACCTGGAATATCAGCTTCATAGTATAGCTTTTAATGTTTAGAATTTCACTAGCCACACCACACTCGACTGTTACTTTGCTTTTGTGAAGTAATAACCGTAATTATAAATTTTCAGTATGATTTATCGCATAGATTTATTACAGTATGCTGGACGCACAAACGCACTATCGTTAACTGAAAATTACAAGTAAGTTCTTGAAGAACTATTGTAATCCATGTTAACCCTACTTAGCAACGTTTCATAAAATTCAATATGAAATCACTTATGTTCCCACTACTTTCAAAACAGCGGGAATCATTTCTTCTAGTGTTTACACAAATTGCTTCATATAGGTATTTACAGAGTCACTCGAATGATCAATTGATTATTTTTGGCGAATTTTCGTAGGAAAAATTCGCATATGAGATCGCGACTTTTTAATTTATTTATTACTTTTATTTAGTTACTTAATATTCGATGTCCGTTTCAAACTTTATATGTTATATATATATATATATATATATATATATATATATATATATATATATATATATATATATATATATATATATATATATATATATATAGTACTCGCTTCGGCGGTACATATACTAGAATTTGAACGATACAGTGAAGATTAGCATTTCCCCTGCGCAAGGATGACACGCTAAATCCTGAAGCGTTCCACATTCGTTTAAATAGCAGTGAATAATGAAAAGCAAGCGCTTCGGAAATATGAAAGAATTCCTTCATTGGAAAACTTCGTTACATTTAAAAGGTTGTCCGCAGTTAAGAAGTGCACAATACTGAGAAGCAAAAGATAATCTTGCAAAAAACTTCTGCGGCCAAATGAACAAAAATACACCAATTAAAGATATATGAAAAATGGCTAAAAGTTAAGTATCGCACGAGCGTCAGAGTCTCCTATCATGTCAGATAACATCTGGAGGAGTTCCTAAATAATATAGTTCCAGCTAGCGTAAAAGAAAAATCGAATATGACCATGAACCTAACCATGAATCTAACCGCGAACCTAATAAAGATAATTGTTTATCAAAAGCTTTTACTATCGACGATCTTGATTTTGTATTAAACTGTAATAAAAAATGTTCTTCACCATGAAATTTTATCTCCTTTACCAACAAACTCAAATGAAATATTACTAAAAATTCAAAATAACATATGGCAAACGGAGAACTATCCAGATGATTGAAGATTTATATTGTGATTACTTTTCTTATGGCTAATCCGACTAATTCTGGCTCGTATAGGGGTATTTCACTTGTATCATCCATTAAAAACTTTTGAGAGAGATGAGATATTCCCAGAACTTTTGCGAGAAAAATCATGAAGCTTTATAAGGATAAAATGGTGTATCTGAAAACATCGCAAAATGTGTGGAAATCTAGAATTACCAATAATGGAATTCCCCAAGGAAGTGTATAAATCTACTACTTTACCTAATTTATACATCTGACATAACCTCTTATATAAAAAAAAACTCAGAAATTATTCAGTATGCAGACGATGTATGTTTATATAAAACTACATGTGAAATAGATGAAGGAAAATCTACCTTACAGCGCGACATAAAATGGTTGGAGAAATGGACAAAATTAAATGGTCTAACAATATGTAACCACAGAACACAAATTTGTATATATACAAAAAAACGGCAAATACCACCGACCTTGACTATCAACGAAATAGTTTATGATGCTAAATCTTCTGTAAAATATTTGGGAATTTTTATGGACCGAAAACTTCTTTGGAAAGACCAAGTCAACATGATCGTACGTAAAACTGAAAAAGGCAATAAGATACTACGATATATATATATATATATATATATATATATATATATATATATATATATATATATATATATATATATATATATATATATATATATATATATCCTACCGCCTGGGGAGCAGATCCCAGAGCTTGTTATTACTTTTTATAAAGCCTTTGTAAGGTCTAGAATACACTATGGTTCAATGTTATATGGCAATGCAGGAAAATTTCACCTAAATAAGCTACAGGTTGTCCAGGATAAGTGTTTAAGGCTGTGCATTGGTGCGCTTAGCAGCACCCCTGTCACAAATCTTTTGGCTGAATGTGGCGAGTTGCCTCTTAAACTAAGACGTGAACAACTCGCGTTGAACTTTGTAATAAAAACAGTATCTAAAAATAATTATGTTACCAATAAATTCCATGAGGGTTTAACACAAGATATGGTTTCTGTTCACTGGATACGAAAACAGACCCAGTTAATTGTCGGTGCTTACGGTGAGATTGCTCCTATCAGGACAAGTGTTTACAGTAGCTCCATATATCCTATCTACAGCTTTGGTTTCCGACTGCTACGTAATATCCGTATAATATACCTACCAGATTACTCAGAATACCACATTTCTCTTCGAAACCATATATTTGTTTCTGAAGTAACTGAAATGCTTCCGAATACACTCCATATATACACAGATGCATTAAAACGAAAAGAAGGTAGTGGTTGCGCTTTCTATGTACCGAAAAAACAACACAAACAACTTATCAAATTAAACAGCACATTATCTAAATATTCGGCCGAGACAATACCTTTAATCGAAGCCATAGGATATATTAAATTACAAACCATTAAAAAAGGTGGTCATATTTACAGATAGGAAAAGTTGTTTGAAGAAAATACAAAACATTACACCAACATCGATGTGCAATTAATATCTAAATTGATCTATGACATGCTGAAGTTAATGTCAAGAAATATGGAGCTTTCTTTGGTGTGGGTCAAGGCTCATTGTGGCATCGACAATCAGGATGAGGTTTATAACCTAGCAAAACCCGCTACACGTGAAGGCACAGATAAAAGTGACCTGTGTCCAGTCTAAGACATTTATTCTAATTTAAATGAGACAGTTATTTTGAAGAAATGGGTACACCAGTAAAAGAGTGACGACAAGAGTGAATATTATAAAAAATTACCACCACTTCCCCCAACAGATAACCCGACTGATCTAAGTTGACCCTTAGTAATTAACATCTGTAGGCTTCGATTTGCACACTTATTAGTACCTCAATATTTGTTTAAAACTGGAATAAGTGAAAGTCCCTTATGCGAATGTGGGGAGGTTGATGACCCAAAACATATGCTGTTTGCTTGCACAATACCCTCAAAATATATTAAAAGTCAAAATTTTTTGGACGAAATAATTGGGCTAGACATTGTTTCGTCTCCGCTTAATCTGTCATATTTGTTAGAGACAAAAAACATACATGTATAAACAAAAATCTATTTACATGCAAGAAGGCTTGAGCTGCAATTGTAACGTTAGTTTTTACATATATTATAGACCATAGCTGTTGTAAACTTGTGTGTGAGTGGATATGTAAGTATTTAGGGGGGGGGGGGCATAAAGTGTGTATGTAAGTATACATGTGAGTTTATTAGCTTTAAATCTCTTATTGTTTTTCCTTGTGTTTTTCCCTTCTCTCCTGGGTCTTCGAGTTTGTCCGCAAAGTTGTCTTGATCGACCCCAAGACATGAAGATATGTGTCCCAGTTACAATCCGTAATTAAGATAATAATTTTATCAATAACAAAACAATAAAATTTTATGTAGAAAACCTTGTGATTTGTTGTACAATATGGTTAGCTTACTAACTTAAAAAAATTAGCATAAGAATATACTCTAAGGAGAACATTATAATTAAATTCTGGGTAATAGTTGCATGCAAAGTGATCCGAATAAATTTACAAACGCTAGAGGAAAGACACCAAATTTAAGATAGGCGCCTAATTTAAGACAGCGTCCTAACGTATGTATGTATGTGCTGCCAGTTTGCGGCAGTACCTGTAGTTTCTTAAAAAGAGTCCATTTGTGCTTGCGACACCTCCGCAGTTCAAGTCGCATAACAGTGCCGTGTACTACGACGCTGTGTAGTAATATTTGCCTGCGGAGTTTTATTGTTGGTTTTAAGAATTCGATATAATATAAAAGAAAGTAAGCTAATTTAAAAAGCTTTCACGTCTTTATTTGCTAGTATAGCGTTGTCTTATGCATTTGTTGAACATTCTTGTACAGTTGCTCTATAGATTAGCCTTAGAAAGTCGTTGTGATTTTTAACGGAAATTTCCTAATTTGAGATAGCCTGTGGGTTCATAATTTGAGACTATCTCAAATTAGGGGCCGGAATCTTCAAACTATGTTTTATAGTATTTTTGATTGCACATGTCACAAAAACATAAAAAGTGAGATCCTGGTGATATAATAAGGGCTGTGAATGCTGTAAGGAGCAAGCTAATGGGGGTATTTGAAAGCAGCAAAATTTTTTTGGGTGCCTAAAGGGACTGTGGAACGATATGTTAAATCTAATAATCGTTCAGAGGAACTTGTTGGCTTATCAATTGGTCAAAAACTGGTTCTTTCTTCAGAGCTAGAAAATGAGCTAGTTCAATATGCATTAGAAATGGAGGCGCGGTTTTTTTGGATTAAGAGCACTTGACAAAAAGCGATTGGAATATCAACTGGCCATTAGAAATAAAAAACCCCATCCATGTAACGGAGTTGCAAAATCAGCAGGAAAGAAGTGGTTGCGACTGTTTTTTTAAGACATCCACAACTTTCGATGAGAACACCTCAAGGCATGTCAGCTGGTCGTATCAGAACTTACACTCTTGAGAATGTCTTAAGATTTTTCGATTTATATGAACAAGAATATAACAAACTCCAAGATCGTTTTCAGAGGGTGTTCAACGTGGATGAAGCCAGTATTACCATGGTCCAACCCAAGCACAGCACTTGCATGAATACTGCCGGTGTATACGTACCACCATTGCTAATTTTCCCCAGGAAAAACATGAGATCAGATTTACGCTAGGAGCTCCAACTGCAGCAGTTGCAGAATGTCACATATCAGACTGGGTACAGGCAGACATTTTCACTAGATGGTTCCAGCACTTTATTAAATTTGCCAAACCTAGTGTTTCCGATCCAGTTCTACTCGTCTCAGACGACCACTACTCTCATACGAGGAACATCGAGCTCATAGATTTATGTAAAGAAAATTGTATAAGCATAATATGCCCTCCACCTCACTCAACGAATAAAATGCACCCGCTGGATGTTGCTTGTATGTCTCCATTAAAGACGTATTACGCTCAAGAGATAGAAAACTGGCCTAGGGAGAATCAACTGAGTACTGTTTCGCCATATGCAACTGCTGGTATTTTTTGCAAATCCTATAATAGAGCTGCTACTATGGAGACATCGTGCAATGGTTTTCGAAAAACTGGACTGGTTCCACTCAACCCACATATTTTCAGAGACCGCGATTTTGGAGTCCATGAAGTGGAAAGTCAGTCAGAGTCAGCATAACGTTCAGAACTACAGGATGTAAATGGTGAAGCTAATCATACAATAAATGAGAATGCAGTTACATCAGATAATATTAAGGAAACAGATGAGCAAGAAAATGAAAATTAAAGTGATTTTGACCATGAGCAAAATGCCTGTATAATCCCCCCTTTTGCGGTCTCTGTACCATTTAGAAAGCAGCGAACACCAAGTCCGCCTTCAGAAAAAGAATTCAGAAACAAATTTGTCTCTCCTACAGGCATTTGTCCTTTGCCTTCACAAGAAAATAAATAATAAAATAAATCCAAGATCGGGGAAAGCGTCAGTTATTACGCTGACCCCATACAATAAAAAGTTACAGGAAAGCCCAGACGGGAAAAAAAGGCATCAATACCCAAGAACAATCTGGAAGGTACGTCAGCATCAAAACGAAAACACTGAAGAAAAAAACGCCTCAAAAAGAAAATGTCTGCCTTGCTTCGGATACGGTACAATCTACAGAATCGAAGGAGAACCAGCCCTCCACATCAGGTGTTAAAAGGTTGAGAAAAGCGAAGAAGCCCACGTGGTCCAGTTCTAGTTCAGAAAGCAGCGAAAGTATTAAATTAGCCGATTATTCTTCAGATGAAAGCGGAGGAAGTGATGCCGAATGTTTATTCTATATGGGTCGATTTTCCGAGGACAAGTATGGCGAAAAGTGAACAAAATGTGTTAAGTGTAGTAGATGGGCACACGAAGATAGTAGAGAGTTACGCAGTAGTACCTTCATTTGCTATTTTTGTGAAGGAAAGGGATTTTTTGAATAGTATCTCAAATTATGATTCCTATCTCAAATTTGGATACCTGCTACCTCAATTTAGGAGACTCCTTTTTTTAATGACAGGAACGTCAAAAAGTTTTTGAGGTTAATTTGTTTCTAATAAGTATTGTTTAGTTTCGCATTTTTCGATGCTAATGTTTTGTAAGGAAGTCAGTTTGAGGTTTGGTATAAAAATATATGTCATTTGTAAGTAAAATGTGTTTTATTCTTAATTATAAAAAAAAAGTATCTCAAGTTTGGTGCCTTTCCTCTATATATCTTTTGGATATTGACTCACTCGCATATTAATCAGACAGATCTAATGAAAAAAGAAGCTATAAATCTGAGAAAGATGTACGAATGGCAGCCAGCCGCAGCCATGTCATCCTTCAAGATACAATACAAAATATATACTTATATATATATATATATATATATATATATATATATATATATATATATATATATATATATATATATATATATATATATATATTTGGACAAACACGATACACAATAATACTTAGCGATATAAACAGCGTTATATTTGTATATGTCACAGTGACAACTTGCAATTTTAGGTGCTAAAATGTTTGAAAATATTATTAAACTAAAGTTGAAAGAAAACTATTTTGGAGTGGAAAATGGTTGGGAAGTTCAAAGGATGTAGAGGAAATATTGGAGGTGCTAATAACTGAAGATTGGTTGAATAAATTGTAAATTTGAAATACCGAAATTTTATAGCAAGAAATGTCAGTGTCAATAGGATTTTGATATGTTCCAGTTTAATATTTTACCAAATCTCTTCAATTACAGATACAAGTTTGTACTTTCTATGTAAGATGCACTGTATAATTTTAATGCATATAAATAAATAATAAATAATAATAAATTAATAACAGATTATAATTCTAATGAAATGCCTATATATACTGGTCAAAGGTCACGCATTTCGTCGCGTGCGCGGAGAAATTTCCGATGTGGCGGGAGTGACCCTGCCTATATACCCACTACCTAATTTGCCGGCACCGACTTCTAACAGATAAGTAGGTAGCGAATATTATAATATTTCATTTAAATTCATTTGTGTCTTTTGAGATAGACCTGTGATCCAGTTATTTTTAGCTTTTTACTGCCTATTTTGAAGTGGATTTTATTATTTTTTTAAGTTTGTTTGTCGAATCGCCCTATTTGTATGTTTTTTTTAATATCGCAAGGTATTTTCGTTATGTCAATGTTTAGTCATAAATAAGGGGGCCAATCAAACGACTTGTTGAAAACCATGGAGAATATTAGGATGGTATAAATCCTGGTCTAAATCGTCAAAATAAATAAATAAATTTTGAAGATAAATAATTAGAGCATTCCTCAAAATTGTTATTCATTTAAACCAAAATAAATTATTTTTACCAATATTCCGCAACACACATGAAAACGGAATTATATTTACAATCTGCATCGTTCGGGTTTGGATTTTCAGTGGCACAGTAATGATGATTATTTTCATTCAAAACTCCACAGTTGGTGAAATATGCCTCATCTGTTCACAGGGCTTTATGGGAAACAGTGGAATTTTCTTGAAGTTTACCGACAGACCAATTACAAAAAATGACTCTTCTATTAAT
The DNA here is from genome assembly GCA_964006375.1 of Tillus elongatus. Classification (NCBI taxonomy): domain Eukaryota; kingdom Metazoa; phylum Arthropoda; class Insecta; order Coleoptera; family Cleridae; genus Tillus; species Tillus elongatus. Next base: position 134,309,600 of record OZ023263.1, read on the forward strand.
ATCACCTTATTGAAGTCCTTGTACGTTGCTTTTTGAACGGATTCTTTTTAAGCTACCAAACACGAGCAAGTCTCTAGTCAGCTTAGAAGAATACGTTCTGTCGGGTTGTTGTTGTTCAGGATACATTTCAGATTAATTATTCATAGTTCTAAGGGCATTTCTTTCTTTTTTTACGTAACACACGGGCATATTAATTTTTTTTCGTAAGGAAAATTTAACGTAATTGCAAATATTTGTTACATCACCGGAATAAGCATTGCAAAGCACCACAAACAACATAATTATTGGATTTATTATTAAAGAATTCAATTTCTTTAAAGCTCAAGGCCTACTTGACAAAACTATAATTAGTAGGTACCTACATTAACAATTCGTAAGATTTGAGTTTATTGTTAGGGTTTTCTAATGTTTATAATATGTTCATCTAAAGTGGAGTGAAAGATTGTTATTTACTTTAATTTAATTTCCAGGAAAAGTATTATTTGCTATTTTATTTTGCCAAATTTTTAAGTCTCCTTAAAAATATTTTACTTATTTTTAGGTTATAATTGGTTTTTTTTGCCTAATTGTTTGGTATTATATTACAGGAAAAATTAAGTACTTGCCATTAATTTTTGTTGTCCTTACTTGGTAAAACCTTTCTAAAAAAGTGGCTATGGGGATGTGTTTTCAGATTTGACAAATATTGCGAAAAGAAAACAGTTATATTCAATGTAAAAAAATGCATCATTTTAGTGCAAAAGCCAAAGCAGCTATAACCGCACCGCAAGCGACAGTAAAGTTACCAACCTAATTCCCTAAAACTCTACCTCTAATAGTTTCCGATGTAGCAATACTGTCATCACCAATTTCGGACAAAGTGTATATAAATAAATTTTAATTTACATTGAAAATTAATTTTTCGGTTTCGCTAATTCATGCTTATTTGTAGAAATTTATTTAAAAACTTGAAAGTCACGAAAAAACAGTAAAAAGTTCTTAGTCTTGTATAGAATCAAGCAAGATTTAAAACGCACGATATTTTATTATTATATCTAATTTCTTCTTAATTTATTTATTTTATTTTTAATCGTTTAGTTAGTAAACTCACAATTATTAAACAAGATTACAAAGTAAATATGTACATCTATGTCACGTAAGTATACACTGATCCGTGACATTCTAACCTATTTATTTGATATTGCGTTAGTCTTGTCAAACATATTAATATTGATTTAAGGTACAACAAATACAACAGTATTGAAAATTGTCACGACTTAATCGGCAAAATCAAAAATGGAAACAATATATATTTTACGTCAAAGTAAATATAACCCACTCCCGATGCTGTCAAATAGTCACAAATAGTAACAAGGGATACCAAATTAAAACACCCTAGGCGAAAACCCGTATGCGTTACCATAGCACAACGTCACGTCACTTTTTTCCGCCAGTTTACCAACACATTCACATCTAACGATTCTCTTCTCTCACTTTCACTTTTACTTACACACTCTCGCTCCCTTGCCCTATCTTGATCTCGCTTTCTCTGCCTATCTTTGTCTACAGTTTTCAAAACATTTCAAACCTGCAAAATCATTCGCTCAACCTATATAATATATCTGCTATGTCAGTGCAAATATTTACTATCATATATATTTCCTGGTTTCATATACCCCACTCTACATCACAATATAATATTTTTCCCAGTAAAGCAATTATCAGCAACATAATTTATTAACGCATTCTTAAATTTGTATTTGCTTCTAATAGTCTTAATAGAATCTGAAAGCTTGTTGTACAACTTTGGACCAAAAAATGATATACATCGCTGTGATACCGCTTTTCTGTGAAAAGAAGACGAAACAGAATTGTTACTTATAGCTCTAGTAACATAAGAGTGTTGTCCAGCACTAGTGCTTTTCCCACTAAGCATGGTAACTTACAAATGCTTACCGCAACGTTAGATAATTTACCATTAAGCAAGTTAAGTTTGCAACATTTCTAAATGTTTGCAGCCATAAAACCAATGCAAACTTACAAATGAAACTTTAACATAACTTTTAAATGTAATATCTCCTTTGCGGGCTTGTTGTTTTTTCTCCATTTGTAAGCTCACGTAAAGTTACAATTGTAATGTTTCTGAAAGTTTGTTTTAATTAGTAAACATTTATTTGAATTCCCTCCATTTTCGTATTCGTGTATGTTCGATCGTATGTCATCGTCGTCCAATAGCAACATACAACACTAATGCCAACAACGAACTGACTATGACAATGCGCCCGGTATTAATGAATAATGGCGGATTGTTGTTTATATTATATTTATGATATCATTAGCTGTTATTTGATCTATATCTATTTATTTTTCTGGAAGTTTTAAAGATTGAAGAATCTTATTGCCTGAATTGTTTGAATTTTGGGTAATTAAGTAATTCGCTGTCTGGAGTGTAGATAATGAAACATGGAGTATATGGGCAAACATATCAGGTAAGAATCCTTAAAACAGCGGCGATCCTTGGGACCCGTCTACTTAAGGATCGCCGGTGAATTATTCTAAAATGGCTGCATTTATATTTTTATATCTTTTTATAAAATATACTTAACGAAAAAGAAAACCTAATTGCTAAATACGAATTTTGTTATGTCATTAGAAGCAGCCTGGAGATGTCTTACCTGTTCAGACCAATTCATTTTTAAACGTTAAATATAATTGACCTATGGAAGAATGAGGCTTATCCAGAGCAACGACATCATAAGGAACAGTACAGTACCCATCAAATTTCCAGGATCACTTATTTTATACATTGTCGCAGTATCCTATCGTATGGAACATTCATATGGGTTAACTCGTCAGCAGAAGAACATGTGTTTATCATGCAAAAAAGAGCAATAAGGACAGTGAATGATAAAGCTCGCAACATCAATACGAGGTGCAGGCATGAATTACAAATACAGTTGCACAAAAAGGAGAAAACAAAGCAGACTTTTGATTACTTGGGAATCAAATTCTTCAGTTTTCTACCTAATGTTATTAAGATGCTCCCACTAACAAGATTACAGTAGGCACTAGTGGATGTTATAAAACAAAAACCAAGGTGAAGGAATTTTAATTCAATGTTTCTGAATGTACACACTACTATACTTACTCGATAGGGATAGTCAAGACATATGCGTGAACACTTTCAGAGACTGTCACCATATTCAAGCTATTTTCGCAATGAAGTTGTATTCATTTCCATGCGATTAATTTATCCATTGCATATTCTTACGTTTGCTTAATTAAACTTTCTCTAAAATCGAAATGAACACACCATTTTAGATATTTCTTTTTTCACAATGGTATTTGATATGTTGAATTTATTTTATGTCACATATGTTACCACATATTTTAGAAGCTAAAAAAATTCTCGCCTCTCAAAATAAGTAATGTTACTTCGTTTTTGTTATTGGTGTTTCACACATTTCCTAGACGACAGAGTTATTTAGTAAAACAATATCAAAAACAATTAATTGGTATTCATTAAAAAAAAATAATTTTGAAATCGGTCAATTAATAACGATATAACGAGTTCAAGTTATCTAGTTTGTCGCTGAGTTTGGACTAGAACTGCATTTTAGGCTAAACATGGACACTCGCTATATGTCTTAACTATCTCTATCTAGTAACTATAGCCGGTACTTATAAAGACAGTGACTTACCATGTACATTTGATGGTCAATCAAATCTATATATCTATCAGCAGAAATGAATAATATGTTGTAAGTCTTTGTTTTTTTTTATGTAATAAAGATTTTATTCTAATTAACATTGTTTTAAGTCGTTTTTTTACATTTTTATAAGAAATATATATTATGTATAAATACACCTATACCTATATTCAGTATTAGTTTGTAACTTGAAATAAATTCAGTTAATCAAACACAGTTTCTTTTTTTTCAAAAATCCTTGGACACATTGGTTAGTATTTCAAGTTGCAGTCTTTTAACAAAGCTATACAGTATGTACCATATTTGAAAAATTACTTCATCAATAATTTCTTTAAATCAACCCTAGGTTTTTGTTGACTATTTTTAAAGTTCTTACATGTGAAGTAGAAAACCAGCAGATTTAAAATTTTTATTCACTGATTAACTACACAAAATTTGTTTTGTGCTTTACACTCAAGATTTATAATAAAAATTTAAAATTTTGTGGTTTTGTATTGCTTGGTGTGTACTTTAAAAATAGTCAACAAAAAGCTAAAGTTGTCATTTACAAAAATTATCAATGACATTTGACACAAATTGTATAATATATTTTTGAAAAGATTGTAACTGAGAATATTATCTGACTCCGAGCATTTTTGAAAAAAAGCGGAAGTAGATTAATTGGAATTATCCCAACTTCCACTGTATATATTATAACTAAAAAAGATTCTGTTTTTATTGAACACTAAAATAATATAATATACACAATGTAATATGACACAAATTATCTCAGCGCTTGGGTTTAGGCACTTGCAGTTGGTAGATCTTAAGAGGCACAAATAAAATCAGGCATTATGAATAAAATCAGTTTATTTAAAAAGTTATTGACTCTATATAATGCAGTGGATTGAATTTAGTAAATTAGATGAAAGAAAAAAAATATGACTCGATTACTTGTAACACTGTAAAAAATGAATTGTGGAGCACACTCTACAAAAGAAAAAGAAAGCCACAGATAAATAGTGTACTTAACTTTCAGCTTCAGGTTGAGGGGGCTCCTCCCTGGCGATAATGCTGAAAGGGACTCCTTAATGATGTTGTATTCAAGGGGTTCCTTCCTGGTGTTGTTGAGGGGGCTCCTTCATGATGTGGTTGAAGAGAGCTCTTTACTAACGGTGGTGTTGAAGGGGACTCCTTGATGATGTTGTTGAAGTGCCCATCACTTACGGTGTATTCAGGGGGACTCCTTCATGGTGTTGTTGAAGTGCCCTTCACTTACGATGGTGTTGAAGGGGCCTTTACTTACGGTGTATTCAGGGGGGGCTCCTTCATGGTGTTGTTGAAGTTCCCTTCACTTACGATGGTGTTGAAGGGGTCTTTACTTACGATGTGCCATTTAGTTAGGCATGCTCTTTTCTGACTAAAAATTAGCTGTGCTTTTCCATCTCTTTGTCGATTCAGAAGATAGCGTGGCGGGCGTTGTAAGCGTATATAAAGACTAGCTTATCGCAGACATGTCATAAAATTAGCTCGTACGAAGGCGTGTTTCTATGAGTCCGGTGCGGTAGAGCAACCGACCGCCGAGTTTGACGTCACTGAAGAGACTTCGACGCTGACGTCACAAAAGGGGTTAATTCCGAAGCTCAAAAGTCAACGGCGTTGAAACGTGTAACATGTCCCGCTTATTAAATACACGCGACATGTTACACATCCCGATGGCCAGGGTCAAAACCAAATGACATAGTCAAGGGATGCGGGCAAAATAAAAAGAAAGTTAGAAATGAACTTAATGAATCTTAAACATGATTGCCAATGGTCAATATGAAAGATATATTTTACTGTGTTTGTAAACGAGATTAACATTACAAAGTTCCAGAACCAAGCCAAATAACTTCTCTTTAAAGAGAATAAGAAAAACACATGTATACATACAGAGGTATGGATACAGACCTAAACGCCAAAGGCAGAGGTAGGTGCACCGGAGGTTTCTCCGAAATCCTTCTCAGAGCGCCAAATTCATATAGAAGCACTACTCAGAGGTTCAGGGAAACAGATTGTACACCAGCTCATGCCTCTAACCTGATTTCAAGAGCTCCTGGATGACTGCCCAAAAAAAACGTGTCCCCGAGACAAAACAAACTCTATATAACTACTATTTTGTAGCAAAAAGACCCGGGACACTAAAATACAACTGCTAAATGCAGCATCCAGAGCAGGATAACGGCATTTAAAAACGCCTATAGCCATTGAACGTAATTTCAATACGTCAAGGGCATCAAAATAATACTGCTAAAAATAACAGTAATCTAAAACAACAATGCTAGTAATAACATCAATAATAAGAAACTGGCTGGTCTGAAACGAAAATCGGTAATATCACTATATGAAGTGAAGTAGATTTCTGACAACTTAAATGGTACACAGTGAAAATGAGACTAACAGAATGTCGCAGGAAAAACAGGGGAAAAAATTGAATTAAGTCAAATGAAATGGATGGTCTATTTGAAGAATGGACCCTCCAGACAAGTTGTACTGCCAATTAGATATAATGGGTTATTATGCATCTAATGTAGTATGGATGCAGTTTAGCGACGTACCACAGGTCGAGATGTTATTAAAAAATGAAAAAGGTGATTGAGATTCAGTTTACCGACTTGCTCAGGTCCAATGGCATTAGAAAATGGAAACAAATTGCATCAAGAAGCAAGACAAAAATATCTTAAATAAATAGGAAGCCTAATATGTCGCCTACATAATGTGATGAATCTGGTTTTAGGTAAAAAGTGCCAACACATTGCCGATGTTCAGAAATCAGGAGTCTGAATAAAGGTAGTGGAATTTGAGGAATAAACGTAGTAATGTTAAAGAAAAATTACACGTTGTTTAGCTGAAAGTCCGGAAAACATACAAATTTCCACAAAGTGCCTCAACAGGTAACTATAAAAAACAAATTCTCCACACTAGCCGAAATAAATTGACCACAAAACTTTACTATACTAAAAAAATTTTCCCACCTGAAAATCATTACCTCCCCCAAGTAGTCAACTGTTTTGCCGTCCTAAAAATAAATCTACAAAACTATAGCGTCTCATCCTGGACTATATAAAACTATACGAAATACCAAACTATAAAATAGCCAGTGGAGACAAGGTACGACACATAATATATTCCAGCAAAACAAATATAACACTGTAGGGACAATAAGATGTAATCAGAGCGGAACTAATCAAAATTTCAACTAGTTAGAGCAATACTTAATAACAAGACACTCAGTGAATCGAGCTGTAAATAAAGAAACACGAACAACGTGATTTCAACCAAATATAGAAAATTACTAAAAAATTTCCAGGCCTATCAAGACCTAAACAACACATTGTTTCCGAAATAAATGATAATTTGTAAACTTATATCAAGACAAATTTAAATTTTAAATAAATTATTGCGTTCTCAAAGCGAAAAGATAAGAAACACCTAAAGGTTTCCAGCATTAATAATTCAATGATAAATATAAAAATGATAAGTAATTTATTCTCCTCAACAAGTTCAGATAAAAGGCAACATTAAATAACTGTAAATAAGCTACTTTCCCAATCATTAGCAGCGTACTGAGATAAGGACTTCCAATATTAAAATCAATTATTAAATAGAAGAAAGTTCTAAAGCCAAATGGCAAACCTACTGGTCATCCCTTGACAACAAACTTAGCAAGATCGAAACATCAGTGACCCCAAAGACGCTCCCAAGTCTAACACGCAGGGAAGAAGTCGCTATCAGAAGAACTCGTATTGGCCATGGATACCTACTTAACCAGCAACAACAACCTCAATGTGAAATATGTGACAGAGTGATTACTGTTAACCATATGCTTCAAGAATGTCCACTATATATCAATCCAAGACTCGAATACCTAAATGGAAAAACACTAGCCCAAATTCTTGACTTAAGTGAGCCAAATGTGACTAATTTACTCTGTTTTTTAAGACAATCCTCACTATTTGATAGCATTTGATTACAGATAATTTAATTAGCGAAACCAAATGTACCGATAGTGTCAATGACCTTAGATGTTAAGACACTTTAAACTTCCAAATAAAAAAATAAAAAAATTATTAAATATAATAAAGTAATTTATCTTGGCTTAAAAATAAATTAATGTAAATTAAATAAATGCCAATGATGTTTTGATGAAAATTTCACTGAAAAATTTTATTGCCCTAGTTTAATAATTCACTAATACTTTAAGATTTTATGCTCTTCTGCAAAGTGATTTATCATGACTGATATGAACTCTATATATGATATCAAAAAAAATACAGCTAAAAATTTCAATAAAATAAGGTTATTTAAAATTTTAACTAGGCAATTAACGCATTTCATCAACTAAGAGAACAGCATGCCACATAGGTCACCCCGCCTTTTAGTAATAGTAATGAATCATACAATATCACTGCATTGAAAGAAAATTTAATATAACACCTGACATTTGCACACCTCATACCACCAGACGCCTATCTAGGCTTCGGACCCACGTTGCGAGTGCCAGTATAACAAAACAATATATATATATATATATATATATATATATATATATATATATATATATATATATATATATATATATATATATTGTAATATCCCCAAACGCTAATCAAATTTTTACACTCAAAGAAAAGCAACAAAACAAAAGACAACGATACAACTAAAATGGCAACATAGCATGATATTGTGTAATACCTAATTGAAACAAATTTTATTTCAAGGGAATGCATCTTAGTCTGTCTTGCATCGTTGACTAATATGCAATTAAATACCTGACTTCATTAAATTACTACGGGTGACCTGAAATGTATTCACTTACCTTACTTTAAAGGCTTCTACATTTGCTTACTAAGGATGACTAATTTTCTGGGCTACCAGGATGGATTAAGGCGTGAAAATCTAGGGTTAGGACCAGGTTGTGTTTGTTCAGACTATGGGTTGGAACATTGTGAGAGAAACGCTATAATTCGCAAACACTTAATTTATTTAACAAAGTTTCCCATTTGACCAATATAGTGAAACGGACATGAAAGCACAGACATCTAGGCGCCCTATTGCTACGAGAAATCACACGGCTGGGCCTAATATTACACATATGGGGAATGCACTAGCATAAAAAATTTGGATCGCTTGGAGGGGTGATGACCTGGTGTGGATCAAGGTCCCCGATGTCACTCTCAGTTCCCACAGTGGTGTAGAATTAAAGATTGGTATTTTCATTTCATTATTCATTATCTAGATTTTATTGGTTTCATCGTTCAAATTTCAGTTTTGGTTTGTCTTTGCTTTATTACCGTGGGACTGATTGAGCAACACCGCAGAACAGGACACCACACCCGGGCATATACTTGAGGCTAACCGACTCCTCCCTCTACGTCTCTCATGTGGCCATTGGTCACTAGGAAATGACGTATTGCGCATTTGGGTTGCCTTTTCCACTTCCATGGTGCCACAGTTAAGATTTTTCGCGAGCCCTTTCTTGGGCTATAGCCTCACTGGAGGTCTTAGATTTTCGGAGGTTTGGCAGGTCAAGAAGTAGAAAGTTCACCCAAATACCGCTTGACAAGTATTTTGTTTTGAACCTGTAGGCTCTAGGAGGCGCAAGGGGAAGGTATTGTTGTAATTCAGGCCAGATCACTGTTGACTGACTAAGCGGAGACGGTAACGAACCTAATACTACCTCGCCCAATATTTTGACGTGTATCGCAAGCCTTTCAACTAATTACTGACCTTCAGGTTGCCCTCTCGTTTCAGTCATGCAAAATTGTGATAAATCGCGAAGTCCTTCATAGACTATGGCTCACTGGAGGTCTTAAATGTTCGGATAGTGGCACTTCGTGAAACAAGGCTTCACCTGAATGTCATTCTAGACACAAGGAGAATAATTACACAACTTTGTCAAAACATAGGGGAAAGTACTTCATCTATTCTATATCCCTTTGCTTTATTTTCCGAACCGTCCAGTGCACACCACATATTCTCAATTTCAAGTTTTAGTTTAATACAAAAGGGGAAGCCAAGATGTATGTTTCAGGTACAAAACAATTTCATCAGGTAACATATAAAATAATGAGATTCCTAACTTCAGGTTTTAGTTTCAAAGTGCATTAAAAGTGTGCCACATATTTTTGACTTCAAGTTTCAGTTTCAATATCACACAGAGATGGAATTACATACCTTCAGTTATAAGTTTCGGGTTTAAAATTACCTCATGTAGAGCTAGATATTGCTGGTTTCCCGATTCAGGTTCAAAATTGTATTATGTAAGACTAGGTACTGTTGATTTCAAATTTCAGATTCAAATTATCTTATATAGAGCCACGGACCTCTCGTTTTCAAGTTTCAGATTCAAAATTATATTCTAAAGAGCTGCATACTTCTGGTTTCCAGATTCAGACTTAATTCACATTATAATAAGATACATACTTCTGATTTCATAATTCAGATCCAAATCATATCATAAAGAGCTACAGAATTCTGGTTTCACGATTCAGATTTAAATTATATTATCAAGAGCAACGTACTTCTGGTTTCACAATTCAGATTTAAATTATATTATAAAGAGCTACATACTTCTGGTTTCACGATTCAGATTTAAATTATATTGTAAAGAGCTACATGTTTCTGGTTATTCAGATTTAAATATATTATAAAGAGCTACTTAATTCTGGTTTCACGATTCAAATTTAAATATATTATAAAGAGCTATTTAATTCTGGTTTCACGATTCAGATTTAAATATATTATAAAGAGCTACTTAATTCTGGTTTCACGATTCAGATTTAAATTATATTATAAAGAGCTACATAATTCTGGTTTCATGATTCAGATTTAAATTATATTATAAAGAGCTACAGAATTCTGGTTTCACGATTCAGATTTAAATTATATTACAAAGAGCTACATAATTCTGGTTTTACGATTCAGATTTAAATTATATTGTAAAACTACATAACTCTGGTTTCACGATGCAGATTTAAGTTATATTATAAAGAGCTACATAATTCTGGTTTTACGATTCAGATTTAAATTATATTATCAAGAGCAACTTACTTCTGGTTTCACAATTCAGATTTAAATTATATTATCAAAAGGAACGTACTTCTGGTTTCACAATTCAGATTTAAATATATTATAAAGAGATACTTAATTCTGGTTTCACGATTCAGATTTAAATATATTATAAAGAGCTACTTAATTCTGGTTTCACGATTCAGATTTAAATTATATTATAAAGAGCTACATAATTCTGGTTTCATGATTCAGATTTAAATTATATTATAAAGAGCTACAGAATTCTGGTTTCACGATTCAGATTTAAATTATATTATAAAGAGCTACATAATTCTGGTTTCACGATTCAGATTTAAATTATATTATAAAGAGCTACATAATCCTGGTTTCACGATTCAGATTTAAATTCCATTAGGTGTGAACAAGATATTTGTTTTCAAATGCAAAGTAATTTCATTAAATACGGCATGAGCTAGTAACGTTTCTGATTTCAAGTTTCAGTTTACCTATCAGGAAATTTGGCAACTCTTCAGATGCGGAAGCAATTTATCTGAATGACATACAAACAAAGTAAATTGCAGGCTTCAAGTTTTCAGTCTGAATATATATCAGATTTTGTGACATTTACCGACACAAATAATTTCTCGACAAAATGTAAACAAATAAGTTTCCAAATTTCAAGTTTAGTTTAAATATAATAAATTTGGCAACGTCTCAATGCTCGAGTAATTCCTCTATGCTACATGCAAACAAATCAAGATTCCAGACTTTAAGTTTTAGTCCGAATATATCAAATTTGGCAATATCTGAGCCCACAAATAATTTTTCTACATGACTAGCAAACAAATAACCGTCCAGATTTCAGGTTTCAGTTTAATTTATATAATTTAACTGCACAAATAATTTCTACATATAATATGCAACCAGCTAAAATACTAGGTTTCAAGTTTAGTCTAAATATATTAAATTTGGCAACGTTTTTAGATGTAGAGATAATTTCTTTACCTAACAAGCAGATACAATTCCAGATTTCCAGTTATAGTTTAATCATATTAAATTTGGAAACATTCAAATGCACAACTAACCTTATTAAAAACGTATAGCAAATAAAACTCCTGGTTTCATGTCTGGTGCTATTTTTAAGGGCACAATTAGTTTCATGAACTAATATACCAACAAGTAGAATTTCAGGCTTTAAGTTTAATTCAAAAATATCAAATTTGGCAACTCTGAACACACAAATAATTTTTCTACATAATACTCAAACTAATTAAATTCCCGATTTCGAGTTTAGTTTAAATCTACTAAATTGGGCAACATTCAAATGTACAAATAATTTCGCTTTGATGATATACAAATCAACAAAATCCCAGCTCTCAAGTTTTAGTTTAAATATATCGAACTTGGCAACTTTTAATGTACAAATAATTTATCTACACGATATACAAATAACTAAAATATTAGGGGTCAAGTTTAGTCTTAATACGCCGATTTCGGTAACATTTAGATGCAAAAATAATAATATCTGTACATTATATGTTCACAATTAAAACGCTAGGTTTCAAGCTTAGTTTACATATGACATATTTGGCAACATTTTTATGCAAAAAATACTTTCTATATATGATATATAAGTAAATAAAATGCCAAGTTTCAAGTTTAGATTAAATATAACAAACTTGGCAACATTTAATGCACAAATAAATTTATTCAAATAATATGCAGGCAAATAAACTCACAGGGTTCAAGTTTCCGTTCAAATATATCAAATTGGGCAAACAATTTAGGGACACCGATAGCATATTATGTCATTTTAAAGGTACACTCACCGTTTGCTGTTACACCTGGTCCCAAAAGGCTGCGACAGGGACTCCAAGCGGGGACGGCGGCTCGACTCCTGGGTCTCGTCTATGTGCGGGGGTGTAGCACGACTCGCGTTAACAATACCAGCAGAGGTCCCCCACTTCGACACTCTCGCTCGAATTTTATTCATGGCGCTAGTGTTTACCACAGGCCCTCTCCGCAAGTACGCTATGGAAAAGACCTATAGAATTCCCGCACTATGATCAGCTGACTTCAGACGCGGTTATAGGAAACCCACAGTGTTCAACACAGCATAAATCTGCCAGAATTGATCGTTGCGATAGTATGTTGTGCCTTGTCACCACAGGGTTCCACAAGTCTCTTAAAGAACATTAAGTTCGAAGACAGCTTTGCAGAAGAGCTAACTCTGAGATATCGATGAAAAATCCTCCACTATGTCCCAATCGTACGTGGTTTTATATGAATCCACCACCCCTTCAGCGTGAGAACCAATAATTCCAGGCCTAGTCACTAGGGTTTAAAATATACCGGCTATGTACATAATTATCGACTTTATTAGTGCCTACGTGATCTGCAGCATGTCACTCTAATCTTTTATAAAAAACTATCTGACTACATTTTAGTAAACCCTCTTTTAAGTAAAATCTAATACGTTCCCACACATGAAACTAGACACACTTATAATTAGTCATTTTCTAATGACAAAAACCTTTTAAAAATGCTTCAACTGAGCTCTTCATTCCCTTTCAAGGACTATAATTTGTTACAAGTGATCTCAATGTGCGACCTATATCTTGACCTTTGGCTGCACAGCGTGTGAACGTCTTTTAACGTGGTTCGTTTTTATCGCCTTACATGATATATTGAAGTCTCCCTAATGCATAGTTTTCTTAATGTCATCTAATATTAATTCTATACAGGGCATAACAAACACAAAAATACAATCCCTATCTGGCATTTCACTTGTCGTATGAGAGTTATTTATTAATAAACATTAAAAGGCCAATAAAATGACTAATTGCTGACGGGTCCGAAAGAAAATAATATGCTAATATACCAGGATATTTCAATATATATATATATATATATATATATATATATATATATATATATATATATATATATATATATATATATATAATATGATATGACACAAATTATCTCAGGGCTTGGGTTTAGGCACTTGCAGTTGGTAGATTTTCAAAGGCACAATAAAAATCAGGCATTATGAATAAAATCAGTTTATTTAAAAAGTTATTGACTCTATATAATGCAGTGGATTGAATCTAGTAAATTAGATTAAAGAAAAAAAATATGACTCGATTACTTGTAACACTGTAAAAAAATGAATTGTGGAGCACACTCTACAAAAGAAAAACAAAGCTACAGATAAACAGTATACTTAACTTTCAGCTTCAGGTTGAGGGGGCTCCTCCCTGGCGATAATGCTGAAGGGGACTCCTTAATGATGTTGTATTCAAGGGGTTCCTTCCTGGTGTTGTTGAGGGGGCTCCTTCATGGTGTGGTTGATGAGAGCTCTTTACTAACGGTGGTGTTGAAGGGGACTCCTTAATGATGTTGCTGAAGTGCCCATCACTTACGGTGTATTCAGGGGGACTCCTTCATGGTGTTGTTGAAGTGCCCTTCACTTAAGATGGTGTTGAAGGGGCATTTACTTACGGTGTATTCAGGGGGGCTCCTTCATGGTGTTGATGCACTTCACATCAACCTTCAGTTACGATGGTGTTGAAGGGGTCTTTACTTACGATGTGCCATTTAGTTAGGCATGCTCTTTTTTGACTAAAAATTAGCTGTGCTTTTTCATCTCTTTGTCTATTCAGAAGTGAGCGTGGCGGGCGTCGTAAGCGTATATAAAGACTAGCTTAGCGCAGACATGTCATAAAATTAGCTCGTACGGAGGCGTGTTTCTATGAGCCGGGTGCGGTAGAGCAACCGATCGCCGAGTTTGACGTCACTGAAGGGACTTGGACGCTGACGTCACAAAAGGGGTTAATTCCGAAGCTCAAAAGTCAACGGCGTTGACACGTGTGACATGTCCCGCTTATTAAATACACGCGACATGTTACAATATAATATATACAATTGCAGATAAGTTGCGAATGTAAGTTTAAATTTTACAACTTTGCTAGGCCCTCTTAAAATTGAAGCTTGCTGTAAGCTAACATTTGTAAGTATAAAGAAAGTTTGTAACAGCTTACTACAGTAAACTTGCAGTAACGTTACAAAAGAAACACTTACATATGTAAAGTCACTGGGGGGAAGATTTGCCATTTGCAACAAACTTGCAGGAGGCTTTCTGCAAGTTATATATCAAACTTACACTTGCTTTGGCAAAGATTCTGCAATGTTAATGCAATATTACCTTGCTCAGTGGGTTTATTTCTGTGCATAAGGTGAATGGTGTTTAGAATATACAGCTTCTTGATGTCTAATGTATCTTTCTCGCAAAGCAACCCTGTGGATAATGAAAAATATTTTAAGCATAATTCTTAGAATAAAATTCTGCGTAATCAGAAGAGGCGACAAACTTGTACCGTAAGCAGAACCACATGTTATAACATATCTCCAAGTCGACTCGACAAGCGCCCCATAAACTGTAAGTAAAGTTTCATAATTTAAGATATGTCTTATTTCATAAAAAGTTCTAATTAATTTTCTTATCTTCAAGTTATTTTTTTCTACATGACACCGTCACTTCAAGTGTTGGTCAAGCTCCACTCCAAAATACCTCAGGCTATTAACATTACCCACAGTTTCACTATGATTGATAACAATGTTTCTCGAGGAAGGAGGCAGACCTGTCACTGTGGTGGTAAAATGCATATTTAGTGAATTTCATTAAGTAAATTCACTAATAGAGAGGTATCGATGATGATGCTTTTGGAAAATTTCTTCAAATGAGCCCGAATTAGGGCCACTAGAACCCAAATCCGAATAATTCAGTTTAAAAGTTTATATATATATATATATATATATATATATATATATATATATATATATATATATATATATATATATATATATATATATATATATATATATATATATATATATATATATATATATATATATATATATGCATCCCATCGAAACCAAATTTATCAATTCCCTTTTTTTTTTGTTCCCTCAGGGCTCGTCCGCGGCTTTGCCGCCCCGATAGCACCGCAACCCTTGGTTGATTGTGCATACCCTTAGTCTTACTCCACCCATTCCAAAATCACTGTGCCTTGAACTAGTCTGCACAGCGATTGGTAGGGTGAAGTTTTATATTGCTCTGTCTCCGGTCTAGAGTGACCGTAGATCAGTTGTCTTTTCCGGTCCAGAGCTATACACTCACACAAGATGTGCTGGGCTGATTCCTCCCCCTCGCCGCAGAGTCTGCATGCGAGGTCCCCTTCGAACCGCCCCTGCTCTGTATGTGTAGAGGATATGCTTCCAGTACACCGCCCCTAATGTGCCGGTCGAGCAGTTTTTCCACTGTTTTCAGCAAGAAGGACATGAGACTTATTGGCCTCAGGGACTTTGCCTGGTCTGTTGGACGCCCAGGTTAAGGAATAAATACAACCCTGGCCAGTCTCCATGCCCTCGGAATGTACCCCAGAGCCAGGCTGGCCCTCATAATGGGGGTAAGCACCGGCGCCAGTATATCTATCCCCTGTTGGAGCATGATGGGCATTATTCCATCAAATCCCGGCGATTTGTATGGCTTAAAGCTGTTAATGGCCCATCTGATTTTGCTCCAGGTAACCACCTCTTTAGCGACTGTCCAGTCTACTCTAGATGCCCGCCTATAAGGCGCCTCTATTTCTGAGTGTTCCCGTTACAGCTGGGGAAGTGTGTCTGGAGTAAAATTTCCATAGTTTCCTCCCCCGAGCTTGTAAAGCCTCCCGTGGGTGTTCTAAGGGAGCCTATGTTAGTCTGAGGGCCCTTAGACAGGATCTTGTGTAGTCGAGCACTCTCGGACGTGTTTTCCACTTCTTCGCAGTGCCTCCTCCACGACTCCTTCTTGGCGTCCCTCAGTCTTTTGTTATAGGTCGATAGGGCCTGTCTATATTCATCCCATGCTCCCGACCTTTTGGCCGCGTTAAACAGCTTACGAACCTGCGTCCTCCTTTGCCTGAGGTCCTCGTTCCACCACGGGACGTTCCTGGTGGACACCCTCATTTTCAGGGGGCAGTTGGCTTTATAGGCCGAGGTAATTGCGTCTCGCAATTGGACTGCTGCAATCTCGAGGTCTATTGAATTTTTTATGGTACTCTTAACCCCCCGCAGTTCCACAGCCAGGTCCGCCCTGTAGGCTTCCCAGTCCGCCTTGCGGGGGTCGCGGTACCATACCGTTTCTCTTTCGACTTTGGCGATTTCAAACCGGATGTATCTGTGGTCTGAGCTACTCACTTCCCCAGACACAGCCCAGCTTTTAACAAAGTCACCCAGAAACTGGGTGTGTTGGGTGTGTTGGTTTGATTTGAATAAAATTAATAGACCTTTCTTGCCTTAAGTGGACTGTATTTTGAATTATATTACACAGCATGACATTACAATCATGGCGGCACGGCCGTTCGTTTCATACACACCTTTCAGACGCCTTCTCGCGCATCTCCTCGCATCGACGCATTAGCAGTCTAGAATATACTCATGCGCTGGCAGATTGTTTCTTATCCGCATTTAGCGAAATTTGAATATAAAAATAAATTATTATTTTAAATACACTATGCTTATATGACGTAACATCCCGGCCGCCTTGAAATGTCAAATTAAAGGACATTTAAATATATGACTTAACTATAACATAAGTGAAAATTCCTAAAATTAATTAACAATTCTTCAATTAGTTTACAACATGACTTAATCTACTCATTATGTGTCTCAACTGGTAAAATGCTTAGCTTAGATACAGCGCGTTTGTATGTACCTCGTGCTGTTTTAACTGACACTACACGCACTACATCGTCAGCACCTGGAAACACTTCGGTTATGCGTCCGATTAGCCATTGATTTGGTGGTACATGGTCTTCATGTAGTAGAACCATGGTACCTGGATTGATACTTAGTGGGTTTGACAACCTCCACTTTTTTCTAGCTTGAAGTGTAGACAAGTATTCTCTGGACCATTTTGACCAGAATTGCTGAATTAGCTGAGATAGAAATTGATAACGATTTAGTCGATTTGGGTTGTTTGATAACATTTCTTCTTGTGGAAGTGCTGCCAATGAACTCCCAATCAAGAAGTGAGCCGGGGTTAGGATTTGTAAGTCTTCTGGGTTTTCTGACAAAGGAATTAAAGGACGGGAATTAAGACAAGACTCGACTTGTGTGAACACCGTGTACAGTTCCTCAAATGTAAGAACTGCATTTCCAACTACACGTTTGATATGATATTTTGCACTTTTGACTGAACTCTCCCACAAACCACCAAAATGTGGTGACCTTGGGGGAATAAACTTCCAAATTATGTGATTTTGAGTAAAAAAGCTTAAAAATTTCGAATAAGTATCACTTTGGTTTATGAAATCATATAGATTTTGAAGTTCATTGCATGCTCCAATGAAGTTTGTACCATTATCTGAATAAATTTTATAACATAAGCCTCGTCTTGATATGAATCGTTTAAAACAATTAAGAAAAGCATCGGTTGACAAATCACTGACGATTTCTATATGGACTGCCTTTGTCACAAAGCATACAAAAATGCACATAAATGCCTTTATAATTTTGTTGCTTCTGATTTTTACTGGTTTTACAAAGAATGGACCAGCATAGTCGACACCACAAATATTAAATGGACGACATGGAGTGATCCTATCGCGTGGTAGCTCACTCATGATTTGATTAAAATACCTTGGTTTGTTTCTGAAACATGTAACACATTTACTTAAGATAGTGCGAATTGTGTTGCGCCCTGATAATGGCCAAAATTTAAGTCTAATGAGAGCAAGTAATGCTTGCGGTCCTGAATGAAGATACTTGTGATGAAAATGGAGGATAATTAGTTTTGTAAGAATATGAGATTTAGGCAAAATAAGTGGATGTTTTTGATCAAAATCCAAATTTGAGTTACCTAACCTTCCTCCTATACGAAGTAAACAGTTTTTATCAATGAATGGGTTGAGCGACAACAGTTTACTATTTTTCATCACTGACCCTGTCAATTTAATTGATGCAATTTCTGAACCAAAGGATTCCTCTTGACATGCCCTGACAAGAATTTCCAAAGACTTGTCTAATTCATCTATGGAAAGACAACCGAATATTCTTGCTGATGGTTGACATCTAAGATTGGTTGTGAACCTAATGCAATAGGCAAAAATTCGTTGTATTCTGGTTAAAGATGAAAACCGTTGGAATAAATCGTTGAAAAACGTGGTTGTTGTGACTGTGACGTTAAAAGATTGTTTACCTTTTTGGTCAGGAACTGTATCGGGAAGTTTGATTTGTTCTTGCGTAGGCCAATTGAATTGATCTGATTGCAACCAATCAGGTCCCTTCCACCAACTGATAGAATCTTGCAGTTGGCTTGGGTAACACCCTCTTGAAATTATGTCTGCGGGATTTTCATAACCCGAGATGTGTCTCCACTCATGGTTCGGCGTTATTCGCTGAATCTCTGAAACTCTGTACATTTTTTCAATATCCCCTGTTATAACAAAATTGTGTTTCCTAAATCGCAATAGGATACAAAAAAGATCGTCTTGAATTTTCGGACCGACCATAAGTTTGTCGTTGAGAGAAATTGAATTTTCTGATTTTGCTGAGGCATCAAAGACCACTCTGAGTCGTGTCGTTGAGCTGGATTCCTTAAAAATTCCATGGTGAGGCATATAATAGACCTCTGAGTTGTCTGGGTGCGTACCTTCAATGTCCGCAATCTTTGTCATGTGTCCAAGAAATTTGTATTCTTCAAGAAATTCTTTGTACATATTGTTATACGTTTCGTTTTTGTTTAACTTGGCTTCCAACAAATGAAATCTTTTCTGTGCCATATTGAAAGAAGAGCCTAAAGTATTTGATTCTGCTTTAATAGGCAATCTGACACAAAATTTACCATCTTCCAATCTAATTGTATTTTTTCTGAAATATTCTTCACATTCTTGTTCTTCACGTGTTTGCATTGGCTTGGATTGTTGTACCTCATCAATGTTCCAAAACCTTTCTAGTTGATGATGGATATCACTGACTGATAAATGACACCTAGTAGTATTTTGACTCACTGGTGCAATTGGCAATGTACCAGAAATGATCCAACCTAATCTTGTGTTCTGCATAACTGGAGACTTACCATTTAGCTTGATTTGACCTGATGATAGTAATTCATAAAACAATGTTGCTCCTAACAGCATATCAATTTTGCCTGGTAGGTAGTACATTGGATCTGCAAGACTAAGATCTTGCGGTATGTTTAAAATGTCTGAGTCTAACGTATGTGATGGTAAATTGTCTGTTATCTTGTTTACAATTAAGAATGATGTGTTGACTTTGAATGAATTGATTCTAGATATAACTGTAGTATTAACTGTATTTGAAACATAGGTAACCGCTTGACCAATTCCCATCACAGGAATTTTTGAATGAGAGACCTTAAGCTTTAAAATATTGCACAAGTCTTGAGTCATGAAATTCGCCTGAGATCCAGAGTCTAAAAGACATCTGCATTCTACATGGTTGCCTTGTGAATCTAAGACGTATACTCTTGCTGTTGATAGCAAAACTTCTGATTTTGTATATAACTGTAGACACTGGCTGGATAAAGCTTGATGTACTGCTTGTGTGGGTGATCGTTGGCAAGAATCACCTTGTTGAGTTTGCTGATTTTGAATTGGTTGTGGTTGACTTGTGTTATTGTTGAAGTTTGGTGAAATTGTTGTAGAGTTTCTGTTTTGTTGACTTCCTTGGAAGTTGTCTTCTAAATGTAATAATGAACTGTGTTTTCTTCCACATTTTTTACAATTGCTACTAAAACAGTCTGCTGTTGTATGATTGCTTCTGAAGCAATTGGCGCAAAGTTTTAGTTTCTTAACTTCCAATATTCTAGTTTTAACTGGCAAATCAAGAAATTTGTGACAATTGAACATAAAATGATTGTCCTTGCAAAATGGACAAGAAAATGACCTTTTAGAAACTAACAATGATTTAGAAGGAATGTCACCTTTAAAACGCCCTGAATGTTTTCCTTGAAAACTGTGCGACTGGCTAGTTTTTTGCTCTGATTTATTGTTTGAGTTTAAAGTTTCAAGAAGTTGACATCTTTGTAATAAGAAATCAAAAAACTTGTTTAAAGTTGGAAAATCATTGCCTACTATCGATGATTCCCATTCTCTCTTTGTGATAGAATCTAGTTTATTTGAAAGCATAAAAATTAACAGGAGATCCCAAGAATCGACATCTTGTTTTAGAGCCTTTAGCGCACGAATTAATTTTCTGATTTCATCTAAAAATTGTCTTAAAGCTACATGTGATTCTTTATTGATCTGCTGTAAATCGAAAAGTGCTTTTAAATAATTATTGACAATCAACCTTTTGTTTTCAAATCTGTCCTTTAAAAGACTCCAAGCAACCTGGTAATTATCAGAACTTATTTCTAATGAATGAATAACCTCAGCGGCATCACCAATTAGATATGATTTTAAATAATAAAACTTTTGAATATTAGTAAGATTGGGGTTGAAATCAATGAGAGACGTGAATATGTCACAAAATGCAACCCACTGATCATAAGCTCCATTGAACTTTGATATTTCTATCATGGGCAATCTGGCATGGCTTGTTGGCCCATTTTGAATTATATTTGCATTAAAATTAGGTGGTGACACAGTTTGATCAACATCAACATTGGCTACATTAGGATTGAAATTATTATCTGTATTAATGTTTTGATTAGGTATGTTTTGAACGGCTGAGTTTTGATTTACTGTAAAATTAAAAGAACCGTGCTTTAGAACCTGTCGAGCAGAGGCTAAAACTTCAAAATATTGATTTTCAAATTCACTTAGTTCAGTGCCTTGTGTTTCACAATATTCATCTATATCTAACATGTTTTTAATTTTTAATTGAACTTCTTGGAAGTCATCCCAAAGACACTCACACTTGGCGAGCCTGTCGGGCAATTGAATCAATTTTGTTTCTAAATGTTCGCTTAGAAATTCTTTAAACCTATTTAACTGTTCCTTGATAGCGTCTTTTTTTAATAAAGAAGCTGAGAGTTCTTTTTCCTCTCTTCTTGATCTATTATTCATTGCAATATGTTAAAATAAAATTATTAAATGTGTCAAATACACATGCATAAACGTACAAGTAGAGTTTTGTATTAATATCAATGGATAATGTTTTGTAAATATAAAAGGAAACGACTCACTCTTCAATGTTCCTGTTACTACCTGGTGATATGACCGGCTCAGCAACCTGTTGATTACGCTGTCCGCTGGCTGAGATTTCAAGTGCTACGCAGCTACGCAGCGCTACGATTCTCGAGGTTGCGACTGTCCGTGACGACGCTATCCGGGTTGTTTTTCAATTGCAATGGTTCTGTTTGCTTATCCTTGACTCCGCTGGCTGCTTTACCTCTCTGGCCACCTGGCTTTGACTCGATATGCTCTGGAAGGTTCGGGTACGCCTGCTGCCTGCTACCTGCTTCTTACTGGATTTGTATTTGTATTGTATTCTTGTTCGCTGTACGAATGCGATGAAGATGCCGTACATAAACCTGAACGTATTCACCTGTTCGTTGCCTTGGCTTGAATTGACTGCTACTACAGTAGCTTCTTATCGGTTAATATTATAACAGAAAATAACACTGGATTTACTGCACTTTGAATTGATTTGCTGTCCAATCCGGTGAGAATGACCAATTTGTTGGGTGTGTTGGTTTGATTTGAATAAAATTAATAGACCTTTCTTGCCTTAAGTGGACTGTATTTTGAATTATATTACACAGCATGACATTACAATCATGGCGGCACGGCCGTTCGTTTCATACACACCTTTCAGACGCCTTCTCGCGCATCTCCTCGCATCGACGCATTAGCAGTCTAGAATATACTCATGCGCTGGCAGATTGTTTCTTATCCGCATTTATCGAAATTTGAATATAAAAATAAATTATTATTTTAAATACACTATGCTTATATGACGTAACAGGGTGGAAACTGTTAGATCTAAAACTTCCTCACGCCGTGTTGTGACGAAGGTCGGTTTATTACCTCTATTCAATATGTCTAAATTAAATTTCATAAAGAATTGTAAAAGTGCCTCACCACTAGAGTTTGTGTCCGAGCTACCCCACAAGTCATGGTGCGCATTCGCATCCATGCCGATGATGGTCTGCCATCCACCTGCTCTGCTACCCACCATCAGCTGCTCCAATTCGTTGGGTGGAGGAGGGTCCGTGCTGTCCCCTGGCAGATAGGCTAACGCGACAGTAATGTCCCTCAGCCCATCCGCTCCTCCACATCGGATTTTGATCGTTGCCAGGTCCCTGAAACAGAAATTCATTAGAGGGAGAAACTCTATCCCTTCCCTGACAAAAATGCAGGCCCTCTGGTTCTCGCTGGATCTGCTGTAGATGAGCTTTCCAGTAGCTCCGCCGAGTCCCTTGATCTCTCCTTTATAGGAGTACGGTTCCTGGATGAGGGCCACATCCGTGTTCCTCAGAGCCATTAGTAGTCCGGCCGTGGCTGCCCTACTGTGTTGGAGGTTGACCTGAAGGAACCTAAGTCCCATTAACCCTTAGTTGCTTCCCCAGTGGGCGGAAGCTAACCCTTCCCATGCCCCAGAATGCCTTGAAGGAGGTTCCTTCAAGGGCTCTGTAAGATGTCTGGTCGATCGAGAAGGTGAGCGTCTGTCCTTTCTCCTCTGCCTTCCTGCTTAGAACCGACCAGTGTTGCGTCCCCAGTTCAGGGTTCTGGATCTTAAGTCTGCTGATCACCGTCTCCTGCGGGACGGTGTCAGGGATCCGTACGAGGACCTTGCGTCTCTTTGGGAGTTCCTTGGGCTCGACGGCTGTCAAGTCCGCCCCCTCCCAAATCTGACCGAGGCCCCCGATCGTTTTCCGCAGCCAGTCCCGCGACTGCGGGCCGGTACAGGTTATCCAGAGGATGCCCCCCGTCAGGCGCGTCCGGTGGAACTGAGGCGGGCTCTCCCCTTCCTGAAGAGAGTCCACTGCAGCTTCCCCTGGTCTAGCGTGACCTCAAGATGGCGTCTGTCAATCACCGCCATCCCGAGGCCCTCCGCAGCCTCCCTATAAGAGCCAGTCTGCGCCGGTGTTCCGGCCTTGGTTCCTTTGGGAAGTCTGTCTGTAGTAGGCGTGCTAGAGGCAGAGCCCGGCGTCTTCCGACTCGCACTCTCCTCTTGCGCCTTTACAGGCACCCTGGCCCTTTTGGAACGTCTGTCTGTAGTGGGAGTGCTAGAGTTCGAGCGCGTCCTCTTCTGACCCGCACTCCCCTCTTGCGCCTTTACAGGTTTCTCGACCGTCCACGTCCCGGCCGCCATTTTTTGCGCCCTCCGGAACTTCTTTCTTTGCGCCCCGGAAAGACGCTTGGACTGCCGGGGCAGTCCCTCTACTCTAACAGTAGAGTCCTCACTGGTGGAGGGGCCACCGGAGTCCGCGGAGCTCGCCGCCCTCCGGTGGGACCCAGCCTCCAGCTTGGGTGTCGGGGACAGGTCTCTGGCCGAAGCTACCCCCTGATCCCCCGTATCTACGCCGGTCGTGGGACCTCCAGAGTCCGCTGCCGCCCCCTGGCTCGTCTCCGTTTCCGGGATAGACTCAAGGCACAAGTCTGTAGGCGGAGCCACTCCTCGAGCCTCATTGGTTTTGGTTTTGTATGTGTTTATTATCTTCATGTTGTTCCCACGAGAATGGGGGAAATACTGTCCACACCATCAGAACCCCCTGTGTGGTGCAAGGCGGGTTACTCTGGAGGGTTGCCTGGTACTCCAGAGGTTCCGTTCACGACACCATCGCCCTGGTGCCATCCATCCATAGGCACGGGTCACGTGACACCGTAGATTGGGGGAGTTTAGTTCGACCTCCTGGTCTAGATCCGTCATGTTTAGTTATTAGCAGGGTCACCTCGTGCAGGATGCGGATTTTTACCGCGCATGACGGTCTTGGGGAAAGCTTCATCGAGAGTTTATGTTGTTATTTCCACTTCCTCAGCTTGCCCCCTGGAGTCCTTTGGCCCGCGACTCCTTAACCCCCTAGATCAATTCCCTTCATTATGTTAATAGCTTGGATGGGTTTGTTAGACAGTTTTGACAATTAAATACTTTTAGAAAAAAAAATGCAAAAACTGCTTGAAAACGCAATATCTTGTTAATTACTAAAAGTCTTAAACTAAAACTTTACAAGCACTTACACATTGTACAAGTGGTCCTGCCTACCAAATTTGAACTCAATTGGTTCAGTAGATCTTGAGTTGTAACTAAATAAAAAATCAATAATCTACGATATAACCTGAAATTACCTCTAAATGTATGCCTATAATGTTAGATAAAGTCGGACAGATAAATCAGGGTTCCGCTACCATTGCAAACAAAATCTCCAAATTAAGTTTTACACGGACAGCCTACGAAAATATGTCACAATAAACAATCGGCGAGGTTGCCATTTAGGACAACCCCCATCTGAATCTGTAGATATCATAAAAATGTAAATAAATAAAAATATTAATGAAAGTGATTCAATTTATTTAAAAGAAATCTAGAACTACGTTTTATTATGTATAAATATTAAGCTTCCTACTTTCATGGCATTTAAAAGCCATCTCCATCTCTATAGTTTAATCTGACAACACAACTATCTGTCATTTTTTAACTGACATGAGTCATGAGAGAAACGTGTAAGTTCTGCGCATCACCTCGAAATAGACTCCGCTAATACCTCAGAATCTCAGAATATAAAAGAACTACCTATATTCTAAGGTTAATACAAATAGTAGGTAACTAATAACCTAACTTTTAATTTTAACATAACTTTAACAAATGCCTTTGGCCGTCCACTGTGACTGTGGTATATTATGATTCTAACATCCAATCAAACAAATAAGAAAGTGGTTATGTACATCAGATTCAGGTTCTTAATCAATCCATGTAGGTATTGTTTTACTAAATTGAAACAAACTTATTTCACGAAGAGATATACCTAGCGCAAACTAATATAAGTATAATACCTAGGGTACCTAGGTACTTATGGTTTTCTTTACTCTTAGCTTTTACTTTTTATGGAACATTTGAAATAAAGGAAACTCCATAATATCATAAAGCAGTTTAAATTACATATATAATTAGATGTACAGTGTAAATTATAAAAATTATAAATTCAAAATGTTGTATCGTTTATATTTATTTCATTTTTAAAAAGTATGGTTACAGTATTAGTAAATAAGTGTAGAAAAGAGTTTATGTGCAGCAAGTGCGTTCTGGTAGGGATTTTTGTAAAAATATTTCAGATAGTCATAACTCAATTTCCCATTAAACTAAAATCTTCGGTTTTGATACATAGTAAAACCCATATAAAGGCAGCGTTGTACTAGATTTGAAAAATAACTACAACTTTATTTTAAAAAACCTTCTATGTTATTTTGTTTGCAGAAACTGGTTCGATTGAGTTAACTAAAATGGATCATCCAAGCGATTAATAGGGAAAAATACCTGCCACGTTTATTGTTAAATTTTTGGTAAATTTTCAGTTTAGCACACGGGGGACTCTTAGAAAAAAACAGAAACAAGCTTAGAACCCTTTGTGAATGCACATACCACAAGAAAAATTTCTTACAAACGGCCCCTAAGAAAGTTACAGAACCAGGAGTGAATAGGGGTGCAGGGCGGAGAAGAAGATAAAATGGAAATGGGAGCGGAAAGTTCAAAAAAACAGCTTAGTTGGACCTCCATAAGCTACCTTTTACCCATTTTGCAGCTATACTTCCTTAAAATCCCGTTACTGCGCCCAGAACCCTTATTCACAGCAGCTCCCGCAAATTTCTTGGGGGTTGTTCCGAAGAAACTTTTCTTGTTTATATTGTTCTTGTTTATGCATTGAGGGTGGTTGTAGGCATGTAGAAGTGGGAGTAAAACCCCCGCAACGAAGATTTTTAATTTGTTATTTCAAATTGTTACCTCATTTCATTTGTTTAAGATATTTTTCCAAAAATTAATTTGTGGTTGCCTTGTTTCTCAGTCTCGCCTAGAGAGCTACAATATTTTATCATTTAAGAAAGTATGGATACAGCAACAGTAAATAAGTGATGAAGAGGGACTGGGTGCAGCAAATAGGTTGTGGTAGAGAATTTTCGTAAAAAGATTTCAAATCCGATAACTCAATTTCCGACGAAGCTATAATCTTCAATCTTAAGCCATAGTAAAACCTATGTAAAATACTTTTTTGGTTGTTTTGTTTGCAAAAACTGGTTCGATTGGGTTGACTAAAACAAAAATATCCAAACAATTAATAAGGAAAATACCTGCGATATTGACAATTTGGCAGGTACATTCCGTTTGTAAATAATTCATTATTTTCTGGAAAACTTTTTTAACTTCAATGAAATTTGTAACACCATTTTTTTAGAGCCAATTTCAGTATACCTGTTTCAAATTTCAATTTTCTAGCTCCATAGAAAATAGAAATTTCTTCAAGTAATCGCTTGGGAATCACTGGGACCTCTAAAACCAATCTCTAAAATCCGTTTCAATTTAAAGAATTAGTTTTAATAATATACCTTACTAATAGTATACAATTCTTATCAAAATTCACTGCAATAATGCACTTGCTGCGTCCGGAACTTTTTCTGTATTAATATAAGGGGAATAATTTTTAAATGCTTTAACAGGTTCTTCATAATATCAGTCGCTTTATCATATGGACAATTCCAAGAAGAATCCCTAATCGAATGGCTGTGTTATTGGCGGAAGATATAACTGTACAATATTTACTATATTCCAACAGTATGTCATTCATGTAAATAAGAAACCAGATCGGGCCTAGTATTGTACCTTGTGGTACTCCACAACCTATGGTAATAGGGTCACTTAACACACCATCCACCCTTACTCGCTGTATTATGTCTGTGAAATAGTTTTACGACCGTTTCAGTACAACTCCCATTATACCGATGTTCTCTAATTTCGCAATCAATTTGGTATGATTAGCAATATCAAATGCTTTACGCAGATCTAGAAACACTCCATGAATTTTAGAATTTAAATCAAATCCATTTAAAATTTCCAAAACTAGTCCATTCAGTGCTGCTTCAGTAAATTTACCCTCGCAGAATCCGAACTGTTTACTATATATGTCATGCCCTGCCAAAAAAAAAAAAACGATTTTTTTCACATTTTTCTAGAATTTTACAAAAATTATTTATTAAACTTATTGGGCAGTAATTTGAAAAGTCCAGTTTATCGCCTTTTTAGCGATTTTTTTTAATTCGCTAATGAGGAATCTATATATATATATATATATATATATATATATATATATATATATATATATATATATATATATATATATATATATATATATATATATATATATATATATGATCAAATTTGGTGAGTACCTTCCTTTGCAAAAGTGGCTTGGATAAGTTCGTTAGCCAGGAAAATCGGATCAAGTTTTCCCGGAAAATTTTGTGTTTTATTTTTTTTTTAATTCATATACCCGGAAATAACAAAGCAAGGGGAACAAAATTTGGTACACATTTTTGTATTATAAGGAGTGAACTCTGTACCAAAATTTATGTATCTAGCTTTAAAGGCAAAGAAGTTATGGGCAGCTAAAGAAACAAATTTTGGAGTTTTCCTCAAAACGTCAATCGCAATTTTAAACGTCAAAATTGGCAATGTTTAGGCAAAGAACGTGAAACGAATACGGATTTTGAACAGAAAATGTTGCAAGTGTTCTGCAAACCCTTAAGTTTCAGATTCAACCGTCATTGCCCTTCATTTTATTAAAATGTTTACAGAACATTCATTTCAAATAGACCCTTTCTCTGATGCTTTGGCTGTCGGTTTAGTTAAGTTGATGCTCTCGCTGTAGGTTTAGTGAAGTTTATGGTTTAACGGTCTATAATTTTTTTAGCTAATTTTCGTAGAACAAATTCGTTAATGCATTTTTGCATTTTTTATCGAAATATAATGCGTTTGTAAGAAAAAAATTGGACGCAGTAAGTGCGTTTTGATAGCGGATTTTCGGTAAATTTGCAGTTTAGCTCCCGAACGCTTTAAAAAAACTGTTTTCAGCAACCTGCCTAAGCCCCCCCCTGGATCTACAAACCCCAAGAAAAATTTCTTGTTCACACCCCCAAGGAAGTTACGGGACCAGGAGTGAGTAGGGGTGTATATTTTTTTAGGTAATTTTCGTAGAACAAATTCGTTAATGCATTTTTCCATTTTTTATCGAAATATGCGTTTGTAGAAAAAATCTGGACGCAGTAAGCGCGTTTTGGTAGCGAATTTTCGGTAAATTTGCAGTTTAGCTCCCGAACGCTTTTCAAAAAACTGTTTTCAGAAACCTGCCTAGAACACCCCCCCCCCCTCTGGATCCAGAAACCCCAAGAAAATTTTATTGTTCAAACCCCCCAAGGAAGTTACGGGACCAGGAGTGAGTAGGGGTGCTGGGCGGGGTAGGTAGCAAAAAGGAAATATGAGCGGAAAATTCGTATACAACGGTCTTGAAGGTGTCTTTTACACATCTTGAAGCCATATCCCCCTTAAACCCTGCCTACCCCGCACAGCACCCCCCACTGAGCAATTCTGCATTAACATTGCAGAATATTTTCCAAAGCAAGTGTAAGTTTGATAGATTACTTGCAGAAAGCCTCCTGCAAGTTGTTGCAAATGGCAAATCTTCCCCCCAGTGACTTTACATATGTAAGTGTTTCTTTTGTAACGTTACTGCAAGTTTACTGTAGTAAGCTGTTACAAACTTTCTTTATACTTACAAATGTTAGCTTACAGCAAGCTTCAATTTTAATAGGGCCTAGCAAAGTTGTAAAATTTAAACTTACATTCGCAACTTATCTGCAATTGTATATATTATATTGTAACATGTCGCGTGTATTTAATAAGCGGGACATGTCACACGTGTCAACGCCGTTGACTTTTGAGCTTCGGAATTAACCCCTTTTGTGACGTCAGCGTCCAAGTCCCTTCAGTGACGTCAAACTCGGCGGTTGGTTGCTCTACCGCACCCGACTCATAGAAACGCAAATTTTTATTATAAATCTTGAGTTGAAAGCACACAAAAAATTGTGTAGTTAATCAGTGAATAAAAATTTTAAATCTGCTGGTTTTCTACAACTTCACATGTAAGAACTTTAAAAATAGTCAACAAAAACCTAGGGTTGATTTAAAGAAATTATTGATGAAGTCATTTTTCAAATATGGTACATACCATATCAATTTTTTAAAAGACTGCAACTTGAAATACTAATCAATGTGTCCAAGAATTTTTGAAAAAAAGAACAAACCAATACTGAATAGGTATAGGTGTATTTATACATTATATATATATATATATATATATATATATATATATATATATATATATATATATATATATATATATATATATATATATTTCTTGTAAAACTGTCAAAAACTCACTTAAGACAATGTTAATTAGAATAAAATCTTTATTACATAAAAAAATTAAAGACTTACAACATATTATTTATTTCTGCTGATAGATATATAGATTTTATTGACCATCAAATGTACATAGTAGGTCACTGCCTTTATAATTACCGACTAAAGTCACTAGATAGAGATAGTTAAGATATATAGCGAGAGTGCCCATGTTTAGGCTAAAATGCAGTTCTAGGCAAAACTCGACGACAAAATAAATAACTTGAACTTGTGATATCGTTATTAATTGACCGATTTCAAAAATTCTTTTTTCTAAATGAATACCAATTAATTGTTTTTGATATTGTTTGACTAAATAACGCTTAGTCGTCGAGGAAAACCAATAACAAAACGAAGTCTTCTGCAGCATTACTTATTTTGAGCGGCAATAATTTTTTTAGCTTCTAAAGTATATGGTAACATATGTGACATAAAATCAAGTCAACCTATCAAATACTATTGTGAAAAAAGAAATATCGAAAATGGTGCATTAATTTTGATTTTAGATAAAGTTTCATTAAGTAAACGTAAGAATATGCAATGGATAAATCAAGCGCAGGGAAACCAATAGAACTTCAATGCGAAAATAGCCTAAATATGGTGACAGTCTCTGAAAGTGTTCACGCAAGTCTTAACTATCCCTATAGAGTAAGTATAGTACTGTCAATGTCTGTGTACCTTCAGAAACATTGATTTAAGATAAAGCAAAATTATGACTACAATGAATTACGTATATATAATAGTATAAAAGTCTGTGGCTAGTGGAACTTGCATTCCAAAGCTTTTCCCTAACACACACACACACACACAGCCACACACACATACACTACAAAGAATGAATACAAATAATATGTAACACTATACACATTAGTTTAGAGCATCAATAAATTGGTTCACCTTGGTTTTTTGTTTTATAACATCCACTAGTGCCTACTTTAATATTGTTAGTGGGAGCATCTTAATAACACTAGTTAGAAAATTGAGGAAGTTGATTCCCAAGTATTTTTAATTCATGCCTGCAGCTGGTATTGATGTTGCGAGCTTCACCATTCACTGGATAATTTGAATAAATATACTGAAGACGAATATGGCTGCCAGGGTACCTAAGCATCCCAGTGGCCTCGAATACATCAGGGCAGCTTTTTCTTGGACCTAGGCACAAATGTCCTTATTGCTCTTTTTTGCATGATAAACACATGTTCCGCTGCTGACGAGTTAACCCATATGAATGTTGCATACGATATGATATTGCGACAATGTACAAAATAAGCAATCCTGGCAGCTTGGTGGGTATTGCACTGTTCCACTGTTCTTATGATGTCAATTGCTCTGCATCCATAGGTCCATCATGTTTAACGTTTTAAAGTGGATTGGTTTGACCAGGTAAGACATCTCCAGGCTGCTTCTAAGGACATAACAAAATTCGTATTTATTAATTAGGTTTTCTTTTTCGTTGAGTAGATTTCATAAAAAGAAACAAAAATATAAATAGGAACAGCCATTTGAGAATAAGTCACCAATAGCGACATACCAAAATTTAATTATGCTACAAAAAAGTGACTAATTTTATTGAATTCACATATGTATTTAGTATATAGCTGTTTTAGGGATTCTTACCTGACATGTTTGTCGATATACTCCATGTTTCATTATACACACTTCAGACAACGAATTACTTAATTACACCAAAAATCTAACAATTCAGGCTACAATAAGATTGTTCAATCTTTAAAACTTCCAGAAAAATAAATAGACATAGATCAAATAACAGCATATCATAAATATAAACAACAATCCGCCAATATTCATTATTGCCGGGCGCTTTGTCACGAGTCAGTTCGCTGTTGGAGTTGCTATGTTGCTATTGGACGACGATGACATACGATCGAACATATACGAACAGGAAAACGGGAGGAATTCAAATAAATGTTTAGTAATTAAAACAAACTTTCAGAAACATTACAATTGTAACTTTACGTGAGCTTACAAATGGAGAAAAACAACAAGCCTGCAGAGGAGATATTACATTTGAAAGTTATGTTAAAGTTTCATTTGTAAGTCTGCATTGGTTTTTTGGCTGCAAACATTTAGAAATGTTGCAAACTTAACTTGACTAATGGTAAATTATCTAAGGTTGCGGTAAGCATTTGTAAGTTACCATGCTTAGTGGGCCCTATCCCCCCAGATGCCGTAACTTCCTTGGCGGGTAGGAACAAGACATTTTTCTTGTGGTTTATGCAGCGAGGGTGGTTGTATGCACGCGAGGGGGAAGGAAAATCCCCACGACGAAGCAGCCACCCCCCAACCCCTCACCCCTGCCACAAGTCTAACCGGGAGACTTTTGAAAAATGTTTATATATTTTCAAACAATAAAGTTATTTCGATGAAATATGGTACATTGTTTCTACTATATAGGCAACCAAGTTTGATGCCTGCTTTCATCAAAGAAATACATTTGCTATTAAAAATATTTTTAAAAAAATTCGCTACCATAATGCACTTGCTGCGTCCAGACTTTTTATATATTGAGATAACAACTGATTCTTTGAACTGTGTTGGCAAATCGCCAGTTTCAAAAATTTTATTAATTAAATATTTTAAAGGTTCAAGAATATAAGCATGTGTAACCTGTATAGCTTCACAAGTCACACTATCATTTTCCGGGAAGTAATGTTTTTTAACGAAGAGATAACACTAATCAATTAATTATTATCTACAGGTGCAAGAAATAAGCTATCTGGATTATTTCTACGTCCAATGTTTGGGACTGAATTTGTAGAAGCAACATGGTCATTTATTGCTCAAATGACTTGGCTATAAGAGTACTATCAGTTAATATTTCTCCAGTGCTAGATTTTAACGATGATAATTTCACACGAGAACATTATGGTTGCTAGCTTGCCGAATAACATTCCATACTTTTCTTGGATTGTTACTTGCTTTTATGACTTCACATTTGTAATAATTATTTTTAGTAGTTTTTATAATGGATGAAAGAATGTTTTTATAAGTTATATATTTCTGATAAATATTTGTATTATTTTTATTTTTCAACCATATTTTTCTAAGTGTATCTCTTTTGGTAAGTGATGTTAACAAAACCTTAGTAATCCAGAATTTTTATTATTATTACTATTATCATTATATACTAGATACTTGTTTATAAATATATCGTATATAGTTTGTACATCAGTGCCCGACAACACATCGAGTTACTCTTCATTCAATTGGATACACTTATTACACCAAACATGTAACTCATATGGACCTTACAAAAAATCATACTACAAATTTAGTTATAATTTTAGTTTCTCTGTTGCAGGTATAATTACGGTTGACGTCATATTGTTGTATGTGTTTCTTTACGTCTAGAAGATTGTGATATGATTCTACCAATAGTAATAACTTTTTCCTTGCCCAGAATTGTTTTGTCAGATCACAAATTAAGAGCTCGTGTAGTTCGGTTTTTATTTCGCTTTTGTTCCCATATATTTTAAGTAAGAATCTCTCTGCTAAGATCTGCCTTTTATGACGCAGGGGAAGCTCGCTACCCTCTGCCACCATGTAATTGATAGGTGTGCTTTTTAACGCCCCCAAACAGTTTCTAATACTTTTGTTTTGGAATATATCCAGTTTGTTGAGATGCACTTTTGCGGCTTGATGGTAAAATATGGCGCCGTAGTCCATGACCGATCTAATAAATAACTTATAAAATGTAAGGGATATTGATGGGTCTGTCTCCCAGGTTGTATGTGTTATTATCCGTAATATATTTATGCCCTTGTCTGTTTTTCTTATTGGTATTTCTATTTGATCTCTCCACAATAGCTTTCGGTCTAATGTTATTCCCAGATAAGTGATTTTAGGCATAACAGGATAACTTATAGATCCCAATTTTATATTTTGTTGTTCTATAACTCGTTTCTTGTAAAAAATGCATAATTGAGATTTGTTGCCAGATATTGTCAGGCCATTATTAACACACCAAATTTCCAATTTACTGGTTGCTTGATTCAGTTGGCTTATCCCTTCTTTGATCTTTAGATTATTGGCGTATATACATATGTCATCTGCAAACTGCAAAACTTTAATGTCACCTGAAGATTTTTCAAGGTCTGTCGTATATATGAGATACAAAAGTGTACTTAGAATTTATACTTGTGATAATCCTAAGTCAGTTGTTCTTGGCCCAATTAATTTGTGTTGTGTTTTCATATAACATTTGCGGTCTTCATAAAGTTTAATTATTTTTCTTGTGAGGTTTTTAGGAATTCCTAAGCTCAGCATTTTTTCATTAAAAAAACTCAAGTTAACATGGTCATAAGCCGTAGAAATATTGACAAATAAGGCTACAACAGCCTTTGAGTTGATAAATGACAAGTTTAAATCTGTAATAAGATGTGCCAGGTTTTCAGCTGTCGAACACCCTGTTCTAAATCCAAATTGTGTTTTTCCCAGCTTGTGATTTTTTTCAAGCCAAGTCTCCAAGCAATTTTTTAATATTCTTTAATATGTTTTTAAGACATAGGAAGCTAGATATATTATCCTGTATGAATCTACGATTTGAGGATCTCTTTGGGGTTTTAAAAAATACACACCTATATAGATTTTCCAGGTTATTGGAATTGGTTCTGTTTCAAAAATTTCGTTAAAGATCCTGAGAAGTTCGAACTTCTTAGTGTATGCCAAATTGGATAGCATTAAGTAGTGTATATTATCTGCCCCTGGAGCTGTATTTATGTTATGTTTAAGAGATTGTTCCAGTTCCCTGATTTAAAACGGCTCGACTAATTTATGTGTTTCTGTATTGGATCCATAATCAATTGGTTTTGGTACCCAAAATGGGGCTACTTTACATGATAGATCATAGGCCCAGTTTTCATTAATTGAATATGTCGAGTGAGGATTGTAATCGTTTCAATTTTTTTTAAATATTATTCAAAATGTCCTTAATGGGGGTATTTCTGTTAAGGCTATTGCTTTCCAGTGCGTTTTTTTTTTGCCACAGCTTGAGCTTGTTTGTAATTGACAAAATTACGTGTACTAGGATTTCTCTTGTAGTTCCACAGTGATTGATTTTGACAATCTATAGCCTGTTTACAACTATCGTTCCACCACACTTTATTAATTTTTTTATTGAACTCCTTTCTCTTAAATGGAAGTGACTGTTCATATGCCTTGTAACCTTGTACAAAAAATTTGTCATATGATCCATTTGTTCCCTGTGTAAATTCGGAAGTATCCTGCTCCATATGATAAGAAAAAAAGAGTCCAATCGGTTTTATTTATATTCCATTTATTGTTGTATATATGTAGATATATAAAAGTTGGATAAACCTGTTACTATATTAGTATTTGCACTGTTATTTACGTGTTGCAGAAAAGTAAAATTTTGGTTATTACTTGCATCGTTTCCTACTAAGTGATGTGAATGTGTTACCGCAAAATGGTTGGAACCCAAAGTAACATCTCTCACACTCCACTGAAGAAGATGGTCAATTTCAGAACAAATGTCTATTATCGACCTAGAACCTGACTGTGGTAATCTAACTAAAGTTTCTTCACCGTTATTTAGAATAACCAAGTTGCATTCTTCTAACGCCTCTAACAAATTTTTGCCCTTGATATCTGTCCACGAGCTGTAAAACTTTTCCCAATACCCACATCAAACCATCTATTTTATTGGAAATTTGCGGCTTATAAACTAAACTATTTCTTGTGAGTATTGCTACCCCCGTACCCGTCGCTTCTATCATTTCTGTGGATATTATATATTATTCTTTGTTTTAACCAAGTCTCGTTAGTTAAGGAAACATGAATATTATTATCACTCAAAAATTTTTCAATGTAAGAGACCGTGCATTCCATTTCAAAAAACTTAAACTGTACATTTTCATGGTAAATTATATGTTCGATCTTTGTCCGTATTTGATCTAACCAATCGTCTTTTATAGAATGTTGTCTCGTTTCTTCAATTATATTCCGGATGAACCTAACTAAGGATTCGCTTATATTTTTAACATTGTCATCCTCATTATTTTTTATGCGGTATATTTCTGTGTTTTTGTCTGGTCTATTTATAATTGGGTTACTTCTAGTGAGCTTTGGTATCGTCAGTATGTCTTTGTGAGTCTGGTCATATACCGATCTATTGTATTCCTGTGGATCTGTGCATTTCCGTTTATTTGTCTATTCTGTAGTGTAGTAATGTCGTTGTGTTATCGGCATTCTTGTATTTGTGTTTGCATTTAGATTTTGTGTATTTGTCTGTTGTGTTTGTCTTGTACTAGGTAATATTTGTTCGCTTAGTTGGTGAGTTATAGACTTTTGATAATAGTTATTCTTATTTATTGGCCTTATTTGGGACTGTGTCGCTTTGAGATAGCTATTATTAAAATTTTCCATTGCACCTTTATAAGAAATATTTTCGTATGCCATTACGTTTTTAATAAACCTTTGTTTTGAAAATTCATTACAAAGTTTACGGTCTGCAGCTCAATGTTCAACTTTACAAAGAATGCAAAATGGCGGATTTTCCGATTGACATGTACTATTGTTATGTTCTTCGTCGCAGTTCCTACATAATTCCTTCCCCTTGCATTGGGTGCTCGTATGACCGTAATGCAAACATTTTAAGCATTGAAAAACTTTTTGTATATAGGGTTCAACTGGAAAAATTAGTTTTCTATTTTCACTTTGTTGGGCAATATCTGCCCACTAAATGCGACCAACAATGAAGGTGTTGGCACGTAGTTTATTTCATTTGTGTCATTTGATTGTACAATCCTGCGTTTAAAACGCTTTATTTCGGTTATTAAACGAATTTCTCCTGGAGCTGGTTTTATGATCTATATTAAGTGTGTCTGTGACATCTACATCAATATTTGTAATTACTCCCAGCCTTCTAACTAAAAATTTTGAGATATTGCATTATAATTTTTGCTTTTTAAGTAGGTCGACATTACAAGTTTATTTGCACTATTTCTATTTGAAAGTGTATTTTTTTATCCTATTTTTGCCTATGCTGTTTATATTAAGTATATCATTTCTTATTAAAGGTTCCGCTGTTTGGATTAATTTTAAGATCCTAAGATATGAGCCCGTTCAATATTTCCCCATTGTTTTC
The DNA here is from genome assembly GCA_964006375.1 of Tillus elongatus. Lineage (NCBI taxonomy): Eukaryota > Metazoa > Arthropoda > Insecta > Coleoptera > Cleridae > Tillus > Tillus elongatus. The sequence continues at coordinate 134,346,905 of OZ023263.1, forward strand.
AATATACACCACAAATGGCCCGTTATCGTTTACAGAATATAAATTTATTGTAGTTTTTAAATTCTTATCTTGAGTTTTATTGATTTTATTTATATTAATACATTCATTTCTTGACAATTCTGTTTTTCTATTTAATTTCACTAAATCATTCTGACTAATTTTTAAGGTTTCTTTATACTTATCTAACCTTGTATTTACTTGTTCCTATGTTTGTTCATTTTTTTAAAGTACCTTCTTTTTCCGTATTGTTGCCTAAATCAATTTCCATATCCATCGCTTTTCGTCGTCTAAGTCAGTCCAGTTGATTGGATTATCTTTTCCCCTATCAGGGGGGTTTATTCCTTGTCCTGTAGCAATATATTGCGTAGAATTTGGCCTTCGCTATATATCTCACCATCACTATAAACCGTGTCCTTACTGTAGCGAACCACAATCACGACTGAATAGTAAAAATATTAAATAAAACATTTTACTGAAAAGGCTAAATCTATGGTTAGCTGCTTGCCAAATTTTAAGTTAAACGATTTTATTTTTATAAAGGTGTGTACTAAATGGTATAAAATAACTTTTCTAACCTTTCTAACTATTTAACACCCCATTGTCAAACTGTAAGCTCTAGAAGTGAAAGTCATAGTATCTTATATCAACCAACTTGAAATATGGTGAAGAAAAACGAAAGAGAAATGCATAACATGGATTTGTGTTTTAGACTAGTAGTTTAAGCATTTATTTTGGTTATAACATCCTAGGAACTTGCAATGTAGGACTGAAATTGGGCAATATCCCAAAAAACTAATAAGTTGTTGACTGTATTTAATTTGAAACTAAGATGTCCGAGACTTTCATTAATTAATTTTTTAGTCATTCCTTATTAAACTACCGCGAACACGATTTTATAACCAAAATAAATTATCAAACTACTTATCTATTATATGAATCCATGTTATACCACTTTTTTTTCGTTTTTTAGCATGTTTTTAGGTTGGTTGATATAATATACTAGGACGTTGACGTTTACAGCTTATAGTGTGAAAAAACAGTATGAAATAGTTTTAAAAGTAATTTTATACTGTAACATGTTACACGTTTTACAATTTATATATTCATTATAATTAATTTAATTATACCCTTGCTACATAATTACATTATTTTCTCACACAATGATTACACTGTGTTGTTAGTCGATGAAATTTATTATTGTCCTAGTCGATCAATAATTACTACTTTCTTACTCAGTGAACTATAATATAACCCCGTAAATTCATGCACATAGACGCACATATATTCTCTTAAGTCATTCGGAAATATCGACTGAATCTCGTCAGTTGGTTGTGGTTAAACTTTCATTTTTGTTTGTCGAGATAAGAAAGTCTTTATAGGGCTCTGCAATCTTTCACTTTACCTCTTTTTCGACGAATTATTAACAAGTAACAATGTTGAAATAATAACTGATTATGTGATTGCTCTGTTAAATGCTTCTTTTCTTGTTTTGTGATAGCTTGTAATGGTATTATCGTACAATTTCATTATTAATAAAAAAATATATTTTTATAATTATCATGCAAATTAACTTTGTTCTTACGTTAAGACCCTATAAGCATATCGCACATGAATATATCTAATTTAACAGTGTACTTAGACAAATTTAATTATTTTTAGCTATCCCGTTTTCGCTATGGGATAATACCCGTTTTATGTAGGACAAACACGTTTTTAAATGGAACAACACCCTTTATAATAGAACACCTGTTTATGACTTTGGAGCACCAGTCAACAGCAAGGTTTCAAGAGCCCCATTTAGCACCATCGTCTGGGCAGTCCCATTCAATGTCGATCGTTCGGAGGGCCTCATTCAGCACCCGTATGGCAACCCTTCGATTCCAGGCCAAGCAGAGCACCTACTGAAGTCATCCAATGGCTCGGACAGCCTTGAATGGTTTCCACAGTATATTCAGAGGTTTCGCTAGCCCTAAGCAGCCTCAGGCCTCCGCATATGTACTTGATCCAAGGAACGTCACAGCAGACACGATAGTTAAGTACATTGCTCATCTGTATTCTTTATCTAAATTAAAAACTCTCATTCATAACTGCTTCAATCTACCACAATAACTTATAATAATTTTGCTTTATATAAATTCGCTTTTTATTAATAAACTTTATATTAAATAGCATTCATATAAGGTTATAAATTGGCATTCGCAGCCTGTGGCCGATGTTTAAAAAGATAAGTAGGACTTATAAGTATTTGGTGGTCTTGAATTTACAAATTGAGATACGGTTTTCGTCTTAGATTTTTTTTTGTAACACAGTTACTTATTACTTATGATATATATATATATATATATATATATATATATATATATATATATATATATATATATATATATATATATATATATATATATATATATATATATATAAAACGGGATAGCTCATAAACGAGGCGTGCTGTATTTTTTGAGCCTACATTTGATTCTTAATTCGTAATATGTAATTTATTCTTATCCGATTTTGTTGGAAAAATATTTTAGCGATATATATTTTTTTGTTGCCATATTATCTATCTCTTAATTTTATGATATATTAGTCCATTTTCAGTGGTTCGAAGTAAAGTAAACTCTGCATTCTTTTATTATACAGAAGAAATATATATTTTGCATATTATTGAATATTTAAAATTAATAAATTCATGCAGTTATATTTTTATGCCGGAATAAATTACAGATTATCTTTTTATTCTTATCACAGTATATTATTTGTGTTTTGATTATAATTTTGGAAGCTTTTAACAGTTTTCTATTTAATATTTATATATACTGTGTTGCCACTGTATTTAACTTATTTTAGTAGAACTAAATTTCAATTTGACTTTATATAACTGACTTAGGGCAGTCTTTTACATTTATTTTTTCTATTTCTTTATTCTATCTTCTGTCTTTACTAATCTATTAGCAGACATGAATGTCAATGATCTTTTGAACCATGAAGTAGTCTACGAAATTTTTGCACATGTGCGTGAAGTTCCTTCCACTGTGGAAGAAAAGCGACGAATTTTGAGAGGGCAGCTTGCACAGCAAATCGATAATCGAAGTTTTTCTGATACTGAAAGATGTCTTAAACCTTTTTCGAATGATTTAATTGATGTAACCACTTCTTTTGAGAAATTAAAAGAACTTATTGACAAGTTTTCTGGTAAGGTTAATTCGGCACAGCGGCCATGTGAAAGGTATGTTTGTTGGCTGGGATGATTTGATAGCAAAACTCAAACAAACATTCTTGAGGGAAAATTATGACCGTAATCTTACGGAGGATATCCGTAGGCGTAAACAGGGACCTCATGAGCAGGTAAAAACCTTCATCTGCTTCATGGAGGCTCGGTTTGATAAACTTACTAATTGTCCCCTTTTAGAAACCGAAATGGTTGATATCGCTTACCGAAATTTACTTCCAGATTACGTTAAGTCTCGATCCCTTCATCAGATAGATAACTTCGCATAACTTACGTCGTCGTTTGCAGGACTCTTTTCTTTCATGTCAATAGGAATCCCGATCGCGTTGGCCAGCTATTTAAGCACTTGGCACTGCTTCCTTTTTACCTACCTGTTGGAACTGTGATCGTAGGAAGCATGTATATACAGCTTTTTCTTCGCCCAGGACACTATTCTGTTATTCCTATGGTCGAAAAACACTGCGCGTCCTAAATGTCCTCTATGTTTAAAAAACTCTGTTCGGCCAGAGTCTCCTGCACCAACCACAGGGACTTCACAAGGCGAAAGTCAAGTTGGCAACGGAAAAGGAAGGAAAATCCCAAGAATTCCTCTAAAGAGCACAAAGTAATTTCCTCCAGAACGTCATCTGAATGGCTTAAGTTGCTTGACCTTCTGAAGACATTCATGCAAACTTGCTTACCCTCTTCTAAAACTTCGTTACGGGCTGACATGCGTGGGATCTCTGCCGAGCATCTTGTATTACATTTGCCTAATGAAAACTGCCCTTACGTACCTGTCACAATTGCGGGTAAACAGATATCTGCCCTATTGTATGGTGGCAGTAACGTTAGTATTATTGACTCATCAGGGTTGTATCTTTTAAAGCAACTGAATTTAAATATCAATTATGACATTTCATTAATGTTAACAACTTCAGATGGTCAGATGCAGAACACCCTGGGTTATGTTATGCTCCCTGTGGGTTTTGATGGCATGACATATTGAATCAAAATTTTAATAGTACCTACTATTAGTCATGAATTCGTGCTGAGAATGGACTGTATTTGAAAATTTCGTTTGAAGGTTCATTTTACTAAGTTTTAATGTCTTTGGACGTTATCTTCTTGCGTTGTGAATTCCATACAGGGACAAGAGACACTGTCTATTACAGAAAAACATAAATTGAGTGTAGTCATTGATTTATTTAAAGTCATAGGTCCTGAAGACCAGTTAGGGTATACTCAATTGTATACTCACCATAATATTGACACTGGCGATGCACAGCCAATACGACAAAGATAGTATCTCTTATCTCTTGCTATGCTCGATTCTCTCAATCAACAGATTGATGAAATGCTTAAGCTGGATGTCATTGAAGCATGTAATTCTCCTTGATGTTTCCCTCTATGGTTGGTCAAAAAGAAAGATAAGTTATTCTTTTCGAGTTTGTTTCGATTGTAGAAAACTGAACTCTGTCACTCTACCGGCTTCATATCCACCTCTTTAATTGACTCAATTATTATGAGGGTACGTGACTAAATGCATTTCTTCCATAGATCTAAAATAAGCCTTTTTTTCAAATACCCTTGGACCAGGAATCCAGGTTAAAGACGCTTTTTCTATGCGTGTCTGGGGTCTCTTCTGTTTCAAAGGCCTTCTCTTCGGACTAAGCAACAGTGGTAATGCCACGTGTATACTTCTGAATGCTATCATTGGTCCTGAATTGGAACCCTATGTCCTTTATTATCTGAATGACATTCTTATTGCCACACCTGACCTTGAAACTCATCGAAGAAACATTCTTTGACAAGTTTACTTAAGGTTAAAAAATGCCTATCTTACTATTAACTTTAAAAAATGTAATTTCTGTCTTCCGTCTCTCAAATTTTGTAGGGTTTGTTGTCTCATCCCCGGTTAATTACCTTCTTAAGGGTAAAGCTACGGGACCAGAAATTATCTGGACTCCCGACGCTGATGAGACCTTTAAGCAGATTACTAACCACTGCCCTAGTCCTGGCTAGCCCAGACTTTTTTAAGCCTTTTTCAAGTATATGTGACGCATCTAATTCTGAAGTGGAAATTCTTTTCCATGAGGCAGATGGCCTGGAGCATCCTATCGCTTTCTTCAGCAAAACATTAAATTCATCCCAACGAAAGTATAGTACTACTGAAACAGAGCTATTAGTTGTTATCCTCTCGATAGAAAAGTTCAGGTGTTATATCGAAAACGCACATTTTAAGGTCATTAATGATCATTCTTCCCTTCAATGGCTTCAGTACATGAAAAACCCTTCTCTTCTTTTGGCTAGAAGGCTGCTTAGGCCGAATTAATTCAAATTTACTATTATACATAAAAAGGGCAAGGGGAAATTCGTAACGTTGATGCTCTTTCAAGATCAGGTATTAACAGTTCTCAGGCTGCAGTTCTTGACCTTTCGGAATCGAAGCCATACAATTCAATGTTACATAAACTCAGGAAAACTCCAGAACTTTTTCCTTCCTTTAAGGTAGAAAACAACATGCTTTACAAACACATTTTACCAAGAAACTTATTTACTGATACATCCCCGGCTTGGGAAATTGTCGTACCAACACCTAATAGGGCAGCTATCCTGAGAATGCACCATGACGATCCCACGGCTGGACATTTTGCTGTTTTGAAAACCCTCTCCAGTATTTCACACCTCTATTATTGCCCCAGAATGAGACAATCTGTCCAGCTTTATGTTCGGGCCTGCAAGACTTGTTTGCAATGCAAGCCTGATAATTTACCTTAAGCTGGTTTAATGGACAAATTCCAAAACGTAGATTTTCCATTCCAGATCATATAGGCTGATCTTTTGGGTCCATATCCGCTTGCAAAGAGACGTAATCGTTTCTTGTTGGTAGTTTGTGGCTGGTTCACTAAATTTCTAGAAAATAATGTTTTTTCTAATATTTGGAGTGCCACAGATTTGCGTTATAGATAACGGTTCACAATTCCTAAGCCGAAAATTTAAAGCCCTCATGAGTACATATAAGGTACCGAAAGTAATGGATAACTAATTTCTGTGAAATGGTAAATCGCACAATAAATGTTGCCATTCGATTGTATATTAAAAATAATCACAACACATGGGGTGGCTCTATTTTTAAAATACCTCAGGCCAATCGAATCGCTAGACATGAGGTCACAGGCTATTCCCTTAGCCAGCCTACCTTTGGTAGGAATGTACCCGTTGATATTATGAAAAAATTGAGAATAAAGGCCCAGAAACGGGTGCAGATCTCTAAAATACTTCTGGACCCTGATGTTGTGCAAAATCTACCTCAAATTTATACTAAAGTACAGGAGCGTATGCGTCGGTCTTATGAGAACAATGTTCGTCAATTCAATTGCGAAGGAGGGATGTCAGGTTTGAGGTTGGTGACCGATTGCTAAAGCGTAACTATGTTCCATCTAAGGCTGTAGATGATTTTGGTGCTAAGTCAGCTCCCAAATAGATTCATTGTATTATTCATAAAGTTAAATCACCGTTGGTTTATAATTTATAAGATCTTTATGGCAACATATTGGGCCATTTTCATGTAAAGGATATAAGATTATATTCGTCACACCATGTAGGTGACATTTTTTATAGAAAAATTTGTTACGGGTCAAAATACCTTTTATTTTACTCTACATATATATTTTTCTTTCTTATTTCTTCTACTTATCCTAAGTTTTTAACATATACATTAGATGACCGTAATAATCTAAGTCATCTAATTTGGCATACCAACCTGCCCTAAGTGACTCACTCTTCAAGTGAATTACTTGTAATTGCATTTTAAATTAGGCCTGAGAACATGTCTATATACTGTATTCAAACTATATTATATGACCTCAATCATCTATGTCACCTAATTGGCATACCAACTGGCCCTAATTACTTATGTAATTGCATTTTAAATTAGACCTGAGAACATTTTTATAAACTGTATCCAAACCACATTCGATATTTAAAATAAACCCACTTCATCAAATCTAGGTTCACTAATTTTTCTTAAATGGCTCACTCTTCAAGTGAGCTATTTATTTAAAATTTGCTGTCCTTCGTCTTTACCTACTTTTCTATCTATCTCTATTTCTCTATTGCGTTGGAGGACATACGTCTACCTTTTTAAGATATAAAAATTTTAAACATCAACGCTATTTTGTCTAATTCTGTAAAAATTTATCAAAATTATGTTTCAGACCAGCTCATATATTATTATTATTATTTTCATATATGTTTTTGCACCTAGACGTATTGTAAGTACGTACGATGGTATATATGCGTTATTAAATGCACTTGTTTGCTCTGGATGCTGCGTTTAATTATATTTGTATTTTGAGTTGTTCCAAGGCATTTTGGTATAATATAGGATATTATACATTTATTGGTATATTTTGTTCCGGTCTTGGGACATGTTTAGTTAGCAGTCATCCAGGAGCACTTGAAATCTGTTTAAAAATTCCTTCCTCAATGATACATTAAAATAAATCCGGCATATTGAGAGGAGTTTGAGAATTATTTGGTACATCACCTGAGCACTTTTTGTTACATATTTGTATGTGTTTTTTAGTGAATTTTTATTAAAAAAATTCACTAATAGAGAGGTATCGATGGTGAGACTTTGCAAAAATTCTTTCAAATGAGCGCGAATTAGGACCCCTAGAACCCATATCCGGGGTCAGTTTAAATTTTTATATGCTTATATATATATATATATATATATATATATATATATATATATATATATATATATATATATATATATATATATATATATATATATATATATATATATATATATATATATATATATATATATATGTATCCGTCTGATAACTCAAAAAATAATTAACCGATTTAGATGAAACTCGGCAAGTGCCTTTCTTTTATTAATGGCTTGGATGAGTTCGTTGGCCAGGAAAATCGGACGGGGTTTTCCGGGAAAATTTTGAGTTTTCTTTCAAAAAAATTTTTTTTTTCCGAAAATTTCGATAAAATTTGGTCTACATATTGCTTTGGGAAATACCTAACTATGTGCCAAAATTCAGCTTTCTAGGGTTACAGAAAATTGAGCTATTCAAATTTGAAACATGTTTAAATCATAAGTGTGTGGTTGCTGTTGGTTATTTATATTTCTATTGACCGCAGCTTCAAAATCTCGTATTATTCAATGACTTTGTAGTTCTCATTCTCACTTTTATTGACTAACATTTCAATTCTTGGTCTCAATGGTTTTATATTTTCACGTTTGACCAGCAGATGTCGCTCACTGTAAACATTGTTATTATTAATAAATGCATAAGTCAATTCGTAGCGTGTCGAATCGGTAACGTGAAAATACTAGGCGGTCCAAGTCGCAGATAGAGGTTCCATCGCAGTTGCAGTAAGATCCTCCATGCCAGTTCGATGCAGATGAGATTTATATCTACCGTGGTTAAATCTCATTCTAATTATGGTAGTTGAAGTTTTTCTTGGTAAATTGAGATCTTTAATTTGATTTTCTAAAGACAATTGCGAGTAGAGCAAGCTATCTCTGTTATTTGATTTTAGTGAATTTTTATTTTTAAAAAAATCACTAATAGAGAGGTATCGACGGTGAGACTTTGCAAAAAAAATTTCAAATGAGCGCGAACTAGGACCCCTAGAACCCATATCCGAGGTCAGTTTCAATTTTTATGTTTATATATATATATATATATATATATATATATATATATATATATATATATATATATATATATATATATATATATATATATATATATATATATATATATATATACTATATATATATATATATATATATATATATATATATATATATATATATATATATATATATATATATATATATATATATATATATATATATATATATATATATATCCGTCTGATAACTCGAAAAATAATTAACCGATTTCAATAAAACTCGGCAAGTGCCTTTCTTTTAATAAGGGCTTGGATGAGTTCGTTAGCCAGGAAAATCAGACGGGGTTTTCCGGGAAAATTTTTAGTTTTATTTCAAAAAAAAAATTTTTTCTCCGAAAATAACAAAGCTGTTTTAATGAAATTTACATGTATTGCCTTGGGATAGACCTTACTAAGTAACAAAATTTAACTTTCTCAATTTATCAAAAATTGAGTTATTAAAATTTTATATTTTCTTTCAAAAAATTTTTTTTCTCCAAAATTTACAGTTATTTTAATGAAATTTGGTGGATATCTTGTCCTAAGAAAGACCTTACTACATACCAAAATTAAATTTTCTAAGTTTATAGAAAAATTTGTTATTCAAATTTGAAGCATTTAATAAAAATTCACTACCATAACGCACTTGCTGCGTCCAGAGTTTTTTTGCATTTAATACATTTAACAAATTTTGCTGGTTCTGACAAACACTGTCCATGCGATGTTGGGCACGTTAAATATCCCTACCCTCCTTACAGAAAGGCAGGGGTTCGGCAAATTTTTTAGGATAGTGAGGTGAAACTGCTCCCTGGCGTCGGTGATTGGCCATAGTCGCGGAAATAGGCCCACGTTAAAGAAACAAAACACACACACACACACAATAGTGAAGCATTAGTCTTCACTGGCGCCATCTATCTTCTCTCTCTATGTCTACAATACTCTTATGTTGAAATTGTGTGATTTTCAGTTATTTTGTGATAATAAATTGATCTCACTTTAGATTTGTCCTGTATAATAATTTTATTTAATTTTAAAACGAAGATTATTTGGACAAAAAAGCCCACAAATGTTGTTATTCGATCACGTCAAAGTCACACACTCACAGCAGCAGATTACTCGTATACTTGGTTTTGCTGGAGGAATGCACAAGGGTCTTGACTTACACCGTGCAGGCTTCTTACGAAATCGGACGGGTAGCTTTCTAAGCGAGCAAAACTCCATATTTATGGAGAGCTGGAACCTCTCCACAATGTGAGATCACGGCAACACAACCTTGCTTCTTTTTTTTGTGTGTGCGTTGCAGCGCATCCTGGAGGAGTGTGCACACGCCGACGCCTGAAGGGGTAAAAGCTGTTGCGTATCTCTGGGCTCCACAACCCCGAATATATATAGAGTAAGGATCCGTGGGGGGCCGGGGATCGTACGCAGCAAAGTGACCCTACACCAATTTATTTTCAATTTCTATTTTCATTCGCTTTCACCGTTGTTATTCAGTTTTGGTAATACAACTTTTCTCTTAAGCGTTTTTCATTATTAACCAAATTTCAGTTTTGATAATACAGCTTTTCTCTGAAACCTTTTTCATTATTAATTAAATTTCAATCAAACATTAAATTTCAATACTCAGCGAAATTAATTTCTGGCTATGATTGTCCTTCAGACTTCATTTGTTCAATTTTCTTGGTTCACCATTCATATCGGTAACTTTTTAATAATTTTAAGTTTTTTTTTACAGTTTTAACAATTCTTACACAAAAGTTCCATTTTTGGGAGCAGTTATAAGTGTTGTCTAATTCAAATATTTGTTATAATAACATTTTAAAAATTAGTTAGTGTATTTGTTACTTTTTAGTTTGCAAAACGCACGACTGCTTTTTTCGCTCCTTACAGTCACCTGATAATATTGTGTTGTCACAATTCGAAGTGGGTGAAAAGGCTTGATGGTTCCCTATGACCACCTACCTCCTCCATCAGCTGACTTACTGCAACAAGTCAAATGGGTCTAAACTCGATGGACTTACCATTAGTCATTGAATAGGTTTGAAAAATTTCAAATCGATCGGACAATCGAAAGTGAAATTCGATTATAAGATTTGATTTTCAGATAACTGTGAAGCTAAATAAAATCGTTTAAACATAACCTAATTGTATTTACTGTATTTTACTTGTGAAGACTTCTCAATTGATACCCATATCAATGTTGTTGTGAAGAAACATATATTCCGCCACCTTGCGTCGGCCGTCATATTGAAATTATCAAATCGTCCACTATATTTTACTCGTAAAACGCTTTCATTTGATACCCATATCAAGAGGGTTGTTGAGAAAGAAATACCATAATATTATATTGTCACCGGAACCGAATGAGTTTGAAAAATTTCAAATCGATCGGATAATCGGAAGTGAGTTAAAATTCAATTACAAGATTGAATGTCAGACAGCTGTGAAACTAAATAAAATCATGTAAAAAAACTTTTAACAGTCTGACAAATTCATCTAACAATTCTAACAATTAATTATTTGGTTTTCAGAACAACTTTCATTATATACCTGCCTTTAAAGTTATACTTTTCTTTTCAACTTTTATCACCCGTTAAACTACCTGTTTTTGAGGAAAGGAGTTTTGTGAAAATTCATTATATGCTTAAAATTTTGTTACTGCGTCAAGATTTTGAGGAAATCAATTACTCTTACACATACATCGAATGAAGATGTGTGTATAAGATTGAAGCAATGAAAAGATAAGTACCATACGTATTTTATATATTATTATTAAATAAAAAGGTCTGTCAAAATTTTGTCGAATGTCAGTCTATAAATGCCGCTATAGAGTAGGTACACTGTTTTGGATATTATGCATTTGAATTATATTATGCAGCCACAAGATTCAACGTATTACTATAGTTTTACACTGTATAGCTAATATATGTAGATTAATTAATTAATTTAAAAAATTTAAAAAAAGTTTATTTCTGAATGTTATTTCTACCCTTAATTTTAGATGCGAGCGGGAAGATATCTTATTTTACATTAATTTGTTAATGAAAGCAAATTTGTCTAATAATAGGTATACGTATATATAATTTAAGCAATGACGGGTAGATAAACCGTGATCACATATTATGTGAAAACAAAATATTCTTAAAAAACAGTTATGTAACATTATGGGAGCAGTGAATATTGTTGTCTGGTTAGTATACATAGTATAATGTGAGACACAATGTACATATGCACACATATTCTCATGGGAACCACGAATGTCAGCATATTCTTCTATACATTTAATCACACCGTGCTGATACAATTACACAGTACAATGCCGTTTTTAATTAGGATAATTAAGAAATAAAAATTAACATCCAAACAGAGATCCATTTTAATTCATGTTATTTATTTTTCCGAACTGCATTTCGTAACAATACCACTTTAGCGGCTGTTCGCAGATTTCGAGATAAACACCGAGATTAGCACAATTTACATTTAATTAGCATTAGACAAAACAACGATTGTTAAATTTCTAAATCAATGGCAAATTTTAGGTGGGTGTTTATCGATTGTTTGTAATTGGATGTCACTTAAATAATTAAGCAACGAATATACCATTAGGTACGACAAAAAGCTATCAATTGAAAATACAGTTCAAGTTTAGAATTCAATGATAAAAGAAGGCTAAGTTTCATGTTTTCCTAGGAGTATATAGCAAACCGTAATTAACAAGTCTGAACGCAGAAATTGCGGTATGGTAGCGAATTTTCATAAAAGTATTCTTATTTACAAAGAAATAAACTTTGTTTTTCATGGAGAAAGTTTTGAGTCTATTGTCACCCCTTAATCTCCGAAAAGTTGAAAGAAAATTAAATTCTTCACTAAACTTTTTAAAAAGATGATTTGCCTTGAAAATTTATTTGAAATGACCTTGCTAAAAACATTTTTCAAAAGAAAACTTGAATTTTCCTAAAAATAATAGTTATACTTGGCTAAGCTATTGAGAAAAGAAAACATTTTGCAAATTTCACCTTTAAGAAGAAGGCATCAATCTTGATAAATAGTAGTCTTTATAGGAAAAACCTATCTACCAAATTTCATAAAAATAACTATTCTCTTCGAAGTTACAAAATTTTCTTAAAGAAAACTTTTTTCAGAAAAACTAATCTAATTATCCTCGTCAGCGAACTTATCCAATCCATTTACACAAAGAATACCCCTGCCGAGTTTCATTAAAATAAATCATAAAATTGAAACTGACCCTGGTTGAGCTCATTTAAAGAAATTGTAGAAAATCCTGATCTCAAAAGAGTAAATTGTTTCTACAAATGTTCCTTGCAAAAAATGATTCTACGTAAATTTGCCAAAAAAAGGTTTTTTCACGAAAATTAAATTAAAAAAATTTCATTAAAATTTGTAAAAATATTCAGGAAAATTCGAAAAAAAAATTTCAAGGCACAACTTTTTTTATAAATATAAGTAGGTACGCAAAAACCAGTTTTCTACGAAGTTATCTAAAAGAGTTTTGTTAAAAAATTAGGTACATAATTTTTTATGAAAATTTCTTACAAAAAAATCTATAAAAAAATATTGTTTCTCTGAAATTACAATTTACATTTTTTTTAACTTTATTACAATGTACAGACGATATTTGTGTGTATTCAGAATGTAAAAAAAACTCGGGACGCAGCAAGTGCGTTGTGGTAATGAATTTTCATAAGATTAAGATGTTTGATTTATAAAAAGAAAGGTACTACCAAAGGGACAAATAAAATACAAGATCTCTAGATAAATCTTTATAGTGGGTTAATTTAATAAAATAAACAAAATAAGTGACAATCGGGAATTTAATTTGTCTAAACAGCACAAAATGAAATATATATATATATATATATATATATATATATATATATATATATATATATATATATATATATATATATATATATATATATATATATATATATATATATATATATATATATATATATATATATATATATATATATATATATATATATATATATAATAAATTTGGTAAATTAGCAGTTTACCTCATGGAGGGTTTTGAGAATTTTTTCCGAAACATGCTTAGGATTCTCGTAGGTGCATAACCCACAACAAACATTTCTTATAAACAACCTCTAAAAAAGTTACAGGACCAGGAGTTGATAAGGGTGTAGGGCGAGGAAAAGGAACTGTAAATATGAGTGGAAAATCGAAAAAAATAGCTTAGTCGGATCTCTAACAGCTGTCTTTTTCAGATTTTGCAGTCGTACCTCCTTTAAATGTTTTTTAACTTATAGTAACAGATCATGAAGAAGTTCACATGTAAAAAACTCAGTAAAGACAAGGAATGCAAAGGGAAAGAGTAGTGTCGACGTGCATTAGTGATGTCAAATTATATTTATCAGCAGTTGATTTATCTAAAAGTGTCAAGGTAAACTGCGAACCGACCTTTTATTATTATTATTATTAATCGCCCATATTACATACAATACAAACAAGAAATCGCTACAAATGAATTAAAATCCTCAATTTAAACTATTTTGAGTTTTCTTTCGAAAAAATTTTTTTTCTCCGAAAGTAACAAAGCTGTTTTATTGAAATTTACTATATATGTTACCACGTACTGAAATTCAGCTTTCTAAGTTTATAAAAAATTGAGTTATTCAAATTTTAAATTTTCTTTCGAGTTATTTTAATGAAATTTGGTAGATATCTTGCGTTAGGACAGACCTTACTACACACCAAAATTAAACTCTCTAACTTTATAGAAAATTGAGTTATTCAAATTTGAAGCATTTAATATTTAACATGAAGTTTTTACCACAGAAATCGTAGAAACGACGAAACGATTTTCACGTCTCTAGTATCAGGATCACATGAGAGGATAGGCAGTTTTTAGTATAGTGTATAATGCATGTGGCGTTTGGCGATCGCTTCAGGTCGGTATTGGTATTGGCACATGAATAAGATCTAACATCGCTTGCGTCCAAAAGAAAAATCATGGAAGTTATGCGATTACGTGCCTAATGGACAGTCAGATTTAATCAACAATACCCATCCCTTTCTTTTAAGTTAAAGGCAAGAATTTTAAGCTGTTATTGTATTCTAATTTTAAGAATTTAAATAATGAAGGGAAATATTTGTATAATTATATAGTGATAAAACAAATTATTACGATATTCACTCTATATAATTATAATATGAACCGTTTCGTTAAATGTGGCTTCTTCAGAAACAAAAGCAAAATGCATGTAGTAATTAACTACAGATGCAAATATTCATTTGTTTTATTATTTACGTTTGAATTGCATTTACATCAGAGATTATTAGTGAATTTTTATTTTAAAAAAATCACTATTAGAGAGGGATCGATGGTGAGACTTTGCAAAAAATTTTTCAAATGAGCGCGAACTAGGACCCCTAGAACCCATATCCGGGGTCAGTTTCAATTTGTATATATATATATATATATATATATATATATATATATATATATATATATATATATATATATATATATATATATATATGTGTGTGTGTGTGTGTGTATCCGTCTGATAACTTAAAAAATAATTAACCGATTTCAATGAATAATGGATTGGATGAGTTCGTTATCCAGGAAAATCAGATGGGGTTTTCTGGGAAAATTTTGAGTTTTCTTTCAAAAAAAAATTGGTCTCCAAAAATAACAAAGCTGTTTTAATGTAATTTACTATATATGTTCCCTTGGAAGAGACCTTACTAAGTACCAAAATTTAACTTTCTAAGTTTATCGAAAATTGACTTATTCAAATTTTAAATTTTCTTTCGAAAAAAATTTTTTTCTTCAAAAATTACAAAGTTGTTTTAATGAAATTTGGTGAATATCTTGCCCTCTGAAAGACCTTACCACATACCAAAATTAAACTTTCTAAGTTTATAGAAAATTGAGTTATTCAAATTTGAAGCATTTAATAAAAATTCACTACCATAACGCACTTGCTGCGTCCAGAGTTTTTTTTTGAGAAAAATTAGAGCTTGTGTTCATCCACGAACTCATCCAAGCTATTAACATAGCCAAGGCAATTTACAAATGTGATCAAAATCGGGCAAGTATTTTTTGAGTTATTGGTTGGATACGTATATATATATATATATATATATATATATATATATATATATATATATATATATATATATATATATATATATATATATATATATGTGTATGTATGTAAACATATAAAAATTGAAATGAACCTTGGATGTGGGAAATTCGCTAATTGTGACAATACAATCAAAGGCTGTTAATGAAAATCGTGTAAAATAATATATTTACTAACAGGTGTAAGATTTACATTTTATTATTATAATTACGTGGCAGCTGTTTCCCTCCGCTATGGATAAATTATCTAAAAAAGACACATCGTTGGGAAAGAGCTGTCATGTAAAATCAATATAATATATAGGTCATATTAATAGTTTTAATATACATTTGAAAGTGAATTTAGTTCTAGTGTTATCTACTATCGACTAATTAAAGAAGACTATGTATCACAATTCCAACAGTTTAGTAAATTTAAAGTTACATGAAATATAAATCTTCAACAAAAAAAAGAGGCAAAACAATACGCCTAGTTGGTTTTAATTTTAACGTTTTTAATTAAATCAATTCTGATAGTGGTTTGAGATAGACAAATGAACTATTTTAATTTATAATTAATTGTTTTCTACAAAAAATATTGGTTTGTTTAAAAATACAGACGATACAATGGTTTTATATGTTGAAGCTTAAGGTTTCTCTGGTTGGCGTTCCAAGGAATTGTTACACATGTTGATTTCCTAGCAGTCCAATGTGACACCGTACATATCTCTTCTTGAACTCATTGTGACACTCGAGTAAATTATTGAGTCCTCGCGACTGTACGTTGCTTATAAAAGTCTATACACTAATAAACGGATTTGCGTAGTATATACATATATACAAGGCCCACTCATTGTTGTTTGATGATGTATCGCTACCTTACTCAAAACACATTCAAAGCAATCTTCTCGGCACTACTGCCTGGTTGGTTAAAATGACATATTGTGAAGGAAAATTGGAATCTTCTGCCTGAGGTTCCAGAAGTGCACAGTCCATTTTTGTTACAATTTGTGCATTGTGTTGCTTGGAGTTTATGCAGGTACGTCAAAAAATTTTGTAGTTTCAAAGCTTCCATTTATTTTGATTGTCCAAACAACTAATACTGTCCCATACAAAAAAACCTGTTGATTAGGTAGAAACACACATTTGGAGATTCTGAATTTTGTTTATGCAACTTCATTTGATGATTTTTGTTAACGTCTTCGAAGAATGTTCACAACATTTTTGTGACGATTGTTTGTACACTTTAAGCGGCGTTAAGTCTATGAAAACGAAAGTTTTTTTGTCGAGCGTCTGTTTTTGCTTTTGTCGGTTTACACAAAACTATGTCTCTGCACATTTTAAGCGTGAAAGGTTTTGCAGCTATAAAAAGTTTTTGATTCAATTTTTTTTCTGAAATGTCTTCTGTTAATCTAATTCACTTGTCATTCCTAATGGGTACGATTGTCACACTGAACTGCCAGGCCTTGACGAGTGAAACGCTTCTTCTTTCTTGAATTAAGCTTATTTGGTAGTAACACAGTAATCTTTGCTCTGACCTGGGCAATATAAATAAATTTAGTTAAGTTCACTCAAATAACTTGAAGATGTATTAAAATGAATATTTAACAAACATAATAAATCTCCAATTAAAAAGTGTAATTTTTTAGTCTTGGATTATCTGCTAATTAATACTTATGTAAGGCTGAAATCTACTGAAATACAACCACCGTATGTATTGATCTTTAATGTGCTCAACATCTCATAGACACGGTATTGAGGGCTTTACGCCCTCTCCAAAGGGCCGAACGTGCAGAGATCAGAAATAAATGCCACAACCTAAGCCGATGTTAATTTTATAGTGTGTACGGAAAAAATGAAGGGAGAATCCCAACAATTAAACCTAGTACCCTTTGGTTCTGAGGCACACGTTCTTACCCCTGGATCAACGAGGCTCTATAAAATTCTTATCTCTTAAACATTTTTACTTTCGAAAAATATGTTAATATTTATAAAATGAAATAGGGACTATTGGAAAACTTTATGCTAATCTTTATTCTAAATATGTAGTTTATGGATATTAACTTTTTTTTCTTCAGTTTACATTTTTTCCTGCACAAAAATTTTAAGTTTAATATTTGCAATACTGTTTTCTTACTCAATGATGTAGAGTACACTCAAAATGGACATGCAAATGATATTACCCTTTATAGCAGCTAAACAGTTTATTTGTGACACTAAACAAGCAACCAAAGTATTTTAAAATGCTTGAAATTATTTACTTGTATCTTTTTTTAAAAACATGGATTTTGATTTTCTATTATAGAAGAATATATAAACATATAAAATATTACACGAACAATTTTTAGTGAATTTTTATATATTACATATGCATTATATGGATTGTGTTACTTTGCCTACTACGTCTAAAAATTTTTTTATGGCCTCAGCAGTCAATTATGCACAATATTCATCAGCAATTATACCACATGTTGTAATGAAATAAACAAAATATTGACATCCATAGAAAACAAATATAATGTATAAATTAAATATTTTTGAATTAAGAAAACAGATAGATCATTGCTACTAAATATTAAAAATGTTACCACATGATTTTCAGTTTTCTGTGGCATTATGTTTTTCAGAATAGGAAATACTTTTGATTTAAGAAAACAGATCATTGTTACTAACTATATAAAAGTGTTACCACATGATTTTCAGTTTTCTGTGGCAATATGGTTTTCAAATTAGGAAAATATATGTTAAGATATAATTTATATTAAAGTCTGAATTTTGTATTTTCAAACCCTTGTCAAATGCACTACGTTGTATATGTTTTTTTTTCTCCCTTAGGGGTCGTCTGCGTCATAGCACCGCAGCCTTTGCTTTATTGTGCATGCCCATTGTCTTTTCTACTTTACACATTCCAAAAATCACTTCGCCTTGAACTAGTCTGCACAGTAATTGGCAAGGTGAATTTTTTTTTATATTGCCCTGTCTCCGGTCTAGACTCATCGTAGAGCAGTCTTTTGCGGTCCTGAGCTTTACACTCGCATAAGATGTGCTGGGCTGGTTCCTTCCCCTAGCGGGAGTGTCTGCACGCCAGGTCCCCCTGGAAGCGCCCCATTTTATGCAAGTGTTTTTTGACGGCCATCTGTACCGTCAAGAGTCTTGTGGTGTTTCTGAGCTGTCCTCTGCTAAGATTTAGCAGCTCCACAGCTCTCTTTAAATTGGATTTCTTAATTACTGACTTCCCATGTGTGAGCCCTGGTCTGCCCAGTACACCTGATGTTCGTTTCTGATCCAGGACTTAATGGACCCCTTGGCAAAGCTGTTTGTCACGCCTAGAAACAGTTCTGGTACCATATGTGTATGTATGAGGAAATATTTTTCTGTGATCACTGTCGTATAATTTATCATATTAGCTATAACAGAAGCATTTGTAAGTTAGAAAATATTTTGAAACAGGTAGAAAAGTAAAACATTGGTACTAATTATGAAGAAACACTATAATCGGACTTCTAGTATTTTGTCATTTAATGCCTTTCAAAATTGAAACAGTTTTATTAAGCTTTGGGTTATATTCAGAGATATGATATATAGCGGTAAATAATTGCTAGCCATTGTATACTTTGCAAAGTAGATTTAATTTCTATGTAATCATGGTTATCTGTGTAATCAGATATGTTAGAAGAGAAGCATTTATAAATTACTGCAAATACAATTGGTTTTATAACATATGCTATAAAGGAATGCAAAAGTAAGTTCGGAAAAGGAAATTGGATTTCATCAGTAAATGTAAACATATTTTACAAGACAGAGGTAAACAAACTAGAGAAATGTTTCTCTTCGAACTCCACAGAAACGATTTGTTTGAGATGGAATAGAAGCTATCAATGAAGAAAATAGTTTGAACTAGGTAGAAAAACAAAATATTTGAGGTAATTATGGAACAAAAATATAACCTGATTTCTAGTGTTTTATCGATTAACACTTTTCAAAGTGTGAACATCTTATTAACTTTGAGTTACATTCAGAGACATTCCTCATAGCGCAAAATAATTTCCAGCCATTGCATACTTTGTGACCGCCCAATTTGTTTATATAATCCCTCTCGGCTATAACCTACCTATTAAACTTCAAACACTACCAACGTTATAATCTATTGGAAATATAGAGTAAAGTTACCGGTATTCTAGGTGGCCGGCAGCCTTTAGACAGTGGAGACGGCCGTGGGTTCCTTAAACACGATGTTAAGATAAAGGGGGCGCCACTTGATTGTTTTACACCCAGTACCGGATATTAAAGTAAGATGTTATCACACAATACCTCTCCTTAATTACCTGCAATCCAACTATAATCAAGAACTCGCTGAACTGCACTGGTAGCTGTACCTAAAACCAACCCGGGAGATACGTCGGACGTCAAACCCGTGACAAAAACTCTGCAGGACTGGATATTAAAATGTAACTTACATTAACCTAAAAGAGGAAAGTACCCGTGGGTGCATGTAAGTGGCATAAATATGCAACCATTAGATCCACCTAAATAATATATGACACATACACATAAACTTATGCTCGCTTGTCCGATATGCCAGGGCTAATATAGCAGCAAATACACACTAGTTAAAACAGTATCACTGATTCGGGGATGATAGAGTAAATGCAGACTAAATATAACACAAAGTACAAAAAAGAAATATAATAACATTCTGGTGTATTAAAAACACAATCAGATACTATAATAGGTCACACAATGAGTCAACGATGAATATATACACCTTCAAATATTCGGGCAAGCAAATTGAGAGTCATCTAAGCTACCGTAACCAATCTGGTTAACAAAATATCCTACGCTGTAACTAATCGTATGGTTTCCAGTTATAAAAAACTACTATCAATTATATGGATATCAATGACAAGACAAGCTGTATAATTAGTTAGCAAAAAGTATCACTACATTAAAATCAAGAAGCTACCACAAAACGTGTATATGTGTAGTTCACATACGCTTTTAAAATATCAGTATTAAGATCCTATATCTAGCTCAAATAATATTATCACTCTGTATAGTATGTGAAGCAAGCTGTACACCTTGGTAAAAATATCCTAATAATTACTGAGTCACCTACGCAAAATTCCGACCAATTATATCAATGTAAGCTTCAGACAGCTCAAATAATAAACATGAAGCATTGCAAACTCTCAAGATACCTTTATCTGTCTGTTAATAGCAACGTAATCTACTAATCACCCTAATGACCAGTCAAAATGAAGCTATTATATTCATAAATGCCGTTAAAAGGGTCAAAAGTAATATGTCTTTTATAAGCATACAGGCTACAACTTATCTGAACCATAAACTCTATATCCTGCCTTGGATCTCTCGGTTGACATTCGACTGTCTGGAAGTACAACTATGACAATCGATTACCACTACGACCTGCAAATGAATCCAAAGATGGCCTCCTTACCATATCATGCTTGTGACTCTGTACCATACGTAATTGGACCATTAATTTAAAACCAGAAACAATGAAATACACACCATAAAACATCCAGAGGCTACCCAACAATAGAAATTGCCTCTATTTACACAACACTAGATATTGCCAAACACCACGCCCCTTTAGGTGAAAGCAAGGTCTTTAATTGCCTAACACTACATCCCTGTAAAATGCGAAACATCGGATATAGAGATATAAAAAAATAAATTCGCAAGTCTACATTACCTCTTGTTGAGGGTTATCGTGCCTCGATTTAATTAGACACTACTGATGTCGAGTGAGTCCTGTATAGGTTACCTGTTAACTCAACCTATTGTAGTCCAGCAAAGCGGCTATTCCATGCAATCTATGTAGGATATCTCTCAATTTCTTACAGTTATCTCAATTATGCGAATAAAAGCAAAGAAAGGAATTTTCTTGTAGGGCAACAGGTTGAATTTTAAACATCGCAAGTGACAAGTGACAGCATGATCGTACCTTGTTGCCAGACATCAATTGAACGTGATTCTTACAATTCTATCTACGGACCCCGAGCCTATGCAACCAACCACATATCAACGAATATCATGACGTTCGAAACTCTCCCAGCATGCGTATACTATTCCAGCCCAGGCCACTAACAGAGAAAATTATATCCTACATCCCCGTCTTCAATTATGCTGATAAACCAATAACTTAAGAAAATAAAAAAAAAAAGTTGTAAATTACAAATACGTTTTAATTTAAAATATGATACGGATTTGGTAACAAATACGTTTTAATTTAAAATATGATACGGATTTGGTAATTCAAAATGTTTGGTTATTGTACCGCGATTATTGTTTGAATTATGTCATTAATAATTTTTAAAAAAATATGTTAGGTCCATATGTTTTCATACTAAGAATCAATTTAAATTTTATTATTTGTTAATTTTTATTACATCTGACAACCCTGCTTATTTATATTTAACTACCGTTGTCTGGCTTCGACGATTTTACATTTTTCGGGTCTAAAGTAATAAAAAACACATTAATACTCTAACTATCCTTGTCAACCTTGAATGTGCGAAATGCCTATGCAATTCAAACTGATGTCGTAGATTATTTATTTCTTACACATTATTTATTTCGTACACATTTTTCATTTTTAAACAACTTCTTTCCTCGTGGACTATTTAAGTTGAAATTTGGTTACCAACTTTATTTTGACATCTTCCTTATATGTGCAAATTTTCATTTGAATCACTACAGTACTTCAAACAAAACAAAAATATTGCGTTTTAAAAATTTCCTTTACACTTTTTATACAAAAAATTAAACCTACGGTGCTCATCTTCGAACTCATCCAAGCCATTAGGAAAATCAAGGTAATCTCCAAATTTAGTGAAGATCGGTCAAGTATTTTTTGAGTTATCAGTTGGATATATATATATATATATATATATATATATATATATATATATATATATATATATATATATATATATACATATATATATATATATATATATATATATATATATATATATATATATATATATATATATATATATATATATATATATATAACATATAAAAATCAAAACTGACCCTGGATATGGGTTCTAGAGGTCCAAATTCGCGCTCATTTGAAGAAATTTTCCAAAAGTCTCACCATCGATATCTCTCTATTAGTGAATTTTCTTAATGAAAATTCACTAATATGAAGATACCATGAGAAATTTGCGTTTCAGAGTGGCTTCAACATATCAGGGGAAAAATCGTCAGCAGTAATTTTTATCAGATATAGAATTAAAGCCCTGAAATATAACAATCCAACACTAATCTTAGCTTAAAACATATATTTACAAAACACTGTCAAATATTAATAAATAAGTTCACAATGGAAAGAAACTTAGGAGCAGACCCTAAAATAGCGATAATGTGTTATCGGGCATATGTGTGTGTATGTGTGCGCGTGTTTGAGATGACCTCGGAAGCTTAAGTCCATTGGTCACAGACTTTTGAAGATTTTTGTTTGTTTTATTTCGCGGATACAATCATATGGATTTATTTTTGTGTCTTTTAATGTCTTTCAGTGAGCTTCCTATTTGACCATAGCTTTACAAATTGATAGTACTTAAATATAATGTAAATAAAAATAACATCTTTTGTTATTAACTATTAATTATGTGTATTAATATTATTAATATCTTATTAAGGAAGTGTTTTTTTAATTTCTTGAATTTTTCATCGTGTTTTTTTTATTTTCTTTTTTTGTATTTTTTTTGTTTGCATTTTTTGTATATCTTTTTTGTGTTTTTTTGGTTAGGGATCAAAACGAGGACACTGTCGCCTAGGGGCTCGTCATGGCTAACAGACAAACAAGGCTAAGCCACGGGCAGGTGGGGAAAACAATAGGACATACATTAGGATAGTTAAAATTAACTTACATAATTCTATATAGGCCATTGAGCACCTATATTCACATACATACATTACTATATAACTACAACTAATGTAACACGATGCCTGGTAGAAATTTACTATTTATAACTATTATTTACAGGGTTTGATTTTATAAATCTAAGTTTATATTTCTAAAAAATTTATACAAACCTATCTTGACTTCAATTTTATGGCTACTTAGAAGGTGTGTTAAATTCATAGGGTGTTTTGTGTATTTTTCCAACGTAAGCATGAGGTTGGTTCGCTGTGCAGAATACTTAGAGCATGAAAATATAACATGATTTAAGTCAGCAATATTGTTATAGTTGCAGTCACAATTAGGACTTTCAGTCACACCTATCTTATGCAGGTGTGCTGGAAATCTTCCATGATTAGACTTTAGTCTTGTTAATATAACGACGCAAGAAACCGCTATGTCCGCATTCTTTCTGAGGCAAAAAACTCGTTTAATAACCACATCAAAAACAAAGTCCTCTTAAGCTCCAACTGCGACAAACCCTTCTGGACTCTTGCTAAATCTATTGGGAATAATTTCTGCAAAAGCACGTTCCCACCTCTTGTCTCAGGGGATGAAATTGTTTCTACCGCCCTGGGCAAGGCTGAACTTTTTGCTTCGTTGTTCGCCGGCAATTCTACTCTCAACCCACCTCCAAATGTTCAACCACCAACAGTCCCCAACGTCGTGCATAAAATGACGGATATCATTTTCAAAACTAAAAAGGTACGAAATATGCTCTCTTTTCTTAATACCAGGAAAGCCTCTGGCCTTGACGAGATCCCAGCAATTGTTCTCAAAAAATGCGCACCAGCACTTGCTCCTGTCCTGACTCGTCTGTTTCAGATATCTTACAATAAAGGCATATACCCTAGTAACTGGAAAACTGCTCGAGTACAACCCAAGAAAGGATCCAAAGCGCTTCCTAGCAACTACAGGCCTATTTCTCTCCTTTCAGTCGTCTCTAAAATGATATAAACACCGAATTACTAAAATTTCTTGAAAAACACAGTCTAATCCACGACAGGCAGTATGGATTCCGTCAGCGCAGATCGACTGCCGACCTCCTTTCCTTTGTCACCCATTCTTGGAACAAGTCTATGGAACAACACGGTGAATCCCAGATTGTTGCTCTAGACATATCCAAAGCATTCGACCAGGTCTGGCACGCAGCGCTGCTTAATAAACTTGCGGTCTGTGGCCTACCACCAAAACTTTGTACCTGAAATTTCCTCTCCAACAGGAGCATATCTGTTGTTGTGGATGGACATTCCTCTAAACTGTATCCAATTAATGCAGGAGTTCCTCAAGGTTCTGCTTTAGCCCCTACTTCGTTTTTTCTCCACATCAATGACCTCTTCTCTAGCACATCCAACCCAGTTCACAGTTACGCGGACGACAGCACCCTCCACTCAAATATACAATATTCTAAGCCTGTCTCTTTAGCCCAATTAGATGAGGATCGCAGACTCATGGTGGGTTCTGTCTCCGTGAATCTCCACAAAATATTAGACTGGGGAGGTAGAAATCTTGTACAATTCAACCCCACCACTTTCTTTCTCACAAGAGATACACCAGCCCTAGACCCATCACAATGAACAACCAAGTTATTCAAAGTAATGAGTCATTTTCTCTTGTTGGCATTTCTGTGGATCGAAGTCTCAGTTGGCAGCAACATGTCACATCAATTGCAGAAGCGGCTGCTAAGAAATTACGTTTCCTCTTCCGGGCTTGCAAATACTTTTCACCAGCTTATCTCTATACCTTATATACTTCACAAATAAGGCCAAACCTTGAATATTGCTCCCACATCTGGGGTGCAGCTGCCGCTTCTACACTCGCTATCCTGGACTCGATTCAAAAGAGAGCTATACGTCTCATCGGTGACCCTACCCTTACCCAAAGGCTGCCATCCCTTGCCCACCGACGTGCCGTTGGTGACCTCTCTCTCTTTTATAGATATCTGCACGGGCACTGCTTAGAGGAGCTTTCCTCCATAGTTTCCCCACCTGCTGCCCCCAACAGATCTACCAGGAGAACAAAGCGAATGCACCCTTTTACTGTCAAGGTCACCAGACATAGAACATCTTGTTATGCCCGCTCTTTTGTCCCGAGGACTTCCAAGTTGTGGAATTCCTTGCCCGCACATGTTTTTCCTTCTCCTCCGAACCTCCAAACCTTCAAGTCCAGAATTAACAAGTTGCCTCTTTCCTCCTTATCAACACCCACGGTACGATAGTATTTAGGCTGTAAGCCCTCGTGGTGTGTTGTTGAAATTTATATATATATATATATATATATATATATATATATATATATATATATATATATATATATATATATATATATATATATATATATATATATATATATTATAGTGAATGAGCGGTTTCTGGGAATTTCTTTGACCAGATGTAAAGGAAGTTGTTCGTGTATAAGAGCATAGTGGTTTGAACTTGAGTTCACATAACGGTGCCATTCTATATCCTAGTATTTTAATTAATTGTTATTTAATTTCCGGTCGAAAGTCTGTATATGGGATTTTTCGGTTTTGTTGATCGCTTTCCAAAAATGCTGCTTGCTTGACTAGATCGTCTACTATTTCATTTCCTGATATTCCGGCGTGCCCTTTGACCCACAGATATACTATTTCAGTGTTTGCTTTTAACTGATACTCGTATTCCTTTATGCGAGATACAATAGCATTTTTAAAGTTATCTTGTTTCTGGTTCTTAATTGCCATAAGTGTTGACTTTGAATCACTTATTATAATACATTTTGTTATATTGTTCTTAGTGGTCCATTATAATGCCTGTTCTATTGCTGTTAGCTCAGCTGTATAAATTGAGGCATACTTGGACATTCTTATTTGTGTTTTCAATTCTAGCTCTGGAATATAAAAAGCGGCTCCCACATTCGTGTTGTATTTTGAGCCATCTGTATAAATTTGTACTGAGCATGAGTATTTATCTATAATATCGTAAAAAGTGTTCTGAATCATTCCTGTATAGTCTGAATAGGCTGGTATTATTACTCTATTGTATAAGAGCTTGATAGCTATAGTGGAATTGATTTGGGATCAAGGATAGAATGATATTTTCTTCGTATATAATTGTCATTTCGTACATCGACGTCAGTGGCGGGCTCTTTTTGTTCCTCCAGTATTTGTTGGTTATAGTCGCCACAAACAAATTATGTAATTGGCAGATTTTTTCTGGAGATCTTGCTCTAAGTTTTAATACGTAATCACCAGCTATTAGCTGAATTCGTAAATACAAAGGCGGTTCTTGTGCTTCCGCAAAGACAACCTGGTTTGGTGTAGACTGCATGGTCCCTATACAAACTCTCAGTACTTTGAGTTGAACTCTCTCCAGCTTAGTCAGATTCGACTTAGATGTAGACCCGTATGCGTATTACTTTAGATTTTGTATAAGAGCTTGATAGCTATAGTGGAATTGATTTGGGATCAAGGATAGAATGATATTTTCTTCGTATATAATTGTCATTTCGTACATCGATGTCAGTGGCGGGCTCTTTTTGTTCCTCCAATATTTGTTGGTTATAGTCGCCACAAACAAATTATGTAATTGACAGATTTTTTCTGGAGATCTTGCTCTAAGTTTTAATACGTAATCACCAGCTATTAGCTGAATTCGTAAATACAAAGGCGGTTCTTGTGCTTCCGCAAAGACAACCTGGTTTGGTGTAGACTGCATGGCCACTATACAAACTCTCAGTACTTTGAGTTGAACTCTCTCCAGCTTAGTCAGATTCGACTTAGATGTAGACCCGTATGCGATGCACCCATAATCAAGCATAGATCTAACATAAGATTTATAAAAAAGGAGTGAGACAGTTACATCTGCACCCCATTTATGACCTAAAACGGATCTTAGCGGATTTATGCCTCGCTCACATTTGGTTTTAACATAATTTACATGTTGGTTCCACAATAACTTCTTATCGAGTATAAGGCCCAGATATTTATATTCACTGACAATTTCGATTTTTATGTAATTTGATTCAATGTATTCTGGAGTTCTTGTTCTCTGTCTGGTGAACAACATGATTGTGTTTTTTTTTGTGTTTATTTGTAATTGCCTTTCCTCAGCCCAGTGTTTCAAAAGACGTATAATGTGTTTTATTTGCGTAATACAGGCTTCATATGTGTTTTGGATACTATACAGACATATATCATCGTCATACTGTATGCAATGCGTTTCTTCATCCATCATGTTATGCAATTGTCGGGTATAAACATTAAATAGTATAGGACTCAAAATAGAGCCCTGTGGAATGCCATACCTCATCAGCCTAGGTCCGTGTAAGATGTTATTTGCGTATTTTACGTATATACGTCTACAATCATAAAGGTTAACTATACTGAGAGCGATATTTTCAGGAACTTCAAGATCTTTGAGGCTTTGATATAAAAGAGTGAGATTGACCTCCTCATATGCTCCCTTGATATCCAAGAATAAACATATCAGGTATTTATTATCGGTCAGGGCTAACTGAATATCGGTGGTCAAGTGGCAAATGGAGTCAGTAGTATCTAATTCACGTATAAAACCGTATTGGCCGGGTGCTAACAAATTATTGTGCTCGAGATGCCATTCAAGTCTAATTTTTATTAGTCGCTCAAACGTTTTGGTGATGCATGACATTAACGATATTTGTCTATACGATGTTACCTGCTTGATATCTTGTCCCTGCTTATAAATAAGGCATATGACTATTTCTTTTAGTTCATCAATGCATTCGCCTTTTAATAGCTAGTTGTTAAAAAATCCCATAAAACATATTTTGCCAGTTTAGACATTTCCCTAAAAATTTTGTATGTCAATTTGTCTCTTCCTGGAGCGGTATTTGCAGTAGATTTTAACGCTAAGTTGAGCTCTTGTCTCGTAAAAACTTTTTCTAAATAGTCTAAGTTATTTATTTCTGTGTGCTTTATTGCTAACTCCAGGTGGTGTTAGCTCGTTTAAAAAGTGTTCTAGCAGTTCTTTCGTGGGACTTACATATTTTGTGATCTTATTTGAATTATTAAACCTTCGAATAAAATTCCAGATATCTGAAATGTGAGTATTTTTATTTAGGTTAGTTACATAAGTGCGCCATGTTTCTCGACTTTTTTGTTTGAATGTACGTTTAGCCTCTGCATCTATTTTTTTAAAGGCAAGATAATTGTCCCAATTTGAAACCGCTCTAAACTTTTTCAGTGCATTTTTTCGTTTATTATTTATTTCTGAGCATTCATTGTTCCACCACACTGGTCTTTTCGTTTTGATGCTGTTAGAATATTTTATTTGATTTATTGATTTTGCTGCACTTTTATTTATTGCTTCCAGAAAACATGAGAATTTTTTATGATGTTTATTTGAACATTGTTATCGGGCATATACTCATTCAATTATCGACTTTGGATCTATATTTTATGGATCAGCCGCTAACACTCATTTGCTAACTGTAGACCAGAGACAGTACAAGGCTTTACGATTTATCCAATGGAGGACTCAAATCCACCTCGCTCGAAACTCTGCTAGTAAATCAATGGAGAACAACCATCATGTACTAGAAAGCAATATCTAGCACGTAAATTCTATATTAAACACCGATTTCTCCATGATTATAGTTTTATCAATAAGTATGCAGATATTGTAATCGAAAGTCTTAACAATTTTTACAGAAGAAAGAATTTTCCCTTGTCGAGATCTCATTAGAAATTGAAAACAAATATCCAAGTCCAAGACAAAGTCAAATAGATGCCTTTTGTGTAAATTTGAGATGATTCTTTGAAATTTAAATATCATTTTGTCAACACTAACTGAAATCTCACACATAAATCAGATGATAATTAGAGGTGTCTTAAATAACAACCCTTAAGCCGTTTAACTTTTTACAGATTATTCTCAAATTAACGATAAAGTTGCTAATGCAGTATATAATAGTCCCAAAACATCCTCTCATATAAAACATCCTGATCATACAAAAATTTCACAGTAGAAGTACCTGCCATTAAAATGTCTGGACGCAGCAAGTGCGTTATGGTAGTTAATTTTTATTAAAATGTTTTTAATAGCAAATATGTGTGTCTTTTTAAGAAAGCAGACATCAAATTTGATTACCAGTATAACCTATATAGTATAAACAATGTGCCATGTTTTATCAAAATAACTTTATTTTGAAAATGTACAAAAATTTCAGAAAGTAAACTTAGGGTGTTCCCGAAAAAAACTAGTTTCTTGGTCAACCTTATAGGTTAATGGCAAATTGAGCTATTCAAATTTGAAGCATTTAATGGAAATTCGCTACCATAACGCACTTGCTGCGTCCCGAATTGCTTTTTTTACAAACATGCATTATATTTGGATGGAAAATGCAATAACATAAGGCGTGTACGATTAAAAAAAATTGTATCACCAACATCTTATGGGCCACCTGTGATTGTAGAAGTATTTTTTTAAATGTAGCTCAAGACACCCTACAACTAATGTATAGAATGTTTTTCGTATCTTGTATAATAACGGAT
Source organism: Tillus elongatus (assembly GCA_964006375.1). Classification (NCBI taxonomy): domain Eukaryota; kingdom Metazoa; phylum Arthropoda; class Insecta; order Coleoptera; family Cleridae; genus Tillus; species Tillus elongatus. The sequence goes on from OZ023263.1 coordinate 134,377,383, forward strand.
GTATTGAGCTTTATTGATTTTTTACGAAAATTTGACAAAAATTATATACCAATAAACGATAAACTATAGCTAAGACTACTGCCAAAGCATCAAAGAAAGGTTTGCCCTGACTTTGTTATTTCCGAAGGTATAATTTTTTTTCGAAAGAAAAGACAAAAATTTCCAGGAAAACCTGTGCCGATTTTCTAGCTAAGGAACTTATCTAAGCCACTTATAAAAGCAAGGTATTCACCAAATTTAATCAAAATTGGCCCATTATTTTTTGAGTTATCGGTGTGATACATACATACATACATACACACACACACACACACACACATATATATATATATATATATATATATATATATATATATATATATATATATATATATATATATATATATATATATATACCCGGTCATTGATGGTCGATGGTAGGTTAGACTTTTATTGGAAAAGCCTGGTATTTAACAGTTACCTCAATAAATTCGTTTCTTGTTATACAGGGCGGTTTAAAATTGATTATTTTAACGTGACACACAAAAAAGGCCAAAACTTTATTTGTTTCAATAGGACACCCAGTATATTAGTTAAAATTCTGAAAGGCAATTAAATTTCCTCCAAGTTTATGTACCATAGTGGTATACCTAACTCGTCAAGTTTTCGAAATAATCGCAATTACTAAATAAAAGCCTGGACGCAGCAAGTGCGGTATGGTAGTGAATTTTAATAGAAATGGCACAAAATATTTTATTATGACTTTTTTTCTTGTAACATATAAATCTAAATTTTGGTACATGGTTTCTTTTTTATATCGTAAACCTACCTAGCAAATTTGGTTATCATAGCTTTTTTATTTTTTGAGATAAAAATTTTTTTCGAATGAAAACTCAACATTTTCCCGGAAAACCTCGTCAGATTTTCCTGACTAACGAACTTATCCAAGCCATTTACAAAAGGAAGGTACGTGCAAAATTTTATAAAAATTGGCCTATTATTTTTTGAGTTACCGGTGTAATATATATATATATATATATATATATATATATATATATATATATATATATATATATATATATATATATATATATATATATATATATATATATATATATATATATATATAACATATAAAAATTGAAAGTGACCCCGGATATGGGTTCTAGGGGTCCTAGTTCGCGCTCATTTGCAAAAAATTTTTCAAAATTTAAAAGTCGCGATCTCCCCATTAGTGAATTTTTCTACGAAAATTCACTAAAAACACGTGATTTTCACATAATCTGTATTAGTTGGTCATGGAACGCCAAGTGATTTGACAATTGCTTAATTGTTTACTGTGTTTGACAGACGCCGAAATTTTAAAATTCATTTGCTACTTTCCACTTAGTATTTATTTGAAAACAAGTTAAGATGGAGCGAAATAATTACTCAAATGAAGTTTTGATGACACTACTTATTCTTCATGGACAAGGTAACAAAATTGTAGCAAGAACATGTGGGAAATTCAATGAAAGGTATCCTAAGTTGCAACCAATTAACGAAAGAAAGTTTATGCGAATACAAGATAAATTTATCAATGATGGTTCAAAAGTTAGGGCAACTCCAAGGTTGTCAAGGCCTGTAGCGTCGAATGAAGAAAATATAGTGAACGTTTTAGCCTATTGCCACGCATATCCACAAACTTTCATTCAAAGTGCAGCATATGGTTTAGGCGTAACTTATTATGCGGTGCGAAAGATTCTGGCCAATCACAACATGCATCATTTTAAATTTATAACACTTCAACAACTGAAACCAGATGATTACCAACGTCGCATTCAACAGACCCTCCTAATACGCATTCAAGCGGATCCTAACTTTTTAAGAAAAATAATATGGACAGGCGAAGAAGAAGAATATTGAAAAAGACCCCGAATATGTGTTCTAGGGGGCCCAATTAACGCTCATTTAAAGAAATTTTTACAAAATTCTCAAGTCGGGATCTCCTCAAGAGGGAATTTTTTAAAGAAAATTCACTAAAACTGACAATAAACCCGGATATGGAATCTAGGGGACCTAGTTTGTGCTCATTTGAAGCAATCTTTTTAAAGTTCTAAAGTTGCGGTCTCCTTATTAACGAAAATTAGCTAAAAATTATAGACTGTTAAATTACAAACTTAACTAAGCCTACAGTCAAAGCATCAACTTAACAAAACCTACAGCCAAAGCATCAGAGAAAGTCTATTTGAAATGAATTTTCTGTAAATATTTTAGTACAATGAGAGTCGATGCTGAAACCTAAGGGTTTGTAGAACACTCTTCTTGCGACATTTTCTTTACACAATCCGCATTTGTTTCTGGTTGTATGCCTAAATGTTGCGAATTTTGACATTCCAAATCGCGACTTTGACATTTTGAGAAAAACCCCAATTTTTTTCTTTATATGCTTATAACTTTTTTGTATTTTAACTTACAGACCTAGGTTTTGGTACATGGGTCACTATTTATAATGCAAGCATGCGTACCAAATATATATATATATATATATATATATATATATATATATATATATATATATATATATATATATATATATATATACAAGCTGAGTTTTACACAGCTCCACGTTTAGGCGATAATTGATATGATTATACTTATTTATATTGTAAATGATTTTTTTTTTGTATATTGATTTTATATCGTAAAAGATCACCCGATATATATAGATTTTATTTTAACAGGTATAATTTATGATGATTTTACCTTTATATATATTGTATTTTAAATTGGATTTTTTTATAGACAGTTTACACACAATGTTTATGTATAAATTATGCAAATTTTATCTTTCTTTTTTCTGTGTTTTCGGGGTGTTTGTTTAATAAATGTGTATGACTGTGGTCTTATAATTATTTAGTCCCTATATATATATATATATATATATATATATATATATATATATATATATATATATATATATATATATATATATATATACTTACCTTTCGTTGACTCTACCAAATAAATTTATCTTTATCTTTCTAGTTGCCCTGGCTCTGCTCCGACTCTATCCCAGTAGTCGTTCCAATTTGGAGAAAATAGACTGCTATATGCAATTAAAAATCTTAATTGTTTCTGAATATACAAAAAAATACGTCCTTTTAAACTCGTAACAATATTTTTTTATTTTATAAAATTTTTAGAATGTTATCTTAAAACGGATGCTCTAATATACTAAATTTAAAAACACATTTTACTATAAATTACGTGACAGGATTTTTATAGTATCAAGGTTTACAAAATTGATGAATATGGTTTTTTGACTTCACATTTGAGACACTTCGCGCCCTCTATGATTCCGCTTTTCAACTATCGTGGGAATATTAGTTGTATTTCTGTTTATAAATTAAATTCTGCTTTTCCTACAAATACATTAATAGCTAGACAAACGGTTGACAGACATCTTTATAATTAAAAATTCTTTCCTTCGGGTTTGATTTGAACAAATTAAATGGATTTTTCGATACCTTGTTTCCTTTGACTGGTTTTATATGTAAGTCTTGACGTGATTTACCGTTATATTCTTATTTTCTGGATGATTTTCTTTCTCTGGAACGTTTAATCTATTTCTTCTGTTAATTACAGGAACAAAATGGCTATTGTTTTCACACAAAAATGGTTTAAAATATTGAAATTCTTTCTGGAAGGGAATATGACGCTCGCTTCTCGCGTCCTAACAAACAACAACTTCTTATTTCAAGCGGAAATCAGATATCGTCGAAAATTAATCTTGAACTCCCTTTCCTGTTTTTCCACAGTAAGCTTTCTTAAAAATTATTATCTTATCTTTTGACAGGTATGTATATTTTAAAAGCCCGCTAAGTCCAAATCTTATAAAATTAATTAAATGCCTAATATTAGAATGATATTTGCATAACCTCACTAATTCTAGATATGACAATCATACTAAATTTAAAACGAAAACACTTTTAAATGTTATAATCTTGATTTCAAGTCTTTTAACATAAACGCTTTTGTCTTTGATAAAACTCAGTCCATTTGGTTTTTTAAAAACACACATTCTTATATAGTATACGGAGTGTTTTCAAAACATCTTATTCTAAATTATATGTAAGTAAATATCTTTTTTGGGCATAATTCTTTGGTTTTAATGACATGTTTAAAAGCTTAAGCTACACATATACATTAGGATATGTGGCTTAATTAAACTCTTTACTGAGATAATCCAAAATTGTTAGGGTTATAAATTTTAAAAATTGTTATTATTCATCAATTTAATCAACCATTGCTTTTATAGCTATCATTGCTTACCTAACCAGCACTGACTAACAATAATAAAAAACATGTTTGGTTATTAATGTGTTTTTATTTATGTTTTAGTGTGGAGAAAATGTCGAGTGATATGAATATGGACACAATTTTTTTTAAACATATACATCACGTGTAAACTGTAAGTATTATATATATATATATATATATATATATATATATATATATATATATATATATATATATATATATATATATATATATATATATATATATATATATATATAATATAATATAAAAGTAGATATATCAAGATTATTACTGGAAACACATACTAGTTTTACTCTTATTTGAGCTGATCAGTGTGTTATACCAGCAATAATCAAAACATATCTAAATTAATTGGCTTAACGAAGCCAAAATCTGAACGAAACATGAGACGTACAAGCTATACTGACAATCTAGAACCCAACAAGGAACTTTTTCTGTAAGATTACTCCGGTACAAATTCTGTACGTCAGGTGCCGCCGTACAACCACAAATGTTCTTACGAACCACCATTTCCAGGGCCCCTTCTAACTAAACGCCCTTTTGAAGTGATACACATTGACACCTTTAGTTTAGATCATTGCAAATTCCTGACTATCATAGATTCACTCTCCAAATATGCGCAGGCATATTACATAACTGATGGGTACGCAATAACTGTGTTAAATAAACTTCGACACTATTTTTCCCATCATAATCATCCCCTAAAAATAGTAGCCTACGCTGGCAAAGAATTTTAGAATACCACCCTTAAAGAATACTGTAATTTATTTATCTTCACATAACAACCCCCCAAAATCCTAACTCAAATTCACCAATAGAGCGACTGCACTAAACTCTTGTAGGAAAATTGCGAAATCTTAAATTACAAAACCCACAAGAGAGGCCTGCAACACTACTGATAACAGCAACCCTAATTTACAACTAGTCTATTCATTCGACAACTGGTTATTCACCTTTTATATTACTATACGGCCCCTACGACGACTTCCCAGCAGTTACACTTGAAACTACCCTCTACAAGGAATACAATAACAATAGGCTCAAAGAAATAATGTCTTTCTTCGACAGTGTATATCAAAAATAAAAAGTAAGTGGAGAAAAAAAATTCTAAAACAAATTCGTACAGACAAACGACACCATATTTACAAGAAACAACACAACTAGCTATTAGACTAACAAAAGTAAGAAAAACAAATCCTCTTTATAAATTACGATCACATCCTAAACAAAAAGAAAATATTGTTACATTTTCTAAACCAAAAACAAAGGCTCACGTTTCTAACATAACAAGAGTAAGAAAGATTTTTTTCGTTACAAGACAAAACTACTACTACTACAAAGAACGATGACCCTCAACCTAGTTCATCCACTTCAAGTAACATCGATAAAAGCAACGGATGGTTTAAACAATATTTAGGCATAGCTAAAATACTCAATATTATCATAAATATTATTTTTATTTTAATATTACCAATATAGAAATTAATTATTAAAAAATTCTAAATTTTTAAACACTGGACAAATGTCTGCAACTAACGAACGATATTTACTAATTTTAGATGATCATTTGTCACGATTAAATAATAAACTACAAAAACTATCAATGCACAGAACTAAACGCGAATTAAGTAACTAGCGCTTCGTTGAAGTTTAAAAAACATTAATGATTAACTTCAAAAACTTTACACTTATAAAACTGTTACTTAATATTTTTATGTAACTTGTTATATTGTATCGCCCTGGTATATGAAATTATAATTATCCTAACTACGATGTTTACTGTACTAAAACTAAAGCTAGACTAACTTCTAATAACAAAAAATTAATAGCATTCATGTTCCTCCACCTCTTCCACTTTTAAGGAATGGTTCTCGTGTGAACCACTGGTCAGCATTTTCTTCTGTACTATAGACTGGCCTGGCGTTGTGTTGACAGAAATTCGATACCCCCGGGAAGCTACAATTAACTGCATTCTCTTAATGAATTAGCATTACATAAACCTTGATAATTACTATGAGGATCATATAACTTCTCCCTCATAAAGATGAAACATGTAATGGAATGCAATATTTAAATCACAATCTCGTCGTTTTGTAGATTATGGTCCCCTTGAATTGATGAGTTTGTTCGTTTCCTTAACACCTCTTTAAATTTTAGATTATACACAAAATAACAAATTAACATGAAAATCACAACATATAACATTATTGTCCAAACACTTATTTAATTGTAATATCTTCAAGATTTTCACGTTGCTTTTTGAAAGAACTATGAATATTATTAAGTTCATTTAAATTGATTGAATCCAATTTTATAGAGTATATATGGTAATCCGGTCTGTGGTTTTAAAGTTTGTATTAATTTTCGGGAGTTCTATTAGTTCAAACCGATTCTTCAGTTCTTGGTTCTAATCACTTGATCGCCTATTTGTATCTCGCACTCTGGTTGTAGTTCAATGAGGTATGTTCCTAGTAGTCCAATGTTGTACTGTTGATTGGCACACTTTTTGACTGCTACAATTTCTTTTGGGGCGACTAGCATCCATTTGTTGTTTTCTAATTTTTGTAATTTTGTATTTTGGATATTTGCAGGGATCGGTTCACAATTAATATCTGTGCCAATGTATTTCAATAATTGTGCTTCGCATGGTAGTGGATTGTTTATTTGAATGACGTCTGTTTCTTGACATAGATAATCGTTTATCGTTATTTCTTTACACATCCTTCCAAAAAATACATAGTTGTGCTCATTTAAATGGAGGTACTTAGTCTGAGGAATTATAACCGAGAATTGATTTTTTACAGTAACAGGTAATGGGTATAGGTGTTAATAATTGTAACTTTCGATTACGACAATTGGTATTTCTATAATAAATACTATTTGATTTGGTTTGGAATAACTTTTGATTGTCATTACTTTTTCAAAAAGCAGAACATTCCCCAATTCCGAACGAAAGGGCAATTTTACATTAGTAAGTTGATCTTGTATAAATCGTGTTTCATGAATTAAATCGGCTTGTTCTATCATCGAATTATGAAAGGTATTTAATTTTGCAAATGAAATGGCAACTTCGATTGTTTCGCAAACACCGTAAATTATTTGGTAAGAAAACTGGATTTGTGTCAAAAGCATGTGTACCAAGAAATAATTATTGTCGTATACTTTCAACTCAATCGTTTTGATTGCACTTTCGACTTGTAAAATCCGTGACATTAAAACCAATTCATTATGTGCTAGTGTTTTTGTAACCTTCTAAAATTTATTGATATATTTTTCTAATAGAGTGATTTGTTCTTTCGTTAGAATTTTTACCTTAATCTGATTTTTTGATAAAAGAAAAATTGATTCATCATACCTTTGTGCATCATTTTGGTCCAAGTTGCCTGTGGTACTTTAAATTATCGAACCCATTCCATCTATAAGACCACTTTTTTGTCTCTTTATATCGGGATTAATCTGATTGATTTGACTCACAATCTTATTTTCTAATGAAATTATTAAATTATAAGTGTTAAAATATGCCTGGTTATGTGTGATGGAACTTTTATTGCCAACGTCAGTCTGTTAAATTTTTGCTGTAGTGTTTTGAACTCACTTATTACAGAGCTCACATCAAATATTTGAACCAGTATCCAACGATATTTTGGGCAGATCCCAGTTTAAATGGAAGTATACCTGGATGTTGGTTTAATTGGTGGAATTTAGGGATTGTGGTGTCTCCAAATGTACCCCATCTGTAACAACAGAGGTGGGTTTTAATTCTTTCAAATGAATTATCTGTATATGATTTTTGCTATCTCTAATCCTTGCCTTGTTATGTTCCAATGATTCGAGAATCGTGAATCGGAGAACTTATAATCTTTTTTATTTCTTTTCTCTAATGTCCTGTAAACAATTTGACGTAATTTAAAATTAAGAGTTTCTGAACTTAATTGATTTCGTTTACCTATGACCTTTTCTTTGTCAGATTGGATTTTTTGTTTAATATTCTTATAAAGATTTTCATTTTTATTTCTGTGACTGACCACATAGTCGTAAAAATTAATTTTCATTAATTAAGTTTGAAGGATCTCTCTCTCTTGTATGACCCAATGTTAGTTCCGGGAGTGTGTATTTGGTAGTGCTGTGAATTACATTATTATAAGCTATTATTGCATAGTTTATTAGTATTTTAGGATCTTTTTCTTTATGTGTTTGATGCAAAATACGTAGGTGTTCAACTAGCGTCGAGTCAAACCTTTCTATTAGACCATTAGATTCGTGATGTTAGGGGTTGAAAATGGATATTTATTTTATGTAACTTTAGTAGTTCTTGTACTGTTCTATTTCGGTACTCCAACCTGGAATCTGAGACAATACTTATGGGTATCCCGTAGAAAGAAAAGTAGGTGATTAAAGCGTTATATATCTTTCACTACAGCATTTCTTCCCGAAATAGGAATTGCATTAGCTAATTTAGTAAAAGCATCTATAACTGTTAAAAATTGGTGGTTGTCGAAGTGAAATAGATCTATATGTACGAAGTTAAAAGGTTTGCTTATCGTTTCTGTTGAAACTAATGGTATATCCGGGGGTTTCCTATTATGTTTTCTTACATTACATATTTGGCAGTTATTTATATAATTCGTAACGTCTTGTTTCATCGTGGACCGATAATAGTTTCTTTTTGAACGGTCCACTGTTTCGTTTATCCCCCGATGGGTTGTTTTCCCTTCGTGTTGGTACTTTACCATTAATAATTGTTCCTCTGTTTCTTTAACAAGTTTACTAATTTAGTACACCTGATTAATTTTGATTTGCTGGGCCTAAATTGTCATATATCAATTTTATTAAAATATCTATACATTTCCTCGTTGTGAAAAAATATATGAAATGTTTTATTTTCGCTGGTATAATATTTTAAAAATTTAATAATGTGGTCTGTATTAACTTTAGGTATTTTTAAGTGTAATATTTTATAATTGTAGAACTTTTCAGTTTTTACGTCAATTCTGTCATGTGGATTATTGGTAATAATGATTTGATTGGGTTTATTGTTAATTATTTCAGCTAATATAGGAATACCAGAATTTGTGTTATCATCTCCGTTTATCGAGTGGGAAGTTTCCTGAAAATCGTTGAGGTTTTCATCGTAATTTGTGTCATTCGATTGTGTCGTAGGGGGTTTAATTTGTATGTCTTGTAAAATATTTGATTTGGGTGTATTATGGGGGTTTGTATGATTTGCAGTATTTGAAGGACCGGGATATTGTAAGATGAATTAATTAATACACTTTTGCAAATTTCGAATGATTTTTTAAAATCTGGTGTATGTTCAACTTTTCGGTTCTTCTTTAAACATTCGGTCATTGGTTTTATAATTTCTATACATTTTTCACGTGAGTTAGTTATTTCGTTGGTTGCAAAGTAATTTTGAGTATTTACTAAACCTTCTGGCATTTCTGTTTTGTTTTTGAAATTTTTATATTTAAGGTTACCCATACATTCTTTCTGTGTCACAGGTATTTTAACTACCTGATGTGTACGTGCTAGAATCCTTATTTTCTGTTTTATATTATTTTTAAACAGATTTGTGTGTACTGGTTCTTCTGGGTTATACTGTATAGGGATGGTAGCAAACGGTGTAGTTATTAATTTTATTTTTAAATTAATGTTAGCATTTAAATGTCTCAATAAACCGGCTCCTATTAGTCATTGTGTTTAGTCATTTTTATTATAATATATATATATATATATATATATATATATATATATATATATATATATATATATATATATATGTCAGTTAGATACTGCCATTTAGATCCTGTTTAAAATTTTAAAATGTTGTATTTAATAAGGAATGGTTAGAATAGATTTTTATCCAAAGAGAATATTGATATGGTTGGGAGCTGTAATGAATGTAGGCAATGATTGAAACATTAGATGGGAGAAAAATGTAATTAAATTTCCGTACGTCAAAATCTGAAGTTAATAACTTTTGGAAAGCATACGTCACACACATTTGGGCCAAAACTATTTGAATTATGTCAAATAATATATGTACAAGTCTCTGACTTCTTTATATGGACATAATGTATTATTATAAACCAATAAAGCATAATCATAATCATATATATATATATATATATATATATATATATATATATATATATATATATATATATATATATATATATATATATATATATATATATATATATATATATAATATATATATATATATATAATCTATTTACTTGATTAATTACGAAACTTCATTCACAATATATAAATAAAATTATTTGTTTTTTGTTTCTTACTTACATTAGAACTACGAGGATGGCTTTCATGGTTTTCGTTCAACTGGATGAGCGATGTGTGGTCCCTCCTTGGAAAACCTGTGGTGAGTTATGTCTGTCTCTCCTTGGAAAACCTGTGGTGAGCTATGTGTGCTCTCCTTGGAAAACCTGTGATGAGCGATGTGTCTCTTCTTCTGAAAGCTTGGGATGAGCGATGTCTGTCTCTTGTGAAAATTTGGAAGAGCGATGCTTATCTCTGCCTTAACTTTAACGTTAACTAGGGACAGTAACCATAATATACCTTTCAGCAATGTTAGTCTTCCAGGTATTTGAAAAAATTCGAATATTCAATAAACAGTAAAGACTGACCAGTTTTTCGGCGATTTTTGTCCAAAAAGCTGATTGAATATCCTACCGACTGCGCCAATTAAGTAACTAAGCCCTTCGTTGAAGTTTTAAAAAGACTTTAATGATTAACTACAAAAACTTTACACTTAAAAAACAGTTACTTAATATTTTTATGTAACTTATTATATTGTATCACCATGGTATATGAAATTATAATTATCCTAACTACGATGTTTACTGTACTAAAAATAAAACTAGACTAACTTCTAATAACAAAAATGTATAGCATTTATGTTCCTCCACCTCTCCACTTTTAAGGAATGGTTCTCGTGTGAACCACTGGTCAGCATTTTCTTCTGTACTATAGAGTGGCCTGGTGTTGCGTTGACAGAAATTCGATACTCTGGGGAAGCTACAATTAACTGCATTCTGTTAATGAATTAGCATTACATAAACCTTGATAATTACTAGAATACAACGGTGTTAATATGAGGATCATATAACTTGCGTATTAATAAACCGAGCAGGCTCTTTAAATAATACAGCCTGGAAGCATCAAGTGCGTTATGGTAGTGAATTTTCATAGAAATGATCTGGCACAAAATATTTTATTATAACTTTTTTTTCTTGTTACTTAGAAATATAAATTTTGGTGTATAGTTTACTTTTAATATCGTAAACGTACCTACCAAGTTTGGTTATCATAGCTTTATTTTTTTGAGATAAATTTTTTTCTCGAATGAAAACTCTAAATTTTCCCGGAAAACCTCGTCCGATTTTCCTTACTAATGAACTTATCCAAGCCATTTATAAAGAGAAGGCACATGCCAAAGTTTATCAAAATCGGCCCATTATTTTTTGAGTTATCGGTGTGATATATATATATATATATATATATATATATATATATATATATATATATATATATATATATATATATATATATATATATATATATATATATATATATATATATATATATATATAAACATATAAAAATTGAAACTGACCCCATATATGGGTTCTAGGGGTCCTAGTTCGCGCTAATTTGCAAAAAAGATTTCAAATTCAAAAGTCGGGATCTTCCCATTAGTGAATATTTTCTACGAAAATTCACTAAAACGATAACAGGGAATCTCGACAAAGAAGACTTAAAAGAAATCAATAAAAATTTAGTTAACCTTTTCCAAAATGAAGAAGATATAATTACCCAAATTTATAATTTAAATTCATTTGCTAATATAATTACACAAAGGTACGAAAAGGAAGAAAAAAATATTCATCAAAATCTAGATTATATTAATCACACTTTTTCCACCTTAGATAGCAAAAGAGAATTGTCAAGTAAAATTCATTTTCAAATTAACGTGGCTGTTAAATTGTTCCATAATATAGAGATAATTCAAAGAACTATTTCTTTAAGTTTTAACGAAATTACTAATATAGAGCTCTTTACCACTAGTGATCTGCTAAATATTATTGATCACTTAAAGTTAAATCATGACAGACGTTAATTGATCGACTTTGTCAATAATCATGTTTTTAAAGTGGTAGAATTTACCAAATTTCATATATAATCGGCTAAGGATAAGATTGTATGCCTTTTAAAAGTTCCTATCCTACATCTAAATCCTGGCTATTATTTTCGTGTTTATCCCATACCACAAAATTATATTCTCTTGGTACCACCCAGCTCATACTATTTAGAAACATCCTCTTCAAACTTATGGACCCAAGAGAGGTGCCCCTGTATAGAAGACGTGGTTTTATGCGATAATCGCCCACGTGAAGTACATTGTCAAGCTTGACACCTTACAAAATTGCACTTCTGCCAAAGTAATGAACCCCTACGAAATATCAACTCAGCTGCAGAATGGTCAGATCCTAATATCCACTAGCTCAGCAAGCACTATTGTCGAAAATTGCGAAACGTCGTTAGAACGAAAAATCTTCCAGCGAAACGGTCTAGTGACATCCCTCAATTCCTGCAAAGTCAAGATAAATGAGGAAATGTATGAAGACGTTGCTACCAGTTTGACGCTACAACCAATAGAAGTCGAATAATTGCAACCGACACCTCAATATCATATCCATTTTAAGCCAATTCATTTGAAAGAAAACAAGAAGATAAAAGAAGCATTGTCTCAAATACAACAGCATCCATTTCATCTCCGACCGTCCATGCAGTATTCCCACTTAGGCATTACCATTGGTATAACCATCGTTGTTACCATTGTACTTCTGTTTCTTTTAAGAAAAAAAATCAGAGCATCCTATACAAATCCAACAGGAAAGCCCAAACCGGAGAAGTGTCCCAACACGAGGACGAGTTAAAGATTTAAGGGTGTAGGAGTTACATCCCTGTATATTTTCAACATCATTCAAAATGCGACGAACCTGGAAACCATCCATCATTAAGTTTAGTGACTTGTGCAAGAGTGCTGATTAAGACGTTTGAAGTTATGTTAGTTCTCTAGAATATTATTTCATTCAATCGCTGTAACTTTAACTGTTCACATGTTGTTTTGAAACACATATGTTTATAATAGATTTTAGACGGTAATAATTGTACTTAAATACATTAATTAATTTTTTCGGAGAATCGCTTACGAAAAACGTAATTATATATATATATATATATATATATATATATATATATATATATATATATATATATATATATATATATATATATATATATATATATATATATATATATATATATTATAATGATTATACTTTACTTTATTGACCTTTATTTTATATAATTTTTAAATATATTTTATTAGTATAGTTTTAATTTTAAAAGTAAAAGAACACCCAATATATTATATGGGTAGAATTTATGATGATTTTAGCTTTATATATTGTATTTTAAATATTAGATTTTAATATAGACAGTTTACACACAAGGTTTATATATAAATATGTAAATTTTATCTATGTATTTATGATTTTTGGCGTGCTTATTTAAGAAATGTTTATGATTGTGGTTTTATAATTATTTAATCCATACACATATATCTTAAATAATAAAATGATTTCAGTGTAGTGTTGGTTGCATACCCTCTATTATTATCGTCATTCAATTGTTAGTCAATAGCAAATGATATATATCTAGACTCCTTGCCTTTACTTTAAACTCTACCAAATAAATGTACCTTGTTATTTTTATCGATCGAAGTTTTGTCTTATTGACATTTATTTTCAAACCCATTTCCCTTCCTGTCGTCTTTACACTATCCAACAACTCTTGAAGGCCCCGGACACTATCGCACAAGATCACCGTATCGTCGGCATATCGAATGTTCCTAATCAGTTCACCGTTAATCTTCACTCCAAGGTCTTTATCTTGCAAAGCCTTCTTAAAGATTATATCTGAGTAGATGTTGAACAATAGCGGGGAGAGAATGCATCCCTATCTGACGCCTGGTTGAATGCGACATTCATCGGTTAGTCTTCCATTGATTCGGACCACTGCTTTCTGCTTCCAATATAAGTTCTCTATAATTTTCAGATATCTATCATCGATTCCCAAAGTTCTTAGTATGTTTAAAAGTTTTCATGCTGAACCCTGTCGAAGGCTTTTTCATAGTATATGAAACATACATAAATATCCTTGCGTTGGTCCAGACACATTTGAAGAAGTATATTTAGGGTAAAAAGTGCTTCCCGGGTGCCAAGTGCCTTCCTCAATCCAAACTGCGTCTCATCGAGGTCCCCTGCGCATCGACTTTTCATCATTCCATGTATTATGCGAAGAAACACCTTTAATGTATGACTCATCAGGCTAATTAATCTATATTCGTCGCACTTCATTGCTCGCTGTTTTTTCGGAAGTGCTATAAAAACAGACCTCAACCATTCTTCGGGTATTTCACCTGTAGTATATATATATATATATATATATATATATATATATATATATATATATATATATATATATATATATATTGTTAAAAAACTTAACGAGAGCACTGATGTGATCTTCGTGGATCATCTGTAAGAGCTCTGCTGGGATGTTATCTGGACCAGTTACGTTCTTGGTTTTGGCTCATTTTATGGCATGGAGAACTTCGAATTTTAAAATTTCTGGCCCTTCCTCTTGATTTGCATTACACTGCATGTTTGGCCTGTCGTCTTTAAACAATTCAGTCACATATTTACTCCACACTTCAAGAATTTATTTTTCATCAATAATAGCTTTTCCCGTGCTATCCACTAGTATGTTAGTAGGTTTCTTGTTATACAAGCCTGCAAGCTCCCAGACTTTCATGTACATGTTAAACGTGTCATGCTTCCTTTCAAACTCTTCCATTTCCCTACATCTATCAGTCATCCATCTCTCCTTAGCTGTCCGTATTTTTTGTTTTATTTATCTTTGTTTTTTTTTTCTCTATTCTTCTGGTTTGCCCTTGCACTGTCTTTTTTGTTCCATAAGATCCAGTATTTCTTCCGTCATCCATTGTTGTTTCTTGTGTCTGGTTGTTACTTTATGTTCTTCTAATATCTTGGTCATATGTTCACGAAATAATTTCCATGTTTCCTCGACACCTTCGGTTGTTCTCATTTCTTTCATGTAATCGTTTACAGCTTCTTCAATTTTACTTTTGTTGACGTCTGGAATCGTGAGATTCCTTTGCTGGTGTTTCTCTTCTATTTGTTTTAGCTTGACTCTTACGTCTGCGACTAAAGGGTTTTGGTCAGACCCAATATCCACTCCAGGATACGTTGTAACTGTGGTGATGAAGTTCCTAAATCTTTTGTTGGTAAGAATAAAATCAAAATCGGTTCATTATTTTTTGAGTTATTGTGGTTTCTCGTAGTCGTCTTGCCAATCTTTTAAGAACTTTTTTTAAATGACTCCAGTCTTCCAGGATATGATAACGTATATTCCCTTTAGGAAAGGACTGCATTTTGCAGGTTTCAAAATACACACCTAGCATATATCATAAGCTTCTTCATGAGAAAAATAAGGCATTATGAAAAAGTGACTTTTCAAATGTACATATTTATTTTGCCAACAAATCTAAAATAAATAGTAACAGAACAGAAATATAATTTCGAAAGATAACTTCACTGTTGAAACATATCCGAGGAAAATAACTTTACCAGTTTGACGTACTCTCAATGTTACAGCTAATCTACATAAAACTATCAGAGACATTTTAAGAGATCTGGAATAAAGTTCCACTACTAAAAAGGCTGAATTTGTGTATAATAAATGATGGGGAATATTTTGAGTAACTAAAATTACTAAGTAAATTTATATTATGAGTAACATAAGTTTAACTATGTTTCATTATTTATGTTAAAAATTATTCTCATTAGTTGTTTTAGTTAATATTCTTTTCATATGCCTTTTCTAACGAGGGAAAATTTGTTAAGTTTCGTTGGGGGTAAAGGGCGTACTAGAAAAGTGAAAGAAAAAATCCCCACTGGTTACATGTTTTTGTAAAGATATATTTGGACAGAAAAAAGATATTGATGTCGGGTTTACACTGATCTGTTTTTTCAATGTAATATTTTTAACAAACAACACGATTGGCAAAATATACGCAGCGCCCTCTAGCATTCAAAATATTTATTATATTGGTTCAAATTTATAAATATCCTATTGGCTTAGAAGATCTCTTTGGACCAAGACCAAGTTTGAAAAATTCGGTTAAGCAGAAACGGCCTTAGAAGCGTTTTTTTAAAACAATATTCCCACTCTCCCCACCTCTTCTTTGGCAAGATAGAATAAAATTCTTTCCAGAAAAAATATTTACATTTTTAGAAGATTCTTATTTTTTGCATTTTCAGTAGACCTTAATGGAGAATTTTTTGCAAAAATCGATTTTTTGATTTTTGATTTCAGTTACGCCTTCTGGCGGTCGACCTATAACCCTGAAAATAATTTTCAGGCTTTTTACGTGGCCACTTTCGTTATTACATTTTTATACGGTTTCCAAAATGCAGCCGGTCGCCACCCTTAATGAATCACCCAGTATATATAAATATGTTACTTTTAATTTATTTCAATTAAATCCTTTTAATAAAAAAAGTTCAAGATTCAAGTGGTTGGACAAATTTTTCTGAGGTTTTAACTATTATTTTATTAACAATTGCGTTGCAATGAAAAACAGGTATTCCTTACATTGTTTTAGCACAGTCGTGACAAACTTAAATAAAATGTTTCATTTAAAAAATATTTATTCTGTGAATTTTTGTTGTTTTATAGAAACAAATAATTCGTTTACCTGCAGTTTATTTTTGTCTCCAAAATATGAATTACCTTGTCACAATTTTTTATTTATTAATTAAAATAATAGATTATACGTTTAACAAAATATTAATCCCAAGTACACCATGGTATTTGTCGTAATATTTTCGTTCATTATGTTTCAACGTATGTGTGTACACTAAATTTTATGAAAACAGTAGATGTCATAGTGCATTCTTTGTTTTACACATGGATAGGGAACTCAACATTTCAACTTATGGTCTACATATAGTATTCAAAACAAAGATTATAACATGTAAAAGCAAGGGTATACGCATAAACAGGTTCTAGTATAACCTTGACGCAGCGGCAAACGATTCGTATATAACCGAAGATAAATTATATGTAGAGGGCGCCACCTCACGTAGAAGACTGGAGAGGTCATTATAATAGGAGTGTGAACTACAGGAATTACAAATTGTTATAACCTCTTACACACTAAAATTAGAAGTTTACTTTATAAGTGATATTTTCATTAGAGGAGACCATTTACAGCAGAATAATTGAGACATCGTATGTATGGGGTCATTACTTGAGAAGATGTTATACTATACGCTCATGTTCACACACGACGTCGTTTTAAATGCGATGCAAACACACACACACACACACACACACACACACAACACGTACACGTACAACCCTTTTTCTTCGTATATTTATGACTGTATGATGCAGGGGTAAATTCGGCCAGAGAGAAAACCAAACGAAAACAAAAATAGTGCGGCAACTCTATGAGCTGGAAGAGTCATTAACTAACCCAGCAATTGATGTAAATCATATAGAAGACGACGTACAAGCGGTCGCTATGAATCTAAAGATGAACCATCTTATATGTTAGCATCAGTAAACATGTGTATAGCCGCTTACACTACTACACAAGCCTGTCTCAAATTGTATAGTTACTTGGAAAAACTTAATGATAGAGACCTCTATTACATACAGACAGCATTATTTACATTTGACGTGAAGGGAAATGGGATATACCAACAGGCTCTAGTTTAGGATAGATGGCAAATGAACTTGAGAAGTATGGGCTGGGGAGCTATATAGCTGTATTTGCTTCCAGATGACCAAAAAATTGAAGTTATGTAATATTCAGCCCTAAATATCACAAACTATCATACACTCAAGCTTGTAAATTTCAATACCATGACTCAAATGGTTACGTCTAAAGACCCGGCCGAGCCAATTTCCATTACAATCACAAACATTAGACGCACCAAAGCCCACCAAGTAGTAACAAGACAGGAACCAAACATATATAGGCCTAGGTCTGAAAAACGTAAGTTTGATGACACTTTCAACTCGACACCTTATGGCATCAAGAAACAGTGTATATTGAACGACAGTATCGATGCTTCATCCCAATTGCTTACTATGAGTTGCCCCCACATAGAGCAGATTAAGAGAATATAAAAAGCATATTTAACCAATCATAATCATTAGTCGTTCAACCATCAAACAGACAACATGCGTAGCTGTTTGGACATTCCTGTTGCTGTTCTGAATGTCAAGCAGACGCTAGAAACCCTCTCTGTCAGATATGTAATAAGGCGGAAGGCTACGAAGTAGATTACGAACTAACAATTGACAGAAAGGGCATATATGATTATAAGTTCACAACCCACTGTGAAGAGTGTTACCAGAAAAAGATACAAGAATGGCACAAGAAGTGTGGGGCATCCAAGAATCAAACTTCATCATCCAAGGTTCAGTCTTTAACTAGAAGTCAAGGTGAAGACGTCTAGCCGAGAAGCACCCGTTAAGGCTCCGTCGACAGCAGAGGTGTAGAAACAAGTAAACTATATATATATATATATATATATATATATATATATATATATATATATATATATATATATATATATATATATATATATATATATATATAAGCCTCAGTCTTTATCCAGCGGCCAAGGTGAAAACACTGCTAAACTTTAGTCTTGTGACAGTGAAGGTGATTAATAAACATCAGTGCAACAGGTAGACTGACTATATAAAACCTCAGTCTTTAGCCAACAGTCAAGGTGAAAACACTGCAAACTTTAGTCTTGTGACAATAAAGATGATTAATAAACATCAGTGCAGCAGGTAGACCGACTATATATAAAATCCTCAGTCTTTATCCAGCAGTCAAGGTGAAAACACTGCAAACTTTAGTCTTGTGACAATAAAGATGATTAATAAACATCAGTGCAGCAGGTAGACTGACTATATAAAACCCTCAGTCTTCATCTAACAGTCAAGGTGAAAACACTGCCACACTTTAGTCTTGTGATAGTGAAGGTGATTAATAAACATCAGTGCAGCAGGTAGACTGGCTATATAAAGCCTCAGTCTTTAAGCAACAGGCGAGGCGAACACACTGTTAAACTTCTCGTGACAGTCGAGGCGAACAATGGCTTTCCAAATACTTGAAGACACAATGAAGTCCAACAAGAAGTTCAAAGTTGATAGACGCAGCGATTCTTTTAAGCTGCAAGATATATCCGACGACGTCAACGATCCAGAGAAGTGGGTGAAAGACCGTATCAGAGATATAGTGACACATATATCACAAGATGTCAACCCCGAAGACCAAGTAGGGTTCACGTTCAGCTCTGTAGGATTCGATAAGGGAGCTGCTCACATGTCATTCAGAAAAGCAAAGAATGTTGTTTTCGAAGACGTTTGGGACCTGCTGGGTAAGATATATCAGAGTAAAGGACTTGGTTTCCACTGTAACACTTTTCGAATGACGATGACTCAAGTAAAACGTCGCTGAAATACAATCTCTTAACCCAGCATCATAGAGGGCCCACTTGTGTTACACCTCTAAACGTTTACATAATCTGTCATCGATGTGTTGTGGAAAATCTGCCTGAATACAGAACAAAGTTTAAAAGAAGCTGATTTCATTGTATGATAATAAGTATCCAGTTATTATATCGCTTGTAATACAATAATCACGTTTGTTAGTTCTTTAGTATCACATGTTTTATATTACAATGTCACTTTTGTTAGTTTTATATAGTTTCTGTAGTTATTATATATTTATAGTCATGGGAACACTTGTAGCTGGTTATATATATATATATATATATATATATATATATATATATATATATATATATATATATATATATATATATATATATATATATATATTTAATCAAGAGACCACTTGTCCCCGAATAATTATATCTTATTATTAGAATAAAAACTTTATTGCATATGAGTTATTTATTTACTCTTTAGTAGTTAGTGCTACGCTCCCCTCACGACAAGGTATAAATATAGAGGCCATCTTATAAAGTGTCAGTCTAGTCTCTGACAGCGAACAAGCATCATGTTTAAGCTACTGTTTGTTGTGTGTCTTTTGTCTTGTTATGAGGCACAAACTGAAATATCTCAAATAAGTGCTGAAGACAGGAAATTTGCTTTAAATTGCCTAATTAAATATGGATATTTGTCTTTAAATGATGCTGATAGTCCAATTGTAGAAAAACATTCAGAAGAAGAAGTTATAGCTGCACTGCAACAGTTTCAGTTCACTTATAACCTGGCAGAGAGTGAGCATCTGACTCAAGATTCTTTAAAGTTGATGAAACGTAAAAGATGTGGTATGCAAGATATGCTCCAACAACTGAATACAGCTAAAAACAAGTGGAATAAAAGGTATTTACAATGGTATACACATACTAAAGATGCCCGGATAATAAAAATTATAAGAGAGGCGTTTTCCAACTGTGAAAAGTACACTGATCCATATTTCACTAGAACATTAAATGCCAGGCTGATGTTATAGTGTTTGAATCTAACACACACAGTTTTCTTTTATCCAACACACCATGTTACAGCCCTTTAAATGGTACAGTTTTAGGCCATGCATACACACCTACAGGAGATGATAGACCTCGTGAGATACATATAAGTTCTAATATAGAGTGGTCGTTAGAAACCACCCAACGACCTACAGATGATAAAACCAGTTTACTGCAAACTATGACGCATGAAATTGGTCATGCCTTAGGATTGCAGCACACCAACGATGTAAACTCTATAATGTTTCCTTTCGTTACTGATAAGTTAGAACTTGAAACCAGAGATATAGGCCGTATACAGGATTTGTATGGACCACCACTAAGTACCAGCAAACCTACAACCGCTGCAACACAAACATCTAAAGTTACCAAAACGACAATTATAAATTCAGTTACGCAGGAAGCAACCGTTACCAGACCAACAAATAAAAATTCAGACGAACCCGACTTGTGTCAATATATAAATAGAATAAATACGTTCCTAATTATAAATCATAAATTGTATGTGTTTTATATGAAATGGGTATGGATTATACCTTTAAACAATATGAAAGCACCGTATGAAGCTTCAAAGTTAATCACTGATTGGATACCTGCTTTGGGTTACAACCTGGTAAAAGTGGATGCTATTTATCAAAAACCAAATCGTGATATTATTGTATTTATTGATGGCAGCGTATTTTTGGTTGGATATCCAAGTTTTCACCTTCGTTATCATAATACATTTAAGAATATGGGGCTTAAAAGTATTAAAAAACTAAATACTGCTCTCAACACCTATGCGGGTCAAACCATTCTATTTCACGATGACAACATGTATCAGATAGTAAACGATAATGCAGTTAGGTTTTCAATTTTACAAGCTGGGTTTACAGCAGACCTCTACCCGGACATTCCATCAAAAATCGAAAGTGTTTTTCGCTACACCAATGGTATGTTGTACTTTTTCCGTAAGAAACGATATTTTGAATTTAACGAATTCATCAACATATTAAACAAGGTGGGACCTTTTGACCCCACTATATTTGGTATACAATGCCCAGGTGAAACTGTGTTTGAACAACTGCGAAAATTTTGGAGAAACTAACAACTTTCAAAGATATCCTAGATGAAGACTATGAAGATTATTTGTAACTTTAATATATTTAGTAAAATGTGTGACATATTGTTAATAAATATTTGAAAAATAGTGCCTCTTGTTTTCATTGTTTACCTACATCATCTAAACCCTGTCTCCTCTACATCCAAGTTTACGTCATATGGCTGCTTATCTTAAGCATATACCTTACACGGCCAATACGCCAATCCTAAAAATACATTATTATTGACTCCTCTAACACGCAAAGGTTTAAAGTTAGTACAGGTTACATTTAATAAAGCTAGCATGTATGTGGTACTAAAGTCGATATACGAACTGAAAGGTAGTAAGCATTAGTTGTACTTGAAAATGCATTATAGACTGCCAGGTAAAATTTTAAAACCGGCAATAGTTACACGCAATAAGTTAGCAAGACTGCTCTAACACGCAGGTTTTAAATTTAGTACAGGTTACATTTAATAAAGCCAGCATGTATGTGGTAGTAAAGTCGATATACGAAAGGTAATAAGCATTAGTTATAGCTGACAAATCTCTTTGGTACACTAGAAAGTTAAGGTGGGTTAAAATTTCGCGGATAAGATGGTGTGATGGGCCGAAAATAATATTTGAAGTGCTTAGGTTTGTGATAAATTTAAATATTTAAACAACCTTTAGTGAGGTTAGAGATGGTAAAGCTGTTAATAACTGCTTTAGATTGTAATGGTAGAGATGTTATGGTATATAAAATTGTAATCTAGGTATTAACAGCTAAAGCTATTCTTTATAAGTAATAAATTCTCTAAGACACAAGTGAGTCTTTAGATAATATACGCAACCGATGCTAAATTACTTAGATATTAGAAAATTTTGATCTAAAATTATCTAATAGAGAGGTATCGGGTTTGCAATCACATATTTGGGCTCACTATATATATATATATATATATATATATATATATATATATATATATATATATATATATATATATATATATATATATATATATATATATATATATATATATATATATATTATATATATATATATATATATATATATATATATATATATATATATATATATATATATATATATAGAATATTTAAATATTAAGTGATAGCCGCTAAAGTAATAATTTATATTGAAATAATTTAGTATCTGTCATATTCACTATTAGGTGTATTGTTTGTGAGTCATTAATGTAGCATCCGTTTGGCAGCCATTTTAGTTATCATCCGTCTTCATATTCCTGAAACTTCCAATGTGTTGTTAAAAAATAAAAACATATCTTAAAATTATGTTAGTATGATGGTTTAGTTAGAACGTCAGTATGATCATGCGTGTCCTGTAAAAAATATTAAACACATCAGCAACTGAAATACCTTTAAAACAAAACTAAAATCAATTTAAACAATGAAAACATATACCTACCTGTTTGAACACTCGGTGTCTTCTTTATCCATTTAACTGTTTTCTTATACGGGGGTCTTCAGGATCCAACTTAGGGTAAAAAGTATCTCTTTGGCGTTCTGCAGTTCATGGTGATGTCGTTGGCTACCGCATAAAATATAAGTTCATACGCCATCTCGCTCTTGAAACTCCTCAAGTTTCCTTGAAATCGGTTCGCTAATGTTTACCATTTAGTCCTTAATATCATTATCTTGGTCCATGCAGCATCCTTGTTGAAATATACACAAGTTCGGTACATGTATATTTCCAATGGGGGCTTTGGTCTTCTTGATGTGCTTCGCGGACATCCACCATCACCTATTATGAAATATTTTAATTAATAGTTTATAAAATTACGTTGATTAAGTTACATGGGTTACACTATAGATTTTTTACTTTATTGTAGTGTATGAATCCTTGTAGTTTAGCAGCCTTGGTCGGTAAGCAGTGATATTATAACTGTCAATCATACTGTGCTGACTTTTTATGTGAACTGTCATATTAACAGGCTGTAATATAGATATTTACATATTGATACGCAATGTAACTTGTAGTAACGAGTGCTTAGAATATATAGAATTACAAGTGTTCACTCTCTCAAGGTCGGCTACACTTCATTGGCGACGAGGATGGGATTGTTCTCTTGCTGAGATCCCTGAGTTACATATATTAGTGTTAATACAAAGTGTGTGTTCGTGAGAGTGATGGCAGGAATCATAGGCAGTTTGGGCGAATTCAACCCCAACAAACCATCTGCTTGGGATATTTAAGCAGAGCGGGTGAAGTTTTACATGGAGGCCAACAACATTAACGAAGACGATCGGCAACGTGCAGTTTTTCTCAGTATTTGTGGAGAAGCAACGTACGAAATTGTAAGATCTCTAGTGTCCCCAGAAAGTCCGGCAGACAAGACCCTAGAAGAAATTATGTGCTTACTGAAGAAGCACTTCACACCCAAAAAATCAGAGATTGTGCAGAGATTCATGTTACACAAGCGAGATCAGAAGGTCGGTGAGTCGATTGCATGCTACATTGCCGAGCTTCGTAGATTAGCTGAATATTGCAATTTTGGCACGACGTTAGAAACTATGCTTAGAGATCGCTTAGTTTGTGGCATTAGAGACGAAAGTATTCAGAAACGGTTGCTCGCAGAATCTGATCTAACCTTCAATTCAGCGAAGAAAATCGCTTTAGCATGTGAAACGGCGGCAAACCAGACCATGGGGCTGCGGCACGGAAACGGAAATGTCATAGACAATGACAATGTTGCCAACATCAAATCACAAGACAGAAGAATGTCAACTCAGACAGAATCGCGTTCCGAAGAACAGAATAAATTCACAAAACCGTGTTTTCGCTGCGGAGGACAACATTTGTCAAATAATTGTGCGTTTGTTAATCAGGAATGCCGTTTTTGTAAGAAAATTGGTCACATCAAGCGTGTGTGTTTGTCCAAAAAGCGGAAAAACGCGCGTCGCGTGAAGCAAGTGCAAAATAACGAAGACAACATTTCGATCGACAATATCTTCACACTGAACAGTTCAGTGAAGAAAGTGTGCACCTCAGTGACTGTCAAACTCAATGACATTTCGTGCAAAATGGAAATAGATTCCGGTGCGGGCGTGTCGATAATTTCTCTGCGCGTTTTCGACAAATTATGGCCTCAAAATAAACCTCACTTGAACAAATCTGACAAGATACTGAGGGACTACCAAGCCAACAAAATTAGCATTGCAGGCACATGTCACGTGGACGTGGAATACAGCCAATTCAAAGGTTTACTGCCGATAACCGTATCAAACGTTACGTCAAGCAGTCTTATAGGGAGAGAATGGTTCGAGCCACTGGAAATTCAAAACACTGGTGTATTGTCTGTGTCAGCGCTAAACGCAGAACCGCAGCTACAGAAATTATTACACGAGTTCAGTGACATTTTCAAAGAGCTAGGGGCGTACAAAGAACCTTCGGTGCGGCTACCTTTGAACCAGGACGTAACGCATATCTTGCTAAAATGCAGAAAAGTTCCGTTCGCCTTACGCCCCAAGGTAGATGCAGAGCTAGAAAGGTTGCAAAATCAAGGTATTCTAGAACCTTGCGCACACCCAGTGTGGTCGACACCTATCGTACCAGTCGTCAAATGAAATGGTGAGTTGATATGCGGCGATTATAAACTCAACAAAGTTTTGAGCCCAGCCTTCTGTAAATCAATTACTGGTATCACTTGGGCAAGGGAAAACTGTTACCAAACTAGATCTTTCCCAGGCTTATCAACAGCTCAAGGTAGATGATTTTTCAGCAGATGCTCAGACTGTCATCACGCAGAAAGGTGCATTTCGTGTGCGAAGATTGCAGTTTGGAGTCAGTGTCGCTCCTCAGATTTTCCAGAAGTTCATCTACAGCCGTCTCAGTGGTATCGATGGAGTCTGTGCATATTTCGACGATGTGGTTATAGCGGCAGAAGATTTAACCCAGTTAACTGACAGACTGGGGGAAGTTTTCAGTAGACAATAGGCATGGATGCAAAATGATAATGTTTTGTATCCCCCTACTATGTCGAAAAGGATAACTATTGGACAATTGATAGTTCCTATATTAATCTTATTTTTAAAGGGGTAGACATTGATCCAATTCAATCCATAGCAGGTGGTAGTGGAATAAGTCAGTTTCCCTTATAAACAAAAATGATTATGGCTCCTCCTTGTACAAAATATTCCGGAGGCAAAATACCCCTCAATTCGGATCTCCAGGAGAGGGGTGTACAGGGGGCGCCAACATCAAGATTTAACATATCCTTTTCGAATATATGTAGCCCTAATTCTAACCTGAACTCCGTCCACCATTTCCTCTAGGCTAACAGGCCCCAACTCCTCTTCCTCACCGAAACCCAAATCAGTACCAAAACAGCCACTAATCACCTTAATTTCCCGGGGTATGAGCTCCTTACTTCCTTTAGATTGCATGGAGGCGTGTGCGCATACGTCCGTAGCAAACTACCCTGCACCAGACTCCCCAATTTAGAAGCTGGAAGAAAAGACCTACTATGGATAAAACTCTCTCTCAGGGCTGCAACTAAATTCATCTGTTGCATTTACCGGTCACCTTCTGACAACAACTTTGTCCAGCTCTTTGACTACCTTTCTGAAAAAACCGACCATCTGATTTCTGAATATCCTTCCTCCGAGGTCACTATTCTTGGTGACTTCAATGTCCATAATAAGGAATGGCTAGGATCCTCAAAAACCGATCCACAAGGAAGAGCAGCGGAGGCCTTTGCAGTCAGCAATTCTTTAGCCAATATGGTTCAGCAACCTACTTACTTTCCTCGCATCCCAACACACAGCTCAAATCCCTTGGATCTCCTTCTTACTACAAAACCTGACTGCTATAAGATATCAGTCACCGCCCCCTTGGTCGCTCAGACCACGGCATGGTCACTGCTTCCTGCGCAATGCAACCCGAGGTCACACAGTCATCACACCCACGTATCGTTTGGCACTACAACTCCGCAAACTGGGACGAAATGCAGGATTACTTTTCCTCATTTCCATGGGCGTCTGTCTGCTTCTCTCATCCTGACGCCTCTGATATCTCACAAAACGTCACCGAAATTATCCAAGCTGGCATGGAATTATTTATTCCACGTACACAGAAAACCACTTCAGCCACTCAAAAGCCCTGGTTCTCTAAATACTGTGACAAGGCCAGACTTGAAAAGATCAAAGCTCACAAAAACGCTTCTACACAATCCCAGTCAAGAAAATCGTCAAGCATTTAACGACGCAAGAAACCGCTATGTCCGCATTCTTTCTGAGGCCAAAAACTCGTTTAATAACCACATCAAAAACAAAGTCCTCTCAAGCTCCAACGGCAGCAAACCCTTCTGGACTCTTGCTAAATCTATTGGGAATAATTTCTGCAAAAGCACGTTCCCACCTCTTGTCTCAGGGGATCAAATTGTTTCTACCGCCCTGGGCAAGGCTGAACTTTTTGCTTCGTTGTTCGCCGGCAATTCTACTCTCAACCCACCTCCAAATGTTCAACCACAAACAGATGCTTCTCTTAATACCAGGAAAGCCTCTGGCCTTGACGAGATCCCAGCAATTATTCTCAAAAAATGCGCACCAGAACTTGCTCCTGTCCTGACTCGTCTGTTTCAGATATCAGATATTCAGATAAAGGCATATTCCCCAGCAACTGGAAAACTGCTCGAGTACAACCCACCCCCAAGAAAGGATCCAAAGCGCTTCCTAGCAACTACAGGCCTATTTTTCTCATTTCAATCGTCTCTAAAGTGATGGAAAAGTATATAAACACCGAATTACTAAAATTTCTTGAAAAACACAGTCTAATTCACGACAGGCAGTATGGATTCCGTCAGCGCAGATCAACTGCTGACCTCCTTTCCTTTGTCACCCATTCTTGGAACAAGTCTATGGAACTACACGGTGAATCTCAGATTGTTGCTCTAGACATATCCAAAGCATTCGACCAGGTCTCGCACGCAGCGCTGGAGCATTTCTGTTGTTGTGGATGGTCATACCTCTAAACTGTATCCAATTAATGCAGGAGTTCCTCAAGGTTCAACTCTAGCCCCTACTCTGTTTCTTCTCCACATCAATGACCTCCTCTCTAGCACCCTCCACTCAAATATACAATATTCTAAGCCTGTCTCTTTAGCACAATTAGATGAGGATCGCAGACTCATGGAGGGTTCTGTCTCCGTGGATCTCCAAAAAATATTAGACTGGGGAAGTAGAAATCTTGTACAATTCAACCCCACCAAATCTCAGTCTTGCTTTCTTTCTCATAAGAGATACACCAACCCTAGACCCATCACAATGAACAACCAAGTTATTCAAAGTAATAAGTTCTTTTCTCTTGTTTGCATTTCTGTGGATCGAAATCTTAATTGGCACCAACATCACATCAATTGCAGAAGCGGCTGCTAAGAAATTAGGTTTCCTTTTCCGGGTTCGCAAATACTTTTCACCAGCTAATCTCTATACCTTATGTACTTCACAAATAAGGCCAAACCTCGAATACTGCTCCCACATCTGGGGTGCAGCTGCCGCTTCTACACTCGCTATCCTGGACTCAATTCAAAAGAGAGCTATACGTCTCATCGGTGACCCTACCCTCACCCAAAGCTGCCATCTCTTGCCCACCGACGTGCCGTTGGTGACCTCTCTCTCTTTTATAGATATCTGCACGGGCACTGCTCAGAGGAGCTTTCCTCCATAGTTCCCCCACCTGCTGTCCCCAACAGATCTACCAGGGGAATAGAGCGAATGCACCCTTTTACTGTCCAGGTCACCAGACATAGAACATCTTGTTATGCCCGCTCTTTTGTCCCGAGGACTTCCAAGTTGTGGAATTCCTTGCCGGCACATGTTTTTCCTTCTCCTCCGAACCTCCAAACCTTCAAGTCCAGAATTAACAAGTTGCCTCTTTCCTCCTTGTAAACACCCACGGTACGATAGTATTTACGCTGTAAGCTCTCGTGGTGTGTTGTTAAAAAAAAGATTTTTAGAGGATGCGACTGCGTAAAGATAAATGTACTTTTGGAGTCAAGTCGGTGAATTTCCTAGGTTTCAAAGTGGATGCAAATGGCATTCATCCGACATCAGAGAAGGTCAACGCTATTCAAAATGCCCCCAGCCCACAAAATAAGCAAGAGTTGCAAGCGTTCCTGGGACTTTTGAAATTTTACCATGTTTTCTTGAAAGATAAAGCGACCGTAGGCGAGCCCTTACAAAGGCGGTTACATAACAATGTCAAATGGCATTGGACAAACTTTGCGTTCTGTGTAACACATCTATTTTTAGGTAACTTCAGCAAAGTTTCCTTGGTCACACCTAGAACATATCACGCGGTTTTCTTATAACTCGGCTACATCTTTGATTGATCATCCCATTGCAAATGTTGTTTTTCAATATGCCGAAAAACCGTTCCACAGGGGCATTACTTAAGCGTTGACCAGACGACAGCAGACTGCTCCACATACTTACATAAGGAATGTATTTCTTGAACAAAAAGTTAAAAAATGTAAGATTAAGGTAAGCATTTCCCTTTCTTTCTGAGTCTTCTTCTAATGCAATATCTTCTATCATCTTTTTCAAAAATATACAAAAAGTATTGGTCTCAGTTGCTGTGTTTTCTTTAAGTATTTCGTTTGATAGACAGCTCTTTACTTCCGTCGTTACATCACCGAGCAAATGAGAGCTCGGGTTTTTGTCAAGTGTTAAACTTCCCATTTTTGCATTGACTTGTGCGTGTTTTTTAATTCAATATTATGTAAAAGTTAATGAACCACAAACGAAAATTAACCCAGTTGGAAAAGTTGAAGGAAATTGCTATTATATCTTTTATGGTATTATTTTCCGCTACATTTTCACGGTATTGATTTACATCACTGGCCATTAATTTAAATACATAAAAACAACATAGTTGAACTGTAACTATCTCCCTTGGAAAAGACATATTTATAATAATGTAATTGTAGCAGATCTGTAAATATTATTTTAATCCAATGTTATTCCAGCCAAGACAAGCGGCATCTATCATAGCAAAACTAAAATCAACAATCACTGTACCAAACACTGGCCGCTTCTTAATATTGTCTGTTAGGCAAAATGCTTTAAAAGAAAACAACCAAAGAGATATTAAAGCCGCATCATGAGCTCCCGAAATCATTTTAAATATAGGACACACCCTCCCATTTTGGCTCACTTGTATCACCCCTGTGTAATAATAAATTCTTTTACAAGTATCGGTAGGCTTTCGAATTATAGAGCCCGTCGCATCTAAATGAACGATAGGACAATGATCTTGGCTGTCTAAAATTTTATTTTGCTCTCTGCTAAAAACGTATATGTGAAATGAAAGGCCTATAAATTTTAGGTACTCCTTATGATCTTCATGCATTTTGAGCACGTCCATGAAATCGTCCCGGTCTCTATCCATTTCAGAAAATTTCTCCGATCGCAAAGTGCGATAAACAGTTTCTGACTTGACCTTATCTTAAGTGCCTCTCTTTAAAACATTAACATCACATGATATCACATCGTTTTATCTTTGCAGTAGTGGTCTTTTAGTGACTAATTCAATTCCGACTACTTTCCGTTGATCCCCTTGCAACTGGGAAGCTACGCGACCTGTGGGATTAAAATTGATTGCAGAACTAAATACCTTTACGGAAATTTCATCGACTAGTCGGTTGGTTACTTTTTCACAAACTAGAATAAAGCTCTTACAATTTTTGTGGATGCAGTAGGCATATATTTTCAAAATATCTTTCGATTTTGAATATCTGTTTGTTTTAAAGTACAATTAGCAAGAATTGTTTATTGCACGCATTTTCTGATTAATTATTAATGAGTATTTTCTTTTTTATAATGTCCGTTTCTCGGAATTAAACACGTAATTCAGTTTTTTTTAAATTCAATTTCCATATTCCTTCAATAAAATGACATTCTCTAAGCGCACCTCGTTTCAACGATTTATCATTTAAATTTTTAGCACCTAAAGGTAGTGTAAGGTTGCTTCTTGGAATAATAAACTCAGCCTCTTTAGACAAATTTCTTATAACGCTTGGAAGCTGTCTTTTAAATGGAGTAACCTTCACAAAACTATTCAGTTCATTATCGAATTGATTAACTTCAATAAACATTTTTTCGGGTGTATTTTCTGTGGGGATGAGAACATTCTCGTTTGTAGTACCTATACTCTCGACTGACCCTAAATAAAATTCAGTTTGTGTGTTGTCACAAGTAAATTCATTTTTTGACTGATGAAGTACTGTTTCAGTTATTTTTACATTTGAGTAGTCTTTTCTAAAAGGAGGCGTAGATATAAATTCAGTGCATGTTTTTCCGGAAGCAGGTATTTTGAATGACAAATCGTCTTCAGTTTGTCTTATTTCAAGATTTTGGTCTGAATAAGGCAGTGATAGTCTGAGCAAACCTTTCCGCATTCCGTAAGAATTTTTCTTACTGTTTTTCAAAGAAAATTTTTTACATCTTTTTTCGGAAAGGAGAGTCCAACAAGCAGATTTATTTAAGTCAGAAATGTTTATTTCTTCCTTCTGTAGGTATTGGTAAAACTTTTTGTAATGATAAGCGAATTTCGATTTAGGAGCCATTTTGCACACCAGGTAACAACACCTTATAGAAATTAAACCACAATACCTACTGATGAAATATTAAGAATCCCATATAATTTTTTCGGGACAAGAAGAAAAAGTACTTTTAAAGGATCAAACGACAAATTATAACTGCTTATGGCAAATTATAGGTAGGCTATAAGAATGTAAAGTTACAAAGTAATCCTCCAAAAATATAAAAAAACAATAAATGGCACAAACCTAATGTGGCAAAACCCAAATTTGAGCCATAAAATAAGAACAAAGAAAAAATTAAATAAACAAATCCTCAAAAACAATAATAGACTGCAAATAAATTGCCGTCATAAACTATGTACTCACACTTGATTAAAAATACAAATGTACTCTATCGTAACAATGCAATAGTTATTTAAACACACGAACAAGAAAATGAACAAATTCTATATGAACGAGAAGGTAAGATTAATATAGATTTTTCAATTGTAGAACCACCGATTGACACTTTGAAGATGTCTAGGTAGACATTAACGTAAAAAAAAACTAAGCCGTAATGTTATATATTTAACATCAGTTTAAAATCAACTAATTAACAAAGAAATAAAGGGAGTCTTGAACACCGCCCAAAAAGCAGTTAAAACAACAAAAATATTTGTCGAGATCTAACCACCTAACCAGCTGTATAATGGGTGTTCAGCACAGTGTGAGCGTCGGCCAATGAATGGGCTCGTTGTGGTATGATGTGGGTATATCAACTTTTATACCGCGGCATATGACTCGATACGCTAAAGTGTATGGAACATGTGTTTCCTATAATTTAAGTCATTTTATTTATTTTTCGTTCTTCAGTTAGCATCTATCTACTGTTGTTTAGTGACAAGAAATCATTTTTTCTTTTAAATGTGGTTAGCATTTTTATAATGATAAATAATCATAAAAATTAATTTAAAAAAAAACTTTTTAACAAAAAATTAAACCGACGATTAAAGAAACTGAAAAACGAAAAATAAAGTCAACTCTTTTAGTCCTAATAACAAAACTCCTACACTAATATAACTGACTAATTTTTAACCGGCGCCAAGAAACAAATTGATTACGTAAAGCGTAAAATGATGGCAGCGGGGTGTGCAAGGGCGGTGCGTGTTTTGATTATTTCTTTAAAGTAATTAAATGATCATCATTGATTAATTGTTTGGCACTGACTCAAAATAAGTTAGTTACATTAGTTGAGAAGCTTACTTATTAAGACTAAAAAGGTTTATTTTATTTTTTGCTCTTCAGTTTCTTTTTTCGTCGGTTCAATTGTTTACTGTAAATTTTTATTGTTTTTTATTTTTTGTTACTAAAATCAGCTAATTACTACCTACTTAATTTTTTATTACTTTCAAAATATTTACTTACCTACCCTATTTTAACTATTAACTGTTATACGGGAAATACCGTAAGAGTGTTTTTTTGTTACACTCTGAATCATTATCATTAATATTATTGAGTATGGGTATAACGATTTTATCTCTCGGTAACCTTATGTATGCCAAGTTCCAACAGAATCTGTTGACATTTGAAAAACCAACCATTCCCTATTTTTCTATACTTAGGGTACAACTCAAATAAAACAGAAATCAAGGTATACCATATTCAATAAAAAAAGAATCACCAAAATCGGATAACCCAGTACAAAATTATCCGCGTTAGAATCGGTTAACAGGTGATTATTTGTATTACAATTTACCTCTATAGCTTTTTACCCAGCGACAAAACCTCAGACCACAACGATGGTAAATTTTTCCATCTCTTTTCAAAGAGAAGACTTTAGTGAATAATCTGAATACCGGTGTGATTTTAGCGGCCAAATGTCCAACAGCCGCTTCACGAAGACAACCGAACGTTTTACAGGACCGTAACAGGGATGACGCGCAAGATTCATTATAAGTTTTTTTACACAATATCAGAAACGCATGTGGAAACAAATTAAAATCTAGCAGGGTTATCAATACTTCTATATAATGCTGGCAACAAATGTACCCACGATCATTCACACCCGCATGAGAAATGGCGTATTGCTAGATATTTCACTTTTTATTACAAAACCTGTACATACTAACAGATTAAAACTTGGCAAGGCTATTGATAATGTTAAAAGCTATCATAAAAATACAGCGCCTAGCACTCGCAAGCCGTACAAGAGATGGGAGGGGAGTACACGATGAAAGTTATTTATATTTTTATTTAAAAAACTATACATACTAACAGATTAAGACTAAGCGTGGTTATTGCTCCTATAAAATGCTATCAAAAAAATATAGCCCCAAACACTCGCAAGCCGTAGGAGAGATGGGAGGGGAGGAAATCTTGACACATAATTAAATTTGTATTTCAAAAACTGTACATACTAACAGTTTAAGACTAAGCGGGGTAATTGCTCCTATAATATGCTTGGAAAAAAATATAGCCCCAAAGGCTCGCAAGCCGTAGGAGAGATGGGAGGGGAGGAAATCTTTAAATATAATTAAATTTTTATTTCAAAAACTGTACATACTAACAGTTTAAGACTAAGCGGGGTTATTGCTCCTATAATATGCTATGAAAAAAATATAACCCCAAGCACTCGCAAGCCGTAGGAGGAGCGGGAGGGAGAAAAATCTTGATAGTTATTAAAATTTATATTTAAAAAACTAAACATACTAACAGATTAAAACTACGCGTGGTTATTGCTTCTATAAAACGCTATGAAAAAAATATATCCACAATCAGTCGCAAGCCGTAGGAGGGGTGGGAGGGGAGGAAATCTTGATAGTTATTAACATTTATATTTAAAAAACTAAACATACTTTAGTAGTTATTGCTTCTATAAAATGCTATGAAAAAAATATAGCCCCAGGCACTCGCAAGCCGTAGAAGAGATGGAAGGGGAGAAAATGTTGACGACAGGGAAGTACAATTTTATTTTAAAAAGTATTGTTTGTCTATCTTTCAACATTTTTATAGCTTCTATAAAATGCTATCAAAAAAATATATCCACAAACACTCGCAAGCCGTAGGAGGGGTGGGAAGGGAGTAAATCTTTAAATATAATTAATTTTTTATTTCAAAAACTGTACATACTAACAGTTTAAGACTTAGCGGGGTTATTGCTCCTATAATATTCTATGAAAAAAATATAGCGCCAAACACTCGCAAGCCGTAAGAGGGACGGGAGGGGAGGAAATCTTGATAGTTATTAAAATTTATATTTAAAAAACTAAACATACTAACAGATTAAGACTAAGCGTAGTTATTGCTTCTATGAAATGCTATGAAAAAAATATAGCCCCAGGCACTCGCAAGTCGTAGGAGAGATGGAAGGGGAAAAATGCTGACGAGAGGGAACTACAATTTTATTTCAAAAAGTATTGTTAGTCTATCTTTCAACATTTTTATAGTGAAACTGCGAGCGGTTTTACCTTTATTTTGCTGTACCAAGAAGTTTTAAATTTCCTTAGTAAGATTTAAAAAAAAAGATGTCAAGGGGGTGACTGGGATTCGATACTAGGACCAGGACTATTTATTAAAATTTTTCGATCTTGCCAGATAATTAAATGTTTATTTGAAAAACTGTACATACTAACAGTTTAAGACTAAGCGGGGTTATTTCTCCTATAATATTCTATGAAAAAAATATAGCCTCAAACACTCGCAAGCCGTAGGAGAGATTGGGAGGGGAGGAAATCTTTAAATATAATTAATTTTATATTTCAAAAACTGTACATACTAACAGTTTAAGACTTAGCGGGGTTATTGCTCCTATAATATTCTATGAAAAAAATATAGCCGAAAACACTCGCAAGCCGTAGGAGGGGTAGGAGGGGAGGAAATTTGATAGTTATTCAAATTTATCTTTAAAAAACTAAACATACTAACAGATTAAGACTAAGCGTGGTTATTGCTCCTATAAAATGCTATCAAAAAAATATATCCACAAACACTCGCAAGCCGTAGGAGGGGAGGGAGGGGAGGAAATCTTTAAATATAATTAAATTTATATTTCAAAAACTGTACATACTAACAGTTTAAGACTTAGCGGGCTTATTGCTCCTATAATATTCTATGAAAAAAATATAGCGCCAAACACTCGCAAGCCGTAGGAGGGTTGGGAGGGGAGGAAATCTTGATAGTTATTAAAATTTACATTTGAAAAACTAAACATACTAACAGATTAAGACTAAGCGGGGTTATTGCTTCTATAAAATGCTATCAAAAAAAATATACCCACAAACACTCGGAAGCCGTAGGAGGGGTGGGAGGGAAGAAAATCTTTAATTATAATTAAATTTTTATTTCAAAAACTACACATACTAACAGATTATTTCTAAGCGTCGTTATTTCTCCTATAAAATTTTACCAAAAAAATATAGCGCCAAACACTCGCAAGGCGTAGGAGAGGTAAGGAAATCTTCTTGGATATTTGAATTGTTATTTTAAAAACGGTACATACCAGCAGGTTAAAATTAACCATGATTAAAAGTTAAACGAAAGATAATCTAATTGTTTTTAACCAGACAAGTACCTAACAGCTTTTATTATAGGCCAAATCAAGAAGAATGTTGGCAGTATTGTCTAATTTAACTTAGGATAGTAATCAATGTATAATGTTATTGATGAAGAGCTGCATAAAATTGAAGTAATTATATGTCTGTCTATTTCGAAAAAAGTCATATATTAGAAGGGATTTGGGCACCTGAAAACGTTATCGTTTAGGACTCACCTTTTTTACATAAAATTGACTCCACATCTAGCTACTTTTCCGCCTGTAGGAGAAAACAATTTCGGAACAAAAATTTATCAACATTTTCGCTCCCCCCTGGTAACCATACTTATAGTTAATCTGTTAGTATGTATAGTTTTTGAAATAAACATTCTACTAACTGTCCTCCCCCTTCCATCTCTCCCACGGCTTGCGAGTGTATGGCGCTACATTTTCTTCATAGCATATTATATGATCAATAACCCCGCTTAGTTTTAATCTGTTAGTATGTATAGTTTTTCAAATAAACATTTAATTATCTGGCGAGATCGAAATATTTTAATAAATAGTCTTGGTCCTACTATCGAATCCCAGTCACCCCCTTGACATCTTTTTTTAAATCTTACTAAGGAAATTTTTTATTTCATGTTAAAACTTATTGATACAGCAAAATAAAGGTAAAACCGCTCGCAGTTTCACTATAAAAATGTTGAAAGATAGACAAACAATACTTTTTGAAATAAAATTGTACTTCCCTGTCGTCAGCATTTTCTCCCCTTCCATCTCTCCTACGGCTTGCGAGTGCCTGGGGCTATATTTTTTTCATAGCATTTTATAGAAGCAATAACTACGCTTAGTCTTAATCTGTTAGTATGTTTAGTTTTTTAAAATTAAATTTTAATAACTTATGACGCCGCCGCGCTTCCTTTTATACCAGATGACAAATGCTCAAATAGTTCCTAACCTATCAACAAATCTAATTTGTCATTGGCATAAGCTAAGTTACCGGGAAGTTAGAGGGCCGCCAGCTTTTATACAGTGGAGATGGGCGTGGGTTAAAATAAGATCTTAATTAGGGGCGCCACTTGATTGTTTAACCTCTACTCCCGGATATTCTAATAAGATGTTTACTAATCTGCTTCCTTGCCCAGATCCAACACAACCAAGAACTCTTGGATCACACTGGCAACTATAGCCAACCACAATCGAGCACAGGAAGCTACAAGGGATATATAATTATGATAACACAAATTAAATTTCGGAACGGTATGGTCTCATAGACCCACAAATAAAGATAGCGGTAATGATCTAATCTATCAACAGTCCTGAAAAGAAAACACAAACACACAAAACCAAAATACGGGCTTTTATTAAGCTTCTTTGGCATACAAGAATTTATTAAAAGTTGTTTTAAAATTCTAATCTAAAAATAAATAAGTCTCTATAATATCACAAAAATGGCTTACTACCAAATACTCAAGATCTTTACTGAATATTTATGAAGGTACTACAAATATAGTTGTTCTACGGAAAATTCCACTTTTCGTGCACGCAAAGCTCACAAATTATTTTCCCCAAATATTACTTAATTACACGTTAATTACGGTAAGTGGCCTGATTAAAGATCAAGTCCCAAAGAATAATCAATAAGCTGGTCTAATGCTAACAGTATATGATAACTAATGGTACTATCAAAAGTGAAGCAATTATATTAATAGTGGTCTTATAAAAATCTGTACCATATTTAGTGAAGTTAAAATAAAATAAATTCGATTTGATTTTAGTAAATTTAACACAGATGAATATTTAAAAATGTACCTTATCAAGATTGTCTCTTATCACTTTATACGTTATCACAAAACGGAAAATTCTTACTTGAATTCCTGGACTTCTAGGCCATCTAATTACCACAAATTTCCAACCCAACTCAGGCCTTTAGGGGTACGGGACTGCAACCACGGGAATAATGCTACAACGGTACGGCAATGCGACAACGAAACGGTAGGATGGTAACGATAATATTTTCCACAAAAAAAATAAATAAACGATAAAGCGGTAACGGTAATATTTCCCAAAACCACCAAACGGTAACGGTAATAAATAAACGATAGAGCGGTAACGGTAATATTCTCCACAATTAATAAAACAAACGGTAGAGCGATAGCGGTAATACTTCCCAACACTACCAAACGGTAACGGTAATCTTAAAAATCATTTCTAAAATACACAATCAAACACCTAAAATCCAAACACATACAACACTCAATAATCAAACATCAATGGACTGCTGAAAAATTCGAAAAAGTTGTGCCAAAATGTATTTCCCTACAAACTCGAGCCAAAACTTCCAGAAAACTTGAGGGCTAAAATCCAGAAAATTCAAGGGTCGAAACTTCCAGAAAACTCGAGAGTCGAAATCTCAAAAAAAAACTCGAGAGCTAAAACTTCCAGAAAACTCAAGCCAAAATTTCCAGACAACTCGAGTGCTAGAATCTCCAGACAACTCGGGTGCCGAAATTCCCAGAAAACTCGAGGGCCGAAATTCCCAGAAAACTCGAGGGTCGAAATCTCCAGCAAACTCGAGGGCTAAAATTTCCCAGAAAACTCGAGGGCCCCACGTTGGGCGCCAAAATTTATATGACGCCGCCGCGCTTCCTTTTATACCAGATGACAAATGCTCAAATAATTCCTTACCTATCAACAAATCTAATTTGTCATTGGCATAAGCTAAGTTACCGGGAAGTTAGAGGGCCGCCAGCTTTTATACAGTGGAGATGGGCGTGGGTTAAAATAAGATCTTAATTAGGGGCGCCACTTGATTGTTTAACCTCTACTCCCGGATATTCTAATAAGATGTTTACTAATCTGCTTCCTTGCCCAGATCCAACACAACCAAGAACTCTTGGATCACACTGGCAACTATAGCCAACCACAATCGAGCACAGGAAGCTACAAGGGATATATAATTATGATAACACAAATTAAATTTCGGAACGGTATGGTCTCATAGACCCACAAATAAAGATAGCGGTAATGATCTAATCTATCAACAGTCCTGAAAAGAAAACACAAACACACAAAACCAAAACACCTAAAATATGATAAAATACGGGCTTTTATTAAGCTTCTTTGGCATACAAGAATTTATTAAAAGTTGTTTTAAGATTCTGATCTAAAAATAAATAAGTCTCTATAATATCACAAAAATGGCTTACTACCAAATACTCAAGATCTTTACTGAATATTTATGAAGGTACTACAAATATAGTTGTTCTACGGAAAATTCCACTTTTCGTGCACGCAAAGCTCACAAATTATTTTCCCCAAATATTACTTAATTACACGTTAATTACGGTAAGTGGCCTGATTAAAGATCAAGTCCCAAAGAATAATCAATAAGCTGGTCTAATGCTAACAGTATATGATAACTAATGGTACTATCAAAAGTGAAGCAATTATATTAATAGTGGTCTTATAAAAATCTGTACCATATTTAGTGAAGTTAAAATAAAATAAATTCGATTTGATTTTAGTAAATTTAACACAGATGAATATTTAAAAATGTACCTTATCAAGATTGTCTCATCACTTTATACGTTATCACAAAACGGAAAATTCTTACTTGAATTCCTGGACTTCTAGACCATCTAATTACCACAAATTTCCAACCCAACTCAGGCCTTTAGGGGTACGGGACTGCAACCACGGGAATAATGCTACAACGGTACGGCAATGCGACAACGAAAGGGAAGACCTTCTCACTGAGATCTTAATTCATTTCTCCATTTAATTCAGTAGCCATATACTTTGTTCGGTACATAAAAATTCGCTCATCCATGCGAGACTTTTCCACTCCCAACTTTACGGTACGTGAATTTACCAAAGATATCGCCCAATACAATAATGTCTGCCTACCACAAGGCTATTCGGCACACAAAAATCGCCCTACACAAAGACTTCGTCGGTACGAGAAATTCAGCCGGTACTTGTACCCTTCCAGTCGGTACGAAAAATTCAGGCGGTACTTGGACCCTAAAAACAACAAGTAACGGAATGCTAAAGGTGTTACAGTTAAGAGAGAGGATGATTTCTTACCTCCAGAGAGGGAAACGAAATTCCACAACGGGATACGATAAATGTGGTCCTTAAATCCCCTAAACGGGTTTCTCCACAGCCTTCGGCACTAAATCCGTACATTACGACATCACCAGAAAGACTGCAGATTAAATTCTGAGAGCAATAAAATCCCCAAGGGAGGATACTTAATATCCAAAACTTGCTCCTCAGAAGGAACCACGTGTTAACTCCACAAATTACCAACGAAATCTCTCTCTCGAAACTTTCGGCGCATTCATATCTCCGACTTGAAAACAGGTGCTGCCACACCCTTCGCTCTCTCTCGCATCACATACGTCCCCAGCCATCTATCCTCTTCAACATGCGGACCCTTTCCGAACTACCGCAACGGCAACGCAAGCGTGTAAGCCGGCACGATATACCAGGGGTAATACAAATATAAATAATTTAACGAAAGATCTAAATTCGATTCATCATACGAGGGATATCCAGAAGAATTAACCACAGTTGTCGCCAATAATTCTTTTTACAAAGCAGGGGAGGAACCACAATTACGTCCAAATTAGCTTAGATGTTTAGCTATCCAATTTATACCGTTACAAACTATCAAGATTTCCTCCCCTCCCGTCCCTCCTACGGCTTGCGAGTGCTTGGGGCTATATTTTTTTCATAGCATATTATAGGAGCAATAACCCCGCTTAGTCTTAAACTGTTAGTATGTACAGTTTTTGAAATGAAACGTTTAATTATATTTAAAGATTTCCTCCCATCCCACCCCTCCTACGGCTTGCGAGTGTTTGGGGCTATATTTTTTTCATAGAATGTTATATGACCAATAACCCCGCTTAGTGTTAAACTGTTAGTATGTACAGTTTTTGAAATAAAAAATTTACTATATTTAAAAATTACCCCCCTCCCCCCAATCTCTCCTACGGCTTGCGAGCGTTTGGGGCTATATTTTTTTCATAGCATATTATATGAACAATAACCCCGCTCAGTCTTAATCTGTTAGTATGTATAGTTTTTCAAATAAACATTTAATTATCTGGCAAGATCGAAAAATTTCAATAAATAGTCTTGGTCCTAGTATCGAACCCCAGTCACCCCCTTGACATCTTTTTTTTTTAATCTTACTAAGGAAATTTTTTATTACATGTTAAAACTTCTTGGTACAGCAAAATAAAGGTAAAACCGCTCGCAGTTTCACTATAAAAATGTTGAAAGATAGACAAACAATACTTTTTGAAA
Source organism: Tillus elongatus (assembly GCA_964006375.1). Lineage (NCBI taxonomy): Eukaryota > Metazoa > Arthropoda > Insecta > Coleoptera > Cleridae > Tillus > Tillus elongatus. The sequence goes on from OZ023263.1 coordinate 134,418,861, forward strand.
TAAAATTGTACTTCCCTGTCGTCAGCATTTTCTCCCCTTCTATCTCTCCTACGGCTTGCGACTGCCTGGGGCTATATTTTTTTCATAGCATTTTATAGAAGCAATAACTACGCTTAGTCTTAACCTGTTAGTATGTTTAGTTTTTTAAATATAAATTTTAATAAGTATCAAGATTTCCTCTCCTCCCGCCCCTCTTACGGCTTGCTAGTGTTTGGCGCTATATTTTTTCCATAGAATATTATAGGAGCAATAACCCCGCTAAGTCTTAAACTGTTAGTATGTACAGTTTTTGAAATAAAAATTTAATTATATTTAAAGATTTCCTCCCCTCGCACCCCTCCTTCGGCTTGCGAGTGTTTGTGGATATATTTTTTTGATAGCGTTTTATAGAAGCTATAATTACGCTTAGTTTTAATCTGTTAGTATGTTTAGTTTTTTAAATATAAATTTTAATAACTATCAAGATTTACTCCCCTCCCGCCCCTCCTACGGCTTGCGAGTGCTTGGGATTATATTTTTTTCATAGCATATTATAGGAGCAATAACCCCGCTTAGTCTTAAACTGTTAGTATGTACAGTTTTTTTAATAAAAATTTAATTATATTTAAAGATTTCCTCCTTTCCCATCTCTCCTACGGCTTGCGAGCGTTTGGGGCTATATTTTTTTCATAGCATATTATAGGAGCAATAACCCCGCTTAGTCTTAAACTGTTAGTATATACAGTTTTTGAAATAAAAATTTAATCATCTGTCAAGATTTCTTCTCTTCCCGCCCCTCCTACGGCTTGCGAGTGCTTGGGGCTATATTTTTTTCATAGAATATTATAGGAGCAATAACCCCGCTAAGTCTTAAACTGTTAGTATGTACAGTTTTTGAAATAAAAATTTAATTATATTTAAAGATTTCCTCCCCTCCCATCTCTCCTACGGCTTGCGAGCGTTTGGGGCTATATTTTTTTCATAGCATATTATATGAGAAATAACCCCGCTTAGTCTTAATCTGTTAGTATGTATAGTTTTTCAAATAAACATTTAATTATCTGGCAAGATCGAAATATTTTAATAAATATTCTTGGTCCTAGTATCGAATCCCAGTCACCCCCTTGACATCTTTTTTTTTAAATCTTACTAAGGAATTTTTTATTTCATGTTAAAACTTCTTGGTGCAGCAAAATAAAGGTAAAATCGCTCGTAGTTTCACTATAAAAATGTTGAAAGATAGACAAACAATACTTTTTGAAATAAAATTGTACTTCCCTGTCGTCAGCATTTTCTCCCCTTCTATATCTCCTACGGCTTGCGAGTGCCTGGGGCTATATTTTTTTCATAGCATTTTATAGAAGCAATAACTACGCTTAGTCTTAATCTGTTAGTATGTTTAGTTTTTTAAATATAAATTTTAATAACTATCAAGATTTCCTCCCCTCCCATCTCTCCTACGGCTTGCGAGCGTTTGGGGCTATATTTTTTTCATAGCATATTATAGGAGCAATAACCCCGTTTAGTCTTAAACTGTTAGTATGTACAGTTTTTGAAATAAAAATTTAATCATCTGTCAAGATTTCCTCTCTTCTCGCCCCTCCTACGGCTTGCGAGTGCTTGGGGCTATATTGTTTTCATAGCATATTATATGAGAAATAACCCCGCTTAGTCTTAATCTGTTAGTATGTATAGTTTTTCAAATAAACATTTAATTATCTGGCAAGATCGAAATATTTTAGTAAATAGTCTTGGTCCTAGTATCGAATCCCAGTCACCCCCTTGACATATATATTTTTTAAATCTTACTAAAGAAATTTTTTATTTAATGTTAAAACTTCTTGGTACAGCAAAATAAAGGTAAAACCACTCGCAGTTTCACTATAAAAATGTTGAAAGATAGACAAACAATACTTTTTGAAATAAAATTGTACTTCCCTGTCGTCAGCATTTTCTCCCCTTCCATCTCTCCTACGGCTTACGAGTGCCTGGAGCTATATTTTTTTCATAGCATTTTATAGAAGCAATAACTACGCTTAGTCTTAATCTGTTAGTATGTTTAGTTTTTTAAATATAAATTTTAATAACTATCAAGATTTCCTCCCCTCCCACCTCTCCTACGAGTTGAGAGTGTTTGTGGGTATATTTTTTTGATAGCATTTTATAGAAGCAATAACTACGCTTAGTCTTAATCTGTTAGTATGTTTAGTTTTTTAAATATAAATTTTAATAACTATCAAGATTTACTCCCCTCCCGCCCCTCCTACGGCTTGCGAGTGCTTGGGGTTATATTTTTTTCATAGCATATTATAGGAGCAATAACCCCGCTTAGTCTTAAACTGTTAGTATGTACAGTTTTTGAAATAAAAATTTAATCATCTGTCAAGATTTCCTCTCTTCCCGCCCCTCCTACGGCTTGCGAGTGCTTGGGGCTATATTTTTTTCATAGAATGTTATAGGAGCAATAACCCCGCTAAGTCTTAAACTGTTAGTATGTACAGTTTTTGAAATAAAAATTTAATTATATTTAAAGGTTTCCTCCCCTCCCACCCCTCCTACGGCTTGCGAGTGTTTGTGGATATATTTTTTTGATAGCGTTTTATAAAAGCTATAACTACGCTTACTTTTAATCTATTAGTATGTTTAGTTTTTTAAATATAAATTTTAATAACTATCAAGATTTTTCCCCCTCCCGCTCCTCCTGCGGCTTGCGAGTGCTTGGGGTTATATTTTTTTCATAGCATATTATAGGAGCAATAACCCCGCTTAGTCTTAAACTGTTAGTATGTACAGTTTTTGAAATAAAAATTTAATTATATTTAAAGATTTCCTCCCCTCCCATCTCTCCTATGGCTTGCGAGCGTTTGGGGCTATATTTTTTTCATAGCATATTATAGGAGCAATAACTCCGCTTAGTCTTAAACTGTTAGTATATACAGTTTTTGAAATAAAAATTTAATTATGTGTCAAGATTTCCTCCCCTCCCATCTCTCCTACGGCTTACGAGTGTTTGGGGCTATATTTTTTTGATAGCATTTTATAGGAGCAATAACCACGCTTAGTCTTAATCTGTTAGTATGTATCGTTTTTTAAATAAAAATATAAATAACTTTCATCGTGTACTCCCCTCCCATATCTTGTACGGCTTGCGAGTGCTAGGCGCTGTATTTTTATGATAGCTTTTAACATTATCAATAGCCTTGCCAAGTTTTAATCTGTTAGTATGTACAGGTTTTGTAATAAAAAGTGATATATCTAGCAATACGCCATTTCTCATGCGGGTGTGAATGATCGTGGGTACATTTGTTGCCAGCATTATATAGAAGTATTGATAACCCTGCTAGATTTTAATTTGTTTCCACATGCGTTTCTGATATTGTGTAAAAAAACTTATAATGTATCTTGCGCGTCATCCCTGTTACGGTCCTGTAAAGCGTTCGGTTGTCTTCGTGAAGCGGCTGCTGGACATTTGGCCGCTAAAATCACACCGGTAATCTGAATCCCTTCCCATGCCACGAAAATCACTGCTAAGGGGGTAGCAAAGGCATTATTTCCAAGATTATTTGTATTACAGTTTACATATATACCTCTTTAGCTCAGCGACAACCCCTCGGACCACAACGAAGTTATATTTTTTCATCCATTTTCAAAGAATAGACATCAGTTAATACTTTACATACCTTACTGTGGACCAGCAGTCAAGGCTAAGGAGGTGACAAAAGCATTATTTTCAAGGTTATTTTTATCACAGTTTACCTGTATAGATTTTTAACCCCTCAAAATTTTAAAAGAGGAGACTTCAGTGAATACTTTGCATCCCTTCCCGTGACTAGAAAATCGCTGCTAAGGGAGTGGAAAAAGCATTACTTCTAAAATTATTTGTATCACAGTACCTCTATACATTTCACTCCTGCGACAACCTTTCAGACCCAGACAATGTTAAATTTTTTGTGTCTTTTTTAATAGGACACATAGTCAATAAATTGCACCCCTTCCCATGCCCTGACAATTGCTGCTAAGGGTGCAAAAAGCATTGTTTCTAAAAAAATGTGTTTCACAGTTTACTTATATAGGTTTTACCCCTGCGACAACCTGACAGACCCCGACAATATTAAATGTTGTCATGTCTTTTTAAAGAGGAGACATAAGTGAATAAATTGCACCTCCTCCCGTGCCCCAACAATTGCTGCTAAGGGAGTGGAAAAGCATTACTTCTAAAATTATTTGTATCATAGTACCTCTATAGCTTTTACCCCGGCGACAACCCCTCAGACCCCAACGATGTTAAATTTTTTTCATGTCCTTTTAAAGAGGAGATTTTAGTGAATACTTTACATGCCTTCCCCTCCCCCGACAATCGCTGCTAAGGGAGTGGAAAAAGCATTACTTCTAAAATTATTTGTATATTACAGTCTAAGGGAGTGTAAAAAGCATTACTTCTTAAATTATTTGTATATTACAGTCTAAGAGAGTGGAAAAAGCATTACCTCCAAAATTATTTGTATCACAGTACCTCTACAGTTTTTACCCCGGCGACAACCCTTCAGACCCCAACGATGTTAAATTTTTTCATGTCTTTTTAAGGAGAAGATTTTAGTGAATACTTTGCATGCCTTCCTCTGTCCCGACAATCGCTGTTAAGGGGGTGGGAAAGCATTACTTTTAAAACTATTTGTATATTACAGTTTGCCTCTATAGTTTTACCACGGCGACGACCTCTCAGACCCCATCCATGTTAAATTTTTTCATGTCCTTTTAAATAGGAGACGCAGATAAGTAAATTTGACCCCTTGACGTGCCCCGAGAATTGCTGCTCAGAAGGTGGAAAAAGCATTGTTTTTAAGAACATTTGTCTCACAGTTTATTTCTATAGCGACAACCCCTCAGACCCCAACGATGTTCAACTTTTTTTAAGCCTTTTTAAAGAGGAGACTTCGGTCAATACATTGCACCCGTTCCCGTGCCCAGACAATTGCTACTAAGTAGATGGAAAAAGCATTGTTTCTGAGAAAATTTGTATCACAGTTTACTTATATAGCTTTTTACCCCTGCATTACGTTTACCTATCTAGGTTTTTAACCCAGCGACAACCTCTCAGACCCCAACGATGTTAAATATTTTCATGGTTTATTAAAGAGGAGACATCCATCAATATATTGCACTCCTTCCTGTGCCCCGACAATTGCTGCTAAGTAGATGGAAAAAGCATTGTTTCTGAGAAAATTTGTATCGCAGTTTACTTATATAGCTTTTTACCCCTGCGGCAACCCCTTAGACCCCGACGATGTTAAATTTTTTCGTGTCTTTTTAAAGAGGAGACATAAGTGAATAAACTGCACCTCCTCCCGTGTCCCGAAAATTGCTGCTAAGAGGGCGGAAAAAGCATTGTTTCTAAGAAAATTTGTATCACAGTTTATTTCTATAGCATTTTACCAAGGCGGCAACCCCTCAGACCACAACTATGTTAAATTTTTTCATGTGTTTTCAAAACGGAGACTTCAGTGACTGCGTTGCATCCCTTTCCGTGCCCCGACAATCGCTGCTAAGGGGGTGGCAAAAGCGTTATTTCCAAAATTATTTGTATTACAGTTTACCTAATTTGTTTTTAACCCAGCGACAACCCCTCAGACCCCAACTATGTTAAACTTTTTTATGGCTTTTTAAAGAGGAAATATCGGTCAACACATTCCACCCCTTCCTGTGCCCCGACAAATGCTGCTAAGGGGGTGGAAACAGCATTGTGTCTAAGAAAATTTGTATCATAGTTTACTTATATAGCCTTTTACCCCTTCGATAACCCGTCAGACCCCAACAATTTTCAATTTTTTCGTGTCTTTTTGAATAGGAGACATAAGTGAATAAATTGAACCCCTCACGTGCTCCGACAATGGCTGCTAAGAGGGTGGCAAAAGCATTGTTTCTAAGAAAATTTGTATCACACATTATTTCTATAGTTTTTACCCCTGCGACAACCTCTCAGACCACAACGATGTTAATTTTTTTCATGTATTTTCAAAGAGGAGACTTCAGTGACTGCTGTACATCCCTTTCCGTACCCCAACAATCGCTGCTAAGGGGGTGGCAAAAGCATTATTTCCAAAATTATTTGTATTCTAGTTTACCTATCTAGTTTTTAACCCAGCGAAACCCCTCAGACCCTGACGATATTAAAGTTTTTATAGCTTTTTTAAGAGAAGACATCGGTCAATACACTGCACCCCTTCCCGTTCCCCGACAATTGCTGCTAAGGGGGTGGAAAAAGCATTGTTTCTAAGAAAATTTGTATCACAGTTTACTTATATAGATTTTTACCCTTGCGGCAACCCCTCAGACCCCGACAATGTTAAACATTTTTATGTCTTTTTAAAGAGAAGACATAGGAGAATAAATTGCACCCTCTCCTGTGACCCGACATTGGCTACTAAGAGAGGTGAAAAAGCATTGTTTCTGAGAACATTTGTATCACAGTTTATTTCTATAGCTTTTTACCCCGGCGACAACCCCTCAGACCATAACGATGTTGAATTTTTTGAAGTCTTTTCAAAGATGAGACTTCAGTGACTGCTTTGCATCGGTTTCTGTGCCCCGACAATCGCTGCTAAGTGGGTGGCAAAAGCATTCTTTCCAAAATTATTTGTGTTACAGTTTACCTATCTAGTTTTTAACCCAGCGACAACCCCTCAGACCCCAACTATGTTACTTTTTTATGTCTTTTTAAAGAGGAGACATCAGTAAATACATTGCACCCGTTACTGTGCCCCGACAATTACTGCTAAGGGGTGGAAAAAGCATTGTTTCTAAGAAAATTTGTATCACCGTTTACTTATACAGCATTTTACCCTTGCGACAACCCGTCAGACCCCGACAATGTTTAATTTTTTCGTGTCTTTTTAAAGAGGAGACATAAGTGAATAAATTGGACCCCCTCCCGTGCCCCGACAACTGCTGCTAAGAGGGTGGAAAACGCATTGTTTCTAAGAAAATTTTTATCACAGTTTATTTCTATAGCTTTTTACCCCGACCACAACCCCTCAGACCCCAACGATGTTAACTCTTTTCAAGGCTTTTCAAACAAGGGTTTCAGTGTATACTCTGCAACCTTCCCCTGCCCCGACAATTGCTGCTAAGGGAGTGGAAAAAGCATCACTTCTAAAATTATTTGTATCACTGTACCTCTACAGTTTTTACCCCGGTGACAACCGCTCAGACCACAACGATATTCAATTTTTTCATGTTTTTAAAGAGGAGACATAAGTGAATAAATTGCACCCCTTTCCGTGCACCGACAATTGCTGCTAAGGAGGTGGAAAAAGCATTGTTTCTAAGAAACTTTGTATTACAGTTTACTTATATAGCCTTTTACCCCTGCGACCACCCGTCAGACCCCGACAATGTTAATTTTTTTCGTGCCTTTTCAAAGAGTAGACATAAGTGAATAAATTGCACCCCTTCCCGGGCCCCGACAATTGCTGCTAAGGGGGTGGAAAAAGCATTGTTTCTTAGAAAATTTGTTTCACAGTTTACTTATATAACTTTTTACCCCTGCGACAACCCGTCAGACCCGGACAATGTTAAATTTTTTCGTGTCTTTTTAAAGAGGAGACTTAGGTGAATAAATTGCATCCCCTCCTGTACCCTGACAATTGCGGCTAAGGGAGTGGAAAAAGCATTACTTCTAAAATTATTTGTATCACAGTACCTCTATAGTTTTTACCCCGGCGACAACCCCTCGGACACCAACGATGTTAAATTTTTCATGCCTTCTTAAAGAGGAGATGTTAGTGAATACTTTGCAGACCTTCCCCTTCCCCGCCAATCGCTGCTAGGTTAGGTTAGGTTTGAATGTGAGTGGTCCACTTCGGACCCTCCACCGCGACCAAAGGTCTATTGTGGCTCAGGCCTAATGTTTATATTTCGCCCAACAAATCCAGCCTCCTACAGAGGTCGATAACCTTTGTGGGCGAAAGTCGATCCAGATCCTCTGGAGCAAGCTTTACCTTGCCAAATAGCAGGTGTCTAGTCCTATCCGCTGCCGGACAGGAACACAGCACGTGCTCTGCTGTTTCGTCATACTCCATACACAGCCGGCACTCGGTCTCCTGACCGATCCCAATACGGTGCATGTGATGCCGCAAGCGGCAGTGTCCTGTATATAGGCCGACTAGAGTTCTCAGTTGTTGTCTGTTCAGCTCTAGTAGTTTCTTAGCCCTTGACTCAGACAGGCCATTTATGAAGGCCTTAGAGTGAGCTAATCCTGGAAGATTTTGCCAATATTGAATTGTCCTTCTATCTGTCCAGGTCTTTAAGGTGCGTTTTGCTGTGCAAGATGTTATTCGCAGCACCGGTTCTGGTCCGATAAAGTCGCACTCGGCACCACTCCTGGCAAGCGCGTCTGCCGCAACGTTGCCATCATGGTCCGAGTGACCCGGTATCCAGGCCAGCGACACCTCATTACAGCTGCCCAATTCGTTAAGGGCAGATTTACAACTCCATACCGTCTTTGAATTGCACCGGTAGGAACCAAGAGCCTTTATTGCAGCTTGGCTATCTGCATATATCTTTATCGATTTGTTTGTGCATAGGTCCTTTAAACTTTCCCTTGCACACATCTCGATGGCATACACTTCTGCCTGGTGTATGGTTGCGTACTTGCCGAGACTAGCTGATAGTCTAGCATCGGTGCTGCCCCCATAAGCGCCGGCTCCTACTCCCATATTGGTTTTGGAGCCGTCAGAGTACCAGCAGAGGTCCGCTCTCAACAGGGTCGATTGGTTCCGGTCCCAGTCCTCCCTTTCCGGGAGGACGGTCTTGAAAGACAGATCTCTGCTGATTTTTGTAGGCATCAAGTCTGAGACCATTCCCAGAATCCCGTGACAATCACTGTCATCAAGGAGTCCGGTCCCCCTCAGACTGATTTCCCTCGGCATGTTAACTGCCGTTTGTTTTAGTCTGTACGTTGTCCACCTCGCCACCCTCTCCACCCATATGTGAAGGGGGGGAATATTGAGGAGGACCTCCAGAGCGGCTGATGGTGCGGTGCTTATCGCTCCCGTTATCATCAGACAAGCTTGTCTCTGTAGATGAGCGAGTTTGGTCCTCACGATACCACGAAGTACCCTTGGCCACCAAACTATGGCACCATATGTTATCATAGGCCTGATAACCACTACATAGAGCCAGTACATCTGTTGGGGGTTTGTTCCCCAGTTGTTACCACAGATTCTCCGGCAGGTCCACAGGGACATTTTAGCCCTGCGGATAACATTTTCTAACTGTATGTCCCAGTTGAGCTTCTTATCTAGGGTAACTCCCAGATATTTTGCTTGGTCCGAAAATGGAATGTTTTCCCCCATAAGAGTAGGTGGTTTTAATTTGTCCAACCTTCTTTTTCTGGTGAACGGGACAATGATCGTTTTGCGAGGGTTCACAGACATCTGTTCCCTACGGCACCAATCATTGACTACATTTAGTGCTTCTTGAAGAGTACTAGACAGTTCCTCCTCAGATTTGCCTCTAACCATTATGACGAGATCATCCGCATACGCCTGGACCTCAACCTCCCAGAGTCCGAGGATAGCCAGCAAGTCGTCCACAAAGAGGGACCATAGCAGGGGAGATAGAACGCCCCCCTGAGGACACCCTCTCGCAGCTCTGACACCGACCACCTCCCCCCGCAACGAGGCAACAATGGTCCGATTATGCAGCATGTTTCCGATCCAGCCACAGATGATAGGTTCCACCCCCCTAGCGATAGTGGCCTCGTAGAGGGAGATCGATAATGCATTATTAAATGCTCCTTCGATGTCGATAAATGCCGCCACAGCAACCTCTCCATTTTCCAGAGAGTGTGTGATCTTCTCGACAAGGTTATTGAGCGCTAGCTCAGTTGATTTACCAGTTTGATAGGCATACTGGTGGGTATTTAGGGGGTTCTTGGGTAAGATGTTCCCCCTAATGTGTCCGTCCAGTATTTTTTCCAATCCCTTCAGGAGGAATGATGTAATACTGAGAGGTCTCAGTGATGTAGGTAGGAGGTCATTACGTCCCAATTTGGGAATGTACACCCCCCTAACCACCGTCCAGCTGGAAGGAATATAGTTCCAGGCCAGACTGGCTCTAAACAGCCTGATAAGGAAGGGTAGGAGAATCTCCAGTCCCTTTTGTAGAAGGACCGGTACCACCCCATCCTCCCCTGGCGACTTGAATGGCTGGAAATGATTCACAGCACACTCCACTGCCGAGGCTGTAACTATTCGCCGAGCAACTTGCCAGTCCTCCCTATGGGGGCGTTTAGATCGTCCCTCAGCTGGTAGGAACTCACCGTTGCTCAGGATCAGACAATCTGGGAAGTGTGTGTGTGCTAAGAGCTCCAACGTTTCTTTCCGAGATTCAGTAAAGGAACCATTTGGTCGTTTTATCGATCCCAGTTCCTGGACACGGTCGCGTGAGACAATCCTGTGGATTCTGGCGACGCTGGGCACACTATTAATGTCCCCGCAGAACCTCCTCCAGGACTCCCTCTTAGCGTTCCTAATCTCCTTGTTATACTGTGTTAGAGCAGTTTTATATTGTTCCCAGTTGCCTGTAATCTTAGCACGATTGAAGAGACGTCTAACTTCTCTACGTAGTTTTTCGAGGTTATTATTCCACCAAGTAGACCCCCGACTGTCTCTCTTTGACCTCAGTGGACAGTTTTCGTGATAGGCAGAGACCACAGCTTCCCTAACCTGTTCAGCCGCAATCTCTATCTCATCACGATCCCTCACTGTGGGGATAGTGGACCCAAGTCTGGCGGCGAGGGACTGCTTGTACCCCTCCCAATCCGTCCTCCTCGGGTCCCGATACTCCACCACAGGTCTAGGGCCTGTTTCAATCTCAAATAGGATATGGGCATGGTCTGAACAAGAGGGCTCAGACGACACCCTCCATTTGAGGATTTTTGAGCTCAAAAGCCTTGAGCTGCTAAGGGAAGGGAAAAAGCTTTACTTCTAAAATTATTTGTTTATTACAGTTTGCCTCTATAGTTTTACCCTGGCGACCACCCCTTAGACCCCAACGATTTTAATTTTTTCGTGCCTTTTTAAAGAGGAGACATAGGTGAATAAATTGCACCCCCTCACGTGCCCCGACAATTGCGTGTGGAAAAAGCATGGTATTTAGGAAAATTTGTATCACAGTTTTTTTCTATAGCTTTTTATCCCGGCGACAACCCCTCAGGCCACAACGATGTTAAATGTTTTCATGCCTTCTCAAAGAGGAGACTTCAGTGACTGCTGTACATCCAATTCTGTGCCCCGACAATCGCTGCTAAGAGGGTGGCAAAAGCATTATTTTCAAAATTATTTGTATTACAGTTTACCTATCTAGCTTTTTAACCCAGCGACAACCCCTCAGACCCCAAAGATGTTAACTTTTTTCCTGGCTTTTCAAAGAAGATATTTCAGTGAATACTCTGCATCCCTTCCCCTGCCCCGACAATTGCTGCTAAGGGAGTGGAAAAAGCATTACCTCTAAAATTATTTGTATCACAGTACCTCTATAGGTTTTACCCCGGCGACAACCCCTCAGACCACAACGATGTCAAATTTTTTCAAGTCTTTTTAAAGAGGAGATTTTAGTCAATACTTTCCATGCCTTCCCTGTCCCACCAATCGCTGCTAAGGGAGTGGAAAAAGCATTACTTCTAAAATTATTTGTATATTACAGTTTGTCTCTATAGTTTTACCACAGAGATGACCCCTCAGACCCCAACGATCTTAAATTTTTTCATGTCTTGTTAAAGAGGAGACATATGTGAATAAACTGCATCCATGATGTGCCCCGACAATTGCTGCTAAAGGGGTAGCAAAAACATTATTTCCAAAATTATTTGTATTACAGTTTACCTATCTAGTTTTTAACTCAGAGACAACCCTTCAGACCCCTATGATGTTACCTTATTTCATGGATTTTCAAAGAAGAGATTTCAGTAAATACTCTGCATTCCTTCCCCTGCTCCGACAATTTTTTCGTGTCTTCATGTCTAAAGAGGAGACATAAGTGAATAAATTCCACCCCATCCCCTGCCCTGACAATTGCCGCTAAGAGGTTGGAAAAAGCATTGTTTCAAAGAATATTTGTATCACAGTTTATTTCTATAGCTTTTTACCCCGGCGACAACTCCTCAGACCCCAACGATTTTAATTTTTTAATGTCTTTTTAAAGAGGAGATTTTAGTGAATACTTTGCATGCCTCTTCCTGCCCCGACAATCTCTGCTAAGGTAGTGGAAGTTTACCTATATAGTTTTTTACCACTGCCACAACCCCTCAGACCCCGACAATGTTCATTTTTTTCATGTCTTTTCAAAGAGGAGACTTTAGTGATTGCTTTGAATCCCCTTCCGTGCCCCGAAAAGCGCTGCTAAGGGAGTGGAGAAAGCAATATTTCTAAAATTATTTGTATTATAATTTACCTCTATAGCTTTTTCCCCGGCGACAAACCCTCAAACCCCAACGATGTTATTTTTTTATGTCTGTTCAAAGAGACATCAGTGAATACTTTGCATTCTTCCTTGTGCCCTGACAATCGCTGCCAAGGGGTTAGAGAAAGCACTGTTTCTAAGATTATTTGTATCACAGTTCCATACGTTTTTACCCCTGCGACAACCCCTCGGACCCCAACGATGTTAAATTTTTTCGTGTCTTTTCAAATATGAGACTTCATTGCATACTTTACATTTCTCCGCTTGTCCCGGCAGTTGTTGCTAAGGGGGTGAAAAAGGCATTAATTATACGAAGCGGCTCAATTCCGCAGCATTTTACCGCAGTAAACTATCTGGAATAACGCATACACAGACACACATCCACACACCTTCAATAGTTATCTGTTTGTGTTATCACTATCTCCGGTAATGAGACTACACACCTAAGCTAGGTACACATATGTATACGTGTAAGAATTTCTATGGCCAGCCACAAACTATGAATCGGGCAGCCCTGTTAAACTAATTCGCAGATTTTATCGCCGGCTGGCTCGGTTACGTTTTTAATTGCCCCTACGTCAGAATTCGTGGCTGGGATTCCGTGGGCAACTTGACATATAACATGTCGCGTGTATTTAATAAGCGTGACATGTCACACGCGTTACCACCGTTCACTTTTAAGCTTCTGAATCAACCCCTGTTGTGACGTCAGCGTCCAAGTCCCTTCGGTGACGTCAAACTCGGCGGTCGGTTCCTCTACCGCACTCGACTCATGGAAATGCGCCTCCGTACGAGCTAGTTTTATGACATATTTGCGATAAGAGGATCGCTATATATACGCTTGCAACACATGCCAGGCTCTCTTCTGAATCGACCTTAAGAAATGAAATATTACAGTTAAATTCTACTCGGAAAGCAGCATGCCTGAAAGGGTGAGTTTTATATTTAAATATCGACTTATTTCCCGTTACCCGTACATTTCTTTGCTTGGTTTTAATGGTAGATTGCTTGCTAATGTATGTGTGTTGAAATTACTTTCAATTATTGCTTTCTTTATTATAAGTTTTATACTGGTAACAGGTGGCTTGTGGTAGCGTTAGTTCGGTAATTAACTGGTATTGTACTGTTTTAAATGCATTGTAGCGAAGTCATTTAAGATTTTGTTTCATATACGTTAGTTTTTTTCCAATCATTAACACAGATAAATTTTGTAAGTAAACTTAACCTGCTACCAGCCGCCCTATGTAAATCATTAAGCCCTGAACCATTACTCATACCGATGAAATTTTATAGCACCCCGTTGGTTTGGAGGCGGCCTTCATCACCATTAGTTGGGAAGCGGTCTTCATCACCGTTGATTGGGAGGCGGCCTTCATCACCGTTGGTTAGGAGGCGGCCGTCATCACCGTTGGTTAGGAGGCGACCTTCATCACCGTAGGTAGAGGTCTCTTCAACCACATAGTAAAGAGCTCCCTCCAACAACATCGCTAGTAAGGAGCCCCCAAATGAACATCGGAAATAGAGGACCTTCCAACAACACTGTAAGTGAGGAGCCCCCTTCAACACCATCGTAAGTGAAGAGCCCCCTAAGTGGCACATCGCTAGGGACGAGCCCTCAATAACAACATCGTTAGGAAGGAACCTTCTTCAACATCGTTAGTAAGGAGCCCCCTCAACAACATCATTAAGGAGTCTCCTTCAGCACCATCGCCAAGGAGGACCCCTTCAACCTGAAGCTGAAAGTTAAGTACACTGTTTATCTATGGCTTTCTTTTTCTTTTATAGAGTGTGCTCCACAATTCATTTTTACAGTGTCACAAGGAATTAAATCAAATATTTTTCTTTCATCTAATTTATTTAATTTAATCCACTGCATTATATAGAGTCAATAATTTTTTAAATAAACTAATTTTATTCATAAAGCCTGATTTCATCTGTACCTCTTAAAACCTACCAACTGCAAGTGCCTGAACCCAAGCTTTGAGATAATTTTTATTATATATCATATTACATTTATTTTATATTATTTTAGTGTTGAATAAAAACAGAATTATATTTGATTATAAACACACATTCCATGAATAAGGTCTTAAAATACCAGTTATATTTCAATAAGAATATATTAAAAATCTAACCATTAAATGAACTCTATATTTTAATAGGAATACAATAAAAATCTGCCCATTGAATGATTTTGAGTATGGCGTCATAAACCGCACCCTGGTCAACAGGAAACGAATTTATAAATACGGTATTAAAATAACTGATACAGAACCAATATTTTTAATAAGAATATATAAAATTCGAACTATTAAATGGTTTTGAGTATGACGCCATACGTCGCACCCTGATCAACAGAAAAAAATAAATTTTTACTGGTTTAGTTGCATCGTAAAATAACCGCCTCGACTCCTAAAATCACACAACAAAGGAAACAGGTTTGTGATGATAATTATTATTATTATTGTTATGTTCGTGTGTTGGTGTTAGATTCACTTTCGCATACTTCTAATTTGCATCCGATTCTTATGTCATCAGTATTATCGGTTGCTTGCGTTTTGCCGTTAAATAACAAAATCAAGTGTAAATTAGAAAATTTTCCACCGCGACCACCAGTTAGCATAGACAAAAATGTCTACTTTATGATTAGGCAAGTAAGTAGATTTTTTCTAAGTTTTTCATCATTAAAGACAGTGTGGGTAAGTGTTTCCCAGTAAACACATGTTCGTTAATTAAACGTTTAAAAGGAAACTGCTACCTTACGTTTAATTTTGGTAAAAATGTCGCCCGAATAAACATATAATTAAACCAATATTAAAACGTTTTTATACATGTATGTTTTAACGTTTAAATATACGTTTTTCTTACATGTTTATTAACAAGGAGTTTACAACGTTAATTCAACCATCATCTGTAATGGAGAATATACGTTTATAATTACCGTTTATCAACGGGAATTTGTAACGTTAAACTATTTGCCGTTAATAACGTAAAATATACATTTTTTATACATGTTTATTAACAATGGTTTTGCAACGTTGATTTAACTATCATCTGTCATGAAGAATATACGTTTATAATTAATGTTTATCAACGGGATCTGTCACGTTAATCTGCTTGTATTAACGACGTATAATAAACGTTTGAATTACAACTAATACATACCTACCAAATGATAGTTTTTCAACCCAGCTGACAGCAGAAGATGAGTACGATAATTTGTTTGACGATGGAAACTTATAGGACAAACGATCATTGGGTGTAGAAGTGTCAAACTGGACCTCATTGCGGTGTAGATACTTACTTTAAGTGCTCATTGCTCATCAAAACTTCTAAACTCGCTACTCTGTCAAATTTTATAAACCTACCATTGACAAATTATTATTTATGTTTATAATTTTAAATGGGCTTTATAAAAATGGATTAGATCACAAGTCAAATGTCAAATAAAAATAACTTTATTTAAAAAACAAAAATATATTTAAAAAACTTACATTTCATTATCAAAAAACTAAAATAATTGATACCACATTCTAAAAATATAACAAGCTTCTTCAATCATAGCGTCTTAATCATGAAATAAATATATTTCCTAAATTATTTGTCAACTTCTCAACCAAAAAAAAAAAGTATTGCTCCATTAGTTTTTTGCTCTGGACCTTTTCGAAGTAGCTAATTTCAACCAATCCTTAACAGCACAAAAGATTGCTCTGTCGCCTTTTTCACGTTGGGAAAAATTTAGCTTTGCAGCATCTAAAATTATAAACTACTAAGTAGAAATAAATAGGTCATAAAATTGTGATTACCATATACTACTGCCATTATTCTCGTGGGTTCTAATGAAATTATATATATATATATATATATATATATATATATATATATATATATATATATATATATATATAAGTGTACATGTATCGTGCACATTAAATTAAACTGGGGAAAATAAACAAATACATCAGAATTTATAAATGCTATACCCGTAGCTAACCATTAGTACTTTCATTCGAAAGTTTGATTCACGAACAATCAAAATAGAGGAAAAAAGGTGTATTCATAAACGTTAGATATACGTCTAATGCCTCAATAAAATTAAACTTGAAAATATGAGAGAGCAACCAACATGGCCGATTTTAAACACGCCGGCTAAACTCATAAGTCCCAATTATTTATTCTGCCTAATAACGCTCTATAGCAATCAAAGTACAAGAAATGTGATTAACTTCGACAACGTTTGAAGACAATTATTACATATTGTGATACAGCTTACCTTAATATAAGACATAAAACTTGACACTTTGAACTGTACCTATTTCCAAAACAATCGCTACAGGATGATAATCATTCTTTGTAAATATGTATAAAACAATTATAAATTATAGAACAGACCACCATTCACCATAACATACAAGTGTCACGTACTGAATATAATATTTAATAAAATTTAATTCCAAGCACCACGTTACACACTGTACGCCATCACTTTACCTGTTCTGTTTCTATTTCTATTTCTTGTTCATTCTCGTTCAGCATGCGCACAAACATTTACTAATTTACAAGGACAAATATGTTTTATGTATTACACAGTGGAATGCAAAAGAGAAAATAGCTCCTTTTAAAACATACACGCATTGTCGAATACCTCTCAGATTGATTATGTGACAAAATTTTTTAAAAAGCCAGGAAAAATGTAACCTACCTATATAACTATAGGTACATAATATAATGTATCACATAATATCTCACGCTAAAATAATATCTAGTGAGATACGTATATTTTATGTATAAATCCCTACTTCATGTATAT
The DNA here is from genome assembly GCA_964006375.1 of Tillus elongatus. NCBI lineage: Eukaryota > Metazoa > Arthropoda > Insecta > Coleoptera > Cleridae > Tillus > Tillus elongatus. Next base: position 134,436,112 of record OZ023263.1, read on the forward strand.
TTTTATAGGCGAACCTTGTTGAAACTACGTCTAAATATTATGTTTAAAAACACTTAATTAATAACGTCTTTTACAACGATAAATTGTTAAGTAATTTGCTTTTTAACAAAAATTAGAAAAATAGTGGTTTTAAATAAATCGTTTATATCACATAAAATATCTTTCGCTTAAAAAATGTCTGGTAATATACGTATATTTTATGTATGAATCCCTACTTCGTGCATATGTTTCATAGGCGAACTGTGATGAAACAACCTTTAAATATTATGTTTAAAAACACTTAATTAATAAGGTCTTTTACAATGACACATTGTTTCGTTACTTTTTTTTTTACAAAAATTAGGAAAACAGTTGTTTTAAACATAACGTTTATATCACATAAATATCTCTCACTTATAAAATGTCTAATAAAATACGTGTATTTTATGTATGAATCCTAACTTCATGTAGGTTTTTAGTAGGCGAACTGTGTTGAAACAACGTTTAAATATTATACCCTTCATCAATAAAGTCTTTACAACGAGAAAATGTTTACCTAATTTTTTCACAAAAATTAGGTAAATACCTGTTTTACATATAACGTTTATACCACACAAAATATCTTTCGTTTATAAAATGTTTAATAAAATACGTATATTCAACGTATTAATCTCAACTAAACGTAGTTTTTTGATAGGCGAAATGTGTTTAAATAACGTTTAAATATCATGTCTAAAAACTCTTCATAATTAACGTCTTTACAACGAAGAAATGGTAACGTTGCTTTTTTAGCCTAGAATTGAACGTTAATTTTTATAACCGATAACGTTTTTTCAACGGTCTTTACGTAAAATAGACGTTTATTAAACGCACGTGTGTTTATTGGGTTACCACGACTCCGATGCTAAACTGATACGCTATATTACTGGTCCCCTAGCAAAGTGTGAATGCTTGAGTACATCAGGCGTCAACATTTGAATAATTGTGTTAACCAATGGCTTCACCATGCCCGCTGAGTTTCTGCTGAAACTCAACTGTTGCCAATTTATCACAGCGGAATGACAGACAAACGTCACAAAATAGTACTAGAAGCGAACAATACGTTCATCAGTCTCTGTTCGCTGAAATCTATCGGTAGTCGGCAGATAGGCTCTTAAACTCAGCAGCCATATATTCTAAAATTTCGTAATAGTTGCTGACAAGTATCTCTCGCCGCAGTAATTTTTGTGCAGAAACCCCTCACCCCTAACCAACAGTTTGCTTATTAAAACGGTGGAAGAAGAAACGCCATTAGGCAAACTTATGCTCAAGTAAGAGCGGGGAAGGGGGTTTTGCACATAACTTAACTTACTTCGGTGAGACACTCCTGCTGCTTACTCGTGGCGTAGGTGATTGTTGAGGCGACGTGAGGTTTCGACCAGGACAATATTTTGATGTCCTCACCTGGTGTAAAAATGTGATGCATAGATGTGATCCAAATAAATAAATATAAATTAAAATAATAAATATTCATGGCTAAAGGCCAAGCTAGAAAAAAGTATTTATTACTATTCCGATTCCTAACTGATACACGCTATATTAGTGGTCACGTAGCGATGCTAAAATTTTATAATAGTTGTTACTGACGCCCTCTTTGGGAAGGTGGTTGTGACGACAGCGTCTACAAAGCGAGAGATCCCGATCCGGGGTTCAATTACAGGGCGAAGCAATACTGAATGGAACTAAATAAAAATTCATTAAACCTAAATAAGATAAGCAGCCTAAGTGAAGATTGTAACCTGTGATGAGCACCGATAAGTACACTTGGATATCCCAAATCACCACAACACATATTTTTAAATAGGTCGCTTTAAAAAGATGTGCTGTGGTGATTAGGGTTCTCCAAGTGTACTTAGAAAACAATCATGGCTAAGAATCTAAGGAGACAAAGGATAAGAAAAAAAGCTGCTATAAAAACTGCATGCAAACAACATACAGTTAACATAGGTCATTGTCTATTTATTTAAATAAATGTAAAAGTTAGCTGTTCCCACGCCAAGTATATACGTGCCGAGTTATCCATATATTTCTCTACGATGTATTCATTTCGTTGATACTTCGACCATTAAAACTTATACAATTTCCTTCACACCATATGGAAAAATGCCAATGTTAAAATATCACGAACAACGAGGTTAAATCCCTGTCCTCTGTACCATCATATAAATATGTTATCTATGTAATTTGTTATTTGGAATCAACGACGAAATACTTTCACGATTTGAATCTAACAGTTGCTCTGATTGGCTTGTAAACAGGCCGTCATCTGCTTCATCATCTACATCGGCACAGAATTAGGCTTGGAAATGAAAACCGAGTACCGACTGTATATGGAAAGTGACGAAACAGCGGAACACGTGCTATTTTCCTGCCCGGCAGCGGACAGCGGACAGAACAAGGCACCTACTCTTTGGTAAGGATATCTGGACCAACCTTCGTCCTCAAAAATTGTCGACTTCTGCACAATATTGCATGGACACGAGACCAACGGCTTTACGCCCCCTCCGAAGGGCGGAACGTGTAGACCATCGACCTGCTCAAATACAATGCCACCACTTCAATTGATGTTAATGTTACAGTATGTACTGAAAAAGTAAAAGGAGAACCCTGGCATCGAACCCAGTACACTTTCTTACCACTGAATCATCGGGGCTCTACCTAAGGAAAAGAAAATAAAGAAATCGAGGCTCTATTTTGTTGACCTCATAAAGCTGGTTCTGATACAATGATTTGAGTACCAACTGAGATTTGTTATGTATTATCTTTATATTAATTTGCTCTAATGACTCACTAGGAGTGAAAAAGTTGGCTTTGTATTTTTGAGGAACGTTCATTTAAGTTTATTGCTAAACACAGAAACAGGTTTCAAAAATAAGTCTTTTCATATTATACCGTAAATTACAACTAGCTATACAGTATTCTTAAATTCAGCGAACATCACATATCTGAATTTTTAATTAGAATAAAATAATGCAACTAGTTGTTCTTACTTAGTGAAACCGTTCCATACTAAATACCTATGTAGTTTACCCACAATGTATTTATTTATAGTAAACTAAATAGTCCTGCAGTCTTTCAAACGCAGTACCAAAAAAATCTACTTAATGTAATAAATGCAAAATCATCAAGTGAGCAAGTTAGTGTGATGTTGCTGCAATATTTATGCAACTACCATTTGAACATAAATATAATGAACAGGTAGTTCGGTAATCAGCCAATAATGTTATTAAGTGATCTAATGGCCAATACTAACTGTTAGTAAAATGTTGTTGAATCTTAGTTTACCAAGGTTGTAGAAGTACCTAATAAGTGGAGAGGGGAGATCAACAATTCAGTGTAAATATAATATTCAAATGTTAAGTTGGTACAGTAATTGGCAAGACAAATGTAACTCTTTTGTCACTAATAGTATTAAAATCAATAATAATTATGTCAAAGTAATGGCCCGGTACATACAATGATGTCTCTGTAGTGTCTTGTTATCTGTTCTGAGTTTAAATAAAGTTATTTTGTTAATTAATCGTGGCGATCGTTGTTGAATCTTAGTTTACCAGGTTTTAGAAATACCTAATGAGTGGAGATCAACAATTGACTGTAAACATAATATTCAAATGTTAAGTTGGTACAATAGTTGGCAAGATAAATGTAACTGTTTTGTCACTAATAGTATTAATAATAATTATTATTATTATAATAATATTTTTTTCCTACCTCAGGGGCAAGGGCTCGTCCGCGGCTTTGCTGCCCCGATAGCATTGTAATAATAATATTACAATAGTATTAATTAATAATGGTAATAATGTCAAACTAAGTGAAGATTGAAATTTGTGATGAGCACTAATAAGTACACTTGGAGAACCCAAATCACCACAACACATCTTTTTTTTTAACCTGACGATCGTGTCACTAACAGAATTAGCGGCATCGGAGGATCAAAAATTCTAGACTTTAGTGTTTTTTCATCCTCTAATGACGCCAGCTTTGTTAGTGAAACCATCGTCAGGTCTTTAAAAAGATGTGCTGTGATTTGGGTTCTCCACGTGTACTTAATAATGTCGAAGTAATGGCGTGGTGGTGGTAGCGTAGTACTTACATTACATGCCTTGATATCTCTGTAGTTATTGTATGCATGCAGATACAGTTATTTTGTTAATTATTCGCTATTATTTTTAACCAATCAAATATACAAACAAACCATAATAAGAAAGATAACACGTATCACAGAGGCTTTCAGGTATCAGCATTAACCCAGTTTTGCTCAAAACTGCTATGTAACTAATCTAAACCATTAAATTTATCTTAACGGACTTTAAAGAAACTTAAAAAAACTCGGGACGCAGCAAGTGCGTTATGGTAGTGAATTTTCATAAGATTCAGATGTTTGATTTATAAAAAGAAAGGTACTACCAAAAGGACAAATAAAATACAAGATCTCTAGATAAATCTTTATAGTGGGTTAATTTAATAAAATAAACAAAATAAGTGACAATCGGGAATTTAATTTGTCTAAACAGCACAAAATGAAATATATATATATATATATATATATATATATATATATATATATATATATATATATATATATATATATATATAAAATAAATTTGGTAAATTAGCAGTTTACCTCATGGAGGGTTTTGAGAATTTTTTTCCGAAACATGCTTAGGATTCTCCTAGGTGCATAACCCACAACAAACATTTCTTATAAACAACCTCTAAAAAAGTTACAGGACCAGGAGTTGATAAGGGTGTAGGGCGAGGAAAAGAAACTGTAAATATGAGTGGAAAAGCGAAAAAAATAATAATTAAACCTAGTACCCTTTGGTTCTGAGGCACACGTTCTTACCCCTGGATCAACGAGGCTCTATAAAATTCTTATCTCTTAAACATTTTTACTTTCGAAAAATATGTTAATATTTATAAAATGAAATAGGGACTATTGGAAAACTTTATGCTAATCTTTATTCTAAATATGTAGTTTATGGATATTAACTTTTTTTTCTTCAGTTTACATTTTTTCCTGCACAAAAATTTTAAGTTTAATATTTGCAATACTGTTTTCTTACTCAATGATGTAGAGTACACTCAAAATGGACATGCAAATGATATTACCCTTTATAGCAGCTAAACAGTTTATTTGTGACACTAAACAAGCAACCAAAGTATTTTAAAATGCTTGAAATTATTTACTTGTATCTTTTTTTAAAAACATGGATTTTGATTTTTTATTATAGAAGAATATATAAACATATAAAATATTACACGAACAATTTTTAGTGAATTTTTATATATTACATATGCATTATATGGATTGTGTTACTTTGCCTACTACGTCTAAAAAAATTTTTATGGCCTCAGCAGTCAATTATGCACAATATTCATCAGCAATTATACCACATGTTGTAATGAAATAAACAAAATATTGACATCCATAGAAAACAAATATAATGTATAAATTAAATATTTTTGAATTAAGAAAACAGATAGATCATTGCTACTAAATATTAAAAATGTTACCAAATGATTTTCAGTTTTCTGTGGCATTATGTTTTTCAGAATAGGAAATATTTTTGATTTAAGAAAACAGATCATTGTTACTAACTATATAAAAGTGTTACCACATGATTTTCAGTTTTCTGTGGCAATATGGTTTTCAAATTAGGAAAATATATGTTAAGATATAATTTATATTAAAGTCTGAATTTTGTATTTTCAAACCCTTGTCAAATGCACTACGTTGTATATGTTTTTTTTCTCCCTTAAGGATCGTCTGCGTCATAGCACCGCAGCCTTTGGTTTATTGTGCATGCCCATTGTCTTTTCTACTTTACACATTCCAAAAATCACTTCGCCTTGAACTAGTCTGCACAGTAATTGGCAAGGTGAATTTTTATATTGCCCTGTCTCCGGTCTAGACTCATCGTAGAGCAGTCTTTTGCGGTCCTGAGCTTTACACTCGCATAAGATGTGCTGGGCTGGTTCCTTCCCCTAGCGGGAGTGTCTGCACGCCAGGTCCCCCTGGAAGCGCCCCATTTTATGCAAGTGTTTTTTGACGGCCATGTGTACCGTCAAGAGTCTTGTGGTGTTTCTGAGCTGTCCTCTGCTAAGATTTAGCAGCTCCACAGCTCTCTTTAAATTGGATTTCTTAATTACTGACTTCCCATGTGTGAGCCCTGGTCTGCCCAGTACACCTGATGTTCGTTTCTGATCCAGGACTTAATGGACCCCTTGGCAAAGCTGTTTGTCACGCCTAGAAACAGTTCTGGTACCATATGTGTATGTATGAGGAAATATTTTTCTGTGATCACTGTCGTATAATTTATCATATTAGCTATAACAGAAGCATTTGTAAGTTAGAAAATATTTTGAAACAGGTAGAAAAGTAAAACATTGGTACTAATTATGAAGAAACACTATAATCGGACTTCTAGTATTTTGTCATTTAATGCCTTTCAAAATTGAAACAGTTTTATTAAGCTTTGGGTTATATTCAGAGATATGATATATAGCGGTAAATAATTGCTAGCCATTGTATACTTTGCAAAGTAGATTTAATTTCTATGTAATCATGGTTATCTGTGTAATCAGATATGTTAGAAGAGAAGCATTTATAAATTACTGCAAATACAATTGGTTTTATAACATATGCTATAAAGGAATGCAAAAGTAAGTTCGGAAAAGGAAATTGGATTTCATCAGTAAATGTAAACATATTTTACAAGACAGAGGTAAACAAACTAGAGAAATGTTTCTCTTCGAACTCCACAGAAACGATTTGTTTGAGATGGAATAGAAGATATCAATGAAGAAAATAGTTTGAACTAGGTAGAAAAACAAAATATTTGAGGTAATTATGGAACAAAAATATAACCTGATTTCTAGTGTTTTATCGATTAACACTTTTCAAAGTGTGAACATCTTATTAACTTTGAGTTACATTCAGATACATTCCTCATAGCGCAAAATAATTTCCAGCCATTGCATACTTTGTGACCGCCCAAATTGTTTATATAATCCCTCTCGGCTATAACCTACCTATTAAACTTCAAACACTACCAACGTTATAATCTATTGGAAATATAGAGTAAAGTTACCGGTATTCTAGGTGGCCGGCAGCCTTTAGACAGTGGAGACGGCCGTGGGTTCCTTAAATACGATGTTAAGATAAAGGGGGCGCCACTTGATTGTTTTACACCCAGTACCGGATATTAAAGTAAGATGCTATCACACAATACCTCTCCTTAATTACCTGCAATCCAACTATAATCAAGAACTCGCTGAACTGCACTGGTAGCTGTACCTAGAACCAACCCGGGAGATACGTCGGACGTCAAACCCGTGACAAAAACTCTGCAGGACTGGATATTAAAATGTTGTAACTTACATTAACCTAAAAGAGGAAAGTACCCGTGGGTGCATGTAAGTGACATAAATATGCAACCATTAGATCCACCTAAATAATATATGACACATACACATAAACTTATGCTCGCTTGTCCGATATGAAAGGGCTAATATAGCAGCAAAAACACACTAGTTAAAACAGTATCACTGATTCGGGGATGATAGAGTAAATGCAGACTAAATATAACACAAAGTACAAAAAAGAAATATAATAACATTCAGTATTAAGATCCTATATCTAGCTCAAATAATATTATCACTCTGTATAGTATGTGAAGCAAGCTGTACACCTTGGTAAAAATATCCTAATAATTACTGAGTCACCTACGCAAAATTCCGACCAATTATATCAATGTAAGCTTCAGACAGCTCAAATAATAAACATGAAGCATTGCAAACTCTCAAGATACCTTTATCTGTCTGTTAATAGCAACGTAATCTACTAATCACCCTAATGACCAGTCAAAATGAAGCTATTATATTCATAAATGCCGTTAAAAGGGTCAAAAGTAATATGTCTTTTATAAGCATACAGGCTACAACTTATCTGAACCATAAACTCTATATCCTGCCTTGGATCTCTTGGTTGACATTCGACTGTCTGGAAGTACAACTATGAGAATCGATTACCACTACGACCTGCAAATGAATCCAAAGATGGTCTCCTTACCATATCATGCTTGTGACTCTGTACCATACGTAATTGGACCATTAATTTAAAACCAGAAACAATGAAATACACACCATAAAACATCCAGAGGCTACCCAACAATAGAAATTGCCTCTATTTACACAACACTAGATATTGCCAAACACCACGCCCCTTTAGGTGAAAGCAAGGTCTTTAATTGCCTAACACTACATCCCTGTAAAATGCGAAACATCGGATATAGAGATATAAAAAAATAAATTCGCAAGTCTACATTACCTCTTGTTGAGGGTTATCGTGCCTCGATTTAATTAGACACTACTGATGTCGAGTGAGTCCTGTATAGGTTACCTGTTAACTCAACCTATTGTAGTCCAGCAAAGCGGCTATTCCATGCAATCTATGTAGGATATCTCTCAATTTCTTACAGTTATCTCAATTATGCGAATAAAAGCAAAGAAAGGAATTTTCTTGTAGGGCAACAGGTTGAATTTTAAACATCGCAAGTGACAAGTGACAGCATGATCGTACCTTGTTGCCAGACATCAATTGAACGTGATTCTTACAATTCTATCTACGGACCCCTAGCCTATGCAACCAACCACATATCAACGAATATCATGCCGTTCGAAACTTTCCCAGCATGCGTATACTATTCCAGCCCAGGCCACTAACAGAGAAAATTATATCCTACATCCCCGTCTTCAATTATACTTAAGAAAATAAAAAAAAAAGTTGTAAATTACAAATACGTTTTAATTTAAAATATGATGCGGATTTGGTAACAAATACGTTTTAATTTAAAATATGATACGGATTTGGTAATTCAAAATGTTTGGTTATTGTACCGCGATTATTGTTTGAATTATGTCATTAATAATTTTAAAAAAATATGTTAGGTCCATATGTTTTCATACTAACATAATTTTTATTATATCTGACAACCCTGCTTATTTATATTTAACTACCGTTGTCTGGCTTCCACGATTTTACATTTTTCGGGTCTAAAGTAATAAAAAACACATTAATACTCTAACTATCCTTGTCAACGTTGAATGTGCGAAATGCCTATGCAATTCAAACTGATGTCGTAGATTATTTATTTCTTACACATTATTTATTTCTTACACATTTTTCATTTTCGAACAACTTCTTTCCTCGTGGACCATTTAAGTTGAAATTTGGTTACCAACTTTATTTTGACATCTCCCTTATATGTGCAAATTTTCATTTGAATCACTGCAGTACTTCAAACAAACAAAAATATTGCGTTTTAAAAATTTCCTTTACATTTTTTATACAAAAAATTAAACCTACGGTGCTCATCTTCGAACTCATCCAAGCCATTAACAAAATCAAGGTAATCTCCAAATTTAGTGAAGATCGGTCAAGTATTTTTTGAGTTATCAGTTGGATACATATATATATATATATATATATATATATATATATATATATATATATATATATATATATATATATATATATATATATATATATATATATATATAAGCATATAAAAATCAAAACCGACCTTGGATATGGGTTCTAGAGGACCAAATTCGCGCTCATTTGAAGAAATTTTTCAAAAGTCTCACCATCGATACCTCTCTATTAGTGAATTTTCTTAGTGAAAATTCACTAATTAGGACAATATTACGATCTCAATAGACTAGGACATTTTTATTATCAACATAACCAATTTATCATCGTTACTATGTAATTATTCATCTTTACAAAATTGCCCATCTTATTGTTTCCATTTAGCTTACTAATTATAGTTGGTAAAATTTACTTATGGTTCCTTAATCAAAAAGTTTTTAAAATAAACAAAAGGACAAAAAACACATAAGTAATTTAGTGAAAAGTATCTAATGACCTATTTTGGAAAAGGCGGCTGTCAGCATGCAGACCACCACTAACTTGAAAAGCAACATATTTATTCTTACAAATTAATTAAGGATACGACGATGGCAACTTCCCCTCTTTATGCATGAAACTTGTTACCCTTTCTATCAAAAATAACTGTGCTGTAGACTGCAATGCATCCTATTTAGTTACACCATTTGGTTTGCAGCCGGACTGCAAAACATTAAAAAAGTCCGCAAACCAACCCAAAACGAAATATATATATATATATATATATATATATATATATATATATATATATATAATCTAGCTTTAAGCATTGCTTAGACAATGTTTATATGACGAAAGACTTTGAGGAAATATGAACAATGTATGAGTTTATAAACTTTTTATTGAAGATATAATTAGTTATAGATACATTAAATAGACATATCTTAGGCATAAGAGATAACAGAGCAATAATGCTAAATCTGCAACGCGATAGAGATCTTTACGAGGTGGTATCCAAAAGTTCAAAGAATTTGCCTGGATCAAACGTCGTCCTTGGTCAGTATTCATAAACTGATAGCGGACGCGTGTCATTGCACAATACTGTGCAGTATCAGTTGTCTGATACGGTCTAATGTGACGCATAAAATTCGTATGAGTAAATAAATGCCCATAAAGTAATGAAGGTATAACATATGGCAATTTTTTGAATAATTTTGAAAGTTGAAATTTGAGACACTGAATTAAGATCTTAGAAAATATTATTGTAAGATATGTGATATGTGATATGATGTAAAAATAAACTTAGATAATATATAAATACATATATTACGTAGAATACATATCAGCTTTAACATAATAATTAACAAGAAAACTACTTAGAAAATTTATTATCACCTAAATTAATATTTTAATGTACGCATGCATTTAGTGAATGCGAGGCGTTGCTCTTTTTTTGCAAGGCTTTGCACTTTTCTTCCAGATTGGCAGCGCCTTTTTCCACTTGTTAAAGTTAACCTTCTCGCGATAAACGTTGGTTGGACGCTTATCTTTTTGCCTTTCCTTTGGATTTTTCTAAACTGTTTCTGTGTGCTACATTGTTGATATTTAAACATTTGAAAAAGTCCACCTATTAAATTTAAAGATGATGTTATTTTTTAATTATATGATGTGGTGCATGAATTTATTGCTGCTGAGAAACCATGAGGGTCGTCCTTTAACCCTTCCATTACATCATGATCAAATTTTTTAATAAATTTTGACCAATTTTCTTGTGCAGTTGATATAAATTCCTCCGTATTTAATCCATTTTCCTCTGGATTTTCACTGGCTATTTCAAGAGGGTTATTGCCTTCTTTATTATTTGTATCATATTTTCGCTTTGACGTGTTGAATGATTTTCTTTTGAAATGTTTAAAAGTTGTAATGGCAAAAAAAGTTGTTTTTGAGGTTTAGATCCAGTAGCAATTTAATACAATAATAGTTTATTTTCGTGGGTAAGGTAGTTACATGCAGTTTCAAATACATAATAGCTAATAATAAAAGATTGATGTTTACATATTTTGCCATTATCTCCAACATAACAACTACATATCCCAATCATATCAACAAGGCACTCTTCAGATCTACTATTGCTTGTTACGGTAAACTGCAAATCATTTAGTTGCTGTACCTGTTTTGGATTTACATCGGCGTGTGAAGGGTAAAATGTTTTAATACTGGCACTGTTTATCCTATTGAAAATCAAGTCTAATATTCTTTGCTTGTAATAGCTTTCAAAGTCACTGATCACAAAATCAGTAAGTTGTGGTAAATTGTAAGCTTTGGTACGTTCAAGAGGAATGTCTTTAAATAATCTAAACATTACTTCAATAAATATGTTTGTATCCGATCCACGAGTAAGTTGCCCTTTTCTAAAGAACAGACACCAAGATTGCAAATCGGATTCAATTTTGGCGTTTATATATTTTGCGTAATTTGAAAATTTGCATTCTGTTTTGAACGTTTCTAAACTTAAATCCAGTTCTAATTGAGTGTTTGAATAAAGAATGTTTCTAAATAACCGGTAATGTTCTTGGCGTGATTCCTTTGGAATACAATTTTTTGCACTGTTTAACCATTTCCAAACAGCCTTTAATACATGAAATATACAAAGGAGCATAGTTGAAGAGGGCTAGTACTTCTGAAGAACTTTTCTCTTCGTCATATCATCATCGGTAATTATAAGTTTGGGATTTATTTTGACTGGACTAACTTCAATCATATTTTGAATGGCTAAGTCAAACACTTTTTCTTTTTGACTCGTAGCAATAATGCATCCTAATGGTATACCTCCAGCAACGGAATGTGTAGCAATGAAGTAAATCTTAAGATTTTGAACATCACAGTTGCTCCTGGCGTCCACAAATAAAATTTCTGACGATTGCCAAATTTTCTCGCTTGCGCTCTTCATTAGTGAGGTACAAAACGATACTGCGTAATGATCTCCGATTTGGCTAATCTTAAAGGAAACCCCTTTCGCTTTACTGAGATTTTCCTCCAATTTCTCTAACATATTTACTCCTGCTTTCTCTCCGTAGGTAGTTTTAAAATGTCGCCTCCATAAATTTTCGAAATCGGATTTTTTGGGACAGTAATAACGATCTGTTGACAAACTGTCATACTTTCCACCAAATTCCTCCATCTTCTTGAAACAAAAGCTATGGTAAGCTGAAGATGCAGAATGACCCCTTTCAAAATATTTTATGATTTCAATTTTAGTGTCTTCGCTTATAGGTATCTTAATTAATGCCGCAGCGCTCCCAGTAGTTTGGTTATGTGTCAACGTAAACTCAATCACACAGGGCCATTCGCTCGCAAGATTGTCAGGACATTTGGCACGAAATCTTCTTTTTAGAACATGACAAATTGTTATAATCATTTTAGCTGGACACTCTATGTTTTTAGATGGACGGGGCCGCTTTCTGGGTTGATTCAACTTATGTACGATGGTTTCCAAATGGCAATGGCTTCTCTCCTAAAAACATGTTTTCTTGCCTTATCAACCGATGTTCTTACGGTTCTTGTTATGAACCACGTGATCTTGCTTAACTCAGATAATTCGGTAACCCATTTCTGAAATAAATTTTAAAATAAACAGAATAATATTTTAAGTGATATTATTTAAGTAATAATATTCTGCTGAGCCACCCTCGTTCCATTTGAAAAAAATTAGTTATGTACAGGAATATGATTTGGCTTCAATGTATTATAGGTATACTGTTTTTTTTATATTAAAATTTAAAGAAATTGATAATTTTATTATTGTAACAAGTGTCAAGATTAGGAATGAATAAATTTTGAGCCAATTACTTTATTCAGTTGAATTATTTCAAATGGCACAAAAAGTAAGGGTTATGGTATTCATTTATTTTAAATTGCTTACATTTATTTCCTCCTCAGACTTCAATTTTGTTCTTATAATATGATCGTCATTTGATTGATAATAATCATAATTATCTGGATACATATTATTACTCATATTTCGCATAGATATAACAACATCGACTATAACACCAAGAAAAACACAGAAATTAAACTATTTTCAGTTTTCGCTGACACGAGGTGCAAGATCACGCATGGCTGCATTGTCTTAACAGACGACTGATATTGCACACATCTGTACAGTATCGCTCGTTCGATAATATACGTGGTTTCGGCTTGAATCGGTTCACTACGATGTGCAGTAAGCTACGTCCGATACGAATATGCGTCCGGCATCTGAAGGCACAGATATTTAGTCTACAATATGCGGTGCGGCAGGGGGCAAAACAAGATAATGCCAACTCTCCTATCAAATGTGGAAGCGATATAGTAACTCCAGAAAATTGACATACGCATTACCATATTCTCTCGCTACTTAGTAGTAGTGTTCTATACACGTACTAATTGATCTTACCGTATATCAAATATGCAGGTTTCTGATATATAAGAAAGACACACCCCATCCTCCCAAGCATCTGAGAGTGGATTTTCGGTTTTGTTCGCATCTTCATCGCCATGTTCTTCCCTTTTGTGTCTGTTGAAATTAGACTGCGTTGAGGATTTCTCACAAATATCACAAACCCTCATTTCTCTGAACTTATAAGTACAGGAGATACATAATTTAAAAAATGAACTCGACGATAGCACTATAAATAGAATCAACTTGCGAAACAATAAAGCCAGGTTAGATCAGGGTCAGTTGTTTGCATTGACAGTTGATATTTGACACTTTCCGTCTATAGCCGAAGAATATGGCAACGTCGGATTGCGCTATGTTTAGCCGCTCCTCTCAGAGTGTCAGAGGTGGGTCAAGACCAAGATTTATAAAGTAAAAGGTTACCTCATAATTTTGGCGAAGTATCGGCAGGGGGGGGGGGTGTACTCTGACCCAATTTTTTTGACAGACTTTTGTGTAAGTTGATTTCGGCTCCTCGTGTCTTTATTTGAGTGTTTTTGTGTGGTTGGGTTTATATTTTTTCGTTCGAACATCGTTGTTAAAGTTTTGTGGCTCCTTCTTACTACAAATCCTGAATGGTATAAGGTATCAGTCACCGTCCCCCTCGGTTGTTCAGACCATGGTATGGTCACCGCTTCCTGCGCAATGCAACCCGAGGTCACACAGTCATCGCACCCACGTATCGTTTGGCACTACAACTCCGGAAAGTGGGACGAAATGCGAGATTACTTTTCCTCATTTCCATGGGCGTCTGTCTGCTTCTCTCATCCTGGCCCCTCTGATATCTCACAAAACGTCACCGAAATTATCCAAGCTGGCATGGAATTATTTATTCCACGTACACAGAAAAGCTCTTCAGCCACTCAAAAGCCCTGGTTCTCTAAATCTTGTGACAAGGCCAGACTTGAAAAGGTCAAAGCTCACAAAACGCTTCTACACAATCCCAGTCAAGAAAACCGTCAAGCATTTAACGACGTAAGAAACCGCTATGTCCGCATTCTTTCTGATGCAAAAAAAGTCGTTTAATAACCACATCAAAAACAAAGTACTTTTAAACTCCAAGGGCATCAAACCCTTCTGGACTCTTGCTAAATCTATTAGGAATAATTTCTGCAAGAGCACGTTCCTACCCATTGTCTCAGGGGATGAAATTGTTTCTACCGCCCTGGGCAAGGCTGAACTTTTTGCCTCGTTGTTCGCCGGCAATTCTACTCTCAACCCACCTCCAAGTGTTCAACCACCGACAGTCCCCAATGTCGCTCATAAAATGACAGATATCATTTTCAAAACTTAAAAGGCACGAAAGATGTTCTCTTCTCTTAATACCACGAAAGCCTCTGGCCTTGACGAGATCCCAGCAATTGTTCTCAAAAAATGCGCACTAGAACTTGCTCCTGTCCTGGCTCGTCTGTTTCAGACATCTTACAATAGAGGTATATTCCCTACTAACTGGAAAACTGCTCGAGTACAACCCGTCCCCAAGAAAGTATCCCAAGCGCTTCCTAGCAACTACAGGCCTATTTCCCTCCTTTCAGTCATCTCTAAAGTGATGGAAAAGTATATAAACACCGAATTACTAAAATTTCTTGAAAAACACAGTCTAATCAACGACAGGCAGTATGGATTCCGTCAGCGCAGATCAACTGCTGACCTCCTTTCCTTTGTCACCCATTCTTGGAACAAGTCTATGGAACTACCCGCTGAATCCCAGATTGTCGCTCCAGACATATCCAAAGCATTCGACCAGGTCTGGCACGCAGCACTGCTTACTAAACTTCCCGCCTATGGCCTACCACCAAAACTCTGTATCTGGACAACAAACTTCCTCTCCAACCGGAGCATTTCTGTTATGGATGGCCATTCCTCTAAACTATATCCAATTAACGCAGGAGTTCCTCAAGGTTCAGCTTTAGCCCCTACTTTGTTTCTTTTCCACATCAATAACCTTTTCTCTAGCACATCCAACCCAGTTCACAGTTACGCGGACGACAGCACCCTCCACTCAAATATACAATATTCTAAGCCTGTCTCTTTCGCCCAATTAGATGAGGATCTCTGACTCATGGAGGGTTCTGTCTCCGTGGATCTCCAAAAAATATTATACTGGGGAAGTAGAAATCTTGTACAATTCAACCCCACCAAATCTCAGTCTTGCTTTCTTTCTCATAAAAGATACACCAGCCCTAGACCCATCACAATAAACAACCAAGTTATTCAAAGTAATGAGACATTTTCAGTTGTTGGCATTTCTGTGGATCGAAATCTCAATTGGCACCAACATGTCACATCAATTGCAGAAGAGGCTGCTAAGAAATTAGGTTTCCTCTTCCGGGTTCGCAAATACTTTTCACCAGCTAATCTCTATACCTTATATACTTCGCAAATAAGGCCAAACCTCAAATACTGCTCCCACATCTAGGGTGCTGCTGCCGCTTCTACACTCGCTATCCTGGACTCCATTCAGAAGAGAGCTATACGTCTCATTGGTGACCCTACCCTCACCCAAAGGCTGCCATGCCTTGCCCACGGACGTGCTTTTGGTGACCTCTCTCTCTCTCTCTCTCTCTCTCTCTCTCTCTCTCTCTCTCTCTCTCTCTCTCTTTTATAGACATCTGCACGGGCACTGCTCAGAGGAGCGTTCTTCCATAGTTCCTCCACCTGCTGCCCCCAACAGATCTACCAAGGGAACAGAGCGAATGCACCCTTATACTGTCCAGGTCACCAGACATAGAACATCTTGTTATGTCCGCTCTTTTGTCCCGAGGACTTCCAAGTTGTGGAATTCCTTGCCGGCACATGTTTTTCCTTCTCCTCCGAACCTTCAAACCTTCAAGTCCAGAATTAACAAGTTGCCTCTTTCCTTCTTGTCGACACCCACGGTACGATAGTATTTAGGCTGTAAGCCCTCGTGGTGTGTTGTTGAAATAAAAAAATAATAAAAAAAAATTCAGACTTTTGTTGATTTAGTATCTGGTCTGCTATTCAAAAGACGTTAAAAAGGCGGTTCTACTTATCGTAAGTATTTTTGTGTTGTATGTGGTCCGACTGTTTTAAGCTTAGATATTATGATATGTTCAATATAAACGTGTATTATTTGTTAGTTTTCCGCTGGTGCTATTATAATATAATAATATTATAATAAATGCAGAGGGATAATGTTGTTAATATTTCCGAAATTACCTAATTATTCTGTTGGGTTATGTGTTCAAATACTCATTAATAAATGAAATATAATATTATTCGAGACATCTTTAATTATAAGTGTAGGTAAATAAATACATGTATATTTTTTAGATGCCTGGACTTATTTGTGCTGTGACTGCTTGCAAAAGCAAGAGTGAAAAGGCAAAAAAAAGACGAGACAAAATATCTTTTCATTCTTTTCCAACAAATAAAGCTCAGCAAAAAGTGTGTGTTGCACGATGTCATAGAAAGGACAAGTTTGATATAGGTCACAAGAAGATATGTAGCAAACATTTTGCTACTGATGATTATGAAGATGCTATACGGGCAAAAGTATTGTGTATTCCACTAAAAAGGCTAAAGAAGAATGGTAATATTTTATTAGTGAATTTTTATTATTTTGTGTTCAATATTCTTTATTTACGAACTCAAAGCAGTATATTTGCACTGGTAACAAGTTCTACAATTGATAATGTAAAATTACATATGATTTTGAGGTTAACTTAAATTATATTACTTATGTCAAGTACTTTAGAAACTATCTAGATATGTACTATATGTATAACTGGAAACTGTTTTGTCCATTTAATAAATGCCTTTTAGGTGCACTGTAACAGGCCTCCCACTCGTCTGGGAAACTGGGAAAGAGTCAGGGAATTTGTGGAAGAAAAAAGGTTTTCAGGGAAATCAGGGAAAAATGGGGAAGAACTGTGCAAATTGACTAAAAGTCCGGGAATTTCTGTCCCTGTCAGGGAAAAATAATGTGTTTCCTTTTTATGATATATAATTGAAACAATGTGTTTACTTTTTGTGCAATTCTGGACCATTCAGTTAATGATTCCTTTTTCCATAAAACCACAATAATTGTTTTTTTATTCTGCATTCATTAGTCGCATTGTTTTTAAAATGGGGAAGTGTGTTTTCCGCCATGACGCCAAGACGTACTGTTGTCTGTAGTAGTGTGTTACACATGTTGGGGGTGAATTGTAGAAGATTAAAGTCAGGGAAATAGATTTTGGCATCAGGGAAAAGTCACGGAAATTAATATGCTGTTTTTAGTGAAAACCCTGTGTAAATCTTTGCATCCGATATTAGATTATTGAAGCTATTCTTAATTTTTTTTAAACCCGCCTGTTATATGCTCGTTTGGATTTTTTTTAAATTTAACATAACTTATCTCTTTCTTTTATTAATAAGATAATTTTACTACCTATTGATTCAATTATTATTGTTTGTATTCACAACTTTTGTTCTGATTAATCCTTTTAGTGAATTTATATATATATATATATATATATATATATATATATATATATATATATATATATATATATATATATATATATATATATATATATATATAACGAACGTATCCAAGCTACTTGCAAAAGGAAGGTACTCGCCAAATTTGCTCAACATCGACCCATTATTTTTTGAGTTAGCGGTGTGATATATACATACATGTATATGTACCATACCAATACGTCAAAAATAATGGGCCGATTTTGATCAAATTTGGTGACTACCTTCCTTTTGCAAGTAGCTTGGCTAAGTTTGTTAGCCAGGAAAATCAGCCCGGTTTTTCCCGGAAAATTTTGTATTTTTTTTTTATTTGGAAAATTTGTATCCCCTGAAGTAACAAAAAGTTTGGTACGCGGGTTTATATCCAAAAAGTAAACTACGTACCAAAATTTAGATCTGTGACTTAACAGATAAAAAAGTTAATATAGGCACTAAACAAACAAAAATTGGATTTTTCTCCTAAAACGTCAAAGTGGCGATTTGAAACCACAAAATTGGCAACATTTAGGCAATGAACTCGAAACGGATACAGGTTACGTAGAAAAGATGTAGTAAGAAGAGTGTTTCACAAACCCTTATGTTCCACCTTGAACCGTCATTGTCCTTTATTTTACTAAAATATTTCCAGAAGATTAATTTCACATAGACCCTTCTCTGATGCTTTGGCAGTAGTTTTAGCTATAGAGTTTAATGGTCCATAATTCGAATAGCGAATGTTCGTAAAAAATCAATAAAGCTTAATATATCCGTTACTATTAAGATACGAGAAAAAAATTGTATACTTGTGTGTCTTCAGCTGCATCGTATAAAATTATTTCTATAATCACAGGCTGGCCCATAAGTCGTTGGTGATACAATTTTTTTTATCGAACCTGCCTTGTATTGTTGCTTTTTTGCATTTTCCATATACAGTGCATGTGTGTAAGAAAATAAGTTCGGCACGCAGCAAGTGCGTTATGGTAACGATTTTTCATTAAATGCTTCAAATTTGAATAGCTCAATTTTCTATTAACCTATAAGATGTGTTGCCCAGGAAACCATTTTTTTCGGGAACATTTTAAGTTTATTTTCGGAAAATTGTTTTACATTTTCAAACAATAAAATATGAAATATAGTACGCTGTTTCTACTACCTATATAGGTTATACTGGTAACCAAATTTGATGCCTGCTTTCTTAAAAAAGACATATTTGCTATTAAAAACATTTTTATGAAAATTCACTACAATAACGCACTTGTTGCTTCCAGATTTTTTACAGTATTTTAACTTGCGATAAGTTGTCCTTAAAAAATTCCTTCTATGATTGGCAATTTAAATTTTGCAATGAAAATTAGCTACCTAGTTCCTCCAAATCTCTAACAGAAAAAATTCTGTTTCCTCTAACACCATCTCCTTTTTTTTCACATTTTCCATTCATACAATATGCGTATGCATATTGTATGAATGGAAAATGTATATATTATAGCTGCCATTCTTCTCAAACTCCCTAATTTTAGTGAAAATATCTTGATTAAATTTGGTGAGTTCATCATTTATATAAATAAATATATTTTCCCGATCAAATTTACAATCGTTGGTATGGCTGCTTGTAGTTTTCTTCGTCTGACCGTAAATTTTTGGTTTTATTTATTGTGATACACTTTAACGGCAATTGGTTCACTTAATTTACCTGCTTTTATTCTATAGCAGCTTGTTATTTCATTTTCTTTCATGTCCAAATTTATTGCAGCAAACAACTGCCCAACTGTTCCCTTATAGTTCCTATTTGCGGTGGTATCCCCGAAGTCACAATATTGTTTGCCGTTTCACACTGCTCCAAGTGATTGATTCTGGTCTCCAATTTTTCCACTCTTGCAGTTATTACTCATCTTCGCTAGTTTTTTATTTGTTTTTACTAGTTCAGCATAATGTTGAAGTTGCTCTTCAAAATGATCGGACATGTCTGAGTTGCAGGTCTTGCATTTGTTTCATATAGTTTTGCGTTCAACAATTTTGAAGCACCTCAAGTTCCTTTCTGATAATCCGCTGTGTCATTTGCACTTAGTTTGCTGATTTTTGCAACTGCATTACCTCTCTTTTACACCAAGGCAACAAACTATGTTCTTTTCTTTGTTTAAAACTTTAGCCTGCAAACCACAACTTCTGTGAAAAGGTGAATCACAAATATTTCACTTGTAATAGTCTACTACTTTTTTTACAGTATTTTCAGCTCTTTTTTATGTATTTGTAATAGTTAACCTAATTTTTCTGATGATGAGTTTGCTTAGCACATCAGTTTCCTAAAATTGATATTAATTTTCAGCTGTTCCACATTTTAACTTATTGTCACGAGAAATTTTTAAGGCAAGTGAAAGAGAAAAGAGAACACAAAAGAAAGAGAGAAATGAACTTGTTCAAAAGTTTTAAAAAAACACGTTACTGGTTTTGAACTCCCATCAGCACAAAACATTGATGACCTGCCTGGTAACAGTGTAGAAAGTGATTATGAAAAACTAAAACGATCCTATATGACGCCCTTCTAGCTGAAAATAATGAAGCAAAGAAGGAAATTAAAAAGTATAAGGAAGAACCTGCAAATATTAACTTAAGGAATGCAAATTTACAAAAAGAAAATGACAATTTACAAAAGAAAGTCGACACCCATGTTAAGGAAGTTCTTTCTCATTTTTTAAGTGAAAACCAAATTGATGTCCTATTAAAGAGAAAAACAAAAGCAAGATGGAATGAAAAGAAATTGCCAAAGCTTTTACATTGAGATATTTTGGAAAACGGGCATACATATATGTAAGGCAAAAACTGAAGTATCCATTACCAGGTATTTCCACCTTACAAAGATGGACCAGCACTATTAATTTAAGAAATGGTTTACTAAGTGACATTTTAAGTATTATGGATATTTGTGGACAAACAAAAACAAACATGCAAAGAATAACAGTTCTCTCATATGACGAGGTTAAAATATGTTCTATGTATGAATATAACCAACAAAGAGATGACA
Organism: Tillus elongatus; assembly: GCA_964006375.1. Taxonomy (NCBI): domain Eukaryota; kingdom Metazoa; phylum Arthropoda; class Insecta; order Coleoptera; family Cleridae; genus Tillus; species Tillus elongatus. The sequence goes on from OZ023263.1 coordinate 134,457,502, forward strand.
TTATTGGAGAACATAAATACATGCAAGTAATCATGGCAAGGGGGTTAATTGGTCCATGGAAACAACCAATTTATGTTGATTTCGATAAGAAAATGACTAAGGCCCTGTTGGATGAAATTCTAAATGAATTAGAGAGAATCAACTATCATGTTGTTGCTTATGTATCTGACTGTGGTGGAGGAAACATGGGTTTGTGGAAGGAATTGGACATCAGTATCCATAAAACGTATTATATACACCCTACGTCGGGAGAAAAAAAATATTTTTTGCTGATGTTCCACATCTTTTAAAGTTGATAAAGAATTGACTTGTTGACAGTGGATTTCGATTGGAAGATGGAACTATCATATCAAAAAATCCCATCGAAGCTCTAATACAATCCTCTAATTCTGAGATTAGTTCTTGTCATAAGCTTTCAATGCAACACCTGACTTGTGCAAAAGCACAACGACAGAATGTGTCAAAGGCTGCCCAAATATTTTCAAACACCACAGCTACTGCATTAAAACGATATCTTCCTGGAGATGATTAAAAAAAGTGCAGAAAATGTAGCAGATTTTGTAGAACTTATTGCTATTTGGTTTGATATTTTTAATTTATATGTTCCAAATGCATCTGTCCCTACACGAAGTTCATATGGATCAACTCGACTTAAAGAATAAAACAATATTCTGAATCAAGTAAAAAGCACTTTTATTACAATTCGTTGCTGCAACAAAAATGTTTTGCAAATTTTTTAAAAGGGTGTATTATATATCTCTACCTCATCTCTGCAAAACATTTACCAAGGCTTAAAAACAAAATATGGAATTTCATATATACTGACACATAGATTAAACCAGGACTGCTTAGAAAACTTCTTTTGTCAGGTAAGTTTTGAAAGCTAAGTAAATATTAGATTGTTATTTTATAATGGTTATTTTGTTTCAGGTACGAACCAAAGGTGGATTGCATGATCATCCTTCTCCTTTAAATGCCTTATACAGGATTGGAATAATTCTTTTGGGAAAGGATCCTGGGTTAGTCCAAAACCATGTTAATGTAGCAACTGTAGAGGATAGTGAATTTTTATTAACTACAGTCATAAAAAAATCTAAGATTAGTTGTACAAACATTCCTCAGCCATTTGTAGATTATAGTACAGTTGTTGATGAAATTATTAGTGAAAGTAGTGTCTCTTCTTCTGCATCCTCTGCTGCAGCAACCAATAAGATGGCAGAAAAAGATGGTTTAGTTTACATTGCCGGGTACTTAGCCAGAAAATATAGAGATAAGTATCCCACACTTGGCACGTATACCTATGAAACAGATCGAGCAAGAACACTGCACTCATACAGTATGCCTTCTTGGGTGCAACAACTGTCTTTTTATAGTTTAACAGAACCATCTGATATTTGGACTGAGCAAGTTTCAAGAATGGAACATTATTTTAAAAAATATCATCAGTCAACATTTTCAGACAAAAAAAATATTGTTGTAAAAACAGTTTCGTATATAACAAGAAAAGGAAACGATATTCCTACAGATTTGGTAACAGCTTTCGCACGTCATAGAATATTTATGCGAATTAAATATTTAAATGGCATCAAAAAGGAATTATCTCTTAACAGACGCCATGATGACGAAACAGATGAGCAAAGAAAAACTACAAAAAAATTAAGAAACTCCAAAATAGCAATTAAATATCTAGGTGAAGTTTACAACCTACCATAAGCCAGTATAAGTACACTTTAGCAACGTATAATATAAATACAATTTTAGTCGTTTGGATTATACATCCTCTGATGATAATAATCTAACCATGTAAGTGAAACAATCGTCAGCTCTTTAGAGATGTGTTGTGGTTAACCCAAAGTGTACTAATCAGTGCTCATTACAGGTTCGAACCTTGACTTAGTTTATAGTAGATATACTACTGGCAGTAGCATAGTAGATATACCTATACACCTGGGCTCACCCCCTCCACTTTTTCTGCGCATGCGCGATGACGTCACGCGCATGCTTGTTGGGTTGACTGCTGACCTGTCATCTGTCAAAGTCAACTGTCAGCTGTCAACGTCAGCTGTTAATGTCACCTGTCAATGTCAGTTGTCATTGTTGGGGCTGTCGTGTCACTGGACCTGTCACATGACAGCTGTCACCTGTCATGATGTTCCAAGATGGCTACAATCAGGTTAGGTCTCCATGTGTTTTGTTGTGATCTGTCTGGGTTGTCACTTGTCAGAGAGAGAGAGAGAGAGAGAGAGAGATGACGTCAAATGTTCCAAAGATAACCGCAATCAGTTTTGGTCTCCATGTGTTTATCGATTCCCAGCTATATGATTAGCTGTTGAGGTTATGTTGGCACACACGTGTGTTACATGCCGATTCCTACTATCTAACTGTTAAGGTTAAGTGTGTTGTTTATTGAGGTTAAATCTCCATCTTCATGTCGATTCCTTCGTTATTTGATTGTTTGTTAAGGTTATGTTGGCACACACGTGTTGTATGACATATAAGCATGCTGATTCCCGCTATCTGACTGTTTGTTTGTAAAGGTTATGTTCGTACACATGTGTTACATGCCGGTTCCTAAGCTGACTGTTTGTTGAGGTTTAGTCTGTATGTGTTTAGACTATGTCGGCTATCGACTAGCCGAATGTTTGTTTGTTACGAACAACCAACGTTTCTTTAGGGTTATGTTTGTTTGTTTATGTTTGTTACACACAGCTGTCATATAAGCTCACCCATGTGTTGTTTATTGTGTTGGTAAGTGTGTTGTTTGTTGTATTAGGTTGCTAGGATATTTTAGTTTTTTGGCTATGTCGGCTATCGGCTAGCCGAATGTTTGTTTGTTACGAACTACTAACGTTTTCTAAGGTTATGTTTGTTTGTTTATGTTTGTAGGTTACACACAGCTGCCATATAAGCTCACCATGTGTTGTTTATTGTGTTGGTAAGTGTGTTGTATTGGGGTTACTAGGGTATTTCGTTTTTGGCGGGAAATTTGAATTTCATTGAAAAGTTGCGTCTCTCGTGTTCAAAGTTTGGCTCGTCGTAGAAGGGAATATCCCATTGGAAGTGGGTAAAGTGGGGGGGGGATATTCCCTTATACGACGAGTTAAACTTTTGAACACATACATTCAGGTTACCCATACATACAGATATGAGAGAGATAGACAGACAATTTGAAATCTGGTTGAAAGAAAAGCATCCGCCTGAAATTAGATTTGACCCCGAGTTCGAACTGACCGTATAAATCAAACATATATGCATTTATGGGTAAACCAACTACTTTATCCAGACACTCGAGATAAACTCTGTTTCTTGTGTGTATATATAAAACAAAACCAGTTGTTGTTTACATATGATAACTTAAACGCGTTTATCAAGTTGTATGGGTGTTCTCTCTATTACATTGAATATTATTAACATAAGAGAGGAACTTTGATTTTAAAAATATTGGTAAATATATATATATATATATATATATATATATATATATATATATATATATATATATATATATATATATATATATATATATATATATATATAGGAAAATAGATTTAAACATACGTTCCAATACATATATAATATCAAATCTAAAACAAAACGTTTGAGATATTACTAAATCGAAAACAAAACGTATTTGCATATGCAAATTAACCTGTTTCCGGAGCTGTAATAAAACTGATATGAATTTTTACGTGGGTGTTTTATATTAACGTAGATCTGAATTTATATCATTGTATATATACATAGGGAATGATCAAAAATACAAGTAACAAAACTCGATTTAACATCAAATACGAGGGTTGTTTGATATGTGTTGTTTGAATGCAAACAGACTGCTAAATATATAAGAGTAAAATACTTGCCTACAGCAAGAGACGTCATCATTGTTTCACAGCTTAACACATACTAACGTCTGTTGAGGTCTTGAAGGGGCGTTATGGATATAACACCATTGTTTAATGACATACACTTAAACCAAACAAAACATATATACGTCGTTGGTGGTTGCTAACACAGATGTCGCACTGTATGACTAGAGAGTTATAGACGTACAACTGTCGTACACAAGCCAGTCTTGTGTTTGCTTCCGAAAAAGTAAGAAACATCTAGTTCCGTCCTATGGCGTTTTCAATTGTTGGAGAGTCGACAACAAGAAACAGTCGTTTTAATATTATACAGAATACGGTGCGTTTCAAGTTGAATCCACTCAATAGCAGTGGCATCAATGATCCTGAACAATGGCTTAAGAACGGTATGCAGGAAATTTATAACCGAGTTATTAGACACTTGAACACCGACACCAAAGTGGGCTTTACATTCTCCGGTTTGGATAGAGACTATCATGTGCCGTTTAGGAAGCTGTCGCTTTTGACGTTCGAAGAAGTATGGTGGGAGCTGTACAAGATGTATCAGAGCAATAAGGGGGCCGTCGAGGGCGATTCATTTACTATAACAGCTACCAGCCTAGGATCATCACAACACCAACAAGACACTGCTCAAGCAACCACTTCACAAGACTCTGGTTTTTCGACACAGCAGTTTAATGAAATCAATCTACAAGAGAGTGAAGAAGAACACATCACCACGCGACCAACAACACCACCAGCACCACAACCACCAAAACCGAATGACAAGCAAGAACTGAATGATGAGGGTCTCCGTTGTTGTGCCATTTGTTCAAAACGGTATCCACCAACGGAGAGAAGCTGTTGTGACAAATGTTTCATCAAAAACGGTCAAAACTTTGGAAAATGGCTACAGTACAACACACACTCCTGCGAAAGTTATGAACATTTCGTAAAATGGCAATACACATACGACAGGAGGAAGGTTACATGTTCACACTGTAATAAACAAATGTTGAGAACATCCATATATAGACACAAGCAAATATGCCTAAAGAGACCAGACATCAATCCTGTGCCTGTACACGAGTAAAAAGTATGTAACTCTGTACACATGACCATAGCAGAATACATAACACAATAAAACAGAGAACTGACAACACAGCTATGACTCATATCCGGTAGAATGACATCATCCCATCATTCGTGTTTGAGCTTGTCTGTACGGCCGTTGCCATAACAAGAAGGATGACATCATCCATAAACGTGTTTGAGCTTGTCTGTACAGTTGTTATCTGGGTGTTATTTCCGTTGGATGACATCCTACCATCAGTCTTGTTTGAGCTTGTCTAGAAGCTAGTTTAGTGGTGTACGTCGAACAAGTTGTAGCTTAAAACTAATATGGTGCAGAATACGCGAAAACGAAAATCTGTCAACACAGAAAATACTGGTAGAGGTGTTGGCGGTGGTAAAAAGCTTAAAGTGTTTCAAGATGTCTTGCTGGCGAACGCAGTTGAAAGTATTATAGCAAAAGAAGAACCTAAAACGTGGGATAATATTATAGGTGAACTGTACACAAGCTATCCAACAACAACAGACACAAGTGAAACAAATAATCTCTCTGATATTAGTATGAAAGCTGAAGATCCTACAAACATACAAACAGCCGAATATCAACCTACACACGATGAGATATTCAAGGAGAAGTTGGTGGAGATCAATCAGAAAAGTATGGAGAAAACTAAAAACATAAGACTGTGAGCTCCTTGGTCAGACAACGTTTTCTCTTACACCAAACGGAGGAAAATACTCACGATCGGTGTTGATCCCCTGTTAAAGTTTTTGCCTTTGGTGAAGGTTTCACAGAAAAACTGTAATATACCTGTGTTTTTCGATATGTGGACCTTTGAAGAATTTTTAAACGTGTTACCTACCATAATTTACAACATGGAAAACCAATCACAGGGTACAGACAAAAGCGGTGAATCGTATACACTAACTAAATACTTGGTTAAAACACAACGAAAATCAGTGTTTTTTAAGTTTAAGCTGTGCAGTGATGAATATGTCACTAATTTCATCCTAAGCTTGGAATCATTGAAAATACTAGAAGATATTGGCTCTGTGGTCAAAGACTTATTGTTGGAATTACGTTTTAGGAGTTTCTTCGATCTAAACATGTTTATAGCTGACATCAGATCGGAACTGTCCAAGTTCAGAGACAGGGCAGTCATACCTTGTGCCTTCTTCATTGCCTGGTTAAAATACTCTGAGAACCTGTGTATAGTGTGTGAATTTATTACTAAATATCAACTTGTACTGAAAGATATGCTAACGTGTAACAGATTTAACTATAACACTAGTTGATAATAAAAATATATGTGTAAAAAAATCTCTGTGTGTTTTATTAGCTGTATTTTCTGACAACCATTCTGTTGGCGCGAATGCATAGAGAGGATTTGAAATTAAAAATACATGTAACATGTTTCCTTTATTCATAACATAATACAAGTTATTTAATGTCTTTGGTGTTGACCCAGGAATTATGGGTCTTATCAAAATCAAGCCATTTCACGTAGGACTTGGTGCCTTTTTTTCTCAACACTTATTACATTAAATACATGTCAGAAGATAAAGTCTTTTGTAGTTCTTGCTCATAAAACCCTCCGCTGATTGGTTTGCCTTGCATCTCTTCTAGTAAATACGTCACTTGGTTGGTAGGGTGCACCGTGGCCACCTTAAACAACTCTGCGGACCAGCGTGGTGTATAACCTTTCTCAAATAATGCGTTTGCCTCGCTTATACGTACAACATCGCCCACTTTAAATTTAGTTTATACAGACACCGGTATAGTGTTGGAATAGATCTTCTTACGAATAGTTGCCTCGTTTTTCCTAGTGACATTCAGAGGTTTGACACCGGCGGTGCGATAAATGGTTGCGTTATATGTAGCTATGACATTGGGTAGGAAATGTAGCCACTTGTAAGAACCAGACAAGTGAAAGTTTTTATATATTTTCTCTTTCAACGTACGTATGACTCGTTCCACCATTGCCGCCTTCTTCACACTATAGGCACTGTAATGATTGATGCCGGATTTGGTCATTAGGGCCTTAAATTTAGCGTTGTAGAACTCCTTGCCAAGATCAGACTGAATGTGGGAAGGTGCTGTGCTGTTAGCTAAAATATCGGCCATGGCTTTAGTCACCTCTTCGGCGTTTTTAGATTTAAGCGGACGCGTCCACACATACTTTGAAAAACAATTGATCACCACCAGAATGTACTTATAACCGGAGTTTTCACGATGATAGTCTGTAAACTCGGCCAAATCAATTTGCCACAAGTCATCCAAACCTTTAATTATGGCGTGTCTACGTTTAAACTTGATTCTAGCTGGTTTGTACAACTCGTTTATAGTAGAGATATAATGTCTGTTCTGGAACGACCTTGAGGCGGTGGTGGATATTTTCAAGGTCAAGGCCAGCGATATATTTTCCCACGATCACGGCCAGGTGTATTTTTTAAGGTCAAGGCAAGATGTATTTTTCAAGGTCAAGGCCAGATGTATTTTCCCACGGTCACGGCCAGGTGTATTTTTTAAGGTCAAGGCAAGATGTATTTTCCCACGGTCACGGCCAGAGGTATTTTTTTAAGGTCAACGCCAGATGTGTTTCCCCACGGTTACGGCCAGCGATATATTTTTAAGGTCAAGGCCAGCCACATTTTCATGGTCACAGACACGTTCAAGTTTACAAATTTATCCTTGAAATTTGTATTATATATGTACAGGAGATATCTCAGGGAATTAATATTATTAGAATCCTCTATACAAGAGTTCGAGTTTATTTATAATAAAGTGTAAAGTAGTAGGAATACAATGTCTGATCACAATTTTTTGATTAACTGGGACAGTTTACGTGACACTTCAAATATTCGCCAGCGATGTGTGTTAAATTATGAAGGGAGTGTTTTGCAAAATCGCCATATTCAAGCTGTGGCATTAATGGAGGCACACCTTAGGGCTGTCGATGTGTGTGAAGAAAAATGTCAAAAATTATATTTTATTGGGGAATCTTGTATGGGTTCCATAGTTTGCGGAGACTGCCTGGTAGGAGCTAGGTATGCAATGTTTACTTTGCGTGACAAAAGTGTCGTCGTAAAATATCATGTGCATAGTAGGTATATATCACATTGTACACATTGTAACAGGCGAATATAATATAGATCTGCAGAACAGTGTAGGCAGCCGGCCGAAGTGACCTTTGTATGTAGTTGTTTAAGAATGAGTCCAGCTGGGAATATTGGAAACAGTGAGTAGTGTCAGTAGTTAAGAAGCCATAGTCAACGTCAGTGCAGTATAAACAATTTAATATGATGGGGAATGTGAACAGTAAATGTCAGTGTGAAAAAATAGATAGTGATGAGCTAGAAGAGAAGTTTAGAATAATTGTCTGTAAAATAAGAAACATAGCTGGTGACGAAAAATTTAAGTCTGAAGGAGATGACTGGACCAGTTCATATTTGTATGAATTGTGTAACATATATTTAAGTGGTAACTGTACAAAAGAGTTTTTTGTTCTATCATACAAAGCTTATGTGCAAAATGGAGAAATTGAACACATACTTACGCATTATGTTCCATTTTAAATTTATAGAATAAAAGAAATGTAATTAGACATTGTATTCCTATACATCGCTTTAAATAAATAAATAAAAAAAACAACATATTTTAACTACTTTTATTTTTTACTCATTTTATTTTTTACAATACAAAACTTAATTCATAACATGATTGTTAAATAAAAAGTATACATTAGTAAGGGCGCAAACGCAATGATTATTTAAATGATAAATGCAAGAAGGTGTAGATGCTTGAAGTGCGGGTTGTTCATCTAATTCCAAAACGAGTGCTGATGAATATTTTTTTACATAATCAGCTTTCTCCTTTCCTTTCACATAAACGACGTTGGTGTCGCTTGTAAAATGTTTGATTATTTCAGCAAAATTGTGTACTGGTGTAAAACATGATTTCCAATCAATACAATGATGATAGTTTATTAACCATTTCGTCTGCACTTGTAAATTTTGAGGTAAATAATCCAGACTAAATGGTGCCTAAAAAACATAGTGACAGATCTTGGAACCATCAAACGATGCAAGTTCTTTTGGAAGAAATTTATTATTTTCCAGTTTGAAACCTTGAATGTCAATTACGAGTACCATAGTTTACAATGATAGATTTGAAAAGCGTTTATACATTTTTTTCTTCATGTCGTAAAAGAAAATCACTTTTTTTGAGTTCTTTTAGTTTTTTTAAATGAGCACTGAGTTGTTGTTTATACCTCAACGTCATCATCAAATTGAAATAGGCAAAGGAGTGCATCTAGCTTAAATAGTATAATTAAATTTGTCTTACGATTTTCGTCAGGGGATTGTAAGTAAATAGTTTATCATGCAAAATTAAACAGTATGCGGATGTGTTATGTGGTATGTTTGCATTTGTTTCGAATTCAAGTCTCACTACAACCGACCCTGATTGAATGCTATCCTTTTGTCGGGAGCAGTCAATATGAACTAAAGGCGCTAATTTTGCAAATTCAGTTGGTGTAAAGAGGGGTTGATTTTCTTTTTGATAATAAGATTGTTGAAATTTTGAAAACATTTCGTAAAGCGAGGCAAATTTATTTTCCAGAATATTTAAGTTGAGGTCCTGGTAAGGATACCTTTCAGTGTTTAGAAAAGCTCTAAAATTTCTTAGGTTACAATTATCAAATTTACTCATATCTTTTAAAAGCTTTCCTTTTCTATCAGTTTGAAATCCTGTAAGAATATGGCGTGGTGATTCGAGTTTTGTAGTGGTCTTAACTGGCCAAGTATGTCTAGATGTTTCTGGAAGAGCTGGGTATTCTATTAACTCCCAGCTTCGAAAGGCTAATGGAATTTCCACCCCCTTTTGAATTTGTCTGGAAAGCTGTAACTGCTGTGCGAGAGAAACGGTAACATGGGGAACTTTCCAGGACACCTTCTCAATTGTAACTTTCGGCTCATCTACTGTAGGGGTGGGAGCTGCAGGATCATCAATGTAGATTACAGCATCTTTATCATCACTACTTCTAATAAGGATTAATTCTTGTTTTATATTCATTATAATTTTACGATAATCTTCGAAAAATCCCAATAAGTGGGAACATGGAATACAAACATTAAAATTTCCATTCGCATCGACTTTGATACGATCATCTGTGCGTTTTTCGCTTTTAGGAAACCAACCCGCGTTTTGAAGTTTTATGCTTTCGTTAGAATTTAATGAAAAATAATTTTTCATTGTTGAAGCAAGTCCTACATTGCGTGTGAAATCTACTACTACACCGTTCAGTTCATAACGAATTTCTCTAAAAAGAAAAGCTATTGCGTTGTTAATAAAAAAACCAATTGTTTGACACTGTACCATCTGTTTTGGTTAATTTACCTTCAATGTACAAAAATCTGTCAGAAGGAAGTGTATATGCATCAAGTTATTGAACAGTGATCCGCTGTTCATCGTTATAATCAAATTGTGAAGATGTACATGCCTGGTAGGTATGGTACTGGTAATCTACAATAGAATCATCTACAACTACTTTTTGTGCAACGTCAAGAATGTTCATTTTACTTGAAAACCAAGTGATTGAAAGAATTGTCGGTTGGAAGGTGTTAATAGCTTAGGCCTTTTTAGAATACTAATTTTTTTTTGAAGGTTTCTGTTTTTATACTCTGGCAACCAAGGGGGTAGATATAAAGCATTATATCTCACAACCATTTATCTTTTTTTAAATGCACCTTTACTGTAACCGTTTCACCCCTAAAATGTACTAAATTTCCGTCTTGATCAAGCACCTTAATGGTTATATTAGTAATGGTCTTAACGGTAACTGGAAAGTAAATGATGTTTTGAGGCGTTTCCACTATTTTATATCCAGGAGGCACAGTGGGAAAAAACTGATGTATTGTATGAACCGGCTTACCATTATTATAGGAACCAGAAGATATGTTGCAGTCAATACATAAAGCATTTACTTTAATAATTTCAACTGGATTTTCTGATTCATGAACTAAATTCGCCTTTAAAAGCTTATTACTAAATCCTAAAAGTTTACCGATGGAATTGGCTTTTGAAAAATCAATATCTTTACTACATTTTAAATTAGTTTTTAATGTATTATTATTCGCTTCGAGTTCTAAAGTTTCTTTTTTCATGTTTTTCTGTAAATATTGATGTATGTCTGAAATTTCATAAGAACCTGTTGGAATTGTAACATGTTCAGTGCCATAGAAAAATTTATTGTTGGTTTCATCAATATTAGGGATAACATTGAAAAGGGATAACATTGAAAGTCTCGAAATTTGTTAGACCAATCACATATTGTGAATTGTCATCTAGAAATATTGGAGGATTAAAATCTGCGCTAAGCACAGATTCCTTTCCCGAAAATTTTACACAACTGGCAATACAGCAGAGATTGTGTGTTATATAGAAATTTCAAACACAGGTGACCACACCTAAAAGAATGAGGACTTTGCTCCCTTTGATAATTATAAGTGATTGTGTTATTATAATCACCGCTAAAAAAATAATTAACTACATCGCTAGGGGTCGTAAGTTTCCATAACTATCGAAATAATTTATATGTGCTTTTTTCTTTACATATGCGGTCCAATGAGTTCCGCTACCCTGTTTACTGTCAAGATTAATAATGCCAGACTCGTTGTTTTTAATTTTTATTGGTAGATTGTCTCTCATGTATACGCCCCGAAATTTTTTTATCTTTAACAAATTTGCAAACTTTAGTAAATCAATATTCGTCAAAGGTCGCGATGGTAGTTTTATCGGAAATTTTTTTGGTATGGTTTTAAAAATAACCCAGAACCTTTAGATGATCTGGCGACTTTTTCAAGCTCCATATTATGACGTTTTGCTTCTTGTAATACCTTTGCAGCATTCTTGGCATCAACTACGGTTTTCGCTATACTGGCGCGCCTCCGGCTAATGCACCTAACGCTCCCAAAGCAGGTAGCAAGAAAGGTAAAAAGCCACCAATTTTGGGAGCACGTATTATTCTACTTTTCTTACTACGTTTCGATTTTTTATGTTTTCCTTTAATGCCAAAAGGCATTTTGGAAAAAGATAAACCTCTTCCTTTTTTTAATAATTTACCTTTTCTACGAAGTGCCAGTGCCAACAAACGTTTTAACTTCATATTGTGTGATTAGGTTGAAAAATAATACAAGTATGATTGATTTATGAAACTATTGGGCTATATATACTCTTGAAGTTTGTTTTTTTGTCATCTATAAATACATTTAATTTACTTAATTCAAACCATTTGTCATAAATAAAATGAGGGTGACGCAACAAGCATTAAAGTTGCCGATTCAGGATCACGATGACATTTCTTTAGCAGAAAAGTTCAGCCGACACGGTACTTTATTAGGTAGTGAATGTAAAAGAGGTCTGTTGGTTGGAGCATCCGGTTGTGGAAAAACAAATGTAATGGTTACGCTCTTAGAACATCCGAATGGATTACGTTTTGAAAACATTTACATCTATTCCAAGTCACTTAACCAATCACAATATAAATATCTCAAACACCTTTTGCAACCTATTACAGATATAGGATATTTTGAATATGAAAACGGTGATGACATAGTGCCCCCTGACCAGATAAAGTCAAATTCAATAATAATATTTGATGATATTGTTTGCTGCAATCAAAGCATTATGAGAGATTATTTTTGCTTCGGCCGCCATAACAATGCAGATTGTTTTTATCTATGTCAAACTTATTCCTCAATTCCAAAACAATTAATTAGAGATAATGCAAATTTGCTTGTAATATTTAAAGATAATACTAATCTGAAACGTATTTATGATGATCACGTTAATGTTGATATGACATTTCAGAAATTTAAAGATATATGTTGTTATTGTTGGAAAGGTAAATTCGGATTTTTGGTTATAAATAAAGAATTTCCATTCCAGGCTGGCAGATATAGAAAAGGATTTGATGCCTATATTTATCCGCAAGGATGAAAAAAGTTTTAGTATTAATTAACTATTGACAACGCAAACATGGATCAAACAGTTGCAAGACAACTCATTAAAACAAGAAAAGCACTTAAACGAAAGTTGCAAAGTCTAAAATCTGATGTTGTAGAGTCTGCCATTCAGAGAGAGGAAGAATTAAAACCTATTACAGAACCCTTAAAAAAGATACTTTCAGATATTAAACTGGAAAAAAATGCATCCAAAGTAAAAGAAGAATTTAACAAGTCAGAAAAAACATCCGCGAAATATGAGACAAAAATGAGACCGCGTCGCTTATTTCAAGAAGAGCCGTTAGGTGAAGAGGTATTTATCGCAGAACCTGAACAAGAACCGGAAACTCCCGCTGAAATTAGCACAGCAGAACTTCAAAGACTGCTCAGTGAACCTTCTTTTGAGATATATTTGGACCAATTTGCTCCACTACCTCGACAATACATAGAAGCAATGATACGGGATTCCGATGATGCCTTTGATCATACGCATGGGATTAGGCATGAACTACTTTCAGATAAATTTTATATTGGAGACTCTGAAATTAATTTTGATAACGAAGATATTGTTGTAAAAGGTGTCAGATATAAAGGAACAACAGGATTGTATGAGTTATTATTTAAAAAGAATCCAGCACCATATAAAGTAGCAGAACATAAAGATTATCTTCATATTTTAGAAAGAACAAATGCTCTCCGACGAAATTATGATGCAAATAACCCCAAAATAGGTAATCAAAGAAATATACTTCTGTAATTAAACCTCCTGGACAGAGACCACGCTCGGATTCATTTCCTAGTAGAGTGTATGATTTGCGATCGGGAAAGGGTTTTATGAAATGGAACAAAAATCCAGTAAACTATATACACTGGGATGACCCTAATGAATTAGTTGATAGACTAAGACTTCTAATTGCGGCTCAAAATGCTGGTAATAACGGCAACCACAATGAGATAGTCTCCTTGATTGAGGAATTACAGGAAGCTCGTATAATAGTATAAAATAGTAATTAATTGTCATCGCTTTATCAGTCTCAATATGACTTTAGACAAATTTGGTAGAATAATAAACAGAAATATCAATTCAAAACTACAACAAAAAATTATTTTACTATATAATGGATATAAATCAATCGATAAAAACATCCATAGATGGTATTTAAATAATGAATCCTATGCAATATTGTTTGACTACGCTGCGGAAATTGAAAAAATTTATTTAAATCCTTCAACTGAAGTCACTATATTTCTAAATAATACAAAAATATCTGCTAAAAAATTAGTTGGTGTGAAGATAAAATCAGGAGATACATTTTATTTTGAACATTCTCCAAACAGCAAAGCGATCGCTTGCGCCATAGAACTACACCTAAAATGTCCGCTATCAATGTAAAAGAAGTAGTGGTGAATGAACTTCACAAACCCGCTAGAAGAAATTATAGAAGGCGTCATGTAATAGTTAAGGGTTTAAATGATTTGTTTTAGGCAGATTTAGTAGAAATGCTTCCTTATTCTAAATTCAATAAAGGGTACAAATACATTTTAGTAGTAATTAATGCTTTTTCAAAGTTTGTCTGGGCTGAACCATTAAAAAGTAAAACATCAAAAGAAGTTGCCAAAGCTATGGCTAATATTCTAAAATCTCTGAAAACTCACCCCAAAAATGTACAGACAGATAATGGTATGGAGTTTTTTGGTCGCGAGTTCAAATCCCTGATGGATCAGTTTCAAATAAATCATTACGCCACTTATACAAATCTTAAGGCTAGTATATGTGAACGTGTAAACAGAACATTGAAGACTTTAATGTGGAAGCAATTCAGCATGCAGGGAAATTACAAATGGCTAGATCTCCTTAAAAACATTGTTTCATATTATAATAATAAAAAAGTACACAGTACTACTGGTATGAGGCCGGCAGAAGTTAAGAAGAAACATGAAAAACATCTTTTAAAATATGCATTTAGTTATATGAAAACAGTTGATCCGAAGAAAAAAAAATTTCGTGTTGGGGATTTTGTTCGTATAAGTAAACATCGTGAACTTTTTGAAAAAGGTTATACACCGAACTGGTCCAACGAGATTTTTCAAATAGCTGAGGTGAGAGTGACAAATCCAACAATGTATTATCTTGAAGATGGAAAAAAGCAATCAATTAAAGGAGGATTCTATGAAGAAGAACTTCAGAAAGTAAAATATCCAGACATATATTTAATAGAAAGAATTATTAGGAGGAAGGGGTGTAAGGTATTTGTGAAATGGTTAGGACTAGATAAATCAAATAATTATTGGATACCTAAGGATACTTTTGTATAATTTACGTTAAATATATACTTACCTTGTTTTATATTTTTTGCAATGTAATTATTTACCTAAATAAAGAGGTCTTTACAGGAAGTTTATAGATTTTTCTTAAATAATAAAAACATTTTAGTTAGACATGTTTATTATAATTTTTTAAACAATAATTTTACATAAAACATTTTAGTTTGACATGTTTATTATAATTTTTACAAAGCACAATAATTTTACAAAAAAAACACCTGACAAAAAATAATTATTTTATAAAATACTAATTAGCACACAAAATTTAAAAAGCGTTCTTCATAAATCCGCAGTCTATGACTTTTATCAAGAATCTAGTTAATGGTTTCAGCAGTTTTGTTTATTCGACGATGAAATCGATCACAATCCCTTGCATATTGCTCCCATTCGCCAATTCTTGCTTGACGATGTCGAAAATTCCAAACTGTAATATATTTTACTTGATTGCGTGATTCATTAAAAGTAACGTGCATCTTCATATTCAGTGTTGATTGTAAAATGAAAAGGGGCTGTATCTGTTGAATACTTTCAAATTCGGATACTGATATACCAGCTCCATTACTGAACTGACATTTTCCGAATTGCCTGTCGTAGACACTTCATTTAAAATAAACTGACCAACATCAATGTTGGAATTGACACTGTCGATCAAGGTATCGAAATACTTGGAAAATTCTTGTTTCTTGAGCATATCTACCTTATAGTTGATTAGGGATGCCAGTTCAAATAATTTGCTAACAGTTTCCATAGCTAAATAGACCCCATTACCATATTTATCTTCCACTTTTTATGATTTTTATATCTCTAAACCATTCAAAATGTATTGTAAATGAAGACTTTAGTGGTTGAAAAGTTTCACCACTCGTTGTATAAAAATAGTTAGTTACTATGCCTTGATGCTTCAGGAACTCATTCCATTCAGACTCATTTAAAAACACACTATCACCTTTCAAACCTTTAATTATCACCAAAGGTTGAAAGTTAAATTCGTAAGCTAGTGCACAGCATACATATTTTGATTTGGATGGGTTGAGATGATATTGTTTCTCATTAATTGTAACAAAATTATTTTTCTTAGCTGATTTTTCAGAAATTGCTTGGTTAGCTGGCTGGCAATTGTTGTAGTTATTCATTGTTTATTAAAAGTTTAAGAACTACCTATAATAAACATGTTCTTCAACTTATAGTAGTCCCCCTTCCAAAAGTATTGAATGGAGGGGGTTATCCTTGAGTTGCTGCAGATTTATGAGAACAATTTAAGAATAACTCTAACATACAATCTTGAAGTATTTAGTGACAATCATAATTAAACATGATAAAAAAATATTAGGAATAAATTATTTATTCTGACATTTTGTTTCTTTTCAAACAATACATTAAATTTAGATATAATGCAAGTAATATAATGATACACAAAAAAAATGTAAAAAAACCTTTAATGAGACCATTCATACAAACAACTTAAAGTTTCAATATAATCTTTAAATTTTGTTGAAGGCCATTTGGCCATACAGGGTCCTTCTTCCCACCCTAAATTATCACCACCTTTCAACCCCTTCTCAATATTTTTTGTTAACCATGCATGAACTTGTTTATGTTCATCATTATTATTTGGCTCAAAGTGAAATTTAATATTAAATTGTTTAACTACATCCATTATACATTTTAAAAGTTTAACATATGCAAAATGGGCAACATTGCAAATAGTTTCATCGATTAATGAATCAATTTTCCTATATTTTGAGGAAATATTTGTTGCTTGATATTTTTCATCAAAATTTTTCAAATCTCCACATGTTAATAAAGTAAACAAATAGTATTTTTCACAAATCGGTGAAGTGATGTGATTCTCACCAAGTAAATCGTCCAATTCCAAAATACTTAAAAACTCATGGCCACCATGCTTCACTACTTCAATCACATCATCTATAAACTTATCCAACTTTAATTTTTTTTCCACCAATAATGAAATTAAATTATTGCTGCAAACTTCGCTATCAACTATATAACGAAATCTGGAACGGCTATTTTATTTAAAATAGCTACAGCAACTGGCAAATTTTCTTCACCGGCATTTCTAGTAATTATATATCGCAAAGTACGCTTACAAATTGATTGTGTTTCACCACATAAGCGAGAGAAAAGTTCCGAATATAAGTATTGACTCATGTTTAGAGTTAAAGTAACTGACAAGCTAACATTAAATGCTACTTATATATTTTACCCCCCTTCCATAAAATCTATTGCTCAATGTCGCTTTCAGCAATCTCTTTCATTACTTGAATAAGACGATCTAATCTTTCGTCAGCTGATAGACTTGCTAATGGTATATCTATATGCCCCCAAGCCAAAGTGGCACTTGATGAAGGGATGAGGTATCGTTTATCATCTTTATTAGATAATGCGACCTTACGTATAAGGTTGGTAAAAATATGATGAGATTCTGATTTAAAGATATACATTAGACAATGTATGGTTGAACATTCTCCATCCACAATTGCTTTATAATGTTTAAGTTCTAACCGCTTTTTAATACTGGACTTATTTATTCCTTTTGCCTTCTTTGAAATTGTCTCTGGAGTGTTAATGCAATATGCTTTTGCAGAAGTACCGTAATAGGATTCTAACACTTTCCCACCATATTCATCCTTCATTTTTCCTATAGTCGATAAGTTTTTTGCAATATTGTGTATATTATTTAGGCTATAATTAGAAGTATCATATTTATCAAGGTGCTGTTTCATATCTTCATAAAAATTTTCAGTTTCAACATAAACTATTAAAGAATCCGTATCAGTATATAAAAGAGATATATTATCACCATATAATGGTTTTAAAAATCCATAAAAAAATCATAAAGTATAGTTTTTGATATATCTAGTATTGAAAATCCAACATAAATAGGTTTGTTATATTCAATATATGTTTTTTGCATTTGAATAGCTACTAAATTGTCACAAAATATTCTTGATTCTTTAAAATGGGGTCTGCTTATATAATTTCCGGCACCATTTCTTTTAACATTTTTTTCAAACTGTGTTGCAAGCTTTATATTTACACGGTTTTCAACATTTTCCATTGTTTTTCCAAATATACAATTTATTTTCAATTTAAAACTACGACGCTCAAAGTCATTCTTGGCAGAATTTCGCAACTTTGTATTCAACTCTATGTATGGTTTAAGCCATGCCGATTGAGAAAATTGTATAACTCTGTGAATTTTTATTAATTTAAGACCATACTTTAGACATTGTTTTAAATTTCTATAATGTAAAATATACTTTTCTTTATTTTGCAAATTTGGAATTAATTTTCTACTTTTGCTACCATGTAGTTTATAATTTTGCGGACAAAATGGTAGGTCATTATGACAGTCATGTAAATATGTAGGATATTCAAGATCAACTTTCAAAACATAACCCGTCTCAGCATCGTCTGGAATATTTGAAACATTATTATGTAAAGATTCAATTTCCTCTTGCGAGAGCCAATGAAAATTCCCCGTGGGAAGTTTCTGGCTCATCACGAAGCCATACATGGATGTAATATCTAAGTTCATTATGAATGAGTTTTGCCTTGAGGGATCATAATTTGGAAGAAATTTATTGTTGGCGATAGCTCTTCGTCGAATGCAAGTACTCACACCACCTCGAATACCCTTTTTAAAAAAATGCAGCATATCAATATCAGTTAATAGCTCTAATTCAACTTTTGTGTATCGTAACATTGCATCCCAACTTAAGCCTGGAGCTGTGTAGTAGTGGGCCGGGTCAAGTTTGTAAGTTTTGAGACATAAGTCCCTATAGTTTTCAAAAACATCGGCAAGCAATAGAACATCAGATATTAAGTAGAAGTCAAAGTAGTCTCCTAAAGTTTTACAATCTAAAACATGCCATGCATTGCAAGCCCTATCATAATCTTCTTGAGATGCTTCTTCATTTCGAAGTTCGTCAAAAAACTTATCTTTACTTGGTAAAAATGTTTCATGAAATTTTAAAAATTCGGTTACATATGTGTAAGGAAAAACTCCTTTCCGCCTCATAATAGAGAACTTTTGATCACCAGAAAAGAATTTACGTACTTCACGACATTGTGGCGAATCTAAGTTTGAAGCCAATTCATCTAATGAAGCGGATAAAAATTGATACGAGTCTAAAAATTTCATTTGTAGAAAAATCGTTTTTGTTGTGCCATCAGCACTAATATATTTATCAACTGGAAGTTTTTTCGCAAAGGAAATGTATTTTTCAAATGTTTGAGGAATTACAGTCACTTCTTCTTGATTGAGCGCAAGTTGCTTCACAAAAAGATTTGCATCATAATTTTTCAAGTTATGAAAAAAAATTGGTATTTGCAAAGGGGTTTTAAAATTAAGGTTGCAGGCGTTGTGTGCCGCACCTCTAAAATTTCCCGTTAAATGACAGTGATCCCTTACTTTCACATCTGAATCTGTAAATGGCATTTCACAAATAAAGCAAAGGGTGGCGTCATTGAATTTTTTTGTTCTTGACATGTTTAATTTTAATTATCGGTTTTAAATACTTATAATAAATATCTCTCAAATCACTTTCTAATCGTGAAACAAAAACCTACGGGGCATCATTATTTCGGTATAAAACTAATTTTGAAAGTTCATCATTAAATGAACATTTTATGTAATAGGCGAAAGAACAAGGTATATGCTTATATTTTTTAATAGTAAAAGTTTCTTTGTTATTGTTATCGGTATTATCTTCTATATGTTCTAAAATGCATTCAAAGTCTGCATAAACAGAAAAAGGTAATCTCAGCTGCTTTTGGAAATTTTCAAATTTTAAAACGTTATCTAAAACCGTATGACCTAACTTATCAATCCTTGTATTTAACTGTGGAATTTTTGCAGTCACATAATTGCAATCATTTTGGGCATGTCGAAGTAACTTTTGCTCACAATCAAAATATTGTAAACAGCCATCGCAAAAATGCTTCGATCGTGTGTTTTTTGATATCTGGGAAGAAACGAGCCTAGAAAAATTATTTATAAGACAATAGTGATAATTTCCCTCACAATCATCAAGTAACAATAGGTTTATGTGGGTGGATTGCTTTTTCTGTGTATAATGTAGAGGGCCCGTAACTTGATATTTATAGACATTATTTTTAAAAAATTTCTCTAAGCCGTAAACATTAATAGAAATATTATTCTTTTTTTCAAATTCAGGTATTGATTTTAATGCGACAGGAAATGATAAATTAGTAAAATCGATACAGGTATCGTTAAAATTTGGATAGGAGCTTGGTGAAGAAACTGAGCCAGTTGGTTTGTAAATAGCAGCTATTACTGACCAATCAAAACAATATACATCATTATTTTTAATATTAATTATAGCTTTTTTTTTAATGTGATTTCACGTGGTAATGGCAAATATTAAGCAGCTCTTAAAGGATTATACTTATTAATATTTATTTCCAAATATAAAATTTTTTCCAGCGCCCAGCCTGAATCTCTCTCTGTGAAGTCTGAAGCACGTTGGTCTATTTTAATTACAAAATCATTAAACAAATTTTCTAAATCAGATGAAGATGTTACTACTTTATTAGATGTGTTATGAGATTTAACTTCCCTTATATTACGAGAGGGTAAAATATATAATCCGAATAATTCAAAATTACATTTAAATGCTGTTAGTTTATGAAGTTCATTTTTCAGCATATCAATAGACTTATCTTTAACACTATTCATATAATCAATTATATTTAGTCCTACATAGTCAGAAGTAATTTGATAACTCACTATTCTCCCTTTAATGTGCTCCTACACACACGAACACCATCTGCTAAAGGTTTCCAAAATTGAGCTTTATGCTTGGTGCTCCTGATATGTCCAGCATACATGTTGGCAGGAACTTCACAGTCGCAGGCACTGCAGCGTATAGTTGCAACTCGTTGATTTGTTGCCGATGGTTCGGGTCTAGCAATATCTGTCGCCATGTCGATAGCTGTACGACGACGCTTTGCTGGCACTGTTGGTGAAACTGCGACATTGCTGATTCCACTTGGTCCAGCAATGCTTGAAATTGGCGCCGTGTCGATACCTGTGTGATGACGCTTTCTTGTCACAGTTGATTGATTTGCTATCGACTGTCCAGCGTTAAAACTATCTGTCAGTGATACTGCAACATTCCTGATTCCACTTGGTCCAGCAATGCTTGAAATTGTCGCCGTGTCGACGGCGTTGTCAGGGAGTTTTGTTAGTGGTTCATATTGTATGAGATCTGTCAACTTGCTGACGCAATGTATATCTCTGTGTCGCTTAAGACTATCTTTTCTTGTGAAGATTTTCTGACACGTCGTACATGTGAGACTCATGTTGATAAACTGATCCCGAAGTCAACAAAATCGCTCACTAAATACTCATTGTGATTATATCTTAGAAATATTAATTAGACACCACGTGGGATTGTATAATCATCGCTCGTCATCTTGTTTTCTACAATAGAAACAATCTTTATTAGACAAAAAAAAATTGTTGTCTTTATTAAAAATTTTGCAAAAAAAAAGTACATTATAATTTTTTTTCAAGTTATAGGAAAATGGTATTTGCAAAGGGGTTTTAAGGTTTTAAACTTAATGTTGTAGGTGCCGTGTCGCACCTCTAAAGTTTCCCATTACCTGACAGTTATCCCTTACTTTTATATCTATAAATGACATTTCACAAATAGCGCAAATGACTGCTTCACAAAAAATATTTGTGGTTTTATTTTAGTTATCGGTTTCAAATACTTATAATAAATACCTCTTTAATCGCATTCTAATCGTGAAATAAAATAAAAAATCTCTGAAGCATCATTATTTCTGTATAAAACTATTTTTTTTGCTTCATCTATCCCCCCTCGTGCCCCTTCCCACACATTTTTTTTGAACTATCATGACTAAGTGTTCCCAAAAAAACCGGTTTCTTGGTTAACCTTATAAATTAAATTTGAAGCATTTAATGAAAATTCGCTACCATAACGCACTTACTGCGTCCCGAATTTATTTTCAATGCAAAAAAATAGAATAACATAAGGCATCTTCTATTATAAAAGAAAATTTGTATCACTTATGGGTCAGCCTGTGATTGTAGAAATAATTTTTTAAAATGTAGCTCAAATATTCCTACAATTAATGTATACAATTTTGTTCCCTTATAAATTAATATCAAAGTGAGCTATTTAAATTTGAAGCATTTCATGAAAATTCGCTACCATAACATGCATAATATTTTGAAGGAAAATGCAAAAAATACAAAAACATAAGGCGTGTTCTATTATAAAATAATTTTTTTTTTCACTTATGGGCCAGCCTGTGATTGTAGAAATATTTTTTAAGATGTAGCTCAAGACACCCTATAATTAATGTATACAATTTTTTTTTATATCTTATATAATAATGGATATATTAAACTTTATTGATTTTTGTATGAAAATTTGACAAAAATTATATATCATTGGATGATAAACTTTATAGGTAAGACTACTGCCAAATCATCAGAGAGAGGGTCTATTTCAAATGAATTTTCTGGAAATATTTTTGTAAAAAATGATTCCCTCGTAACCTATATAGTAGAAACAATGTGCTATGTTTCATCAAAATAACTTTAGTTTTTGAAAATGTACAAAAAAAAATCCGAAAGTAAACTTAGTGTTCCCGAAAAATGGTTTATTGCTTAACCTTATAAATTAATAGCAAATTGAGCAATTTAAATTTGAAGCATTTAATGAAAATTCGCTACTATAACGCACTTACTGCATCCCGAATTTATATTCTTACAAAACATGCATAATATTTTGAAGGAAAATGCAAAAAAAATACAAAAACATACGGTGTGTTCTATTATAAAAATAAAATTTGTATCACTTATGGGCCAGCCTGTGATTGTAGTAATATTTTTTAAGATGTACCTCAAATATTCCTGCATCTAATGTATGCATTTTTTTTCATATCTTATATAATAATGGATATATATATATATATATATATATATATATATATATATATATATATATATATATATATATATATATATATATATAATTATAATGTAGCCAGAAAAAAATAATTTAAAACGATAATAAAAAAAAGCAGCAAGTGTGTGATGGTAGTGAATTTTCATTAAATTGCTTTAATACTAAATGTGTTTTTAAGAAAGCAGGCATTAAATTTGGTTACCAGTGTAACCTATATAGTAGAAACAGTGTGCTATCTTTCATCAAAATAACTTTATTGTTTGAAAATGTACAAAAAAATCCGAATGTAAACTTAGTGTTCCCGAAAAAACAATGGTTTATTGATTAACCTTATAAATTAATAGCAAATTGAGATATTTAAATTTGAAGCATTTAATTAAAATTGGCTACCATAATGCACTTACTGCGTCCCGAATTTTTTTTTCACAAACATGCAAAATATTTCGATGGAAAATGCAAAAAATATAATATGTGTTCTATTATAAAAAATAAAATTTGTATCACTTATGGGCCACCCTGTGATTGTAGAAATATTTTTTAAGATGTAGCACAAATATTTCTACATCTAATGTATACAATTTTTCATATCTTGTATAATAATGGATATATTAAACTTTATTGATTTTTTTAATGAAAATTCGATAAAAATTATGTACCATTAAATGATTAACTTTATGGGTAAGACTACTGCCAAATCATCAGAGAAAGGGTCTATTTCAAATGAATTTTCTGGAAATAGTTTTGTAAAAATGGTTCCCTCGTGTCCCCCTGCACATTTTTTTGTTGTTATATATTTAAATTATAATGTAAGAAAAGCCAGAAAAAAAAATAAAAAACGATAATCAAAAAAAAGTCTGGATGCAGTAAGTGTGTTACAGTAGTAAATTTTCATAAAATTGTTTTTAATACTAAATATGTGTTTTTAAGCAAGCAGGCATCAAATTTGGTTACCAGTATAACCTATAAGTGGAAACAATGTGTTATGTTTCATCAAAATAACTTTATTGTTTGAAAATGTACAAAAAAATTCCGAAAGTTAACTTAAAATGTTCCCGAAAAAAAAATGGTTTCATGGTTAACCTTATAAATTAAAACTCAAAGACGCAGCAAGTGCGTTATGATAGTGAATTTTCATAGAAATGATCTGGCGCCAAATATTTTATTATAACTTTTTTCTTGTAACATAGAAATCTAAATTTTTGTGTGTAGTTTACTTTTTATATCTTAAACCTACCTATCAAATTTGGTTGTGGGATAAAAAAATATTTTCGAATGAAAACTTAAAATTTTCTCGGAAAACCTCGTACCATTTTATTGACTAACGAATTTATCCAACCCATTTACAAAAGGAAGGTACATGCCAAATTTTATCAAAATCGACCCATTATTTTTTGAGTTATCGGTGTGACATATAAAAATTGAAACTGACACTGGATATGGGTTCTAGGGGTCCTAGTTCGCGCTCATTTGCAAATTTTTTTTCAAAATTCAAAAGTCGGGTTCTCCATTAATTTTTTCTACAAAAATTCACTAATAGCAAATTGAGCTATTTAAATTTGAAGCATTTAATGAAAATTCGCTACCATAATGCACTTACTGCATCCCGAATTTATATTTTTAGAAACATGCAAAAAATACAATACCATTATAGAATATTTTTTTCATATCTTGTATAATAATGGATATATTAAATTTTATTGTTTTTTTTTTAATGAAAATTCGACAAAGCATAGGAGAAAGGGTCTATAAATTCACTAAGAATTAAAAAATGCAGACTTTTTCTCAAACGATAATTAAGAGAATAAATACTTACCGTAATATATAGATATGCCCACTTAAAACAATTTCACCACGGAAGCACTGGTCGTTGCTCACTCAAAACTATACTGCCACACAAGGTTCTTTCGAGAAGTGGCTAAATATTTCCAAGGTTATCTGACCGGTAATAGATGTTCAACCAGCCAACGCGACCACATGGCCAATTAAATTCATTATATACAAGTTTGGAGCTATACATAAATGATGGTAATTTAAAAACTCGCCTGCATTTATAATGATGCAGTTTATTGGATTCTTATATCATACCTTGAAAACTCGCTTTATATAGGTATAATCTGCCACTTAAAATCCGCCATATTGGGCAAGTCTACACGATCACAATGTGAATAATTAGTCATTGAATTCTTATATGGGTAGTCGACGATTATCTGTAGCAAATTAAGGTTTTTTTTTTCATATGTTTATGGAGGATGCATGTAATATCTACGTTTACATTAAACATAGTGTTTTTAGTGAATTTTCTTAAAAAAATTCACTAATGAGGAGATCCCGACTTGAATTTTGAAAAAATTTCTTCAAATGAGCGCTAATTAGTCCCCCCAGAAAACATATCCGGGGTCAGTTTCAATTTTTATATGTTTATGTATATATATATATATATATATATATATATATATATATATATATATATATATATATATATATATATATATATATATATATATATATATATATATATATATATATATATATATATATATATATATATATATATATATATATATATATATATATATATATATATATATATATATGTATATATATATATATGTATCACACCGATAACTCAAAAAATAATGGGCCGATTTTGATTAAATTTGGTGAAAAAATTCCTTTTGCAAATGGCTTGGATGAGTTCGTTAAGCAGGAAAATCTGTCTAGGTTTTCCCGGAAAATTTTGTGTTTTCTTTCGAAAAAAATTATATCTCCGGAATTAACAAAGTAAGGGCAACCAAATTTAGTAAGCTGGTTTATATCCTTATAAGTAAGCTACATACCAAAATTTAGCTATGTAAGTCAAAAGACAAAAAAGTTATAGGCATTTTAAGAAAAATAAATTGGGGTTTTCCTCAAAACGTCAAAGTGGCGATTTAAAATGTCAAAATTGGCAACATTTAGGCAAATAACTTGAATCTAATACGGGCTATAGAAAGAAAATGTCTCAAGAAGAATGTTTTACAAACCCTAAAGTCTTAATTTCAACCGTCATTGTCCTTCATTTTACTAAAATGTTTGCAGAAAATTCATTTCAAATAGACCCTTTCTCTGATGCTTGGCAGTAGCCTTAGCTATAGAGTTTATCGTTTAATGGTATATAATTTTTGTCGAATTTTCGTAAAAAATCAATAAAGCTCAATATATCCGTTATTATATAAGATATGCAAAAATTTGTATATATTAATTATAGGGTGTCTTGAGCTACATCTTAAAATAATATTTCTACAATCACAGGGTGGCCCATAAGTCATTGGTGATACAAATTTCCTTTTTTTTTTAATCAAACACGCCTTATGTTATTGCATTTTTGCATTTTCCATCGAGATATAATGCATGTTTGTAAGAAAAGAAATTCTAGACGCAGCAAGTGCGTTATGGTAGCGAATTTTGATCAAATGTTTCATATTTGAACAGCTCAATTTGCTATTAACCTATAAGGTTGACCAAGAAACGTGTTTTTTCGGGAACACTTTAAGTTTACTTTTGGAAAATTTTGTACATTTTCACACAATAAAGTTATTTTGATGAAACATGGCACATTGTTTCTAATATATAGATTATACTGGTAACCAAATTTGATGCCTGCTTTCTTAAAAAAAACACACATATTTGTTATTAAAAACATTTTTATGAAAATTCACTACCATAACGCACTTGCTGCGTCCAGAATTTTTTTATAATTGAGAAAACATGTATATTATTTTTTTAAATGACATATGTGAGAATTAGCTTACTTGAAGATAGATAGCATATAATATTAGACATAGTATCTATAACTTGGACTTTTTTTGATATGTATAGTGCGCCAGAAAATAAATATATACTTGTTTGATTAAAAAAAAGCATGTACACCTTAGATATAATATAGCTTCAGTATTCTCACGCCAATCATGTATAGGGTCATAATTTATAATGATATGGGTATTTATGAAATAATATACATACAGTACACGTAGAATTCATTTATTATCTCCTGTACATATATAAAAACAAATTTTAAGGATAAATTTGTAAACTTGAACGTGTATATGACCATGAAGTGTGGCTGGCCTTGACCTTAAAAAATATATCGCTGGCCGTAACCGTGGCGAAAAACATCTGGCGTTGACCTTAAAAAATACCTCTGGCCGTGACCGTGGGAAAATACATCTTGCCTTGACCTTAAAAAATACACCTGGCCGTGACCGTGGGAAAATACATATGGCCTTGACCTTAAAAAAATACCTCTGGCCGTGACCGTGGGAAAATACATCTTGCCTTGACATTAAAAAATACACCTGGCCGTGACCGTGGGAAAATATATCGCTGGCCTTGACCTTGAAAATATCTCCACCACCGCCTCAAGGTCGTTCCAGAACAGACATTATCTCTCTACTGTTTATAATTTGTTTCTTAGCATCAGATGGTTCAGCGTTACGTTGTTGTTGTCACCGGCGACGCTTCATGGTGATGTTGGATTTAAAAGTATCCACTTGTGCAAATCTTTTAGATTTTTGTCTATTTCACCCAACTTCTTCTTTAGCTTGTGGTTCTTTGACAGATCGATATATTTTAAAACTTGAGCTGTTATGGTCTTGGTTGAATTTTTCAATTTCTGTTCCAATTCGTTTTTCAAATCTTTCAACTCCGGCTTATGCACAGCTTCTAGCACAATGGCCACCAGTTTTTGTGTCACTTCATCTTTATTCTTCAGATACTCAGCTTTATGTTTCTGATAGTCGTCCACCCAGGCATCATCAAATGTTTTAGTTACGCCATCTGTTGAATCGATAGAGCTGGCTACGTTACACAATCTATGGTTTTGCACGTCGAAACCACCACTTGCAGTTCTTGTGAAAATCTCTCGTTGAACCACGCGGTTATGTATAGAGCTGTTGTTGTTGTTGAAGTTTGCAGCAGTACGACCAAACTTGTCGATAGACATGATGAAACTGATGGTTAACGTATGTTAACTCTTTATATGATGTGAGCCTCCTTCAGCCCTTCCATGATTGTCTGTATCTCGTTGTTATGAGCATTATTACCTGCAACTTGGGAAGCCACGAGAAGACGAAGTCTGTCAACCAGTTCGTTCACATCATCCCAGTACACATATTCTTTCTGTTTCTTAGTATGTAGCATGTATGGCATACCATGACCTAAAGTTACTGAGGAAGATCGCGCTCTAGCACCTTCTTGTCTTTTCTAAAATTGGTTTTATTACATGTTGATATTTGGTAGAGGTGTTTCGTAGAACGTCTTCTTTAGGATTATTCTCTTTTCTGTGAAGACTCGTAGTTGTCATAATGTCTGCGTAGTCACATAAAGCGTTCTGATTTTTCATAGCACTCATACCTGGTTTTCTTAAAAATATCAATTCCAACAGATGTTGAGTGCCGTAATAACCTCTGTCACCAACCACAATTTGAAAGCTTTCTCTATTTCTAAAATCTACGTCAGTAACAACAAATTTAACAGGCTTATTTCCAAGCATCCAAGTATTGGTGGCTTTATCATAAGTAACACCATATGTTTGATCACATAAATGATTATCTGTGAAATATTTATGAACATAATATCGAACAACTACAGGATACGAACTTAACGCTTGTTCGTAAATGGCTTCCGGTGTATTTGCTGCGGCATCTAGTTTTCTATAAGCTTTCGTAACCCATAATTCAGGTTCGGGTTCAGGTTCAGGTGATTCTGCTTCCAACTCAAACGTTTCATCATCGCTAAGAAATTGAACTTCCTTCTTTGCTGGTGGTTTAACATCATTTTCAGTTTTAGTTGGTTGCTGCTGAGCTGTTTGAGCAGTAGCCAACGCTATGGTTGCTGTGTTTTGAGATATATCATCCAACGGTTTTAACAGTGGCTTATATAAACGCTGTAACGTTTCATCCGTCTCTGTTTTGCCCAGTTTCAAAGCTAAATATTTGTTTCCAATAATCTTTGATAAATCGGCTATTTTACGTTTGATATTAGGCGGCTGTGTTGATAGTTTTTGTTGGCGCCGACGACATTTCGATTTTTGAACACATGAAGACTAACACACACATACACACGTGGCAGTTATATATATATATATATATATATATATATATATATATATATATATATATATATATATATATATATATATATATATATATAAAGTGATCGAAGCCTTTGCGATAGCGCCCTTTTGCTAAATCACAATCTTTAGCGACCACCATCGCATCATGCTTGGTCTGCCAACACCACACAGTGTCTTGAACTTTTCAAAAGTCATTTCGGTGGTCACATGATCATCATACACATGTTTAAGATTGGTTTCGTCCTGTTTGAATAACACAACAACGTTTGCGTTGTCACGTACCAGTTGTTTTGGTACTTTGCTGTATGTCTGACAAAGATAGAAGGAATCAATGTTTTTATGCCTGCCCATACTAAAGTATGCTCTTATTTTATCTTGTTTGTCACAAGCTACATCATCAAATATAAACACAGAGTTGTCCAAGGCATCTCCCGGACCTAATATTTCATCGTTTTCTCTATAAGGATAGTAACCAACACCCTTTGTAGCATCCAACACTTCCTTTAACATCTCGTATTTGGGTTGATACAGTGACTTTGAATACACATAAACGTTTTCAAACTTTAAACCGTTTGCTTCAAACAATAAACTCAGCATGACATTGGTTTTACCACATCCACTAGGACCACATATCAAACAACGTACCGTGTCGGGTAACAGAAGACCGTGTCTGTGTTGTGTAACTGTTTTCACACGCACAACATCGTCCAAGTTCGTAACTGGTAAGGCTGTTGTTGTGTGTTTTACGATACGCATCGTTAACTAGACTAACACCAACCTGCTTGCTGTAAGTATAAATACTGGTGTTTAACACATCACCGCTTTAGTATCAATGTTAGTATTTAAGGGTGAAGGCCTCGTTAATACACTCATCAACAAATTACCTGTTGAGTTACACATACCCGGTTATCAGTTTTGTGGTCCGGGCACTAAACTTAAAGAACGTCTTGCCAGAGGCGATCAAGGTATCAACCCGTTAGATCGTGCTTGTCGAGAGCACGGCATCGCCTACTCTCAATCAAAACAGTTGAGTGACAGGCATCGTGCCGACGAGGTTTTGGAGCACCGAGCCAAGGAATGAGTCAAGTCGAAGGACGCAAGTTTTGGTGAGAAGGCGGCAGCCTGGAGTGTAGCAAAAACAATGAAAGTTAAAAGAAAACTTGGTATGGGTGTGAACAAACCCAGAAAAACTAGTAATGGTACGCGTAAGAGAAAAGTTGGTGGCAAGGTACCGTTTAAAAACATACTGGCTTTGATGCGTGGCGCTATCAATGTGGGAGAGGAAGTGCCGTCTGTGAAGAATCTACTGCGTGTAGCGAGAAAAGTCATTAAAAACGCCGGTGGTCGAAATAAAGTTAAGATACCTCGAGTTATTCCAATATCTAAAAGCGGAAGCTTCCTTCCACTGCTACCTCTTATATTTGATGGGCTGTCAGCAGTAGGAGCTCTGGGAGGCGGTGCTGCAGGTATTGCTAAAGCCGTGAACGATGCCAAGTCTGCGAAACAGAAACTGGAAGAGGCAAAACGTCACAATCAAACAATGGGGGCCATTGCTGTGGGTAAACGAGGTACTGGTGTGGGTGACGGTCTGTACATGAAGAAACAACGTAGCGGCTATGGTTTGTATTTACACAAGACAAAAAACGTGTGATACCTTTACAGCAAGACCTTTAACAAATGTAGATCTTGTCAAGTTTGCTGGTAAAATGAAAATCCCATATTTTAGAGGTGTATACATGCGAGATGAGCTTCCACGCAATGGACCACGTAAAAACGAATCGTTCATTATGAATTTGCAAACACACAATGAGCCAGGTAGTCATTGGGTTGCTGTGAGGAAACGTGGTGACATCGTCGAGTACTTTGATTCGTATGGAAACTTGAAGCCTCCTGTGGAGCTGCAACGTTACCTTAAAGACTATTCCATATTGTATAAACATAATGTGTATCAAACATATAACACAATTAATTGGGGTCACTTGTGTTTAAAATTTTTGCAATAAAAGACTCAAACAGTAACCTGTGTGTATCAGTCACAGCGCTAACGTTCGAGTTGAAAGGCTCTACGTCCTCCCTGTCATTGGACATATTTCCACCGATAATATTGGACCCCCGGTTTGATCATTCGTTGGCACTCTCGATTTTTCACACATACAACACCATACCAAATACAGAGACCGGTTGTAATAAGTTGCATTTTTATTTTACACTCGAAGCTGAACCGAAGAAAGATGGTGTGATACAATAAATAATAATTCCCAACGGAGCTTATGAAATTAGCGATATGGAACGCTGTATCCGAAATGAAATAGCCCGTATCTATGTCAAGTTGAATAATTTTCCAGAGGGTGCTGCTGTTGATGATGCAAGTAAACTGTTCAGTTTGAAAGCCAACAACAACACTTTGAAGTGTGAGATACAGTGCAAGTACGACATTGATTTGACAGTGGACGCCTCAATAGCTCCTCTCTTGGGTTTTTCCTCAAACAGATCTCTTATTAAGGATGTAGTGCACGCATTCGATTTACCAGTGGAGATTGTTAAAGTGAAAACGATCCGTTTGGAGTGTAACATAGTGAGTGGGTTTTACCACGATGGCAAACCAACACACACACACTATACGAGTTTGCTTCTATGGTTGATCCGGGCTATGCAATCGACATAAATCCACACAGTAAAGTGTTTCTAGCCGTCAACACACGTATCATCTCCCATATAAATGTAAACATCATCGATCAGAATACAGTGCCTGTGAACTTTCAAGGTGAAGAGATCATCGTGATATTACAGTTGAACAAGACACCTGCAGTATGTTAGTTATAAATACCAGTGCCGACGAGCAACATCGGTCAGTATCTTCGTTGTCTGCATCACAGACGGTTCTATCCGAGGAGAACGTACAGTTTCTACAATCATTGGGTTACGATGTTAAGCAAACTACATATCTTCGCAGACCCCGTTCACGACGAATCCATCAAGGGAGAAGAAGTACACACGTACGCTCTGCAAACCAGATCATTTGATTACGACACATGTGAGTTTGCCATCAACCAGCAAGATGTGTTTTACGATTGGTCTTCGGCAGCTCTCCTGATAAGCGGTTCCACTGAGACAACGGGTACAACAGGTTATGTGTCGGTAACATCGAATGCTGCAGCTCATTTGTTCTCCATTGTGGCTGTTGAGATGTGCAATCAGATTATCGAACATGTTAGAAATCCAGGCATCGTTACAGCAGTCCGAACATTATTACAAGCAAACAGCGATGAAGCACGAGCTCTCATACCTGCCGGCTGGCATCCGAACGAAAGGAATACCATGGTGAAAAACAACAGATTTTGCTATTGCCTACCGCTCAGCTACCTGTGCAATATTTTCAAAGATTACAGAAAACTGCTTTTCAGCCGTTTGTTGGTACGCATAACACGCGGTCAGAACGATAGAAATTGCTGTATTCTGAGCAGTGTACCTGGCGCCGACAAAGCTATAAAGTTTAACATTGAACATATGGCATTGCAAGTCAAACACATACACCCCAGTGATGTGATACAATAGCAGCTGTTGAAATCGATCGCTCAAGATAAAAAGATTCTTATACTGTTTAGAAAATGGGAGATGTACGAAATACCGAATGTGAGTAATTCAACCAAGGACTTGTGGTCCGTGAAGACCTCATTAAACACAGAACGACATCGCTTTGTAATCGTCATCTTTCAAACGGATCGCCACCACAACCCAGGAAAAGATATTAACCAGTTTGATCATGTGGACTTTCGAGATATAAGACTGCACCTGAATTCAAAACAAATTCCGACTGAGGGTATGAATCTGAACTTTGGGCATGCAAATTATCTGGAAGCATATAAAAACATGATTGAATTTCAACGAGCATATCTCGGTAGAGAACCAGAGCCTGCGTTGGATTACAAAGCTGTCGAAAAATATCCCATGTTTGTGTTTGATTGTTCAAAGTATACGGATTCCATCAAACCGTCAACTGTCGATATCAAATTGGAGATGGAAAGTAACCACAACTTTCCCAATAACCATAAATGTTTTTGCATAATTATACATGATTGCATCATCGAATACTCCCCACTCACTAACGTTGTTCGTTATATCATCTGAGTATGTAATACAACGTTCCCCCACCACTCACCCTAGGGCTATATAAGCCGAATTGGAAGTATAGTGGTTGGACAGTGTCAAGATGAGGCTCGTCGTTATCGACACTCAAGGTTTCTGTCTCTTCGAGTTCACACCTAAAGAACTAGTGATTTATAATGGGTATCAAACTGTACATTATGTATTTAAGCCACATACACCGCTACGTTTCCTGCATGCAGATATAATCAAACAAGTGAAAATCCTACAAACTCAACACCATTGTATTGATTATAATTATGGTAATGTTAATTTAGAAGAATTACCAAACATAATAGCCAAACATATTATTGCCCAACAAGTGGATAGAATTTATGTTAAAGGAGATAAAAACAAAGGTTTTTGTTACATTTACTGTTAAAGTGTGGCTATCAAGTGGATGTTATCAATATGGAAAACAGTCCAGGGTGTCCGAAGCTGATGCCTGACATTCCTTTATGTATGGATCATACTCTGGGATATAATAGAAAATGCATATGTAGTGTAAATAATTGTATGCTATTATTTTCGTATATTGTAAACTTGTTACCGTAATAAAAAAAGTTGTAAATTATATATGTTTTTCTAATACCCCTAACAATCCTTAAAAACTAGTAAATAAAACACAAGTGTTTATTTTATATATTTGTATTAGCAAAAACGTTTGCGATACATGTGCAGATAAGTGATATATTTGAAACAAAAGTACATCAACATGAATATGGTAAGACATGTGAGAAAGCCAGTGGCTATAAACACAAAGATATACTTTGAAGTGAACAGGTGGGCGTCAGTTAACACAAGAGTGGTCCAATCAGTTGTCTCGCCACGGCTGCCATTATCAAACAGAAACATAACTTTGCAATGTATCACATCAGAAGACAAGCTTTTGGCTGACATGTATGTTGCAAGCGGAACTAGGTCGTCGTTGTGTAGATATGTTGTTGTTGTAAGAGCTGACCATATCATGCAGTCATCGGTGTCGAAACAAATTCGTACTTCTGTTACATTGGGTGGCCTATGAATATACAACACATTCTGACACAGTGCTGTTAGGACGATGAAACTTGCTTTAAAAGGAACCATGGCGAATGTTATGGATGTCTGTCAATACTTATCTTGAGCGTAGTGCAAACACTCCAACATGTAATATTTAAATGCTGGTGTTACAGTGTCGAGTAAAGTTTTTATAGTTTGGATGGTCTGCGGTACATTAGCGTCCCACTTACCCAGATCGTTTAATATTTGCACTATGTTTTCCATAAAACATGTGTAAGTCCATGCAAATTGTGATTCTTTCAGATAGTTCAGTCTTGCTTTAACCAACACCTCAAGTCTCAGCAACTGTTCTACACACTCTTCGTTCAAGAATAGATGCATAGATGTGAAACCGTTATCGATACACAGGGCTTTTTCACTTAGCACGTTTGAATAGGTTATGCGACAGTAATTAAGATGATGCACTATAAAGCTATTAGGCTCGTCTTCACCTTTAAGATATTTCCTACACAACTCACGTATGTTATCTAGGAAATCGTAAAAATCCCACTCTTCTAAGGCCAAATATTGGTTTTCTTCATTCAGCGATAACGGATTGACAAATTTCACAACATTTGTAAAGTCGTTTCTTGCACTGATGCCGGTAATCAATTTCAAGGATCGTCGAACACTAAACGTGGTTTCCATCAACAGCCTATCGT
The DNA here is from genome assembly GCA_964006375.1 of Tillus elongatus. Taxonomy (NCBI): domain Eukaryota; kingdom Metazoa; phylum Arthropoda; class Insecta; order Coleoptera; family Cleridae; genus Tillus; species Tillus elongatus. The sequence goes on from OZ023263.1 coordinate 134,492,687, forward strand.
CAACTTGATACTTGTTAAATAAGACTCGTCGCGTTTGGTGTTCTGTGAAATCGGGGCCATCGTTTTCATCAACGGCGTAGTCGTTGCTGTTGACGTTGTCGTTGTTATCACTCTCCGACACAGACATATTCATGTTAATACAATCGCAAGACATGTTTACACAAACTCTTTTAAGTTTAGACTGAAGCTTGCTGACCATGTTAAGTAGGTTTCGTTGTTCCCCCACCACAAACTTCTGTTGTATGGTTCGGATTGGTTTACTGGTAAATTTTACAAATCTATTGCGATCACTTTAGCATATTTTGTCCTACACTGCATGATCATCCAGATATTTCTGCCAGACTTTAACAAACTTTTCTATAGCAACACAATCTTTGTTCTCATATCTATTCCAATCAGCATTGGTTGGAAGACTGTCGAAATATTCGCTACAAATTGTATATAACATGTCGGTGGCGTCTGTGCGGTGAAGTTTTCGTATTAGAAAATTTATGGATTTGGCACGTTCAGCATCATCATTAAAATTATAACTGTGTTTTAATATATCGTTTAGGTGGTCTGTAAACTTGTGGATGTCATCACAGCTTGAAAACTCAAATTCTTTATTAAACCCTTCTCTCATCGTCTCTAGTGTTTCGTGTTTGAGTTCTTCCTCGGTTGGCGGTTCAATTTCTATGTTCGTTGTTTGGAGTGTAACCTCATCAGCATCATAATAACTTTTGTATTGATTTTTTGCTCCTGGATGGTATCGAATGAGCGCTATTCTTGTATCTTTAACACCAACTGTTTTAATTCAAATTCACAGTCTTCTTCAATCAATCTAATTTTCTGTCCTTACCACAAGAAACTGTTAAACGCCATGGTTTAACAACTAACTAAGAATACACCCAAACTTGCCCACTCATTTATACCTACAAACTAGCATGTGTGCTGTCTGTTTGTGTGTGTGTGTGTGTGTACAAATACGTTTGTTGCGTTTTCTCCGGGTTCTGGATAAGTGAGACTTTAAATTTTAACAAAACAACTTTATTTACTATCTAAATATGGATACAGTAAAAGTTCTAGAATGTCTCTCTCACAAAACACTTAATTTACTGTCTAAATATGGATACAATAAGGGTCTAGAATGTCTCTCTCACAAAACACTTAGTTTATCTGGCCTTACACTGGTTACTAATCTGCACACAAGTCACTATACTGAAACTACGGTCTCTACTTCACACTAGTTACTGCTTCTTCGAGTCACTTCAACATTATCTTACTGAATTGAACTGGGCTGGCTTGCTTTCGCTTTTATATACTCGCCGTACCTTCCACCTTGTTTCTGGAGCGTTCCATTCCAGAACGTTCCAGGACCTCCTTTTACTAGAAGGTTCTGTGAATACAGATCGGTCCCGTGTGTATACAGGGGGATGTATATACAGGATGATCCAAATGTGGTCATCACTCCTATGTTACACAAGAGGTGTTTATCGAACTATAAGATCTCTCTGCGTATACAGGGTGTAAGGGTTCTCTGCGTATACAGGGTGTTCGGAATGCGCAGACCTCAGTTATCCGTTCCGACGGGGTACAAGTTGGTAACTTAGTTATTTTTGGTCCTAGAGGGCTGAGACTTCGCCTGAGGGTCGCCCCAGGCACCCCAGGGGGGTGGGGAGGCGGTGTTGCCAGATTGTGCAAGAATTCCCAGCTGTTGTTGGGGAAATTTTGGAGATGTTGCAACACCGCACCTGCATCTATTGAAGTGCTTTGTAACACTGCCCCCCTCCTTAAGACTGTTCGTCCCGAACCGTATTTTCCGGTCGCCAACTTGGGGGTTCGTTGCCTCGATAGGGACTCAGCCTCTCTATGTAAACAACTTTGGGTTTAGTTCTTGGAGACAGCTGGATTCTGTAGACTAGGTCGTTAATTTTCTTAGTCACCAAGTATGGCCCTCCCATGGTTTCTGAAGTTTGGGACTGAGGTCCTTTCTCCTTATTTGTTGGTACAGCCACACTGCATCTCCTTCCTTGAATGTATGGGGTGTTGCTCTGCGATCCAAGCGCATCTTCATCCGGTCACTGCTTAAGAGGAGCCTATCTCTGACAAATCTGTGTATAGTGCGCAGTTTTCCTTCTAGGTCGGCGACATACTCAGGTAACGTAGCTAGGTCCGCTATGTCCTCGTTCGGTGGTGGTCTCGTCATGTCGATTGGTAACCGCATCTCTCTGCCGGTCAACATCATGGATGGGGTGTAGCCGGTAGATTCATGCTGAGAGCTTCTGTAAGCTAGGAGGAACAGAGGTATCAGCTTGTCCCAGTTTCTCTGATTCTCATCGACAAACATAGCAAGATACTGGTTGATGGTCCTGTTATGCCGTTCTACCATGCCGTCTGATTGAGGGTGGAGTGGTGTTGTTCGTGTTTTCTTTATGCCTAGCAAGTCCATTAGGCTCTTCCAGACTTCTGATTCGAAATTCCGGCCCTGGTCGGTGTGAATCTCCAAGGGTACGCCATGCCGCGATATAACATTTTCCAACAGGGCTTCTGCTACGGTCGTTGCCTCTTGGTTGGGGATCGGCGTAACTTCAGGCCATTTCGAGAAGTAGTCCATCGCCACCATTATATATCTGTTCCCAGACTCGGTGATTGGAAAAGGTCCCGCGATGTCTACGGCAACTCTCTCCCATGGTGTACCTGAGATGTACTGCATCATTTTTCCTCTGGATCGGGTCTTTGGTCCTTTCTTTGAAGCACATTGGTCACACCTTTTGCACCATTCTTCCACGCTTCTTCGGCAGTCTATCCAATAGAAGCGGTCTCTGACTGGCGAGAGTCCTGTTGACCCCAACGTGGCCTCCACTCCTACTATTGTGTAACTCCTGAAGAACACTGTCTATGCACTCACTTGGCACAACGGTCTGGTATATACAGTCTCTACCATCGGCAGTTTCCCATTTTCGAGTGATCAAGTCATTCTTTAGACACAAGGAGTCCCATTGTAGCCAGTAGCCTTTAACCTCCGCCCCAAACCGGGACACATCTTGCCACTCAGGTCTTTTCCCCTTTTGTAGCCATTCTCTAATATTTTTCAAGTCTGGATCTATCTTCTGTGCGTCTCTGATGTATTCAAGATTTACGTCTAGATCGGTGTTATTCTCCTGTTCTGTCACCAGTTGTTTGATCTGATGAGTTACTTTGTCGATCTCCTTGTTCTCTTGTCGCTCGCAAAATTTACATTCATGCACTGAACATGGTCTTCTTGACAGGCTGTCTGCATTGGCGTGACTTCTTCCTCTTCGATGTTCAATCCGGAAGTCGTAGCTCTGCAGTTTCTCTATCCATCGGGCTATCTGTCCTTCGGGATTTCTAAAGTTCAGAAGCCATTGCAGAGCAGAGTGTTCCGACCTCACGCGGAATGTTCTTCCGTACAGGAAGAAAATGGAAATGTTCGATGGATCTTACCACTGCCAGCAGTTCTTTCCGGGTTACACAGTAATTTCTTTCTGCTTTTCCGAACGTTTTGCTGAAGTAGCCTATCACAACTTCTTCTCCGGCTTGGAGCTGCGAGTACTGCCCCAATGCCATACTGGGAAGCATCGGTGTCCAGTATGTACAGTCCTTCGTCCCGAGGATACGCCAGTATAGGAGCAGTGAGAAGACGATGTTTGAGTTCTCTAAAAGACTCTTGGCAATCTGGTGGCCAGATGAACTCGGCCTTATTTTCAGTCAGGCTATGCAGAGGTTTCGCAATGCTGCTGAAGTACTTCACAAAGCGTCGGTAGTAGCTGCAAAGTCCCAGAAAACTTCTGACCTCGTGTTTGTTCTTACTGCCTTTATTTTATCTGGATCGGTTTCTATTCCCTCCTCAGAAACGGCATGTCCGAGGAAACTCACTTTCTTCTGGAAGAGAACGCATTTCTTGGGATTGAGTTGCAGATTGGCACCTCTCAGCCTGGAGAAGACTTGCTTCAGATTCGACAGGTGTTCATCGAAGGTCCTTCCAATCACCATGACATCGTCGAGATACACCAGGCATGTTTCCCATGTCAGTCCCCTCAGCACTAACTCCATTAGTCGTTTGAAGGTGGCAGGAGCATTACACAAGCCGAATGGCATGACCTTAAATTGGAACAACCCATTCCCGGTTGAAAAAGCAGTCTTCTCCTTATCGTCTTTATGGAGTTCTACTTGCCAATAGCCACTTTTCAGGTCTAATGTAGAGAACCACTTTGATCCGGCCAAAGTGTTCAAAGTGTCGTCGATCCGGGGCAGGGGATAACTGTCTTTCTTGGTGACATCATTCAGCTTCCTATAGTCCACGCAAAATCTCATAGTGCCGTCTTTCTTGGAGACCAAAACTACTAGGGACGACCAAGGGCTATTAGACTCCTCGATCACACCATCTTTCAGCATTTCGTTAACCATCGCCTTGATTTCTGATTGTTTGGCAAAAGGCAGTCTTCTCGGCGGCTGTCTAATTGGTCTTGCGTAGCCAGTATTAATTCTGTGTTGCACTAGACTCGTACGACCTGTGATTTTATCTTGATCGAAAATATCGGCCTCCTCCAATATGAACTTGAGGGCCATTTCCATCTCCATGTCTGGAAGTCTTCTGTCTAATGCAGTGGGTGTCGTGTTTTTGGACAACGTCACTCGGTCAATGGGTTCGCAAGTGGCGATAACTTCACCTCTCTTCAATGTGACCCTGTTAGTTTGTACGTTAGCCACTCTTATGGGTATTGTCCTCTTCGGGTCTACTAAGCATCGTGCGACGAGGGCACCATCATGTCTATCTTTTAGGGGCTCCGCTATGAGAGCAGGCATACCATCAAGTTGCTTCTCTAGTCTGGCTCTGACAATCTTCTCACTGTTACCAGGAATCCGTGTATCCTCGTCGACAATAAGTCTCACTCTGAGATTAGCTTCGCCTGCTGTTGGAGATAAATACCACTCTTCGTTACCGACTTTCAAGATCTTATTCTGGAAGTCTACTGAAAGGACATCGAACTCTTCCATTAAATCCAGGCCCAGAATAAATTCGTCGACGATTTCTGCGACGACAGCCCTTACCTGTAGCTCAGTACTGCCCAGCCTAATGTAAACAGTGGCCTCTCCATGCACGGGTATCCTATCTCCTTTTGCCGTCTCCAACACAGGCTGTTTGTTGGTCGTGAGTGTCGACCTGTTTGGCAACATGTCTGGACGTACAACGGATCTAGTGGCACCAGTATCGATGGTGAAACTGCATTGTCTTCCGTCTATGCTGCCAGGTATAACGAGGCTCTCGTGGTAGCGTCGGATAGTGGAAACCTTGACTTTGGGGCCTTGGGACTCGCACGCCAGCTGCCGCCCCCTTACACTGGCGTCAGGTCGTTTCCCTGACGCCGCTCACTGTTGGTATATTCTAGTCTTCTGCGAGCCACCTGTTGGGTTTGTGAGCACTGCCTACTTATGTGCCCTTTCCTACCACACTTGTAACATTCTATGTCTGACCAATCTGCTTTCGTCCTACGTGCCCCAACCGGTACAGTGAGCTTGCTTATGGCTTCTTTTATGATTTTCATTTCTTGCCTTAGTTCCGCTGTCGTGTCTGCAAAGTCCTCTATCTCCTTCACTTCGCGCAGCCTGTTGCGGCGAGGTTGAGATGCATTCTTCGCTGCTTCAAATTCCAAGCCATAAATTACGAAGTCTGTAAGTGTTTTGAACCTTCCGAGCCTTAAAGCTTGTTGCATTTCATTGTCAAGTACCCCATCGATGAAGGTCTGGAGGGTGATCTGGTTGACAAATTCTTCTGGGGCTTGGGGATATATATGCCAGTCGCACAAGTTTCTCCACTTCGGCACTAAATTCTTGCAGAGTCTCATTTGACTTCTGGACCCTTGTCTTTAGTTGTGTCTGGTAGACCTGGCTCATGTACTTGTTACCATATCTCAAATCTAGGGCCTGTATCACTGTAAGTAGTTTTGTTGTTTCGACTCTGGGATGTTCTGGAGGATTTCTAGGGCTTTACCTCGAAGCGAAAGAATTAGAGCAGTTGCTGCCTGTTGTTCGCTCCATCCATTACTGAGAGCTGCCGCCTCAAACTGCCTCCTGTACATGAGCCACGATGTTTCTCCGTCAAAAGTCGGCGGCTTTATCCATGAAGCTGCTGCACGGCTGGCATATCTTCTTGCGGACGATTTTGAACTGGAGACAGTAGATAGGGAGACACCTGGGACCACCCCCTCCACTTTTTTTCTGCGCATGTGCGATGACGTCATGCGCATGCGCTGTAAGGTGACAGTTGACACTTGACCTGTCAGCTGTCAACGTCAGGTGTCAGACCTGTCAGCTGTCAACGTCAGTTGTCAGATCTGACCTGTGTGACAGCTGTCAAATGTCACATCTGTCACAAGCGTTCCAAGATGGCTGCCCTGTCATAGACAGCCGCAACCCGGGTCTCTATGGAACTGTCTTATGTCAGATGTTCCGTCTGACCTGTACAGAGAGATATCTACAAGTCAGGTTAGGTATTAACTGTCTTGTGATGACGTCACAAGCGTTCCAAGATGTCTGACCTGTGTCCATAGATATCTACAAGCCAGGTTAGGTCTCCATGTGTGTTTGTCGAATACCAGCTGTCTGATTGTTTATTAAGGTTATGTTTGTATTTGTTTATTAAGGTTATGTTATGATTACCAATCATTTGATTGTTTATTAAGGTTATGTATTTGTTTATTAAGGTTATGTTCGTACACACACAGCTGTTTGTTGTTTATTGTGTTGGTAAGATGTGTTGTATTGAAGTTGTTAGGGTATTTCGTTTTTGGCGGGAAATTTGAATTTATTCTAAAATTTGTGTCTGTTATGTCCAGAGATCTGACTCTTCGAGCTAGGGAACATTCTATTTGTAAATTGGTAGAGTGGGAGAATATTCCCTAGCTCGAGGGGAGAGGTCTGTTGGACACAATCATTCGGTTTAGCACACACATACATATATGAGGAAGATATATAGCGGGTAATTTGAAATATGATATTTGAAAGAAAAGCATTCGCCTGAAATTAGATTTGAATTAGATTTGAACCCCGACCATACAGCTTACTCAGATGGATACCCGTCGCTAAACCGATCATGCTATGCAGACACACGGTGAAAGTTTGTTCGCAGTGGTATATATAAAACAAAACCTGTTACATATGATAATTTAAAACGAGTTTATCAAGCTGATGAGTGTGTGTGTTTGGGCAGATGGTATCTCTCTATTACATTCCAATTTGAATATAATAGGAACTGTAATTTTAAAAACAATTGTATATTTATAGTAAAAAGATATTTAAACACGTTCCAATTTACATATCTAATATCAAATTCTAAAAACAAAAACGTTTGAAGTAAACTATTAATAACAAAACGTATTTACATGTAGATATGCTAATGAATTTGTTTAATGTGTAATAAAACTGAGACCGGGTTTTATGTAGGCTTGTTTGTTTATGTTAGTGTTTCCTATTAGAATGAATCTGAATTTATATAGGGAGTGATCAAAAAACTCAAGTAACAAAACTCGATTTAAAACATCAAAACCAAAAACTTTGATATACGAGGATTGTTTGATAAGTATTGTTTGTATGCAAACATAAATAATATAAGAGTGTACTTACATACAGCAAGAGACGTCATACATGTTTCACTGCTTAACACCTACTAAACAGGTGTATATGAATTTGGTCTTTTGGTTGAGCTTGTACATGTTGTTTGAAAGCATATAACACACACACACGTCATGACAGCTCGAAGTCTTTGCTTGGAGTGACAAGACAGAGGTATGTAATAATAGACAGACAGACATTCAGCTGTTTAACAACAGTTAGAGCATGTAACACAGGTAAAACTGAGGAAACAGACAGACAGACAGTCAATAGATTGCCCCAACAAGTATCATATAGAACCTTGTTGAAGCTTGTACACTCTGTTTGAAAGGATATAACACACAGAACAGCTTAATGTCTTTACTTAGACTGACTGACAGATGTATGTAATAACAGACATACAGACAGACAGACAGCAGTTTAACAACAGTTAGAGCGAGTAACACAAGTAAAACATAGCAAAATAGCCAAGTGTCTCCTGTGTTGAGGAAACAGACAGACAAACAAACAATTGATTACCATTGTTAGAGCTTGTACACTCTGTTTGAAAGGATATAACACACATACAGGACAGTTTGATGTCTTTGCCTAGGCAAACAGATGTATGTAAACCGGCGTGAAGTTAGCAGCTAAATTCCAGCGGCTAAAATTTCCAGCGGCTAATTTCTAAAATTCACTAATTTATTAGAAATAATATTAATCTCGACCTTAAAAACTTCAGTTGCATGTTTGCCGCCTAAATGGCAAAAAAATCGAAAAAATAATAATAATAATTTCACCATATACAAAAGAAAACATAATTGAGGCCAAATATGACCAAAACGAAAATAAAGTGCCAAGGTATTATTGAGTTATAATCAAAAGTTTTAAGTATATTTAGGTAGCAACCCTGTACTAACATTTCAAACGCTTGCTTGTCGTCCTATATGGTGAAATATGCACGCAAATATAGACACAATTTTAAATGAGTAAAAAATTGAAAAAAAAAACGCCTTTTTAGCCAAGACAAAAATGGGGTGCCAAGATATGTGACGATAATATTGAAAGCATATTTGCATAGCAACCTTGTGCAAAAATTTCAACCCCTTGCTTGCCGTCCTTCGTAGTAAAGTCAGCACCCAAATAGAAAGATTGATTTTAATTTACATGAAAAGTGAAATAAAATGGCTTTTTTAGCTAAGACAAAAATGGGTGCCAAGATAAGTGATAATAATATTGAAAGCATATTAACATAGCAACCTTGTGCAGAAAATTCAACCCCTTGCTCGCCGTCCTTCATAGTGAAGTTGGCGCCCAAATAGAGGAACTGACTTTAATTCACATGAAAAGTGTTATAAAAAGGTTTTTTTAGCTAAGACAAAAATGGGGTGCCAAGATAAGTGGTAAATGTGTTGAAAGCATATTTTCGTAGTACCCTTCTGCAAAAATTTCAACCCCTTGCTTGCCGTCCTTCATGGTGAAGTCGGCGCCCAAATATAGAAATTGATTTTAATTCACATGAAAAGTGGTATAAAATGGCTTTTTTAGCTAAGACAAAATTGGGGTGCCAAGATAAGTGATAATAATATTGAAAGCATATTAACATAGCAACCTTGCGCAAAAATTGTAACCCCTTGCTCGCCGTCCTTCATAGTGAAGTCGGCGCCCAAATATAGAAATTGATTTTAATTAACATGAAAAGTGCTATAAAATGGCTTTTTTTAGCTAAGACAAAAATGGGGTGCCAAGATAAGTGATAATAATATTGAAAGCATATTAACATAGCAACCTTGTGCAAAAATTGTAACCCCTTGCTCGCCGTCCTTCATAGTGAAGTCGGCGCCCAAATAGAGGAATTAACTTTAATTCACATGAAAAGTGTTATAAAAAGGCTTTTTTAGCTAAGACAAAAATGGGGTGCCAAGATAAGTAATAATAATATTGAAAGCATATTAACATAGCAACCTTGTGCAAAAATTTAATCCCTTTGCTCGCCGTCCTTTATAGTGAAGTCGGCGCCCAAATAGAGAAGTTGATTTTAATTAAAAGTGCTATAAAGTGGCTTTTGATAATAATATTGAAAGCATATTAACATAGCAACCTTGTGCAAAAATGTTAACCCCTTGCTCGCCGTCCTTCATGGTGAAGTCGGCGCCCAAATAGAGAAATTGAATTTAATTCACATGAAAAGTGTTATAAAATGGCTTTTTTAGCCAAGACAAAAATGAGGTGCCAAGATCAGTGACAGTAATATTGAAAGCATATTAACATAGCAACCTTGTGCAAAAATTTCAACCCCTTGCTCGCCGTCCTTCATTGTGAAGTCGGCGCCCAAATAGAGGAATTGGTTTTAATTAATATGAAAAGTGTAATAAAAAGGCTTTTTTAGCTAAGACAAAAATGGGGTGCCAAGATAATTGATAATAATATTGTAAGCATATTAACATAGCAACCTTGTGCAAAAATTTTAACCCCTTGCTCGCCGTCCTTCATGGTGAAGTCGGCGCCCAAATAGAGAAATTGAATTTAATTCACATGAAAAGTGTTATAACATGGCTTTTTAGCCAAGACAAAAATGTGGTGCCAAGATAAGTGACAGTAATATTGAAAGCATATTAACATAGGAACCTTGTGCAAAAATTTCAACCCCTTGCTCGCCGTCCTTCATAGTGAAATCGGCGCCCAAATAGAGGAATTGACTTTAATTAACATGAAAAGTGTTATAAAAAGGCTTTTTTAGCTAAGACAAAAATGGGGTGCCAAGATAAGTGATAATAATATTGATAGCATATAGCAAAAATTTCAACCCCTTGCTCGCCGTCCTTCATGGTGAAGTCGGCGCCCAAATAGACAAATTGAATTTAATTCACATGAAAAGTGTTATAAAATGGCTTTTTTAGCCAAGACAAAAATGTGGTGCCAAAATAAGTGATAATAATACTGAAAGCATATTAACATAGTAACCTTGCGAAAAAATTTCAACCCCTTGCTTGCCGTCCTTCATGGTGAAGTCGGCGCCCAAATATAGAAATTGACTTTAATTCACATGAAAAGTCTTAAAAAAAGGCTTTTTTAGCTAAAACAAAAATGGTGTGCCAAGATAAGTAATAATAATATTGAAAGCATATGAACATAGCAACCTTGCGCCAAAATTTCAACCCCTTGCTTGCCGTCCTTCATGATGAAGTCGACGCCCAAATATAGAAATTGATTTTAATTAACATGAAAAGTCTTAAAAAAAGGCTTTTTTAGCTAAGACAAAAATGGAGTGCCAAGATAAGTAATAATAATATTGAAAGCATATTAACATAGCAACCTTGTGCAGAAATTTCAACCCCTTGCTCGCCGTCCTTCATAGTGAAGTCGGCGCCCAAATAGAGAAATTGAATTTAATTCACAAGAAAAGTGTTCTAAAATGGCTTTTTTAGCCAAGACAAAAATGGGATGCCAAGATAAGTGATAATAATACTGAAAGCATATTAACATAGTAACCTTGCGCAAAAATTTCAACCCCTTGCTTGCCGTCCTTCATGGTGAAGTCGACGCCCAAATATAGAAATTGATTTTAATTAACATGAAAAGTGCTATAAAATGGCTTTTTTAGCTAAGACAAAAATGGGGTGCCAAGATAAGTGATAATAATAATGAGAGCATATTAACATAGCAACCTTGTGCAAAAATGTTAACCCCTTGGTCGCCGTCCTTCATAGTGAAGTCGGCGCCCAAATAGAGGAATTGACTTTAATTAACATGAAAAGTGTTATAAAAAGGCTTTTTTAGCTAAGACAAAAATGGGGTGCCAAGATAAGTGATAATAATACTGAAAGCATATTAACATAGTAACCTTGCGCAAAAATTTCAACCCCTTGCTTGCCGTCCTTCATGGTGAAGTCGGCGCCCAAATATAGAAATTGATTTTAATTCACATGAAAAGTGCTATAAAATGGCTTTTTTAGCTAAGACAAAAATGGGGTGCCAAGATAAGTGATAATAATATTGAAAGCATATTAACATAGCAACCTTGTGCAAAAATATTAACCCCTTGCTCGCCGTCCTTCATAGTGAAGTCGGCGCCCAAATAGAGAAATTGGTTTTAATTAACATGAAAAGTGTTATAAAAAGGCTTTTTTAGCTAAGACAAAAATGGGGTGCCAAGATAAGTGATAATAATACTGAAAGCATATTAACATAGTAACCTTGCGCAAAAATTTCAACCCCTTGCTTGCGGTCCTTCATGGTGAAGTCGGCGCCCAAATATAGAAATTGATTTTAATTAACATGAAAAGTGCTATAAAATGGCTTTTTTAGCTAAGACAAAAATGGGGTGCCAAGATAAGTGATAATAATATTGAAAGCATATTAACATAGCAACCTTGTGCAGAAATTTCAACCCCTTGCTCGCCGTCCTTCATTGTGAAGTTGGCTAAAAAAGCCTTTTTATAACACTTTTCATGTTAATTAAAACCAATTCCTCTATTTGGGCGCCGACTTCACTATGAGGGACGGCGAGCAAGGGGTTGAAATTTTTGCACAAGGTTGCTATGTTAATATGCTTTCAATATCACTGTCACTTATCTTGGCACCTCATTTTTGTCTTGGCTAAAAAAGCCATTTTATAACACTTTACATGTGAATTAAATTCAATTTCTTTATTTGGGCGCCGACTTCACCATGAAGGACGGCGAGCAAGGAGTTAGAATTTTTGCACAAGGTTGCTATGTTAATATGCTTACAATATTATTATCAATTATCTTGGCACCCCATTTTTGTCTTAGCTAAAAAAGCCTTTTTATAACACTTTTCATGTTAATTAAAACCAATTTCTCTATTTGGGCGCCGACTTCACTATGAAGGACGGCGAGCAAGGGGTTAACCTTTTTGCACAAGGTTGCTATGTTAATATGCTTACAATATTATTATCAATTATCTTGGCACCCCATTTTTGTCTTAGCTAAAAAAGCCTTTTTATAACACTTTTCATGTTAATTAAAACCAATTCCTCTATTTGGGCGCCGACTTCACTATGAAGAACGGCGAGCAAGGGGTTGAAATTTTTGCACAAGGTTGCTATGTTAATATGCTTTCAATATCACTGTCACTTATCCTGGCACCTCATTTTTGTCTTGGCTAAAAAAGCCATTTTATAACACTTTTCATGTGAATTAAATTCAATTTCTCTATTTGGGCGCCGACTTCACCATGAAGGACGGCGAGCAAGGGGTTAGAATTTTTGCACAAGGTTGCTATGTTAATATGCTTACAATATTATTATCAATTATCTTGGCACCCCATTTTTGTCTTAGCTAAAAAAGCCATTTTATAGCACTTTTCATGTTAATTAAAATCAATTTCTCTATTTGGGCGCCGACTTCACCATGAAGGACGGCGAGCAAGGGGTTGAAATTTCTGCACAAGGTTACTATGTTAATATGCTTTCAATATTATTATCACTTATCTTGGCACTCCGTTTTTGTCTTGGCTAAAAAAGCCTTTTTATAACACTTTTCATGTAAATTAAAGTCAATTCCTCTGTTTGGGCGCCGACTTCACCATGAAGGACGGCGAGCAAGGGGTTGAAATTTCTGCGCAAGGTTGCTATGTTAATATGCTTTCAATATTATTATCAATTATCTTGGCACCCTATTTTTGTCTTAGCTAAAAAAGCCTTTTTTTAAGACTTTCCATGTTAATTAAAGTCCATTTCTCTATTTGGGCGCCGACTTCACCATGAAGGACGGCGAGCAAGGGGTTGAAATTTCTGCACAAGGTTGCTATGTTGATATGCTTTCGATATTATTATCACTTATGTTGGCACCCCATTTTTGTCTTAGCTTAAAAAGCCATTTTATACCACTTTTCATGTGAATTAAAATCAATTTCTATATTTCAATATGCTTTCAATATTATTATCACTTATCTTGGCACCCCATTTTTGTCTTAGCTAAAAAAGCCATTTTATAGCACTTTTCATGTTAATTAAAATCAACTTCTCTATTTGGGCGCCGACTTCACTATGAAGGACAGCGAGCAAGGGGTTAAAATTTTTGCACAAGGTTTCTATGTTAATATGCTTTCAATATTATTATCATTTATCTTGGCACCCCATTTTTGTCTTAGCTAAAAAAGCCTTTTTATAACACTTTTCATGTGAATTAAAGTCAATTCCTCTATTTGGGCGCCGACTTCACCATGAAGGACGGCAAGCAAGGGCTTGAAATTTTTGCGCAAGGTTGCTATGTTAATATGCTTTCAATATTATTATCACTTATCTTGGCACCCCATTTTTGTCTTAGCTAAAAAAGCCATTTTATAGCACTTTTCATGTTAATTAAAATCAATTTCTATATTTGGGCACCGACTTCACCATGAAGGACGGCAAGCAAGGGCTTGAAATTTTTGCGCAAGGTTGCTATGTTAATATGCTTTCAATATTATTATCACTTATCTTGGCACCCCATTTTTGTCTTAGCTAAAAAAGCCATTTTATAGCACTTTTCATGTTAATTAAAATCAATTTCTATATTTGGGCGCCGACTTCACCATGAAGGACGGCAAGCAAGGGCTTGTAATTTTTGCGCAAGGTTGCTATGTTAATATGCTTTCAATATTATTATCACTTATCTTGGCGCCCCATTTTTGTCTTGGCTAAAAAAGCCTTTTTATAACACTTTTCATGTGAATTAAAGACAATTCCTCTATTTGGGCGCCGACTTCACCATGAAGGACGGCAAGCAAGGGGTTGAAATTTTTTCGCAAGGTTACTATGTTAATATGCTTTCAGTATTATTATCACTTATCTTGGCACCACATTTTTGTCTTAACTAAAAAAGCCTTTTTATAACACTTTTCATGTTAATTAAAACCAATTTCTCTATTTGGGCGCCGACTTCACTATGAAGGACGGCGAGCAAGGGGTTACAATTTTTGCACAAGGTTGCTATGTTAATATGCTTTCAATATTATTATCACTTATCTTGGCACCCCATTTTTGTCTTAGCTAAAAAAGCCATTTTATAGCACTTTTCATGTTAATTAAAATCAACTTCTCTATTTGGGCGCCGACTTCACTATGAAGGACAGCGAGCAAGGGGTTAAAATTTTTGCACAAGGTTTCTATGTTAATATGCTTTCAATATTATTATCATTTATCTTAGCACCCCATTTTTGTCTTAGCTGAAAAAGCCTTTTTATAACACTTTTCATGTGAATTAAAGTCAATTCCTCTATTTGGGCGCCGACTTCACCATGAAGGACGGCAAGCAAGGGCTTGAAATTTTTGCGCAAGGTTGCTATGTTAATATGCTTTCAATATTATTATCACTTATCTTGGCACCCCATTTTTGTCTTAGCTAAAAAAGCCATTTTATAGCACTTTTCATGTTAATTAAAATGAATTTCTATATTTGGGCGCCGACTTCACCATGAAGGACGGGAAGCAAGGGGTTGAAATTTTTGCGCAAGGTTGCTATGTTAATATGATTTCGATATTATTATCACCTATCTTGGCACTCTATTTTTGTCTTAGCTTAAAAAGCCATTTTATAACACTTTTCATGTGAATTAAAGTCAGATTCTCTATTTGGGCACCGACTTCACTATGAAGGACGGCGAGCAAGGGGTTGAAATTTCTGCACAAGGTTGCTATGTTAATATGATTTCAATATTATTATCACTTATCTTGGCACCCTATTTTTGTCTTAGCTAAAAAAGCCATTTTATAGCACTTTTCATGTGAATTAAAATCAATTGCTCTATTTGGGCGCCTCACCATGAAGGACGGCGAGCAAGGGGTTACAATTTTTGCACAAGGTTACTATGTTAAAATCCTTATAATACTATTATCAATTATCTTGGCACCCCATTTTTGTTTTAACTAAAAAAGCCTTTTTATAACACTTTTCATGTTAATTAAAACCAATTTCTCTATTTGGGCGCCGACTTCACTATGAAGGACGGCGAGCAAGGGGTTACAATTTTTGCACAAGGTTGCTATGTTAATATGCTTTCAATATTATTATCACTTATCTTGGCACCCCATTTTTGTCTTAGCTAAAAAAGCCATTTTATAGCACTTTTCATGTTAATTAAAATCAACTTCTCTATTTGGGCGCCGACTACACTATGAAAGACAGCGAGCAAGGGGTTAAAATTTTTGCACAAGGTTTCTATGTTAATATGCTTTCAATATTATTATCATTTATCTTGGCACCCCATTTTTGTCTTAGCTGAAAAAGCCTTTTTATAACACTTTTCATGTGAATTAAAGTCAATTCCTCTATTTGGGCGCCGACTTCACCATGAAGGACGGCAAGCAAGGGCTTGAAATTTTTGCGCAAGGTTGCTATGTTAATATGCTTTCAATATTATTATCACTTATCTTGGCACCCCATTTTTGTCTTAGCTAAAAAAGCCATTTTATAGCACTTTTCATGTTAATTAAAATGAATTTCTATATTTGGGCGCCGACTTCACCATGAAGGACGGGAAGCAAGGGGTTAAAATTTTTGCGCAAGGTTGCTATGTTAATATGATTTCGATATTATTATCACCTATCTTGGCACTCTATTTTTGTCTTAGCTTAAAAAGCCATTTTATAACACTTTTCATGTGAATTAAAGTCAGATTCTCTATTTGGGCGCCGACTTCACTATGAAGGACGGCGAGCAAGGGGTTGAAATTTCTGCACAAGGTTGCTATGTTAATATGATTTCAATATTATTATCACTTATCTTGGCACCCTATTTTTGTCTTAGCTAAAAAAGCCATTTTATAGCACTTTTCATGTGAATTAAAATCAATTGCTCTATTTGGGCGCCGACTTCACTATGAAGGACGGCGAGCAAGGGGTGAAAACTTTTACACAAAGTTGCTATGTTAATATGCTGTCAATATTATTATCACTCATCCTGGCACCCCATTTTTGTCTTAGCTAAAAAAAGCCATTTTATAGCACTTTTCATGTTAATTCAAATCAATTTCTATATTTGGGCGCCGACTTCACCATGAAGGACGGCAAGCAAGGGGTTGAAATTTTTGCGCAAGGTTGCTATGTTAATATGCTTTCAATATTATTATCACTCATCCTGGCACCCCATTTTTGCCTTGGCTAAAAAAGCCTTTTTATAACACTTTTCATGTGAATTAAAGACAATTCCTCTATTTGGGCGCCGACTTCACCATGAAGGACGGCAAGCAAGGGGTTGAAATTTTTTCGCAAGGTTACTATGTTAATATGCTTTCAGTATTATTATCACTTATCTTGCCACCACATTTTTGTCTTGGCTAAAAAAGCCATTTTATAACACTTTTCATGTAAATTAAATTCAATTTCTCTATTTGGGCGCCGACTTCACCATGAAGGACGGCGAGCAAGGGGTTAAAATTTTTGCACAAGGTTGCTATGTTACTGTGCTTACAATATTATTATCAATTATCTTGGCACCCCATTTTTGTCTTAGCTAAAAAAGCCTTTTTATAACACTTTTCATGTTAATTAAAACCAATTTCTCTATTTGGGCGCCGACTTCACTATGAAGGACGGCGAGCAAGGGGTTAACATTTTTGCACAAGGTTGCTATGTTAATATGCTTTCAATAATATTATCACCTATCTTGGCACCCCATTTTTGTCTTAGCTAAAAAAGCCATTTTATAGCACTTTTCATGTTAATTAAAATTAATTTCTCTATTTGGGCGCCGACTTCACCATGAAGGACGGCGAGCAAGGGGTTGAAATTTCTGCACAAGGTTACTATGTTAATATGCTTTCAATATTATTAGCACTTATCTTGGCACTCCATTTTTGTCTTGGCTAAAAAAGCCTTTTTATAACACTTTTCATGTAAATTAAAGTCAATTCCTCTGTTTGGGCGCCGACTTCACCATGAAGGACGGCGAGCAAGGGGTTGAAATTTCTGCGCAAGGTTGCTATGTTAATATGCTTTCAATATTATTATCAATTATCTTGGCACCCTATTTTTTCTTAGCAAAAAAAGCCTTTTTTTAAGACTTTCCATGTTAATTAAAGTCAATTTCTCTATTTGGGCGCCGACTTCACCATGAAGGACGCCGAGCAAGGGGTTGAAATTTCTGCACAAGGTTGCTATGTTAATATGCTTTCGATATTATTATCACTTATGTCGGCACCCCATTTTTGTCTTAGCTTAAAAAGCCATTTTATACCACTTTTCATGTGAATTAAAATCAATTTCTATATTTGGGCGCCGACTTCACCATGAAGCCCGGCAAGCAAGGGGTTAAAATTTTTGCACAAGGTTGCTATGTTAATATGCTTTCAGTATTATTATCACTTATCTTGGCACCCCATTTTTGTCTTGGCTAAAAAAGCCATTTTATAACACTTTTCATGTGAATTAAATTCAATTTCTCTACTTGGGCGCCGACTTCACCATGAAGGACGGAGAGCAAGGGGTTGAAATTTTTGCAAAAGGTTGCTGTGTTAATATGCTTTCATTACTATTATCACTTATCTTGGCACTCCATTTTTGTCTTAGCCAAAAAAGCTTTTTTTAAGAGTTTTCATGTTAATTAAAGTCAATTCCTCTATTTGGGCGCCGACTTCACCATAAGGACGGCGAGCAAGGAGTTGAAATTTCTGCACAAGGTTGCTATGTTAATATGATTTCGATATTATTATCACCTATCTTGGCACTCTATTTTTGTCTTAGCTTAAAAAGCCATTTTATAACACTTTTCATGTGAATTAAATTCAATTTCTCTATTTGGGCGCCGACTTCACTATGAAGGACGGCGAGCAAGGGGTTGAAATTTCTGCACAAGATTGCTATGTTAATATGCTTTCAATATTATTATCACTTATCTTGGCACCCCATTTTTGTCTTAGCTAAAAAAGCCATTTTATAGCACATTTCATGTTAATTAAAATCAACTTCTCTATTTGGGCGCCTCACCATGAAGGACGGCGAGCCAGGGGTTAAAATTTTTGCACAAGGTTGCTATGTTAATATCCTTATAATACTATTATCAATTATCTTGGCACCCCATTTTTGTCTTAACTAAAAAAAGCCTTTTTATAACACTTTTCATGTTAATTAAAACCAATTTCTCTATTTGGGCGCCGACTTCACTATGAAGGACGGCGAGGAAGGGGTTACAATTTTTGCACAAGGTTGCTATGTTAATATGCTTTTAATATTATTATCACTTATCTTGGCACCCCATTTTTGTCTTAGCTAAAAAAGCCATTTTATAGCACTTTTCATGTTAATTAAAATCAACTTCTCTATTTGGGCGCCGACTTCACTATGAAAGACAGCGAGCAAGGGGTTAAAATTTTTGCACAAGGTTTCTATGTTAATATGCTTTCAATATTATTATCATTTATCTTGGCACCCCATTTTTGTCTTAGCTAAAAAAGCCTTTTTATAACACTTTTCATGTGAATTAAAGTCAATTCCTTTATTTGGGCGCCGACTTCACCATGAAGGACGGCAAGCAAGGGCTTGAAATTTTTGCGCAAGGTTGCTATGTTAATATGCTTTCAATATTATTATCACTTATCTTGGCACCCCATTTTTGTCTTAGCTAAAAAAGCCATTTTATAGCACTTTTCATGTTAATTAAAATCAATTTCTATATTTGGGCGCCGACTTCACCATGAAGGACGGCAAGCAAGGGCTTGAAATTTTTGCGCAAGGTTGCTATGTTAATATGCTTTCAATATTATTATCACTTATCTTGGCACCCCATTTTTGTCTTAGCTAAAAAAGCCATTTTATAACACTTTTCATGTGAATTAAAGTCAGATTCTCTATTTGGGCGCCGACTTCACTATGAAGGACGGCGAGCAAGGGGTTGAAATTTCTGCACAAGGTTGCTATGTTAATATGATTTCAATATTATTATCACTTATCTTGGCACCCTATTTTTGTCTTAGCTAAAAAAGCCATTTTATAGCACTTTTCATGTGAATTGAAATCAATTCCTCTATTTGGGCGCCGACTTCACTATGAAGGACGGCGAGCAAGGGGTGAAAACTTTTACACAAGGTTGCTATGTTAATATGCTGTCAATATTATTATCACTCATCCTGGCACCCCATTTTTGTCTTAGCTAAAAAAGCCATTTTATAGCACTTTTCATGTTAATTCAAATCAATTTCTATATTTGGGCGCCGACTTCACCATGAAGGACGGCAAGGAAGGGGTTGAAATTTTTGCGCAAGGTTGCTATGTTAATATGCTTTCAATATTATTATCACTCATCCTGGCACCCCATTTTTGCCTTGGCTAAAAAAGCCTTTTTATAACACTTTTCATGTGAATTAAAGACAATTCCTCTATTTGGGCGCCGACTTCACCATGAAGGACGGCAAGCAAGGGGTTGAAATTTTTTCGCAAGGTTACTATGTTAATATGCTTTCAGTATTATTATCACTTATGTTGGCATCACATTTTTGTCTCGGCTAAAAAAGCCATTTTATTTCACTTTTCATGTAAATTAAAATCAATCTTTCTATTTGGGTGCTGACTTTACTACGAAGGACGGCAAGCAAGGGGTTGAAATTTTTGCACAAGGTTGCCATGTAAATATGCTTTCAATATCATCGTCACATATCTTGGCACCCCATTTTTGTCTTGGCTAAAAAGGCATTTTTTTCCAATTTTTTACTCATTTAAAATTGTGTCTATATTTGCGTGCATATTTCACCATATAGGACGACAAGCAAGCGTTTGAAATGTTAGTACAGGGTTGCTACCTAAATATACTTAAAACTTTTGATTATAACTTAATAATACCTTGGCACTTTATTTTCGTTTTGGTCATATTTGGCCTCAATTATGTTTTCTTTTGTATATGGTGAAATTATTATTATTATTTTTTCGATTTTTTGCCATTTAGGCGGCAAAAATGCAACTGAAGTTTTTAAGGTCGAAATTAATATTATTTCTAATATATTAGTGAATTTTATAAATTAGCCGCTGGAAATTTTAGCCGCTGGAATTTAGCTGCTAACTTCACGCCGGTTGTATGTAATAACAGACATACAGACAGACAGACAGCAGTTTAACAACAGTTAGAGCGAGTAACACAAGTAAAACATAGCAAAATAGCCAAGTGTCTCCTGTGTTGAGGAAACAGACAGACAAACAAACAATTGATTACCATTGTTAGAGCTTGTACACTCTGTTTGAAAGGATATAACACACATACAGGACAGTTTGATGTCTTTGCCTAGGCAAACAGATGTATGTAATAACAGACATACAGACAGGCAGACAGCAGTTTAACAACAACTAGAGCGAGTAACACAGGTAAAACATAGCAAAATAGCCAAGTGTCTCCTATGTTGAGGAAACAGACAGACATACAATTGAATACCAGTGTTAGAGCTTGTACACGTTGTTTGAAAGGATATAACACACGTCATGACAGCACGAAGGCTTTGCTTAGACTAATGGATGTGTGTAACAACAGACATACAGACAATTGATTACCATTGTTAGAGCTTGTACACGCTGTTTGAAAGGATATAACACAGGACAGTTTGATCTCTTTGCCTAGGCAAACAGAGCTGTGTAATAACAGACAGACAGACAGACAGACAGTTGTTTAACAACAGTTAGAGCTAGTAACATAGGTAAAACGTAACAAAATAGTCATATTCTTTGGTCCAAGTGTCTCCTGTGTTAAGGAAACAGACAGACAAACAACTGATTGCCATTGTTAGAGCTTGTACACGCTGTTTAACAAACACGTCATGACAGTTTGATACCTTTACCTAGAGGCAAACAGATGTATGTAATAACAGACATACAGACAGACAGACAGCAGTTTAACAACAACAACTAGAGCCAGTAACACAGGTAAAACGTAACAAAATAGCCATATTCTTTGGTCCAAGTGTCTCCTATGTTGAGGAAACAGACAGACAGACAATTGATTGTCCAATAAGTATCATATAGAACCTTGCTGAAGCTTGTACATGTTGTTTGAAAGGAGATAACACACGTCATGACAGTTCGATGTCTTTGCTTAGACTGACAAGACAGAGGTATGTAATAATAGACAGACAGACATACAGCTGTTTAACAACAGTTAGAGTATGTAACACAGGTAAAACTGAGGAAACAGACAGACAGACAGTCAATAGATTGCCCAACAAGTATCATATAGAACCTTGTTGAAGCTTGTACACGTTGTTTGAAAGGATATACACACAGGACAGCTTGATGTCTTTTAATTAGACGGACAGACAGATGCGTTTGTAATAACAAACAGACAGACCAACAACAGTTTAACAACAGTTAGAGCGTGTAACACTGCTAAAACGTAGCAAATAGCCATGTTCTTTGGTTCAAGTATCTCCTGTGTTAAAGGAAAACAGACAGACAAACAGACAATTGATTGCCAACAAGTATCATATAGAACCTTGCTGAAGCTTGTACACGTTGTTTGAAAGGATATACACAGGACAGCTTGATGTCTTTACTTAGACTGACAGATGCGTTTGTAATAACATACAGGCAGACAAACAGCTGTTTAACAACAGTTAGAGCGAGTAACACACAGTGTAAAACCTATCAAAATAGCCAAGTGTCTCCTGTGTTGAGGAAACAGACAGACAGACAATTGATTGCCTAATAAGTATCATATAGAACCTTGTTGAAGCTTGTACAGCTGTTTAACAAACACGTCATGACAGCTTAATGTCTTTACTTAGACTGACAGACAGATGTGTTTGTAATAACATACAGACAGACAAACAGCAGTTTAACAACAACTAGAGCGAGTAACACAGGTAAAACACAGCAAAACAGTCATATTCTTTGGTCCAAGTGTCTCCTGTGTTTAGGAAACAGACAGACAAACAACTGATTGCCCTTGTTAGAGCTTGTACACGGTGTTTAACAAACACGTCATGACAGTTTGATATCTTTACCTAGAGGCAAACAGATGTATGTAATAACAGACATACAGACAGACAGACAGCAGTTTAACAACAACTAGAGCCAGTAACACAGGTAAAACACAGCAAAACAGTCATGTTCTTTGGTTCAAGTGTCTCCTATGTTGAGGAAACAAACAGACATACAGACAATTAATAACCATTGTTGAAGCTTGTACACGTTGTTTGAAAGGATATAACACACACAGGACAGCTTGATGTCTTTACTTAGACTGAGAAGACAGAGGTATGTAATAACACAGACAGACAGACAATTGATTGCCCCAACAAGTATCATATAGAACCTTGTTGTACAGCTGTTTAACAAACACGTCATGACAGCTCGATGTCTTTGGTTAGACTGACAGATGTGTGTAACAACAGACAGACAGACAATCGAATGCCAACAAGTATCTTAGATAATCTTGTTTGAGCTTATACAGCCGTGTAACAAACGTGTCATGACAACCTGTTGTTGTCTTTGCTTAGACTGACAGAGCTGTGTAATAACAGACAGACAGACAGACAGACAGTTGTTTAACAACAGTTAGAGCGTGTAACACTGTTAAAACGTAGCAAACAGCCCTAGTTCTTTGGTTCAAGTGTCTCCTATGTTAAGGAAACAGACAGACAATTGATTGCCCATCAAGTATCATAGATAATCTTGTTTGAGTCTGTACAGCAGTTTAACAAACAGACGTAAGAGAGTGAGGCCTACAAAAGGATAAACAACGTTTTACAGTTGTTAACCTTGATCCTGTTTGAGTTTGTACACTCTGTTTAATATACGCAAGAGAGAGGCCCTCTTAGAGGTAAACAACGTGTCAGTTGATGACCTTGGCGAATGTTATCTTGTGTTATATCTGTTCAATCACCCCATTATTCGTGTTTGAGCTTGTCTAGAATACAGACATAACCGAAAGGATGACATCATCACATTATTTGTGTTTGTAGAAAAGGCCCCTGCTCACACCTTAAATCGTTCCCACTCCCCATAAGATTACATGTATTTTTGCCTACTATAGAGCTTTTGACACTTTTGCCCATAAGAAACAACGTATTTGCAGACACACAGAAACAAACAGACCAATGATTGATATATCGATATCAGTTGCTTATAACAAACACGTACACGCTATGTTTTTTATATGCTATAGTTGTTGAAATAAGACACATACCAAGTAAAAACAAAATGATTACAGCAAAGGATTCAAAACAAATTTTGTTCATAACTGTCTAAACACTCCCTGTATCTATGTTAAAGTAAGCAAACCGCGACAGATTCACTGAAGGCCGAGACGGTCCAACCTCGTTGATTCATAACAACAAACGTTGCTTTGTCCCCCGCTCAAAATTACTATTACAATAAGTTGAGATACGAGCGATTATTATTCAGCGACTTTATTTTTTGTTTTCACGTACTCTTGTAAAACAAACAGACATATATGTGTTATCTAGTAATAGAAATAGACGTTACAGATTAGAGATGATTAAAGTTTATGGAGAAAGCAAGGGCAACATGTTCAGCTTTCGCGCTTTTTTAGTAACGTAGGTGTTATCATGGGTATTTATAGAAAATTAGCGGTAAATATTAGAAAGGATCACAGTCATATTTGTGTCGGCGGGGCCTAAAAATTATAGTTTTACCGTGTACTCTCCCACAACCGGAGAGACACAGAAAGTGTGCAAAGTAAAAGGGTTTGCTCTCAACTATAAAGCATCACAACACATTAATACCGGAGTTATGAAACAGATGGTTGAGAACTCTAGTGCGGAACCGGTCGTTGTTCACTTTGATCAGATACGGAGGACACAAACACACGAACTGGTAACCAGATCGGAAACCAAAGTGTACAAACCGTGTTTGACGAAGCGTAAGTTCAACAACGATGGCAGTTTCGACTCTACTCCTTTTGGCTTTAAAAGACTCAAACAGAGTGACTAAGTGTGTGTGTGTAGTTTAGGTTAAATCTTGTATATATATTTTTCTTGTATATCTATAGCTTTAGGTTAATGAATTGGTGTGTGTGTGTGTGTGTGTGACTATTTTTAGCTTTTATCTCTGTTTTATACAAGACATACACGTTGAGAGTGTTTCTTAATATTTCCATAGGTTACTGTGTTTTAGGTTAAAATGAATAGGGTATCTAAATATGTTAGTTTTTAAGATTTTCCTAGCTAATTTTAGTAAGAGGGGTGTACTTTTTGTTTTGTAGCTTTCTGTCTACAAGATATATGTTTGAGTATTTTTCTTTGTTTAGATTAAAACTGTCTTGAAAATAAATATTGTAATTTTCTCAAAATAGCTTATTAGGGTTATTCTTGTTAGCTGAATTTTCAGTTCAAAAAGACATATTTTTGTTTAGGTTAAAACTATCGTTAAAACTAAGTATTACTATTTGCTCAAAATAGTTTATTAAGTGTTTATTAGGGTTAGTGTTTTTATCTGAATTTCGGCTTTTCTGGCTATATTTAACAGACAGTGTGTATTTTTGTAGCTGTCTGTCTACAAGATATATTTTTATAATATAGTATTATTGTTATTATCTCAAATAGCTTATTAGGTGTTTACTCAGGTTGTTTGTTTTTAACCCAATTTCAGTGTAAGAAGACATATTTTTTGTATAACAGATTAAAACTATCGTTAAAACTAAGTATTACTATTTCTCAAAGTAGTTTATTAAGTGTTTATTACTTTTGTATTTTAAAGAGAGAGTTTACTATTTTAAAAAATGTTTGATTAAGCTTTTTTCACTAGAATAGCAGTACCAAATAAAAATGCTTTTTATATTGAATTTTGTCTTTATTTAAATATAACTCCTTGTATATGGTAGTTGTTTGTAAACACATAAACAAATGTTTTACTGACCCTGGCGTTGGAATGATTAAACGAAATCGAAAGTAATTTAAAAACATTTATTACATGAAACGTTCCTAGATATATGTCAATAGAAATTTAAAAATAATACGGGCTTCTTTAATGATCTCCTTGATTGTGTTGTGGGTTCAACAAGTTGTTAGACTGTCTGAAAAATGAAACAAGTTTTAGTCTATAACCATTGAAACGAGAACAAAAAAATTCTGTTGACTGTGTAAAGACAAAGATGAGACTACTTGATATTATGTTGCCATATGACCTTTCATGCTGTAAGCCAGAAAAAATGCAAAACAGTAACAGAAAAGAGACCTGTCAAAAATATTTGATGCTAAGAAAAACAAGTAGACAAAAGGCAGATTTCTATATCTAAAACTGAGGTAGAGCTGAAACAGGTTACAAACATGCAGTTAAAAACAAACCCCCTTACAAATTATATAACAAAAAGGTTTCACAACAAAAATCTATTTTACTATTAATACAAACAATAAAAACATACACTAGAATTAAATACATGCTAAAAATAATATAACCACCAAGCAGTAAAACAAATACAGAATATTACCTTACAGTGAAGATACCTTCATTACCCTCCAATACTGTACTAATCTGTAAGTGTGTTTGAGCAGATTATACGTGTGTAACAAACGTTTTGGGTTTACACTGAAAAAATATTACAATAAAATCAAACAACATTATTTTTAAAACGTTTATTATTATATATATTTTATTTGTGTTATTGGTTGGTGAGTTGGTGTTGTCACAGACTGAAACAAAAGAAATGAAACATAAATTCTTGTATCCAAACGAGGGACAATGGATATTACCTTCCTTTCTCGAGATCTACAAGACGAAGATCTCGAGAATAGCACCACCTACAGGTTGGGGCGGGGGTTGAAAAATCAACCCCACACCCCAAGGGGATATATACCCCACCCACACAAGGGTGGAGTACAGTTGTGGAGAGGGCAGCTCCCCCTCCCCAGCAATATAAATCGCTATTATTGGCTAAAATAAAAACAAATCTTTATAAAGTAAAAAAAACCATTTAAAAATTACTTACTGCGTTTCCCAAAAACAAACCATTTATTATTGTAAAAAGTTCAGCTAGAACAAACAAAAACTTTATTAATAATTTCACTCTAAACACAGAGATTGGACATACCTTCCATTATGTTACTTTTTGTGAACTGAAAGTCGAAACCTGCAGAGATGCTTTTAAAGTAGATCATCACTCATGGTATGTGTTAAAAAAACTGCAAACCGATAAAACTGCCTTTGTCTTCGACTAGAAACACAAGTTGACCCTCGAAAAATGTTATATATATATAATTGTTTATTGCCTGGTTTGAAACAAAAAAAAACACGCTAAGGACTTTGAAGACAACGAGGCTGTTTTATTACCAAATTAAAAAGTGTATCTGCATTTATAGGTGATAGAAAAATGTTATATATATAATTGTTTATTGCCTGGTTGAAACAAAAACACGCTAAGGAATTTGAAGACAACGATGCTGTTTTATCACCCCAATTAAAAAGTGTATCTCCATTTTTATAGGTGTCGGGTTTTTTGTGATTCATTACCTAAAATCAACCTTTAGTTATCAGAGCTGTTTGATAACAGAATGTATGTAGGTAGATGAAAACTCAGGAAAAGCGGTTTTTAAGACCAGGGGTCTTTCAACCTGCGCTTTCAAACCTGATTGGTGGAACCCTTATATATATACGTCCTTATCAAAGCTCTACCCCACAGTATAAAATCAGAAACAACAACAACAACCATGGCTTTATCATCAGCATCAGTACTAGCTGAGTTAAACCGCGAGGGTTTATGCGAAGCGTCGCCTGTAATTAAAGCGTCAGACTTGTTGTTAAACACCCCATATAACATATTAGGGGGTGAAAAAGTGAAAACCCGCTATGGTTATCGAATGTTGATGAAATTGGAAAACGGGGTGGTGTTTCTACCGAGACGTATGCTACCAACTGACGCTCGAGTCGTCTTTTAGAGTCTGGGAATGCTCAAGCGATATATAAAGGAGAAAAAAAATTAAAAAATGGTATGTATACTAGTACATTCCAATTTCAAGACAAACGAACCAACACCATAGCCGAATTGTAATATACTAGACTACTCAAACGTATACAGAGTAGTTAAGGTGATAAACTATCAACATCAGCCTATGAGGGCGTTTTCAGCGTAAACTACCAACCATATGTACTTTAGAAAACAACAACAGCAGCAGTAACAGTAACAAGTATGAACCATGGTATGAAGTGTTTTTTTATAATGGAGCAGTTAAAGCATATCACTTTTATCAGCAAGGAATTAAAACCACAGTTAAAAACACCAATTGATCAACTAATCCTGGACAGCGTGTTGGCTGATATGGGGTGGTTTGAAACCGAGAAAAAATTTTGTTGTGTGCTAGGAGGCTATGCTTCGACACTATACGGTATCGAACAACATTATCCTATAATTCGTTTAATAATATCTGGAGATAAGTATGACTTGTAATTTACCTAATATGCTGGGTTATCATAGGATTAAGACTGGTTTTATGTTTTACCGTAATTTTCCAGATGAGAAGAAAGTGTGGTATAGTTATAGGTTTTTGCCTGAACTGCTTATTCATAAAGAACTTTTTATACTCAAAATATTTCAATACTATAAATTTGGTTTAGATAATCGTTTTGTTTTTTATAAAGCAGAAAAGACTAAAAAACTTCTTTTTGTTCAAAACCCAGTCAACGTTTTCGATTTTTGGCAACCTTATAAACCTCAAACCTTGCAATCATTATGTATGGGCTCGTTAGCTCAACAAATCTAGAGTATTATTTTTTCGGTTGTGTTTATAGTAAAACTGTTGTATTTTGTCTAGTGTTTCTTAAGCTGATGTTTTGTACTAAGTAATATTGTATTTTGTATAAACTGTACTTTTGTGTAAAAAATAAAAAATGTAACAAACAATATAAACTCCACAGTATAGTGGAAAACTGTAACAATATATCAAAGTATAGTGTTAAATAAACCCCTTCATAGTCTAACTTGTGTTTTTTAAAATAAAACCTATAAATGTGTAAGGTAAACACCTCTTTACAAAAACAAACATAAAAAACGTATACACATACGTATGTCTCAATTCCTTTAAACTGTGTTAATCTAGAACGGTGTACTACGATGTATGTATTAATGCAATACATATTAGTGCTGTATGTATTAATGAGAACATGTTTTCTGATTTTAAATTAAAATAACTCATTAAGATGCTAGAGGCGACTGGAAACAGATAGAATATTAGTCACCGATGAAACCGTTTTACTAGCGTTTTATATTTACAAATATTTCACAAGTCCTAGTTGCTTTGGCGTTCCGTATATACAGGGAGTGTTTAGACAGTTATGAACAAAATTTGTTTCGAATCCTTTGCTGTAGCTTGCTGTAGTTTTTTCACTTGTTGTGTGTGTCTTTCTCTTATTTCATCAACTATAACATATAAAAACATATCGTGTACGTGTTTGTTATAAGCAACTGCTATCGATATATCAATCATTGGTCTGTCTGTTTCATGTGTGTCTGCAAATACGTTGTTTCTTATGGGGAAAACGTGTCAAAAGCTCTATATTAGGCTAAAATACATGTAATCTTATGGAAAATAGAAACGATTTAAGGTGTGAGCAGGGGGCTTTTGCACAAGCTCAACTAATGTGATGATGTCATCCTTTCGGTTATGTCTGTATTCTAGACAAGTCCGAACAAGTCTATTGAGGGGACTAACAAACGGCATGTGTTTACATACTTGGAATCAAATAAAAGTCTTTGTTAAAATTAATGTGTTTTTATTTTGTAATACAAGTAAAAAGTATGTCTTAAAGCAACAACATCCTGAACAAACTTATCTTGTGCTACATCGGCTATATGTATGTTTCTATGGGCTGTAAGGTATTTCACTTCAGTCTTTATGCTGTTAAAGAGATTTACTGCATTTGGATCGTACAGTATGTTTAGAATCACTTTGGCATTTGGGTGTTTATTTTTAAAGTTCTTCACACAGCTCTTGGGAAACTTTTCTTTTGTGTTCGTACCGCATGATATGGATAGGTGGCGCCTGTCTCGTTTCTTGCAAGTAAACCAAACACACTTATTTTTCTCCGTTTACTTGGTTTTGGGGCTGTATCTTCAATATGTTCTGTTTTAGCGTTTGTTTGTCGCACAAGCTGTACCTCATCATTTATACCCCGGTAATTTCACTTTACTAACCTATGGCTTGTCCTTTTTGATTTCTGATCAAATTCGTTTAGGAAAAAAAAAATCAAAACATAATTCGATTACACTTATCATAGAACTGAATGGATATCCAGCAAGTCAAATTTAATAGCAAATCTTTACACACATATGTACCAGATATCAAATTGTTTTCAGCATCTGTTCCATCAAACTCCACCAAGTAAGTAGCTGTTGTTGGTATTACTTGAGATGTTGCGTTCGTTTTTAGGGTATTTCGACTACCTGGCGATAACTCTAAGTGGGCTCCCTCAGTTGAAACACTTGTCATGTCGTTATGCTCAAACCCCAACTGTTCCTTCAGTCGATTGTTGAAATAGGCAATCAACTCTTTGGTTTTCTTATTTTTCATCCAATGAGACATTTTTTTATTTCTAGTTTTACACAGTTTAGTTGCATTAAAATAACCAGTGTTCTTATCGATAATAAGTTGAAAGTCTCCAAATAGACCATACCAGAAGCTGTCTTTAATTTGCTGGTAACACACATCACTTAATGTAGCCATTTTGAAACAGATTTGGGTTAGAGCAAACTGCAGTACGTCTTTTCTCAACAACAACTGACTTGTGAATATGTTTAAGAGTGTCTGTGTGTAGCCAATTTATACATGTTGCCCACAGTAACCGTTTTAAACTGTATTTGTTTTTACATGGATGATGTCATCCTTTCGGTTATGTCTGTATTCTAGACAAGCTCAAACACAACTGCATGGGGTGATTGAACAGATATATATAACACAAGATAACATTTACCAAGGTCATCAACTGACACGTTGTTTACCTTTAAGAGGGCCTCTCTCTTGCGTATATTAAACAGATACACAGACAAGCTCAAACAGGATCAAGGTTAACAACTGTAAAACGTTGTTTATCCTTTTGTAAGGCCTCTCTCTCTCTCTCTCTCTCTCTCTCTCTTACATCAGTTTGTTTCCTCAATACAAGAGAGAGAGACACTTGTTCAGTATGTGTTAAGCAGTAAAACAAGGATGACGTCTCTTGCTGTATGTAAGTACACTCTTCTTATTATGTCTGTTTGTATTCAAATAACAAATACAAACATAACCTCATATGTAAACAACAACTGGGCTTTGTTTTATATATATATATATATATATATATATATATATATATATATATATATATATATATATATATATATATATATATATATACACAACTGCGAACAAACTTTTATCGTGTGCGTCTGTGGAGCTATTGGTTTAGCAATAGTATAACTGAGTAAGCTGTCTATGACCGATTCGAGGTTCGTGGGTTCAAATCTAATTTCAGGCGAATGCTTTTCTTTCAAATACACATGCATCTGTCACTCTAAGCAAAGACTTCGAGCTGTCATGACGTGTGTTATATCCTTTCAAACAGCATGTACAAGCTCCAACAATGGCAATCAGTTGTCTGTCTGTCTGTTTCCTCAACACAGGAGACACCTGTTCAGTAGTGTGTGTGTGTATTAAGCTGTGAAACAAGGATGACGTCTCTTGTTGTATGTAAGTACACTCTTATTAACATGTCTGTTTGCATTCAAATAACAAATACAAACATAACCTTAACAAACAATCAGATGATTGGTAATCAACACGTGTGTGAACATAACCTTAATAAACAAATACAAACATAACCTTAATAAACAATCAGATAGCGGAGGAATCAACATGTGTACGAACATAACCTTAATAAACAAATACAAACATAACCTTAATAAACAATCAGATAGCGGAGGAATCAACATGTGTACGAACATAACCTCAATAAACAAATACAAACATAACCTTAACAAACAATCATATGATTGCCAACAGATATAACACAAGATAACATTCGCCAAGGTCATCAACTGACACGTTGTTTACCCCTAAGCGAGCCTCTCTCTTGCGTATATTAAACAGATACACAGACAAGCTCAAACAGAATCAAGGTTAACAACTGTAAAACGTTGTTTATCCTTTTGTAGGCCTCACTCTCTTACGTCTGTTTGTTAAACTGCTGTACAGACTCAAACAAGATTATCTATGATACTTGATGGACAATCAATTGTCTGTCTGTTTCCTTAACATAGGAGACACTTAAACCAAAGAACTAGGGCTGTTTGCTACGTTTTAACAGTGTTACACGCTCTAACTGTTGTTAAACAACTGTCTGTCTGTCTGTCTGTCTGTTATTACATACATCTGTTTGCCTCTAGGAAAAGACAACAACAGGTTGTCATGACACGTTTGTTACACGGCTGTATAAGCTCAAACAAGATTATCTAAGATACTTGTTGGCATTCGATTGTCTGTCTGTCTGTTGTTACACACATCTGTCAGTCTAACCAAAGACATCGAGCTGTCATGACGTGTTTGTTAAACAGCTGTACAACAAGGTTCTATATGATACTTGTTGGGGCAATCAATTGTCTGTCTGTCTGTGTTATTACATACCTCTGTCTTCTCAGTCTAAGTAAAGACATCAAGCTGTCCTGTGTGTGTTATATCCTTTCAAACAACGTGTACAAGCTTCAACAATGGTTATTAATTGTCTGTATGTCTGTTTGTTTCCTCAACATAGGAGACACTTGAACCAAAGAACATGACTGTTTTGCTGTGTTTTACCTGTGTTACTGGCTCTAGTTGTTGTTAAACTGCTGTCTGTCTGTCTGTATGTCTGTTATTACATACATCTGTTTGCCTCTAGGTAAAGATATCAAACTGTCATGACGTGTTTGTTAAACACCGTGTACAAGCTCTAACAAGGGCAATCAGTTGTTTGTCTGTCTGTTTCCTCAACACAGGAGACACTTGGACCAAAGAATATGACTGTTTTGCTGTGTTTTACCTGTGTTACTCGCTCTAGTTGTTGTTAAACTGCTGTTTGTCTGTCTGTATGTTATTACAAACACATCTGTCTGTCAGTCTAAGTAAAGACATTAAGCTGTCATGACGTGTTTGTTAAACAGCTGTACAAGCTTCAACAAGGTTCTATATGATACTTATTAGGCAATCAATTGTCTGTCTGTCTGTTTCCTCAACACAGGAGACACTTGGCTATTTTGATACGTTTTACACTGTGTGTTACTCGCTCTAACTGTTGTTAAACAGCTGTTTGTCTGTCTGTATGTTATTACAAACGCATCTGTCAGTCTAAGTAAAGACATCAAGCTGTCCTGTGTATATCCTTTCAAACAACGTGTACAAGCTTCAGCAAGGTTCTATATGATACTTGTTGGCAATCAATTGTCTGTTTGTCTGTCTGTTTTCCTTTAACACAGGAGATACTTGAACCAAAGAACATGGCTATTTGCTACGTTTTAGCAGTGTTACACGCTCTAACTGTTGTTAAACTGTTGTTTGTCTGTCTGTTTGTTATTACAAACGCATCTGTCTGTCCGTCTAATTAAGACATCAA
The DNA here is from genome assembly GCA_964006375.1 of Tillus elongatus. NCBI lineage: Eukaryota > Metazoa > Arthropoda > Insecta > Coleoptera > Cleridae > Tillus > Tillus elongatus. The sequence goes on from OZ023263.1 coordinate 134,525,766, forward strand.
GCTGTCCTGTGTGTATATCCTTTCAAACAACGTGTACAAGCTTCAACAAGGTTCTATATGATACTTGTTGGGCAATCTATTGACTGTCTGTCTGTCTGTTTCCTCAGTTTTACCTGTGTTACATACTCTAACTGTTGTTAAACAGCTGTATGTCTGTCTGTCTATTATTACATACCTCTGTCTTGTCAGTCTAAGCAAAGACATCGAACTGTCATGACGTGTGTTATATCCTTTCAAACAACATGTACAAGCTTCAGCAAGGTTCTATATGATACTTATTGGACAATCAATTGTCTGTCTGTCTGTTTCCTCAACATAGGAGACACTTGGACCAAAGAATATGGCTATTTTGTTACGTTTTACCTGTGTTACTGGCTCTAGTTGTTGTTGTTAAACTGCTGTCTGTCTGTCTGTATGTCTGTTATTACATACATCTGTTTGCCTCTAGGTAAAGATATCAAACTGTCATGACGTGTTTGTTAAACAGCGTGTACAAGCTCTAACAATGGCAATCAGTTGTTTGTCTGTCTGTTTCCTTAACACAGGAGACACTTGGACCAAAGAATATGACTATTTTGTTACGTTTTACCTATGTTACTAGCTCTAACTGTTGTTAAACAACTGTTTGTCTGTCTGTCTGTCTGTTATTACACAGCTCTGTTTGCCTAGGCAAAGACATCAAACTGTCCTGTGTTATATCCTTTCAAACAGCGTGTACAAGCTCTAACAATGGTAATCAATTGTCTGTATGTCTGTTGTTACACACATCCATTAGTCTAAGCAAAGCCTTCGTGCTGTCATGACGTGTGTTATATCCTTTCAAACAACGTGTACAAGCTCTAACAATGGTATTCAATTGTATGTCTGTCTGTTTCCTCAACATAGGAGACACTTGTACCAAAGAACATGACTGTTTTGCTATGTTTTACCTGTGTTACTCGCTCTAGTTGTTGTTAAACTGCTGTCTGTCTGTCTGTCTGTCTGTTTGTTATTACAAACGCATCTGTCTGTCAGTCTAATTAAAGACATCAAGCTGTTCTGTGTGTATATCCTTTCAAACAACGTGTACAAGCTCTAACAATGGTAATCAATTGTTTGTTTGTCTGTCTGTTTCCTCAACACAGGAGACACTTGGCTATTTTGCTATGTTTTACTTGTGTTACTCGCTCTAACTGTTGTTAAACTGCTGTCTGTCTGTCTGTATGTCTGTTATTACATACATCTGTCAGTCTAAGTAAAGACATTAAGCTGTTCTGTGTGTTATATCCTTTCAAACAGAGTGTACAAGCTTCAACAAGGTTCTATATGATACTTGTTGGGGCAATCTATTGACTGCCTGTCTGTCTGTTTCCTCAGTTTTACCTGTGTTACATGCTCTAACTGTTGTTAAACAGCTGTATGTCTGTCTGTCTATTATTACATACCTCTGTCTTGTCACTCCAAGCAAAGACTTCGAGCTGTCATGACGTGTGTGTGTGTTATATGCTTTCAAACAACATGTACAAGCTCAACCAAAAGACCCAATTCATATACACCTGTTTAGTAGGTGTTAAGCAGTGAAACATGTATGACGTCTCTTGCTGTATGTAAGTACACTCTTATATTATTTATGTTTGCATACAAACAATACTTATCAAACAATCCTCGTATATCAAAGTTTTTGGTTTTGATGTTTTAAATCGAGTTTTGTTACTTGAGTTTTTTGATCACTCCCTATATAAATTCAGATTCATTCTAATAGGAAACACTAACATAAACAAACAAGCCTACATAAAACCCGGTCTCAGTTTTATTACCCATTAAACAAATTCATTAGCATATCTACATGTAAATACGTTTTGTTATTAATAGTTTACTTCAAACGTTTTTGTTTTTAGAATTTGATATTAGATATGTAAATTGGAACGTGTTTAAATATCTTTTTACTATAAATATACAATTGTTTTTAAAATTACAGTTCCTATTATATTCAAATTGGAATGTAATAGAGAGATACCATCTGCCCAAACACACACACTCATCAGCTTGATAAACTCGTTTTAAATTATCATATGTAACAGGTTTTGTTTTATATATACCACTGCGAACAAACTTTCACCGTGTGTCTGCATAGCATGATCGGTTTAGCGACGGGTATCCATCTGAGTAAGCTGTATGGTCGGGGTTCAAATCTAATTCAAATCTAATTTCAGGCGAATGCTTTTCTTTCAAATATCATATTTCAAATTACCCGCTATATATCTTCCTCATATATGTATGTGTGTGCTAAACCGAATGATTGTGTCCAACAGACCTCTCCCCTCGAGCTAGGGAATATTCTCCCACTCTACCAATTTACAAATAGAATGTTCCCTAGCTCGAAGAGTCAGATCTCTGGACATAACAGACACAAATTTTAGAATAAATTCAAATTTCCCGCCAAAAACGAAATACCCTAACAACTTCAATACAACACATCTTACCAACACAATAAACAACAAACAGCTGTGTGTGTACGAACATAACCTTAATAAACAAATACATAACCTTAATAAACAATCAAATGATTGGTAATCAACACGTGTGCGAACATAACCTTAATAAACAAATACAAACATAACCTTAATAAACAATCAGACAGCTGGTATTCGACAAACACACATGGAGACCTAACCTGGCTTGTAGATATCTATGGACACAGGTCAGACATCTTGGAACGCTTGTGACGTCATCACAAGACAGTTAATACCTAACCTGACTTGTAGATATCTCTCTGTACAGGTCAGACGGAACATCTGACATAAGACAGTTCCATAGAGACCCGGGTTGCGGCTGTCTATGACAGGGCAGCCATCTTGGAACGCTTGTGACAGATGTGACATTTGACAGCTGTCACACAGGTCAGATCTGACATCTGACGTTGACAGCTGACAGGTCTGACACCTGACGTTGACAGCTGACAGGTCAAGTGTCAACTGTCACCTTACAGCGCATGCGCATGACGTCATCGCACATGCGCAGAAAAAAGTGGAGGGGGTGGTCCCAGGTGTCTCCCTATCTACTGGAGACATTCCAGTAACTCCTCTTGATTGAGTTCTGTCAGTCTGGCCCATCACCTGTTCTGTCAGTTCTTTATGTCTGATTTCTGTGCCTTTCATGATCATCTTCATTTGTTCTTTCAACCCTTCAACTTCTTCCCATCGTTTGTTCCAATCCTCGGTTGCACTTTCCACTTTACTGTTCACCACTCCTATTGTATTTTCCACATCTACTTTCTTGTCCACATTTTCTACTTTCTTGTCCACATTTTCTATTTGTTCGTTGATCTGTTCAATTTCTTCTTTTACATCGACTCTCATATTGTGGAACATACTTCGGAGATCTTCTTTGTCTTCTTGTCGTCTTCTCTCGTCTTCTTCGCGTTGCCTCTTGAGGTCTTCTTTATCTTCAAGATGCCTCTGTTCTTCCTCTTGTCGTCTTCTCTCGTCTTCCTCGCGCCGTCTTCTTTCATCTTCTTGTCACCGTTGTTCGTCTTCTTCGCGTTGTCTTTTCAGTAAGTCCATCAACTCTTTGATTTCAGCCATCTCGTCGTAGTCAGTCGATCTGGTGTTTACCATTTACAGCTAGCTTACTTGTTCACTTCTTCACTCACTTATCCCACACTTCTGACACCAAATTGTTGCGTTTTCTCCGGGTTCTGGATAAGTGAGACTTTAAATTTTAACAAAACAACTTTATTTACTATCTAAATATGGATACAATAAAAGTTCTAGAATGTCTCTCTCACAAAACACTTAATTTACTGTCTAAATATGGATACAATAAAGGTTTAGAATGTCTCTCTCACAAAACACTTAGTTTATCTGGCCTTACACTGGTTACTAATCTGCACACAAGTCACTATACTGAAACTACGGTCTCTACTTCACACTAGTTACTACTTCTTCGAGTCACTTCAACATTATCTTACTTAACTGAACTGGGCTGGCTTGCTTTCGCTTTTATATACTCGCCGTACCTTCCACCTTGTTTCTGGAGCGTTCCATTCCAGAACGTTCCAGGACCTTCTTTTATTAGAAGGTTCTGTGAATACAGATCGGTCCCGTGTGTATACAGGGGGATGTATATACAGGATGATCCAAATGTGGTCATCACTCCTATGTTAAAGAGGTGTCTCTCGAACTATAAGATCTCTCTGCGTATACAGGGTGTAAGGGTTCTCTGCATATACAGGGTGTATATACAGGCTGTTCGGAATGCGCAGACCTCAGTTATCCGTTCCGACGGGGTACAAGTTGGTAACTTAGTTATTTTTGGTCCTAGAGGGCTGAGACTTCGCCTGTGGGGGGTCACCCCAGGCACCCCCAGGGGATGGGGAGGCGGTGTTGCCAGATTGTGCAAGAATTCCCAGATGTTTGGGAAGTTTTGGAGATGTGGCAACACCACACCTGCGTCTATTGAAGTGCTTTGTAACACGTTGTTTCTTATGGAAAACCGCGTCAAAAGCTGTATATTAGGCTAAAATACATGGAATCTTATGGAAAATAGGAACGATTTAAGGTGTAAGTGGGGGCCTTTTCTACAAGCTCAAACACGACTGATGGGATGTCATCCAACGGAAATAACACCAGATAACAACTGTACAGACAAGCTCAAACACGTTTATGGATGATGTCATCCTTCCTGTTATGACAACTGCCAACGGCTGTATTCTAGACAAGCTCAGACACATCTAATGAGACTAACAAACGGTAGGAGTTTACATACTTGTACTTAGAAGCAAATAAAAGTCTTTGTTAAAATTAATGTGTTTTTATTTTGTAATACAATTAAAAAGTATGTCGTAAAGCAATAATATCCTGAACAAACTTATCTTGTGGTACATCTGCTATCTGTAGGTTGTTTCTATGTGATGTAAGGTATTTCACTTCAGTCTTTATTCTGTTAAAGAGATTTACTGAATTTGGATCATAAAGCTTGTTTAGGATCACTTGGGCGTTGGGGTGTTTATTTTTAAAGTTCCTGACAGCTCTTTGGAAACTTTTCTTTTGTGTTCTTACAGCATGATATGGATAGGGGGCACCTTTCTCGTTTCTTGCAAGTAAACCAAACACACATATTTTTCCCGGGTTACTTGGCTTTGGGGATATATCTTCAAGATGTTCTGTGGCTTTAGCATTTGTTTCTCGCATACGTTGCACCTCATCATTTATCTCCATTAATTTCACTTTAATCTCCTCTAGGTTGTCCCTGTATTTCTGATCAAATTCGCTTAGGAAAAAATCAAAAATAATTTGGTTGTATTTGTCATAGAACTGATTGAATATCCAACAACCCAAATTTACTATCAAATCTTTGCACACATATGTAGCAGATATCAAGTTGTTTTCAGCTGGTCTTCCACCAAAGTCCACCACGTATGTAGCTGTTGTTGGTGTTAATTGAAATGTTGCAGCCGCTTCTAGGGGATCGGTATTCCGGCCCCCTGGAGACGACTCTAAGCGGGCTCCTTCGGTTGAAATATTTAGGGTATCGGTATTCCGATACCCTAAATCTACCTTTAGCTGACTGGTGGCGGTTGTTGGTGTTAATTTAAATGTTGCATCCGTTTTTAGAGGGCCAGTATTCCGGCTCCCTGGAGATAACTCTAAGTGGGCTCCTTTGGTTGAAACATTTGGGGTATCGGTATTCCGTTGGTCCAGATGTGCCTTTAGCTGACTGTTGCAATAGGCAATTAACTCTTTAGTTTTCTTATTTTCCAACCAATGTCTTAATCGTTTCTTACCACTCTTACACAATTTTGTGGCATTGAAATAACCAGTGTTCTTATCGATAACTTGAAAGTCTCCAAATAGACAGAAGTTGTCTTTAATTTGCTGGTAACACACATCACTTAATGTAGCCATTTTTAAACAGACTTGGATAGAGCAAACTGAAGCACGTCTTTTCTCCACAACAACTCAATTGTAAATGAGCTTAAAGCGAACTCTAACAGAGAAACTAGGTCATAGACAGGAAATGACAACTGATAACAACTATATTCTAACTCTGCCAGGGGTCTATCTCTGAAAACTAGGTCACCTATCGGAAATGACAACTGATAACAACTGTATTCCAGCTCTGCCACGGCTCTAACTCTGAAAATTAGGTCAACTACCGGAAATGACAACAGATAGCAAGTGTACAGACAAGTTCTAACACGCTAGCTGTCTGTATCTAGCTAGCTGTTGTGTCTGTCAAACATGTTATTAAAATCATCTGTCTGTTTGTTTCGTGTGTGAAATTCAAAGTTCTCCGTCAAAACTAAATGTCATGTCCTTTTTTTTTCAAACAACAGGGTGTACAAACTCTGCGATATCTATTATTACCCATTTGGGTCCTTACGTTTGTTATGTTGCAGAGCTAACAAGTTTACAGACAGGCTTAAACACGTTTAATGGGATGATGTCATTCAATGGAAATAGCATCAGATAACATTCCAAGGTTATCAACTGACGGACGTTGTTTACCCAATGAGGGCCTCTCTTACGTTTGTTAAACAGATGTACAGACAAGCTCAAACAGGAAGTTAGATATTAAACATGTGTATTATGAATGTTAACAAAGCTCCGAAGGTCACTTTTTGTAACCATCAGTTGTAGACAAGTTCTAACACGAACGAGATTACTATCTGTAAGACGTTGTTTACCCCTGTTGGAGCCTCTCTTACGTATATTAAACAGCTGCACAGACAAACTCAAACAAGACCAAGGTCATACTGTAGGTATGTATTAAGCAAAGACATGTCACTATATGTGTTGTATATATCCTTTAAAAACAACAGCATGTATCAGACAAGACCAAGGATATATCGATGATACAAATAACGAGAGATATGATATTCAGACTATCTATTTTTAGACCTGTCACGCGCATGGTGTCAAGTGGTGAGTCCAATGCGACTTTAACATGCTGTCGTGCAGTGAGGTTGACGTTTCATCACAACCTCTTAACAAATTACGTATTTTACTAATATTTAAGTGCATACAATTGGAAGTAATAAAAATGAAAAAGATTAAATTTAGTGTTGCGATCTATATAATCTGAAGAAGACAATATAGGCGTAACTTCAACCGCATTAAACTGACGTATCGAAACTTTTTGATTGCGAATGACTTTGTTTTAAGTGTGCAGTTGGACTTCTATAACGTTACTCACCACGTGACGTCGTAGGAGGGGGCGGGGCATATGCGCAATATCATATCTCTTCTAAGTCATTATATCATGGATATATATGTCTGTCTGTCTGTTTCCTCTACACAGGAGACACTTGAACCAAAGAACATGACTGTTTGCTACGTTTCTTACCTTGTGTTACTCACTCTAACCGTTGTCCGTCTGTCTGTTATTACACACACACATCTGTCAGTCTAAACAAAGACAGCGAACTGTCATGACCTGTGTGTGTGTTATATCCTTTCAAACAACAACCTGTACAAGCTCAAACAAGGTTATATATGATACTCGTTTGGAGCTAATTGTCTGTCTGTCTGTTATTACACACGCATCTGTCAGTCTAGGCAAAGACATCGAACTGTCATGACCTGTGTGTGTGTGTGTGTGTGTGTGTTATATCCTTTCAAACAACAACATGTACAAGCTCAAACAAGGTTATCTATGATACTCGTTGGGGGCTAATTGTCTGCCTGTCTGTTTCCTCAACACAGGAGACACTTGAACCAAAGAACATGGCTATTTGCTACGTTTACCAGTGTTTTACTGATCAGCTCTCACTCTAACCTCTGTTAAATAGTTGTCTGTCTGTCTGTATGTTATTACATACATCTGTCAGTCTAAAGCAAAGACATCGAACTGTCCTGACCTATGTGTTATATATCCTTTCAAACAACAACGTGTACAAGCTCAAACAAAGACCAAAGTCATACACACCTGTTTAGTATGTGTTAAGCTGTGAAACAAGGATGACGTCTCTTGCTGTAGGTAAGTATTTTACTCTTATATATTTAGCAGTCTGTTTGCATTCAAACAACACATATCAAACAACCCTTGTATTTGATGTTAAATCGAGTTTTGTTACTTGTATTTTTGATCACTCCCTATATATATATATATATATATATATATATATATATATATATATATATATATATATATATATATATATATATATATATATATATATATATATATACAATGATATAAATTCAGATCTACGTTAATATATTAATATAAAACACCCACGTAAAAACTCATATCAGTTTTATTACAGCTCCGGAAACAGGTTAATTTGCATATGCAAATACGTTTTGTTTTCGATTTAGTAATATCTCAAAGGTCTTGTTTTAGATTTGATATTATATATGTATTGGAACGTATGTTTAAATCTTTTACTATATATATATATATATATATATATATATATATATATATATATATATATATATATATATATATATATATATATATATATTAACCAATATTTTTAAAATCAAAGTTCCTCTCTTATGTTAAATATTCAATGTAATAGAGCGAACACCCACACAACTTGATAAACGCGTTTAAGTTATCATATGTAAACAACAACTGGTTTTGTTTTATATATACACACAAGAAACAGAGTTTATCTCGAGTGTCTGGATAGAGTAGTTGGTTTACCCATGAATGCATATATGTTTGATTTATACGGTCAGTTCGAACTCGGGTTCAAATCTAATTTCAGGCGAATGCTTTTCTTTCAACCAGATTTCAAATTGTCTGTCTATCTCTCTCATATCTGTATGTATGGGTAACCTGAATGTATATGTGTTCAAAAGCTTAACTCTTCGTATAAGGGGCCGATAGCCGACATAGCCTAAACACATACAGACTAAACCTCAACAAACAGTCAGCTTAGGAACCGGCATGGAACACATGTGTACGAACATAACCTTTACAAACAAACAGTCAGATAGCGGGAATCAGCATGCTTATATGTCATACAACACGTGTGTGCCAACATAACCTTAACAAACAATCAAATAACGAAGGAATCGATAAACACATGGAGACCAAAACTGATTGCGGTTATCTTTGGAACATTTGACGTCATCTCTCTCTCTCTCTCTCTCTCTCTCTGACAACTGACAACCCAGACAGATCACAACAAAACACATGGAGACCTAACCTGATTGTAGCCATCTTGGAACATCATGATAGGTAACAGCTGTCATGTGATAGGTCCAGTGATACATGACAGTCCCAACAATGACAACTGACATTGACAGCTGACATTGACAGCTGACAACTGGCATTGACAGATGACAGGTCAGTTGTCAACCTCACACGCGTGCGCGTGACGTCATCGCGCATGCGCAGAAAAAAGTGGAGGGGGTGAGTCCAGGTGCCTCCCTATCTACTGTTTATTATGGCTCCAAGGTCTGCGGAACTGAATCTTTACCAAAGTAAATTGGATTAATAGAAGCAGATATGGCTTTTCTAAAATCTTGCAAACAGAAATCAGTTATTATCCTAATTTGAAAAATTTTAATATAAAATATCCAATAACCCGAAAATTAGGTCAAAAAGTGGCATTCTGTTGAGCAAGGTGGATGGATTTAGAAATGCAATATTTATACTTAAAACATATCATGTTAGAAATGCAAGCATATAATTTGTTTCATAAGTTAACCATTAAGTTTGATAACTTAGAATAATGTAGTGCAATTTTTAGAGGAACGTGTTTGTAGTCATTGACACGAAAATAATTAAGAGAATGAATATACAACATAATATATTAAAGCAGCTTGTTAAATGTCAAGTGGAAAATGAAAAACCAAATCCTCAGAAAATTGACCTCCTAAAAAGTCTTTCTTCGCAGTTGTTTAATAAAAATGAGATCAATCTCGTAAACAAAGGGATTAAATTTAGTTTGCAGTCACAAAAGAACGATCTAGTATATGTCATTTGTTATCCGATGAGCATTTAAAGATGAAATTTCAAAAAAAAATAAGAGAAAATTATATTAAAAACAAATTTAATCAAATGAAAATAGTTAAATGACTGTGAGTGAAAGATTGTTTTTATGTTAAAATAAATAATAGTAATATGGTTGTTATTATGGACAGGAACGATAATTATAAGGATAATAGTAAATAACGCAATAAAGTCTGGACGCAGCTATTGCATTATGGTAGCGAATTTTCATAGAAATGTTTTTAATGATAAATATGTTTTTTTAATAAAAGACATCAGGTTTAGTAGAAAGTATAACTTTTATAGTAGAAACCATGTACCATATTCCATCAAAATAACTTAATTGTTTGAGAAAGTACAAACATTTTCCGAAAATAAACTTAAAATTTTCCCCAAAAGCTGTGATTGACCTCGGATATATGTTCTAGGGGGCGTAGTTCACACAAGAAGAAACCTTAACAAAATCGAAAAGTTACAGTCTCAGTAACGAATTCTAAATAAAAGTTCCCTCCCAAAAACCTTTTCTGAACGTAAAAACAATTTAAGGACTTGTCACAACCTTATTACAAAAGACTTAGGAAGAAAGTTACAATTTACAAATCCAAAATTCCCAAAAAAATATTGCCGCCCAAATATTCATAACCTGGGAAAATCGATTGGACCTATTGTTTCGGCTATAGATTTCCCAAAATGGAATCTAGCAGAGTGGTTAACAAATAAATTTAAAAGCTTGTCTGTCAAGGTTAGGTTAGGTTAGGTTAGTTTGTGAGTGGTCCATATCGGTCCCTCCACCGCGACCATAAGGTCTATTGTGGCTCACACCTAATGTCTATATTTCGCCCAACAAATCCAGCCTCCTACAGAGGTCGATAACCTTTGCGGGCGAAAGTTGATCCAGATCCTCTGGAGCAAGCTTTACCTTGCCAAAGAGCAGGTGTCTAGTCCTATCCGCTGCCGGACAGGAACACAGCACGTGCTCTGCTGTTTCGTCATCCTCCATACACAGCCGGCACTCGGTCTCCTGACCGATCCCAATACGGTGCATGTGATGCCGCAAGCGACAGTGTCCTGTATACAGGCCGACTAGAGTACTCAGTTGTTGTCTGTTCAACTCTAGAAGTTTCTTAGCCCTTGACTCAGACAGGCCATTTATGAAGGCCTTAGAGTGAGCTAATCCTGGAAGATTTTGCCAATATTGAATTGTCCTTCTATCTGTCCAGGTCTTTAAGGTGCGTTTTGCTGTGCAAGATGTTATTCCCAGCACCGGTTCTGGTCCGACAAAGTCACACTGGGCACCACTCCTGGCAAGCGCGTCTGCCGCAACGTTGCCATCATGGTCCGAGTGACCCGGTATCCAGACCAGCGACACCTCATTACAACTGCCCAATTCGTTAAGGGCAGATTTACAACTCCATACCGTCTTTGAATTGCAACGGTAGGAACCAAGAGCCTTTATTGCAGCTTGGCTATCTGCAAATATCTTTATCGATTTGTTTGTGCATAGGTCTTTTAAGCTTTCCTTTGCACACATCTCGATGGCATAAACTTCTGCCTGTTGTATGGTTGCGTACTTGCCGAGGCTAGCTGATAGTCTAGCATCGGTGCTGCCCCCATATGCGCCGGCTCCTACTCCCATATTGGTTTTGGAGCCGTCAGAGTACCAGCAGAGGTCCGCTCTCAACAGGGTCGATTGGTTCCGGTCCCAGTCCTCCCTTTCCGGGAGGACGGTCTTGAAAGACAGATCTCTGCTGATTTTTGTAGGCATAAAGTCTGAGACCATTCCCAGAATCCTGTGACAATCACTGTCATCAAGGAGTCCGGACCTCCTCAGACTGACTTCCCTCGGCATGTTATCTGCCGTTTGTTTTAGTCTGTACGTTGTCCACCTCGCCACCCTCTCCAACCATATGTGAAGTGGGGGAATATTGAGGAGGACCTCCAGAGCGACTGATGGTGCGGTGCTTATCGCTCCCGTTATCATCAGACATGCTTGTCTCTGTAGATGAGCCAGTTTGGCCCTCGCGGTACCACGTAGCACCTTAGGCCACCAAACTATGGCTCCATATGTTATCATAGGTCTGATAACCACTACATAGAGCCAGTACATCTGTTGGGGGTTTGTTCCCCAGTTGTTCCCACAGATTCTCCGGCAGGTCCACAGGGACATCTTAGCCCTGCGGATAACATTTTCTAACTGTCTGTCCCAGTTGAGCTTCTTATCTAGGATAACTCCCAGATATTTTGCTTGGTCCGAAAATGGAATGTTTTCCCCCATAAGATTAGGTGGTTTTAATTTGTCCAACCTTCTTCTTCTGGTGAACGGGACAATGATCGTTTTGCGAGGGTTCACAGACATCTGTTCCCTACGGCACCAATCATTGACTACATTTAGTGCTTCTTGAAGAGTACTAGACAGTTCCTCCTCAGATTTGCCTCTAACCATTATGACAAGATCATCCGCATACGCCTGGACCTCAACCTCCCAGAGTCCGAGGATAGCCAGCAGGTCGTCCACAAAGAGGGACCACAACAGGGGGGATAGAACGCCCCCCTGAGGACACCCTCTCGCAGCCCTAACGCTGACCACCTCTCCCCGTAATGAGGTAATAATGGTCCGATTGTGCAGCATGTTTCCGATCCAGCCACAGATGGTAGGTTCCACCCCCCTAGCGATAGTGGCCTCGTAGAGGGAGATCGGTAATGCATTATTAAATGCTCCTTCTATGTCGAGAAATGCCGCCACCGCAACCTCTCCATTTTCCAGAGAGTGTGTGATCTTCTCGACGAGGTTATTGAGCGCTAACTCAGTTGATTTGCCAGTTTGATAGGCATACTGGTGGGTATTTAGGGGGTTCTTGGGTTCTCTTTCCATCTTGGAACATCATGATAGGTAACAGCTGTCATGTGATAGGTCCAGTGATACATGACAGTCCCAACAATGACAACTGACATTGACAGCTGACATTGACAGCTGACAACTGGCATTGACAGATGACAGGTCAGTTGTCAACCTCACACGCGTGCGCGTGACGTCATCGCGCATGCGCAGAAAAAAGTGGAGGGGGTGAGTCCAGGTGCCTCCCTATCTACTGTTTATTATGGCTCCAAGGTCTGCGGAACTGAATCTTTACCAAAGTAAATTGGATTAATAGAAGCAGATATGGCTTTTCTAAAATCTTGCAAACAGAAATCAGTTATTATCCTAATTTGAAAAATTTTAATATAAAATATCCAATAACCCGAAAATTAGGTCAAAAAGTGGCATTCTGTTGAGCAAGGTGGATGGATTTAGAAATGCAATATTTATACTTAAAACATATCATGTTAGAAATGCAAGCATATAATTTGTTTCATAAGTTAACCATTAAGTTTGATAACTTAGAATAATGTAGTGCAATTTTTAGAGGAACGTGTTTGTAGTCATTGACACGAAAATAATTAAGAGAATGAATATACAACATAATATATTAAAGCAGCTTGTTAAATGTCAAGTGGAAAATGAAAAACCAAATCCTCAGAAAATTGACCTCCTAAAAAGTCTTTCTTCGCAGTTGTTTAATAAAAATGAGATCAATCTCGTAAACAAAGGGATTAAATTTAGTTTGCAGTCACAAAAGAACGATCTAGTATATGTCATTTGTTATCCGATGAGCATTTAAAGATGAAATTTCAAAAAAAATAAGAGAAAATTATATTAAAAACAAATTTAATCAAATGAAAATAGTTAAATGACTGTGAGTGAAAGATTGTTTTTATGTTAAAATAAATAATAGTAATATGGTTGTTATTATGGACAGGAACGATAATTATAAGGATAATAGTAAATAACGCAATAAAGTCTGGACGCAGCTATTGCATTATGGTAGCGAATTTTCATAGAAATGTTTTTAATGATAAATATGTTTTTTTAATAAAAGACATCAGGTTTAGTAGAAAGTATAACTTTTATAGTAGAAACCATGTACCATATTCCATCAAAATAACTTAATTGTTTGAGAAAGTACAAACATTTTCCGAAAATAAACTTAAAATTTTCCCCAAAAGCTGTGATTGACCTCGGATATATGTTCTAGGGGGCGTAGTTCACACAAGAAGAAACCTTAACAAAATCGAAAAGTTACAGTCTCAGTAACGAATTCTAAATAAAAGTTCCCTCCCAAAAACCTTTTCTGAACGTAAAAACAATTTAAGGACTTGTCACAACCTTATTACAAAAGACTTAGGAAGAAAGTTACAATTTACAAATCCAAAATTCCCAAAAAAATATTGCCGCCCAAATATTCATAACCTGGGAAAATCGATTGGACCTATTGTTTCGGCTATAGATTTCCCAAAATGGAATCTAGCAGAGTGGTTAACAAATAAATTTAAAAGCTTGTCTGTCAAAGAAAAAAAAATCTATATTAAATTCACTCAAATTTATCAAAGTTAAAAATGTTAAATTGGTTAAAGGCAAGCTTTTGGCTTTGTATCTTGTAACTTCTTTGTTTCCTAGAGTGCTCATGAAACAAACGCTAACATATTTGGAACAGTTATTCAAAATAAATAACATAAATGAAGAGAGCGATAAATTATATATGACTACATCGCATAAAACAAAATATTTTGAGTGCATATTGTTCGACGACAGCTCCTACATGTATGTAACCCCTGTATACACCAATTCATTTAAGCGTATGCACAATAATATACTGGCCGACTATGTTTCATCTCGGTGAGTGTTTAAATTTATGCAATAGGCAATTTGCTTAACACCTTTGCGTGTTGATATAGTATACCTATGATTAAGTTACAAGAACCCTTGTTTTGGATTTAAGACCATTTTAAAGCAAACCTAAATCACCAAACTAACAGATTTTTTCGGATATTTGAAAGACATAATAAAAGGCACCTAATAAGAGTTATCCATTTGCAATAACAAATACGTGTGTTTTGTTATTATTCAAACTATAACAATGTTAACTATTAAACGTTTATTGGGGTTCAAAAGTATACATCTACAATAATATGGCCTGCTGCCATGAGTGCCTAACAAGCTGTCAATCTCCTCTCCTTGAAAAGGTGCGTTGACAATATAATTCAAGTGGCCTGTTCACAACATATATAACATGTTTCCTCTCTTTTTTTTTATTTTAATACAATCACAACTTAGCTTAATTAAATATATCAAATTATATAATAAAAAAAAGGAAAAGAAAAAAAAACGAAATTAACTAATTATAACCCAAACTTAACCTAAATTCAATAATTATTTACAAAAAAAATAATAATAAGTACCCCAACAACACACTGCTACACAACAATAATTTGTAGTATAGGTTAACACTAATCTACATCACTAGTGAAATCAGGAACATAATCATTTAGGTGTTTGGGAGGTTTGCGCTGTCTTTTAGTTTTATTTAACCCACCACCAGCCAACTCTTCTTCCATTATACAACTGTCAGGAGTTACATTTCTTGCATTGCTTGGAGAGTCAGATAAGTGGGTAGCACTATTAGGTAAGTCAGTATTTTCATTATCATGTTCTCTAAAAAGATTATCAGTCATAAATTAAAGGATCGTTCGCAGTGAATTTTAAATTAGTTTTATTAAGAAATTTTCGATTTCTACGGAATGTTTTACCTTCACTATATTTTATTATGTAAGATCTATCATTATATGCACCAATCACTTTTCCCTTTTCCCAAAGATTCCTTTTTTGAATCATGACATCCTGATCGGGCATTAATTTTGGTAGTGTTTTAGAATTTTTATTATAATTATGATTTTGTTTTATAATTTTTTCTTTAAACTTATTTTGTAGTGCATTGCTGTCTAAAATTACGGGTTTCAGCAGTTCTGTTGATGTTGGAATTTTTGTTTTGAGCATACGATTAAACATTAACTGAGCTGGGGAGTAATTTACACCTGGCAGTGGTGTGTTGCGATATTCCATTAAGCAGAGGGAAAAACTATCAACATTATGAGTCTTTTTCAGCATGTCTTTTACAATTCCAACGTACCGTTCGGCCAATCCGTTTGATTGGTGATGGTGTGGGCTACTAAATTCTACTTTAAAATTCCAGTCACAACCAAAGTCTTTAAAAGCTTTACTGTTAAATGGGACATTATCGCTATAAAAGGTGTCTGGCATACCAAACCTGGAAAATACCTCTTTACAAAATTCTATCACATCATTCGCAGTTTTACCATGAACTGCTTTCACTTCAATCCAACTTGTATAAGAATCTACTATTAGAATGTAATTTTTTTTTATTGAATGCAAAAAAAATCAGAGTTAAAGTACTGTCAAGGTCTAATTGGTATGTCATGATTGATTATACTTTGTTTCGGATTACTCCTCCTATGTGTCTGACAAATTTCACAGTTCGATACTAAAGAGTATATGTCTTTTGACATGTTTGGCCAGTAAAGAGCTTGTCTTGCTCGCAGTGTACATTTTTCTATGCCAAAATGTGCTACATGGATCAAATCAAGCATTTTTCTTCTGAGAATACTGGGCACAATTACTTTTTTATCTAGGAATAATAATTCTCCTGCCAGGAAAATATTATCTCTGAGCTTAAAATAAAATTTGAGGTCTTTGTCTAGCAACTTGTTATTTGCTGGCCAATTAGTCAGACAAAAATTTTTAACTTGTGACAATACAGGATCATTATTAATTGCCTGAATAAATTCACTTTTTTTAGATTCTGACATTGGAATATTGTTTGAAAGTGCATGAACTATGTAATCCATTTCTGGGTCTTCTGGCACATCAACTCTTAAAAAAGAACGAGAGAGTGTGTCAGAGACATACTGTTTCTTTCCTGGCAAATATGTTAACGTTATTCTGTATTTGAGCAAGCGTAATAACATTCTCTGTAACCTACAGGTGACTTTTTCAAGATCTTTTTCAAAAATAGGAATCAATGGTTTATGGTCAGTCTGACAAATAGTTTTTCTACCATAAACAAAATAATGGAACTTTTCATAAGCAAAGACTATGCTTAGTAACTCTGTTTCTATCTGTGCATATTTCCATTCTGCACTATTTAAGCAACGAGAGGCAAATGGAACAGGATGATCATCTTGTAATAAAACACAGCCAATTCCTTCAGTACTAGCATCTGTTTGTATAACTATTGGTCTATCAGAATTAAAAATCTTTAAGGTGGGAGCATTTGTTAAAAGCCTTTTCAAGTAATTAATTTCATTTTCATGTTCTGCAGACCAATCAAATTTCACATTATTCTTTGTTAAATTTCTCATATGTTTGGTAAGCTCGGATAACTGTGGAATAAATTTTGAAAAAAATTTAGCCATACCTAGAAACCTTAACACTTCTTGTTTGTTTTTTGGACTAGCCATTTTTACAATTGCTTCTATGTTATCTTCACTAGGTTTAACGCCTTCTTTTGATATCCTTTGACCCATGAATTTCACTTCACGTAATTTGAATTGAAATTTTTCGAAATTAAACTTAATATTAAATTTTTGAGCCCGCTCTAGGAGCTGCTTCAATGCCAAGTCATGTTCATTTTCATCAACACCTGAAATTATTATGTCGTCAAAATAAAAATCTATATTACTTATATCACCAAACATCTGAAAATTTTTCTTTTGAAAAATTTCTGGTGCTACTGAAATCCCAAAGGGTAATCGATTAAAACGATACCTTCCAAAAGGAGTGTTAAAAGTACATAAATCAGCACTAGCATTATCCAGTTGCAATTGCCAAAACCCATCCTTCATATCTAGTACACTAAAAACAGACTTGCCTGATAGCCGACTAACAATATCGTTACAGGTGGGTATTTGAAAAATTTCCCGACAAATGTATTTATTTAATGGCTTAGGATCAAGACATAAGCGAAGTTTTCTAGAATTTGGCTTTTCTACAATTGTGAGACTATTTACCCAGCCTGTTGGATAATCAACTTTAGACACTATTTCATTTTTTTCTAGATTGTTTAAAGCATCTTTAAGACGATCATGAAGTGCTAAGGGGACTTTTCTTTGACACTGTACAACAGGAATAGCATCTTTTCTTAATGTTATTTTACACAAACCAGGTACTTTGCCAATTCCCTCAAAAACTTCCACATACTGATTATAAACATTAGTTTTACTCTGAAACAAGTTCACTCTAGCTAACATGTCTATACACCTAATTAAGTTAAATTTAATACAGTCATTTAAACCCAACAGTGGCTCAGAATCTATGTCTACAACCAGAAATTGGACAGCCTTCACAATATTTTTGTACATACAATTTATTTCAATCTGTCCTACAGGTTTGAGTTTAAAATTTCCATAAGTTACTAATGTAACTCTACTAGTCATAATTTTATAGTTATCATAACAACATAAATTATCAAAGGTCTTTTTAGGTATAATGCTTGTCTCTGCTCCAGTATCCAATTTAAATTTTATATAATTTTGACCTACCTTTATATTTTCATACCAGCTTTTACCAGATATTTTACATTCATTAATAAAAAGTTCATATTCTAAGGCTTCCTCTTGCATTTCCAGTTCTTGCACTGTTCTTTCACGACTCTGATTTTCGACTCTTCGCTCTGTTGTTTGCTGAGATTGTTTTATACGAGCTTGTCTGCACATTCTTGCAAAATGACCCTGTTTCTGACAAACGGCACATGTTTTCTTGTATGCCGGACACTGGTTCTTGATATGTTCATACCCACAATTGCCACATTGCTTCTTTTCATTTCTTTTCATTGCATCCACTCTTTCTACTGGGTGAAGAATTTTCACACACTCCTTACTAAGCTCGAAACTTTTACAATATTCTAACACTTTATCAGTATCGATTTCGGCCTCTCTGATAATTCTCTGTTGAGCTTGTTTATCATATAACCCCAAAATTAGTCTGTCTCTTACCATTCGTCCAGCATAACTTGTACCACAGCCTTCTTTTTTGCACACAAAATCACACAGCTTCGCTTGTTTTTTAAGTTCAGTCAAATACTGATCCACTGTTTGGTCTTCACACTGTGCAAGACTATTAAATTTAAACATTTCCATCGGAATGAGTCGCTTAGGGACAAAATGAGAATCATATGCTGCCAAAAGTTTCTCCAGAGTGCTTTTTTCATCATCGTTAAATGTGTTAAATATATCCAAACCTTCATCACCTATGAAATTAAGAAGTATCGCTATTTTCACTTCCTCAGATTCCCTCTGTTTTCCTGACGCTTTCAGATATATCTGGAATTTCTGTCTGTAAAGTTCCCAATTTTTCATGTCGTATTGTGTCAAAGGACCTGGTGGTTTGAAAGAATCCATGTCTAATTCAGAAATCTAGAACAGT
This sequence comes from Tillus elongatus, assembly GCA_964006375.1. Taxonomy (NCBI): domain Eukaryota; kingdom Metazoa; phylum Arthropoda; class Insecta; order Coleoptera; family Cleridae; genus Tillus; species Tillus elongatus. The sequence continues at coordinate 134,545,012 of OZ023263.1, forward strand.
TACTTGTAAAACTGATGCGAACCAGGGCATCCACTAAAATGTAAAATTTTCACGAATTCAATTCACACCTGACACCATGTTTTGTTATTATTCAAACTATAACAATGTTAACTTTTAAACGTTTATTGGGGTTCAAAAGTATACATTTACAATAATATGGCCTGCTGCCATGAGTCAAGATCTATAAAGTTATTGGTTACCCAGTAACTTTGGCGGGGTATCGGCAAGGGGGGGACTCTGACGTCATCTTTTTATTTGACAGGCTTTTGTGTATGTTGATTTCGGCTCATCCTGTCTTTATTTAAGTGTTTTTGTGTGGTTGTGGTTTAGTTTATATATTTTCGTTCGAACATTGTTGTTAAAGTTTTGTGGACTATATTTTAAGAGTTTTGTTGATTTAGTATCTGGTTTGGTGTTCAGAAGACGTTAAAAAGGCTGTTCTACTTACCGTAAGTATTTTTGTGTTGTATGTGGTCTGACTGTTTTAAGCTTAGATATTATGTTATGTTCAATATAAACGTGTATTATTTGTTAGTTTTCTGCTTGCGCTATTATAGTATAATAATATTATAATAAAATTCAGAGGAATAATGTTGTTAATGTTTCCGAAATTCCTTAATTATTCTGTTAGGTTATGTGTTCAGCTACTTCTCATTAATAATTGAAATATAATATTATCCCAGACATCTCAAAGAAAATTATAAGTGTAGATAAATAATTACATGTATATTTTTTAGATGCCTGGGCTTATTTGTGCTGTGACTGCTTGCAAAAGCAAGAGTGAAAAGGCAAAAAAGACTGGAGACAAAATATCTTTTCATTCTTTTCCAACAAATAAAGCTCAGCAAAAAGTGTGGATTGCAGGATGTCATAGAAAGGACAAGTTTGACATAGGTCACAAGAAGATATGTAGCAAACATTTTAATACTGATGATTATGAAGATGCTATACAGGCAAAAGTATTGGGTGTTCCACCAAAAAGGCTAAAGAAGAATGGTAATATCATTTTATTAGTGATTTTTTATTATTTTGTTTTAAATATTCTTTATTTACGAACTCAAAACAGTATATTTGCACTGGTAACAAGTTCTACAATTAATGATGAAAATTACATATGATTTTGAAGTTAACTTAAATTATATTGCTTATGTCAAGTACTTTAGAAACTATATAGGTATGCACTGTATGTATACCTGGAAACTGTTTTGTCCATTTAATAAATGCCTTTTAGGTGCACTGTAACAGGCCTCCCACTCGTCTGAAAAAACGGGAAAAGTCAGGGAATTTGTAGAAGAAAAAATGTTGCCAGGGAAATCAGGGAAAAATTTGGAATAACTGGGCAAATTGACTAAAAGTCAGGGAATTTTCGTCCCTGTCAGGGAATAATAATTTGTTTCCGTTTTATGATATATAAATGAAACAATATGTTTACTTTTTGTGCACTTATGGACCTTTCATTTAATGATTCCTTTTTCCATAAAACAACCACAATAATTGTTTTTTAATCTGGGTTCATTGGTCGCATTGTTTTTAAAATGGGGAAATGTGTTTTCCGCCATGACACGAAGAAGTACTGTAATATGTAGTAGTGTGTTACACATGTTGGGGGTGAATTGTAGAAGATTAAAGTCAGGGAAATAGATTTTGGCATGTCAGGGAAATCAGGGACATTAATATGCTGTTTTTAGTGGGAACCCTGTGTACATTTTTGCATCCGATGTTAGATTATTGAAGCTATTAATTTTTTTTAAATCCGCCTGATATATGCTCTTTTGGATTATTATTTTTTTATTTAACATAACTTATCTTTTTCTTTCATTAATAAGATAATTTTACTACCTATTGATTCAATATTTTTTTTATTCACAACTATTAGTTCTGATTAATCCTTTTAGTGAATTTTCTTTTTAAAAATCCACTAATGGGGAGCTTGTGACTTGAATTTTGGAAAATTGCTTCAACAAGTTCAAACTAGACACCCTAGAACACATGTGCGGGGTCAGTTTTATATATATACAAATATATATATATATATATATATATATATATATATATATATATATATATATATATATATATATATATATATATATATATATATATATATATATATATACCCAGGCAACACAACTACATAACAATCATGTACTTTGCATGTAACAGTGCGACATTGTACATCGCAGAGATGTACTTTGTAAGGTCTATGCAAGTTACCAGAGCTAGAAAATGTCAGCAACTGCCAACATTGACAACACATCGCAGGGACATGACAGCTTAACATGCTGGAGACATCGCCTGTGCTGTTAAGGAGATGTACTTACTAATATTTCAATAATGTATCTAGACTCATCTCTAGCATGTAACTAAATAATGTACTTGAGATGTCCTATGATATATTCCCAGTATATAATTCATACTTCATGGCTGTCATGTAAATTATATACATATATATATATATATATATATATATATATATATATATATATATATATATATATATACATATATATATATATATATATATATATATATATATATATATATATATATATATATATATATATATATATATATATATATATATATATATATATATATATATATATATATATATATATATATATATATATATATATATATATATATATATATATATATACTAAGTTACTAATAATTATTGGTAATAGTAAACTCAATCTGCATCTGAGTTAAGAGTATAAAATATTTATAAAAAAAATGAATGGGACAATAAAAACAACAGATGAACTTCTAGAAAATGGAGATATATATTTTATACAACATACAAAACTATAACATTTTCAGTAAATGAAGAAAAAAAAAACAAAATTCTCATATAGTATAAAAACAAAAATGAATTCTAAATATATACATAAATAAAAGCTTCTAAAAAATTTAACATGTATTTACAGCAGCACAAAACAATATATTTTCCAACTAACCCTAAATTTATAGAAAAAACAAAGTCTCACAATATAAATATAAAACTAAAAATGAATTCCAAAGGTGTAGGTAAATGCAAACTTCTAAAAAATGTGAACATGTATTTTATGGACCACAAAACAATATTTTTTTCAGTAAACACTAATTAAAAAAACAAAATTCTCATAATACAAATCTAAAAATAAAATGAGTTGAAAACATATGCATAAACTTGCTGGAATTTGTAAACATAGAAACAACAATGATCCCATATTGTCTATATAAATTAAAACTTAAGCTGTAAATTTCCATTTCTTTGGTGAAATATGCTTTTTGTCATTTCTCTGTTTCCGCTGTCTTGCTCGATGGAAACACTCCGAACCAGAAATTTCACACCCTTTTTTTTAGTTGGTTGTTCTGCAGAATTACATCTGAAATTTCAAAAACAAGCTGTTAGAAAAATTGGTAGTATTTTTATTGTTGTTTTATAAAACACTGTGTCAACCTTTGAGTCCACTGGAGGTATAGATGATAATATTAAAGACATAAATGATGATATTACTAATGCATCATCAATATTTTTAGGTAGTGGGAATTGATTAATAGCGGAAGTCGAATTCGGCTCGACATATGGAAAAGTTGCAACTTCACTATATTATTTTTATTGCAATCTAAAATTACTACCCAGTATGGCAATGAAGCATGACTGTTAATTTGTTTGTCTTTTAGGTTTCGCGTATTTTTTGTCTATATGAAATCAGTGAAATTACCTTTGGACATTTTACATGAAATGAACGACAATAAAATTATCTAACTCAAATAGTTAATGTAAACACCTCAGCATAACAATTGTTTCTTACGTTGTGCAAACACAAAAGTAATTCTGCTCATGAAATGCGGATTAATAAAAGTTGGCGCTAACTTTTGACAAAACCAGTGACACAATAACAGATAGTGTAGTAAACATTTTGTCTACATTCGCGATTTAGGCAGATAATTTTCTGTGGCGGTTTTACTGCTACTGCCATGTTAAATCCATGTACACAAATGCTGTATTGTTTGTAAACAATCGATTTAATTTGCCAAATATATTAGATGTTCATCATATAATAAATAGTTATACACTTAACCTAAAAAATATACTTACTGGGTAATAGATATATTCTATATAGGTAGGTACTTACCTCGTGATTGTAATTGCAGGATAATGCTTAATGTACAAACACAAAAAACTTCGGCCTAAAACCTAAATTGCAGGAAATAATCCAGATCTACAAGAAAGAAAACACGAAACTCTTGTATTTGTATGTCATTGTCGTGCGTTACATGTCACATGTCACACACAATAAAAGTTAAAAAATAACCAAGTGTCAATGCGATTCCAGCGATGACAAATGGTGTGGCGTGAATATGAACTGTGAATCTATAAAGTAAGGGTCATCATGTGTTAATTACATGCTTAGCATGTTATTTTTCTGAAGTAACAGCGATGTAGTTTATAATATCGCTAGCATATCATTAAAATTAACTTCTGAAATGTAAATTATTGATATGTCGCTGTTACATACTTGGCATGTAAAGGTTAGCCATGTATCTCAAAAGTAACAGCTAACATCGCTAGCATGTACCAGTGTAAGCGCAAAATCATAGGTAACAGAAAACAATCGCAGAAACATGACATGCATGTATCAGGATATGTCGCATTGGTTACTTAAAAATAACATCTCAGCGATGTGAATATCACAATTGTGTGGTATATATATATATATATATATATATATATATATATATATATATATATATATATATATATATATATATAACAAACTTATCCAAGCTACTTGCAAAAGGAAGGTACTCACCTAATTTGCTCAAAATCGACCCATTATTTTTTGAGTTATCCGTGTGTTACATACATACATGTATATAGTATATAGTACCACACCAATACCTCAAAAATAATTTGCCGATTTTGATCAAATTTGGTGATTAACTTCTTTTTGCAAGTAGCTTGGATAAGTTTGTTAGCTAGAAAAATCAGACCATTTTTTCCCGGAAAATTTTGTATTTTCTTTTGGAAATCTTTAAATACCCGGAAGTAGCAAAGTTATGGCAACCAAATTTGGTATGTGGGTTTATATCAAAAAAGTAAACTATGTACCAAAATTTATATCTGTGACTTAAAAGACAAAAAATTGAATATCGGCACTAAAAAAAAATTGGGATTTCTCTCTTAAAACGTCTAAGTGGCGATTTGAAGCCGCAAAATTGGTAACTTTTAGGCAATGACCTCAAAACGGATACAGGTTACGTAGAAAAGATGTAGTAAGAAGAGTGTTTCACAAACACTTATGTTCCACCATCAACCGTCATTGTCTTTCATTTTACTAAAATATTTCATTTCACATAGACCCTTCTCTGATGCTTTGACAGTAGTTTTAGCTATAGAGTTTATCGTTTAAAGGTCTCTAATTCGAATAGCGAATGTTCGTAAAAAATCAATAAAGCTCAATATATCCGCCTATTAAGATACGAGAAAAAATTGTATACTTGGGTGTCTTCAGCTGCATCTTATAAAATAATTTCTATAATCACAGGCTGGCACATAAGTCGTTGGTGATACATTTTATTTTTATCGAACATGCCTTGTATTATTGCTTTTTGCATTTTCCATATACAGTGTATGTTTGTAAGAAAAGAAGTTAGGCATGCAGCAAGTGCATTATGGTAACGCTTTTTTCATTAAATGCATCAAATTTGAATAGTTCAATTTGCTATTGACCTATAAGATGTGTTGGCCAGGAAACCAATTTTTTCGGGAACATTTAATGTTCATTTTCGGAAAATGTTTGTACAGTTTCAAACAATAAAGTATAAAATATAGTACGCTGTTTCTACTACCTATATAGGTTATACTGATAACCAAATTTGATGCCTGCTTTCTTAAAAAAGACATCTTTGCTATTAAAAACATTTAAATGAAAATTCACTACCATAATCCACTTGTTGCGTCCAGGTTTTTTACAGTATTTTAACTTGCGATAAGTCGTGCTTAAAAAAATATCCTTGCATGATTGGCAATTTAAAATTTGCAATGAACTTTAGCTACCTAGTTCTTCTACATCTCTTAACAGAAAAAAATCTGTTTCCCCTAACACCATCTCCTTTTTTTTAAACATTTTCCATTCATACAATATGCATACCTTTAGCTGTGATTCTTCTAAAACACCCTACTTTTGTTGAAAATATCTTGATTAAATTTGATGAGTTCATCATTTATATAAATAAATCTATTTTCCCCCGATAAAATCTACAATCGTTGGTATGGATGCTTGTAGTTTTCTTTGTCTGAACTTAATTTTTTGGTATTATTTAATGGGATACACTTTAACGACAATTGGTTCACTTATATTACCTGCTTTTATTCTATAGCAGCTTGTTATTTCATTTTATTTCATGTCCAAATTTATTGCAGTAAAGAACTGCCGAACTGTTTCCCTTATAGTTCCTATTTGCGGTGGTATCGCCGAAATCACAATATTTTTTGCCTTCTCACACTGCTCTAGGTGATTGATTCTGGTCTCCAATTTTCCCCTCTTATTTGCAGTTATTACTCATCTTCGCTAGTTCTTTATTTGTTTTTACTAGTTCGGCATAATGTTGACGTTGCTCTTCAAAATAATGGGACATGCCTGAGTTGAGGGTCTTGCATTTGTTTCATATAGTTTTGCGTTCAACAATTTTGGAGCACCTCAAGTTCCTTTCTGATTATCTTCTGTATGTCATTTCCACTTAGTTTGCTCATCTTTGCAACTGTATTACCTCTCTTTTACATCAAGGCAACAAACTTTTATTTTCTTTGCTTAAAACTTTAGTTTGCAAACCACAACTTCTGTGAAAAGGTGAATCAGAAATTGAATCAGAAATATTTCACTTGTAATTGTCTACTACTTTTTTTACAGTATTTACAGATATGTTTTATGTATTTGTAATAATTTTTCTGAGGATGAGTTTGCTTAGCACATCAGTTTCCTAAAATTTATATTAATTTTCAGCTGTTCCACATTTGAACTTATTGTCACGAGAAAATTCTAAGGCAAGTGAAAGAGAAAAAAGAACCCAAAAGAAAGAGAGAAATGAACTTGTTCAAAATATTTTAAAAAAACACGTAATGTTACTGGTTTTGAATTCACATCAGCACAAAACATTGATGACCTGCCTGGCACCAGTGTAGAAAGTGATTATGAGAAACTAAAACGATCCTATGATGTCCTTCTAGCTGAAAATAATCAAGCAAAAGACCAAATTCAAAAATATAAGGAAGAACTTGCAGATATTAACTTAAGGAATGCAAATCTACAAAAAGAAAATGACTATTTACAAAAGAATGTAGGCACACATGTTAAAGAAGTTCTTTCTCATTTTTTAAGTGAAAACCAAATTGATGTCCTTTTAAAGAGAAAAACAAAAGCAAGATGGAATGAGGAAGAAATTGCCAAAGCTTTTACATTGAGATATTTTGGAAAACGGGCATACATATATGTAAGCCAAACACTGAAATATCCATTACCAGGTATTTCTACCTTACAAAGATGGGCCAGCACTATTGACTTAAGAAATGGTTTACTAAGTGACATTTTAAGAATTATGGATATTTGTGGACAAACAAAAACAAACATGCAAAGAATGACAGTCCTCTCATATGACGAGATTAAAATATCTTCCATGTATGAATATGATCAACAAAGAGATGACATCATTGGAGAACATAAATGCATGCAAGTAATCATGGCAAGGGGGTTAATTGATCCATGGAAACAACCAATTTATGTTGATTTCGATAAGAAAATGACAAAGGCCCTATTGGATGAAATTCTAAATGAATTGAACAGAATCAAATATAATGTTGTTGCTTGTGTATCTGACTGTGGTGGAGGAAACATGGGTTTGTGGAAGGAATTGGACATCAGTATCCATAAAACGTTTTATATACACCCTACGTCGGGAGAAAAAATTTATTTTTTTGCTGATGTCCCACATCTCTTTTAAAGTTGATAAGGAATTGGCTTGTTGACAGTGGATTTCGATTGGAAGATGGAACTATCATATCAAAAGATCCCATCGAAGCTTTAATACAATCCTCTGATTCTGAGATTAGTTCTTGTCATAAGCTTTCAATGCAACACCTGACTTGTGAAAAAGCACAACGACAAAGTGTCAAAGGCTGCCCAAATATTTTCAAACACCACAGCTACTGCATTAAAACGATATCTTCTTGGAGATGATAAAAAAAGTGCAGAAAATGTAGCAGATTTTGTGGAACTTATTGCTATTTGGTTTGATATTTTTAATTCATATGTTCCAAATGCATCTGTCCCTACACGAAGTTCATATGGATCAACTCGACTTGAAGAACAAAACAACATTCTGAATAAAGTAAAAAGCACTTTGATCACAATGCGTTCCTGCAACAAAAATGTTTTGCAAATTTTTCAAAAGGGTGTATATATCTCTACCTCATCTCTGCAAAGCCTTTATCAAGACTTAACAACAAAATATGGAATTTCATATATATTGACACATAGATTAAACCAGGACTGCTTAGAAAACTTCTTTTGTCAGGTAAGTTTTGAAATTAAAGTAAATATTAGATTGTTATTTTATAATGGTTATTTTGTTTCAGGTACGAACCAAAGGTGGATTGCATGATCATCCTTCTCCTTTAAATGCCTTATACAGGATTAGAATGATTCTTTTGGGAAAGAATCCTGGGTTAGTCCAAAAGCATGTAAATGTAGCAGCTGTAGAGGATAATGAATTTTTATTAACTACAGTCATAAAAAAAGCTCAGATTAGTTGTACAAACATTCCTCAGCCATTTGTAGATTATGGTACAGTTGGTGATGAAATTATTAGTGAAAGTAGTGTCTCTTCTTCTGCATCCTCTCCTGCAGCAACCAATAATATGGCAGAAAAAGATGGTTTAGTTTACATTGCCGGGTACTTAGCCAGAAAATATAGAGATAGGTATCCCACACTTGGCATGTATACCTATGAAACAGACCAAGCAAGAACACTGCACTCATACAGTAGGCCTTCTTGGGTGCAACAACTGTCTTTTGGTGGTTTAACAGAACCATCTGATATTTGGACTGAGCAAGTTTTAAGAATGGAACATCATTTTAAAAAATATCATCAGTCAACATTTTCGGACAAAAAAAAAATTGTTACAAAAACAGCTTCGTATATAACAAGAAAAGAAAGCGATATTCCTACGGATTTGGTAACAGCTTTCACACGTCAGAGAATATTTATGCGAATTAAATATTTAAATGGCATCAAAAAGGAATTATCTTTTAACAGACGGCATGATGACGAAACAGATGAGCAAAGAAAAACTGCAAAAAAAAATGAAGAAACTCCAAAATAGAAATTAAATATCTAGGTGAAGTTTACAACCTACCATAAGCCAGTATAAGTACACTTTGGCAACATATAATATAAATACAATTTTAGTCGTTAAGCGTTTAGATTATACATCCTCTGATGATAATAATCTAACCATGTAAGTGTGACAATCGTCAGCTCTTTAGAGATGTGTTGTGGTGATCCCAAAATGTACTAATTAGTGCTCATTACAGGTTCCAACCTTGACTTAGTTTATTATGGCTCCAAGGTCTGCGGAACTGAATCTTTACTAAAGTGTAGATGTAAAATTGGATTAATAGGAGCAGATATCGCTTTTCTAAAATCTTGCAAATAGAAATCAGTTATTATACTAATTTGAATAATTTGGAGATAAAATTTCTAATAACCCGAAAATTAGGTCAAAAAGTAGCATTCTGCTGAGCAATGTGGCTAGATTTAGAAATGCAATATTTATACTCAAAACATAGTATGTTTGAAATGCAAGCATATAATTTGTTTAATAAGTTAACCTTTAAGTTTGATAAATTAGAATAATGTAGAATGGTCCAATTTTTAAAGGAACATGTTTGCAGTCATTGACATGAAAATAATTTTAAAAAATTAATATACAACATAATACATTAAAGCAGCTTGTTAAATGTCAAGTGGAAAACAAAAAACCAAATCCTCAGAAAATTGACCTAAAGATCTTTCTTCGCAGTTGTTTAATAAAAATGAGATCAATCTCGTAAACAAAGGACTTAAATTTGATTTGCAGTCACAAAAGAACGATCTAGTAGATCTAGTATGTTATCCGAGGAACATTTAAAGATGAAATTTCAAAAAAACAAAAAGAAAATTCTGTTAAAAACAGATTTAATCAAATGAAAATAGTTAAATGACTGTGAAATAAAGATTGTTGTAATGTTAAAATAAATAATAGTAATATGGTTGCTATTATGGACAAGAACGATGATAGTAGATATTGCAATAAAGTCTCGTCGCAGCACGTCCATTATGGTAGCGAATTTTCAATTTCCATATAAATGTTTTTAATGTTAAATATGTTGTTTTTTTTTTTAATGAAAGACATCAGATTTAGTAGAAAGTATAACTTTTATAGCAGAAACCCTGTACCATATTTCATCAAAATAACTTAATTGTTTGAGAAAGTACAAACATTTTCTGAAAATCAACTTAAAATTTTCCCCAAAAACTGAGACTGACCTCGGATATAGGTTCTAGGGGGCGTAGTTCACACAAGAAGAAACCTTAACAAAATTCAAAAGTTACAATTTGCTTAACACCTTTGCATGTTGATATAGTATACCTATGATTAAGTTACAGGAACCCTTGTTTTGGATTTATAAGACCATTTTAAAGCAAACCTAAATCGCCAAACTAACAGATTTTTTTCTGATATTTAAAAAATAATAATAAAAGGCACCTTATAAGAGATCCATTTGCAATAACAAAAAAGTGTTGACACAGCAAGTGGTGATTTTAATGTAGGTACAGGTTAAAAATAATATTACAAACATTCACTGTTAGTTGTATATTATATTTAAATCATTATATATATATATATATATATATATATATATATATATATATATATATATATATATATATATATATATATATATATATATATATATATATATATATATATATATATAAATTTTTAGTCTTGTAATACACACTGTAAGATTAATATAAATAAATGTACTAAACATAAATGGGTTAATTTATTTTTCTTATCAATTAAATCCTATGCAAATATTTTTTTGTTGTAAAAATATTGAATACTATTATATTATAAATAGTTATTACCCTATCAGCGTCTCCGTGGCCGTGCGGGAAAGTCGATTCAGACTTTCCAATACGGACTCGGGGGACGACGTTTCAAGCCTCACCGGCGGCGGATGATTTTTCAAATCACTGTCGTCGTTGAGATCGAGCTCAAGGTGGAGGGTAGGTTAGTTTAGATGAGCAAAAAGGGTCAGCAATGGCCTAATTGCCAGTAAGCATCTTACCTTTACCTTTTTTTATTACCCTATCTGTTAATAATAAAAATACAGTTATAATTGTTTTTCCTATACGGCTAAATGGGTTTATAAATATAAAATTTTAATTTATGCTCTCCAATTATACAATACAAACTTGTTTTTTTTTCTTACTCCTTACTTCAGTGTCCTTACAAGAAAATAAAATATATTGAAAAAAAAACTTTTAAAGACAAGTCTTTTATAAATGCACTAAAAAGAAAATAACTTTCTCGTGATATAATTTTTTTTTTAATTTACATAGATTAGTAAAACTAATAGCGTTGAGCCTGAAATATTGTAATTCCAAAGAAATAAATCAATGTATTTTGGTTATGGAGGTTTAATTGAAAGTCTTTATAATTAATTATTAAATATTGGTCTTTTCACTCTTGTAATTCATATTAATAATAGGTACTGGGTACCTACATTAATATATACAAAATAGTAGTAATAATTGGTACTTAACTTATAATAAATTTATACCATATAATAACAATGTTAATGTTACCCAGTAACTATTGAAACAACTTTTGCGTTTTTTTTTTTGATAAGATATATATATATATATATATATATATATATATATATATATATATATATATATATATATATATATATATATATATATATATATATATATATGTATGTATGTATGTATGAGTCCAGCACAAAAAAAAGTATATGTTACGCATATAGATACAAAATACGAATTACTATGGAAGAGCAGTGTAATTCGCCATCTTGGGGGGTCTGCCATACTGGATTTTGAACAATATTGGATAATATATAGGTAATATATACTATATATAATTTCTCAGGTTCATAGTATTTCTGGTAGCACTAAAAAATAAAAAACGCCAAACGTAAACTACCCTTAAATAGAAAGATTTTTCTTTGAAACTTTGGCAGCAAGAAGAGATTATCATTAGGTTGCAGAATTTTAAATATCAAAGAAATTTTTAAAGGTTAAAGGGTCGGTCAGCAATATTCAATTTGGTTGACAAATTTAATCGTGCTCAGCAGCAGTGATAAAGTGAAATATGCAAGACTAAACTACCCATAAAAGGGGGTATTTTGCAGTCAACTTCTGGTAGCGAGTTTATTCTTCATAGTTGTGATTCTATACTTATTTTAACATTAATCGGTTGCATAATTCTCTCTGTAGCAGCGATTAATCCAAATATGCCTATAAGTAAACTACCCCTAAATGGGGATATTTTTCAGCCAACTTCTGACAGTAAGTTAATTGTTCCTAGAAATGGTTATACGCGTATTTTGAGCTCATTCACTTGAATAGTTTAGGCGATTGCATCAATAAACTGAAATATGTCAAGAGTAAACTACCCCTAAATAGGGGTATGTTTCAGTCAACTTCTGGTAGCGAGCTGGTAAACACTAGTAATGATTATATGTAAATGTATAGTTTTGTCAGATTCATAGTTTTTCTGGTAGCACTAAAAAATAAAAAACGCCAAACGTAAACTACCCTTAAATAGAAAGATTTTTCTTTGAAACTTTGGTAGCAAGAAGAGATTATCATTAGGTTCAGAATCTTAAATATAAAAGAAATCCTTAAAGGTTAAAGGGTCGGTCAGCAATATTCAATTTGGTTGACAAATTAAATCGTGCTCAGTAGCAGTGATAAACTGAAATATGCAAGAGTAAACTACCCATAAAAGGGTGTATTTTGCAGTCAACTTCTGGTAGCGAGTTTGTTCTTCATAGTTATGTGATTCTATACGTATTTTAACATTAATCGGTTGCATAATTTTCTGTAGCAGCGATTAATCCAAATATGCCAATGAGTAAACTACCCCTAAATGGGGATATTTTTCAGCCAACTTCTGACAGTAAGTTAATTGTTCCTAGAAATGGTTATACGCGTATTTTGAGCTCAGTCACTTAAATAGTTTAGGCGATTGCATCAATAAACTGAAATATGTCAAGAGTAAACTACCCCTAAATAGGGGTATTTTTCAGTCAACTTCTGGTAGCGAGTTGGTAAACACTAGTAATGATTATATGTAAATGTATAGTTTTGTCAGATTCATAATTTTTCTGGTAGCACCAAAAAATGAAAAAACGCCAAGAGTAAACTACCCTTAAATAGAACGATTTTTCTTTGAAACTTTGGAAGCATGAAGAGATTATCATTAGGTTGCAGAATTTTAAATATCAAAGAAATCCTTAAAGATTAAAGCCTCAGTCAGCAAGATTCAATTTGGTCAGCAAATTACACCCCCCCTTTAAAAATTAAGTTTTTTTCATTATGGGCTACAATAAACAGTTTATGTAAAACAATTACGTTAATATATTTAATAAGCAACACATTTGTCTAATAAAGTAGGTAAATAAATAACAATTCGTGATTTTCTGCACCTAAACTATTTACTACAACGTGCACAGAAATACGCCTTTCGCAAAACATGACGTCACGCGATTTGGGATTGGACTTGGATTGGAGTTCAGGGTTGCCAGGTTTTTAAAACTAAAAATCGCCGTTTTGCTGAACGAAATCGCCCAAAATCGCAAACTTTCGGCCCAGAGAAAATCGCCCAAAATCGCACACTTTCTGTCAAACTCTCAAGTGCAAATCGTCCAAGTCGTTACGTTTCCGGCGGGAATTTCAAATATTTTTTTATAAAAAGCTTTCTTGTAGGTTGGCGAGAAGCTTTAATATAATGATCTATAATAGGGCATGTAAATAACGATTTACCTTTGATCATTAAATTTAAAAAGAAAAAGGAATTAGAAAAAGAATTTATTTATAAAATATCAAAACATAAAATATACTTCTTAAATTATAAAAAAAAACATAAACAACATTTTTATTATTACCCTATGCATTTAATAATTAAAAGAAAGAGAACTCATGTTTACAACTTTAACTTAATCCACTATTATAATCTCATCAACGATTTTCCATGTCTCTTCATTTTCCATTTCTGGTGCAGTGTTAATGAAATTAACATACATTGGAGCAGAAAACCGTTCCATCATTCTTTTTGAAGGTTTAAAGTTTCGGCAACAAGCATTTAGGGAATAGCAATACAATTTTATTCTCATTATTGCATCTAACATATGTAGGTTTAATTTATTTCTGGTCTTTGTTTTTACACAATTCATAATAGAAAATACTCTTTCAACTACAGCGTTGCTAACAGGAAAGGTGAATAATTTTATATTGAAACAAGCTAAATCATAGAAAGGCTTTTCACCAATCGCATTTTGATGATGGAGAACTGCTGTCCAAAACTTTACACTATCGGTCATTTGTGCCTCATCCAAATATTCCCGCCAATTGACATTTATAAGATTTCGCCATTGTATTTCTATATCTATAATGCTTTCTGTTGTTACATACTCTAAAGGAAGGGAATTAAAAGATCGTACAGATGAATTTAGACAAATGCACGGTGATAAATTTTTCAACTTATCAAGCAGTACAATGTTAGCTGGGAGTTTTTCCAATAATAATATTGTCAATTGTTTTAAGAAATTACAGGATCTTTCCTTAACAACAAAAATAGTTTCTGCACTAAGCTTTAGTTCAAGTATTTTAGTCTGAAGCATATAACTTAAATCTGCATCATTAGGATCAACAAATGCAAGAGGATTATCCAAAATAATTTTTACTTCATTTACATCCCAATCTTTGGAATCCAGAAATTTATATAGGTTAGCCTCAGTATTCTCTTACAAAATGATATTACTAAAAGTTTTAAGTTTTTAAATGCTCATATATTCTCTATCATGCTGGGTACCCTTGGTTTTCCACGGATATCCAAATGACATTGCCTCTCATGGACAAAAGCATGCTGGTCTATGTTACTTCTGAATATGTCAAAATTTTACGAAACTGAATAATTTTACAACTGAGTTCGTTTCTTTAAAATCGCCCAATCGGCGATTTTTAGACAACAAAAGTAGCCCAATTTGCGATTCGGCGCTTTCTTTTAAAAAAAAGTCGCAACAACAGATAAAAGATAGCCCAATTTGCGATAAATCGCCCAATCTGGCAACTCTGTTGGAGTTACGAGGTAACCTATATGTTTTATAAATCTTGGCCATGAGTGCCTAACAAGCTGTCAATCTCCTCGCCTTGAAAAGGTGCGTTCACAATATAATTCAAGTGGCCTGTTCAGAACATATATAACAACGTGTTGACACGGCAAGCGATTTTAATGTAGGTACAGGTTAAAAATAATATTACAAACATTCACTGTTAGTTGTATATTATATTTAAATCATAATATATGTACCTCAGTCTTGGGTATTTCCTCATATGAACATTTTGTAGATGTATCGCAGTGCTCTACAGATGCAGGGGAATTTTGTTTTATGGTCAGCGGAAATTTACGATAAGTATTTTAAGCTTATTTTGTAATTAATATAAATAAATGTACTAAACATAAATTAAATTAGTTATTATATTTTTTTATTAATTAAATGGTATGCAAATATTTCTTCATAGAAAAAATATTCAGCACTATTATATTATAAATAGAGTTATTACCCTATCTGTTAATAATAAAAATACAGCTATAATTCTTTTTCCTATATGACTGAATGGGTTTATAAATATAAAATTTTAATTCATGCTCTCCAATTACACAACAAAGACTTGTTTTTCTTCTTACTCCTTACTTCAGTGTCCTTACAAGAAACAACTTCTATAACACCTTTTAGCGCTCAATGCTTTAATTTTTAATAATCCATATAAATGTTAAAAAACATTTTAGTACCTACCTACATTTATAAAAGCGTGTTTTTAAAAGTTTTTTATGTATATTTCATTAAACTCTTTTTCGTTTTTTTGATAAGATATATATATATATATATATATATATATATATATATATATATATATATATATATATATATATATATATATATATATATGTGTGTGTGTGTGTGTGTGTGTGTGTGTGTGTGTGTATGTGTATGTGTGTGTGTATGTGTTCAGCTCAAAAAAAAAAAGAATATTGTTACGCATATAGATACAAAATACGAATTACTATGGAAGAGCGGTGTAATTCACCATCTTGGGAGGTCTGCCATACTGGATTTTGAACAATATTAGATCATATATAGGTACTATATTGCACTGTTACAGGACTTGGCTGCCAAACTTCAAAGCTCTAGCTTAATTGCAACTAGTCGAAATTTTTATTGCACAAAGAAAGTTACCTAATAAGACCATTATAAAAATCAGATTTATATATATATATATATATATATATATATATATATATATATATATATATATATATATATATATAATTTTGATTACCATATTTGTATTTTTTTGCAGATTTTAATTACAGGCTTAGGTTGCTGATTAAGCTAATTTTTCCAAGCATTTATTCAGGCTAGAGTAAATTTTTAAAATTGTTATTATTAAAGATTAAAGCGTCCGGTGTAAACAACCCCAAAATGGGGGTGTTTCTGTGCCAACTTCTTGTAGAAAGTTAGCAGTTATTAGTAATAATGATATGCAAATGTGTATAGCTTTCTCAGATTCATA
Organism: Tillus elongatus; assembly: GCA_964006375.1. Taxonomy (NCBI): domain Eukaryota; kingdom Metazoa; phylum Arthropoda; class Insecta; order Coleoptera; family Cleridae; genus Tillus; species Tillus elongatus. Next base: position 134,561,935 of record OZ023263.1, read on the forward strand.
GAATAAAAATTAAAAAAACGCCAAAAGTAAACTACGTTTAAATAAAAAATAATTTCTTTGAAGCTTTGGTAGCAGTACGAATTTGCCATTAGGATGCAAAATATTAAATATCAAAGAAATTCTTAAACATTAAAGTATCGGTCAGAAATTTTCAATTTGGTCGGCAAATTATATCGTGCTCAGTAGCAGTGATAAACTGAAATATGCAAGAATAAACTACCCATAAAATGGGGTATTTTGCAGTCAACTTCTGGTAGCGGGTTTATTGTTCATAGTTGTGATTCTATACGTATTTTAACATTAATCGGTTGCATAGTTCTCTCTGTAGCAGCGATTAATCCAAATATGCCAATGAGTAAACTATCCCTATCTAAATGGGGATATTTTTCAGCCAATTTCTGATAGTGTTTATTGTTCCTAGAAATGGTTATACGCGTATTTTGAGCTCAGTCACTTAAATAGTTTCGGCGGTTGCGTCAATAAACTGAAATATGTCAAGAGTAAACTACCCCTAAATAGGGGTATTTTTCAGTCAACTTCTGGTAGAGAGCTGGTAGATACTAATAATGATTCTATGTAAATGTATAGTTTTGTCAGATTCATAGTTTTCCTGGTAGCTAAAAAATAAAATACGCCAAAAGTTAACTACCCTTAAACAGAAAGATTTTTCTTTGAAACTTTGGTAGCAAGAAGAGATAATCATTAGGTTGCAGAATTTTAATATCAAGGAAATCCTTAAACATTAAAGTGTCGGTCAGCAATATTCAATTTAGTCGGCAAATTATATCGTGCTCAGTAGCAGTGATAACTGAAATATGCAGGAGTAAACTACCCATAAAAGGGGGTATTTTCCAGTCAACTTCTGGTAGCGGGTTTATTGTTCATAGTTGTGATTCTATGCGTATTTTAACATTAATCGGTTGCATAGTTCTCTCTGTAGCAGCGACTAATCCAAATATGCCAATGAGTAAACTACCCCTAAATGGGAATTTTTCAGCCAACTTCTGACAGTAAGTTTATTGTTCCTAGAAATGGTTATACGCGTATTTTGAGCTCAGTCACTTAAATAGTTTCGGCGGTTGCGTCAATAAACTGAAATATGTCAAGAGTAAACTACCCCTAAATAGGGGTATTTCTCAGTCAACTTCTGGTAGCGAACTGATCGATACTAGTAATCATTATATGTAAATGTATAGTTTTGTCAGATTCATAGTTTTTCTGGTAGCACTAAAAAATCAATAAACGCCAAGAGTAAACTACTCTTAAATAGAAAGATTTTTCTTTGAAACTTTAGTAGCAAGAAGATATTATCATTAGGTTGCATAATTTTAAATATAAAAGAAATCCTTAAAGATTAAAGCGTCGGTCAGCAAGATTCAATTTCGTCAGCAAAATACACCCTCCCTTTAAAAATAAAGTTTTTATCATTATGGGCTACAATAAACAGTTTATTTAAAACAATTAGGTTAATATATTTTAGAAACAACACATTTGTCTAATAAAGTAGGTAAATAAATAACAATTCGTATTTTTCTGCACCTAAACTATTTACTACAACGTGCAGAGAAATACGGATTTAGAAAAAGATGACGTCACGCGATTTGGGATTGCAGTTACGAGAAAACCTATAAGTTTTATAAATCTTGGGTCAAGACTTCAAGACCGTAAGCAGTTTGATTAAGAGCGGAAGCAGATTATTCAAAACCAAGAGCTGTCATTTACCAGTCGAATGAGGTATTCAAGACCGCAAGTGGATTTATCAAGATAAATCCCCGCCGTAAAACACCAATAGTATTAGCCGGAAGTCATCTGAATTCTGGCCTTTCTTTATATTTGATTATTTGAATTTGTTTTCGAAAATGTATCTCTCATAACGTCATAACATAACCTACATTACATACTACATTTAATCTTTAGGTTTACAAGCATCACATACATCAAACAATAATTAGTATGCTGTTCTATAAGATTACCATATTATCTTTATTTTCGGCATTTAAAAAAAATCTGTATCCTAAACCTTGAAACAACAAACAACCACACACATCAGCATAAAGTATGGCTACCAGTACCATGCTAGATGCAAAAAGATTACAAGATGATGAATATGAAAAACAATACTATGGTTTCAGCAGCACTGAATTAACTGATGATTGTAAGTTGTCTTAGCGTATTAAAATTTTAGTAGTAATTAGTAGAAGCTGTATAAGTTCTCAATATAAATTCATATTGTGCCTATTGTATCTTCCTTCTTAAATTTAAAGGTCTTATAAAGGTAATCCTGGATCTTTAGCATTTTCCAAATTTATATTATGTTTTAAAATCGTTAACTTATTTTTCATGTTAAAGTTGTTGACAATACAATTAACAGAATCAACCATGCTCTAAGTAAGATTGAAAATACCCTTTTGGAAGAGCAATGCAATCCAGATACTGTTCAAAAAGAAACTGGATCATTAAAGGAGCTATATATGCAAAAGATAGAGGCACCTTTAGAAAAATTTAGGGTAAGTAAGCAACTTCCTAATCTGTTAAACAAGGTTTTATTACCCCTTAGTTACAAATGTAGGTAATCCTGTATTGTAGACACCTCACTAGTAAACAAACAATTCGGGTGGAATCGTAGCGCGGAAGTGGACGCTGGACGATGTGCACTGTTGCCAGATCAGTATTACCAAGGGTCATTAAATATAGAAGGAAATCAAGGGGTGAACAAATGTTTTTATAATGTAAATAAATTATAATATGGCGTCATCTACATAAATCGATATTTGACATATTTTGCGGAAAGCAGTAGGAAAACGGAAATGTAAAAAGCAAATTTTCAGCCATGGTGGTCCAGGAGGGCGGGGGGTGTGCTCTGGGCCCAAGGGTACTGGGTTCAATCCCAGATTTCACCTCTCCTCCCTTTTTTAAGTACATCAGTAACATCAATAGAGGTTGTGCCATTCTGATTTAGCAAGGTAATCTGCACATTATGCCCTTCCCAGGGGGCGTAAAGCCATAGGTCCCGTGCCCATGTGATGTTGGGCACGTTGAAAGACCCAAATTTCCCGGACAGTGAGGTGAATGAATCGCTTTAGTAAAGTCAAAATTTCGGATGTGGCCCTCATCTAGGAACCGTACTCCTATAAAGGAGAGATCAAGGGACTCGGCGGAGCTACTGGAAAGCTCATCTACAGCAGATCCAGCGAGAACCCGAGGGCCTGCATTTTTGTCAGGGAAGGGATAGAGTTTCTCCCTCTAATGAATTTCTGTTCCAGGGACCTGGCAACGATCAAAATCCGATGTGGAGGAGCGGATGGGCTAAGGGACATTACTGTCGCGTCAGCCTATCTGCCAGGGGACAGCACGGACCCTCCTCCACCCAACGAATTGGAGCAGCTGATTGTGGGTAGCAGAGCAGGTGGATGGCAGACCATCATCGGCATGGATGCGAATGCGCACCATGAGTTGTGGGGTAGCTCGGACACAAACTCTAGGGGTGAGGCACTTTTACAATTCTTTATGAAATTTAATTTAGACATATTGAATAGAGGTAATAAACCGACCTTCGTCACAACACGGCGTGAGGAAGTTTTAGATCTAACAGTTTCCACCCAGTTTCTGGGTGACTTTGTTAAAAGCTGGGCTGTGTCTGGGGAAGTGAGTAGCTCAGACCACAGATACATCCGGTTTGAAATCGCCAAAGTCGAAAGAGAAACGGTATGGTACCGGGACCCCCGCAAGGCGGACTGGGAAGCCTACAGGGCAGACGTAGCTGTGGAACTGCGGGGGGTTAAGAGTACCATAAAAAATTCAATAGACCTCGAGATTGCAGCAGTCCAATTGCGAGACGCAAAAAAACTGCCCCCTGAAAATGAGGGTGTCCACCAGGAACGTCCCGTGGTGGAACGAGGACCTCAGGCATTGGAGGACGCAGGTTCGTAAGCTGTTTAACACGGCCAAAAGGTCGGGAGCATGGGATGAATATAGACAGGCCCTATCGACCTATAACAAAAGACTGAGGGACGCCAAGAAGGAGTCGTGGAGGAGGCACTGCGAAGAAGTGGAAAACACGTCCGAGAGTGCTCGACTACACAAGATCCTATCTAAGGGCCCTCAGACTAACATAGGCTCCCTTAGAACACCCACGGGAGGCTTTACAAGCTCGGGGGAGGAAACTATGGAAATTTTACACCAGACGCACTTCCCCGGCTGTAACATAATAAACCAATCACCTCCGGACTGGGAACACTCAGAAATAGAGGCGCCTTATAGGCGGGCATCTAGAGTAGACTGGACAGTCGCTAAAGAGGTGGTTACCTGGAGCAAAATCAGATGGGCCATTAACATCTTTAAGCCATACAAATCGCCAGGATTTGATGGAATAATGCCCATCATGCTCCAACAGGGGATAGATATACTGGCGCCGGTGCTTATCCTCATTATGAGGGCCAGCCTGGCTCTGGGGTACATTCCGAGGGCATGGAGACTGGCCAGGGTTGTATTTATTCCTAAACCTGGGCGTCCAACAGACCAGGCAAAGTCCCTGAGGCCAATAAGTCTCATGTCCTTCTTGCTGAAAACAGTGGAAAAACTGCTCGACCGGCACATTAGGGGTGGTGTACTGGAAGCATATCCTCTACACTGCGGACAATATGCATACAGAGCAGGATTCTCAACAGAAACAGCACTGCACCAACTGGTGCTGAAACTGGAGAATACGCTGGAGAACAAGGAGGTGGCGCTGGGGGCCTTCCTAGACATAGAGGGGGCCTTTAGCAACACCTCGTTAGAATCGGTTCTGGCAGCTGCCCGGGAGCGTGGAATAGAGGAGACCTGCTGCAGGTGGATCGGTTCCATGCTCAGGGACAGGGCGGTGTTCACCTCACTCGCGGGAGGGACTCTGCTGGCCGGGGTCGCGGCGGGGTGTCCGCAGGGGAGCGTTCTGTCTCCCTTGCTCTGGTGTCTAGTCGTGGACGGCCTGCTGGGGAGGCTCTCGGGAGGGGGGTATGAGGTACAGGGCTATGCAGACGACATTGTCATCATAGTCTGAGGAAAGGTCACACAGGCAGTGTGGGAGCGTATGCAGACTGCACTGAAAGTGGTGGAAGGGTGGACGGTTGATCAAGGGCTCGGGGTGAGCCCCGAGAAAGCAACCGTCGTGCCGTTTACGATGAGGAGGAAGTGTGAAAGCCACAGAACTCTCACTCTATACGGTAGGAGCGTTCCAATGGCCAGGGAGGTAAAATATCTTGGGGTCGTATTGGACTCTAAGCTAACCTGGAATGGTCACATTGGAAAAATACTGCGTAAGGCAGTCATGACCTTAGCAGTCACTAGGCGGCTATATGGAAAAACGTGGGGACTAAGACCTAGTATGGCCCACTGGCTGTACACAAGGGTGGTCAGACCATCGTTAACATATGCGGCACTGGTCTGGTGGCCTAAGGTGACACAATCCAGTGCCAAACAAAAACTAGGCAAGATCCAAAGGATGGCTTGCCTAGGCATCACAGGGGCCATGTCTTCAACCCCAACAGCCGCCATGGAAGTGTTGCTGGATCTACCCCCCCTACACTTAGTTATTATGGGAGAGGCCAGGCTAGGACTATACAGACTAGCCTGCAATGGTAGACTGAAGATCAACCCAGGCTTCAGGGGCCACTGCAAAATTCAGGAGATCGTGAAGGAGCCCATGCTTGAAATGAGGTCAGACCTCGCGAGCCCGCGAATGTGCAGGGAAAACAACTTTACAGTGGAAATCCATGATCGCGAGGCATGGCGGGAGGAGACGCCGGGCATACCACGGGACGCGCTCGTCTGGTTCACGGACGGATCTGGCGGGGAGCGTGGGACGGGGGCAGGTGTTTACTCGGAAGGACCGAGCGTAAGTCATAGTATTTCCCTCGGAGCCCATGCAACGGTGTTTCAGGCCGAGATGTACGCCATC